>JAFIDM010012231.1:63834200-63879474 GCA_023159025.1 Thereuonema tuberculata | reverse complement strand
TTTTTCTAAATTTGCAAATGATAGATTGAAATCTTTGCTTTGCGAAACTCGAAGGATAGGATTTGAGTTTTGCCCGTTCGATATAGTATTGATATGTATTAAAAATGAATATTAATCCTTTTCAATTATGCATTAAAGGGACTAATGGATTAATTTGCATATGGCTTGATAACAGGGGCGTATATAAGGGGGGGCCGAGGGCCCCCACTCCCCCCAGAAATAATGAAGATATTCCTCCAACGTTTTTTTTTGGTTGAACAGATAGGTTTCCATCATTTTTTTTTTTTGGTTGAAGAGATAGGGTTTAATGTTTGTTTTTTTTTTGGTTGAATAGATTTTTTTCCATCGTTTTTTTTTTTGGTTGAACAGAAAGGTTTCCAGGGGATGTCTACTTAAAATAACTTAACCTTACATTAATATTGCCCCCCCCCCGAAAATATATTCTATATACGCCACTGCTTGATAAGATTAAAGTTAATTTATGATAACTTCATTAATTAAATTCAATTTTTTATCAAGAATGGAAAATTTGTCTGTTTATAGATAACAATGCCCATTTATAGTTATAGCTATTTGTCTATGGTTTGTATTGCAGATATTATAATTATATAAATAAATGTAGGCTCCTTGGTGTATTTTTCAAGACTTAAAATAAAAATAAAAAAAAATAGTAGGACAAACCTTTAAAATAAGTAGGCTTCAAGTTCTTTCAGGGACTTTTTATTTATTAGCAAGAAAGAATTTCAACTTGGTTTTCGCTTTTCAAAATGGATAATGCATTTACATTCATTTTGTAATAGCTTCGACACATTTTTCTTTGTGACAAAAGACATACAATCAAGTTTAGGTCAACAGATGTCAAATCAGATCATGTGTCTTGAGAGAAGACAAATCAACTTCCTCCAGAATGGTGAAATCAAATCACCGTTTCTATTTTGAGACCAATTGTTTTTCGAATGCTTTCGGTTTCGTGGCTTGAATGTCTCGGTTATTAAAACAGTGATTGCAAATTCACTTAAACGAGAAGATTAAAAGTTACTTTTGGTTTCAAACAAATCCATTACCCGTTCAAAGACGGGAGAATTTCTCATTTTAAGCAAAACTTTTCACTAGTAGAGTGGTTTGGACTCAGTTTTATAAAATTAAAAAAATTATCCCTCTTTTAATTTCGATAAGTACAAAAACATTTAAACATAAATTTTGTCTAGGATCGAGTGTTCTAAGCGATGGTCTTTTAACATTATTTTACATGTCTAAATCTTGTTTCGAATCCCGGGTCGGACATGGATGTTTCTTTTAAGTATTTTTCCACTTCCTTTCTCCCTCTCCTTCCAAACGCCTGTAGCTATTTGTATATTTTGTAATTTGTACAATAGGCAACGGTACTAATTGGATACACCCCGAACCCAATAAAATATTCAATTGTATGCGTAGTACGTAGTCCGCAAAAGCAAATTTGATAATATGAAACTTATTTGATAGTACTGTAACAAATATAAAATTTAAACTTAAAATTTGTTTTTGGTTTGTTTGTTTGTTGTTGTTTTTTTTTACAGCAATTACAATGTGCATTATTACTTTTAATATCGTCATTCATTATCATAGATTTTTACATATGTTTACCATAGATTCTAATTATTCATTGTGGAGTAAGTGAATAGCAATGAAAGAAAATAATAGATCTAACTCATTTTTGAATACTCTTTGACGAACTGTCTTTTGACAATACTCTTTGATGTCTTAGTATCAAAAGATCATCAAATCAGATTTAAAATGAATACAGAAGACATTTCGATATACAGACATATGAGACATGGTGTACGGATCTGTTCCAATTTATTTATTTTTTAATAAAGGCTGAGAACCTCTAATTGGAAAATCCGAAATCTGATTTTAAATAAGGCAGATTTTTACCGGAAATCTGCCTTATTTAAAATCAGATTTCGGATTTTGGGTTTTTAGATTTTACCGGAAGAAACATTTAAATAAAACTGATTCACTATAACGCTTTTCATTCAACGTCATCCTACTCCAGGTTGCACAACTACATCTGAGATTTCTCTTAACAATGACAACAGTGATAGGTTGACTCAGAGGAGGCCCAATGTGAAAGCGAAGTAAGGTCCAAGTTTCAAAAATTTGGACCACCCCTCCCCCTTGGTGAGACTTCAAAAATTTTAACAACCAAAAAAAAAAAAAAAAAAGAAAATCTTGCTTTAACAACCAAAAAAAAAAAGGAAATCTTGCTATAATATATATTTTCTCTGAATGAAAAAGTTTACGTGAGATTTTCGTTAACCCCCCCCCCCGCCCTCCCCCTTGGTGAGATTTTGCCGGACCCCCCCCCCCTCCCCCTTTTGATCTCACGTAATTAATGGACGACCCCTAAGCAAGGCATGCAGGAACAATCGCTTTTTTTTTTGCTGGACGGAGCTCTACGGGCCGAGAAGGGACACTGATCACATTAACAGTGAAGGGAGAAGGGCGGTGATTTTAGAGCTTGCACGAGGGCAGCAGAAGGCTAGCACTGGCCCTCTCCCCTCTTTCAAGTTTCTCAGACCTGACTTTAAAAAAACAAAAAAGAAAAAGGAAATTGCAGTAATGCTTTATTTTTGGCCTCTCATCTCTGAGTACCGAAGTTCGGTAATCACATGGGTTTCGTATTTGTGCATTACCCGCGCTGGGCAAGTTTTCTCGTGGTTCTGCCATTTCCCCTTACTATTTCCATTTTTCTCCATCTTTCTCTATGTCTTTCTTTCCGTCACGGAGCTTGGCTTCTCTACCACCACATTCCACACATTCTAATTTAATCTACTGTTTCATTTAAGTTTAACATGGCCAACTTTATTATTCCATTAAAAATAAAATCTTTTCTTATTTTACAGTTTTCATTACTAATTACTATGCCAAAACATAATACTAAATAAAATTTGCTAATTTTCGGGGTTTCTTCACTGTCTCCCTTTATTAAGCTTTTACATTCTACTAAAAAGAAGACATTTGTATTAAAAATAAATAATTTTAATTAACTGTCTTCTTATCAAAGGAAGACAGAGGAGGAAACGTGCTTCAGAAGCAATAAATTAATATATCTTTAATAATAACTACTTTTGTTATTATTACAAAACAGTCCAACATTAAAAAAAAAATCGTAATCCAAATCCTTTTGGCCTTTATCCAGTCCGGATTACAGCTCAACCTATTGTAGAAAAAAAATCACAAATTCCATTTTCTTTGACTACAAAGTTGCTTGACAAATAATATGATATTAAAATAAAATTTAACGTGTATAAAATGATTAGGAATAAAATAAACAGCCAACACACCTAATAAAAGACATAAAACACTTTAAAATATGACGTTTTTCTTTGAGTCGTAGCCGAACATTTACAAGTGACATATGCCCACGGAAATCGAGCAGTTTAAGTAAAGTACAATATGCAAAACAGCAACGAGAAGGACGCAGGAAGTTGACATCAGGAAGTTGGGGAGTCCAACTGGTACTCACCATCTGGTATCCAAGAGTCGTGCTCTTCTGTTTTTTCAAATTCGATATTCTGTTAAAAAATACTTTTGCTTTTTAAACACGGCCAAAGATGGTTATTTAATTATTATTGCATTGTTAATATTTTATATAATAATTTATATATGTATGGAACTTGTGAAAGAATTATATCATTCTGCTAATACGATGTAACATTGCTGCACTCTTTGTTGTTTTTTTTTCCCGTGGGAAAACTGCGAAGAGATTTTTGGATTTAAAATTAACAGTCTTTTGAAGGCAGCTAAAAAAAAAGCTGAACCAACCATAAATCAATTGGGTATTTGAATCTAATTTTTTTTGGGAACCTCTAATAAATAACATAAAGTAGCAAATGAAAGAAATTTCCTAATAAAAAAATTATAAGATTACGTAATAAAAACTATTAATGAACTTAATTGAAAATTAAGCAAAACATTTAAGAAATAATTACAAGCAAGCTACGCCAATTAAGATAAATTCATTTATATGTGCATGTCAAAAGGAGTCGTATCTCTATAGTAGAGGCTGTTATATCAAAGTCAATGTTGATCGAACAACTACAACGACTCTTAATATGTACAACAGAGAAAGAAAAAAATAGAACAAAAAAAGTTTAAAATGCAAATTGAAACTCGAAATATGCATGTCCGTCCATGGATCTGTCGGTTATTAAAATAAGGACTATTTGTCTTAAAAAGTTGAATTTTTATTAAAGATTTAATAGATATAATTTTTTTTTGTTCTCCTCTTATGGATTTTTCCAAAGTTCGTCTGTCTAGTAAACCTCGTTTTAATATAAATTCAGAGAATAGGATCTTCTTTATTCCCAAGCGAATTAAATACATGACGTCGTAGACTCTTCGGTCTAGATTTGTGCAAGACGAAACAAAATAATTTCACTAGCTTAGAACACAATTAAATTACACACACAGACACACACACACACACACAGTAGATATTTCGAAATTAGTACTTGTTTTGTCTTTTTTTTGCAACCATGTAGGTCAATGTTTCTCAAAGTGTGGTCTACCGCAATATATCACGTGGCCCAATGGGTAAATATAGGTTTTTTTTTTTTTTTCTTTTTTTTTTTTTTGGTTATAGAAAGAGTTTTTTCATAAACTACGTGAGCATGTTGGGGGAAGGGGTTATGCTTACGTGACAATGTGTGACGAGGGAGCGGGAGAGGGGGTATCATCACATACATGTTACATCACATAGATTTCACTTAAGCGCATTTTTTGAAATCATAAATTCCTACTAAGAAATTCCTTATAACATCTGCAATTATCTAAACTTTAACGTTCAAACGAAATTATGTTTCAATATAAGAACTAGGCTTCAAAATGCAAAATTAAGGGATAAGGTTTTCTATCAATTCTACGACTGAATAAACGACTTATGGCCAAGTGCACTAAACTTCAATTAACTTTGATGGCTGGATTGTGGACGTAGCTAAAACTAGTGGGAGTTGCTGCTCCAGAAAAAAATTAGCCTTTGTTTTAAAATTGTGTCAAAGGAAACAAACATGTATAAAAAGAAATTTATCAAGTTTCTGAATAGATTTTCATTTAATACATGTTTGTTTCCTTTCACACAATTTTAACACAAAGGCTAAAATTTTTCTGGAGCAACACTCCCCCCCACTAATTTTAGTTACGTCCACAATGCAGCCATCAAAGTTAATTGAAGTTTGGTGCACTTGGCCATAAGTCGTTGAACGGATTAATAGGTGTTCTGAACTGAATCTTAGGAAGACTTAAAATTAAAACTAGTTTAGTTTTAATATAAATTGGGGGCATGATATTGTGACGTAATGTTAGGAAAGGGGGGGGGGGGAATTGGGACAAAGTGTGACAAGGGACTGGAACCCATCAGTATGAGTAGAGATGCTGCTCCTCCAACCCTGCTTAAGACCATCTCATGCAGATGCAAAACTGGCTGTATGGGGCGTGTGGCTGTAGAAAGGAGGCCTCAATTGTTCTGCCCTTTGCAAATTCTGTGCTGGCCAAGCATGTGACAACAGGAATGAGGTCCTCGTCGACGACGAAGACGACGTCGATCGAGTAACTTCGCTATTTGACGAAAATGAAGACCCCGACTTCATTATCTCACCCCCTACGAAACGAGCGAAGCGGATGTAAATTTGTTTTCTTTTCAGTTTTAGTTCAATTAATATCGATTTTTGTATGATTGTTACTGCCTTTTGTTCTTACCTTGTTTACATACATGCATCTACAAAAAATGTATCTGCTGTGTTGGTGGGTTATTTTAAATTGAACATTCGCTCTCACCAGTAGGTATTCCAGTGAAATAGTACCTGCCTCATGAGCATTGCGCTGTAACATGTCAGAAACTCAAGTAGGATTGTTATACACTCCAATTTCAATCCAACACTGGAAGGTAATTGGTGAATTTTTTTTAGATACTCTGTGCGTCACAATAACAAAAACCGCAATATTCCGTTGTTTTTAATTTTTTTTTACCCCACACTCCGTAGGGTTGATTCATAAAACTATACATGCGTTTTGTAGGTAATTAAATTCCCTACACATTTTATTCTGATACTTGTTTCCCTAGAATAGGTCATAACTGAATTACAGCGTCCTAAAGTTAGAAGTTTGACAAGTTTCCATAAAGTGCGTTTTTATTTATTCAAAACGAGCATATCTCCGTAACTATCAGTCCTAAAAACAAAACTAAAAAACTAAATTATAGGAAATTGTATTCTCTATAACATTGCGTAGAACTCTTTTGTAGCTACAATCCACCAAAACGACGCTAAAAGCCAAAATCTATAGAAACTATTAATTTTTTTTCGGTTTTAAGATGGCGGCGGGCGCTGTGTGTGTGTGGGGGGGAAATTGTGCATTTTGCATTTTAAACACTTACTAACCTCCTAGACAACATATCAAAAAATTAGAACTATCGGACCTTCTGTAAGGTACCCCCCCCCCCCTCTTTGGTCTCTTATTTGCTGGACTGGTGCGTAACAATAGCAAAAGCCGCAATATTCCGTTGTTCTTGATTTTTGTTTTGCCCCACACTCCGTAGGATTGATTCATAAAACTATTCATGCGTTTTGTAGATAATTAAATTCCCTACACATTTTATTCAGATACTTGTTTCCCTAGAATAGGCCATAACATAAATTACAGCGTCCTAAAGTTAAGAGTTTTACAAATTTCTGGAAATTGCTTTTTTTTTTTAATTTTTCAAAAACTGCCTATCTCCGTAAGTATTAGTCCTAGAAACAAAATTTAAAAACTATATTGTAGAAAATTGTATTCTCTACAACATTGCGTAGAACTCTTTTGTAGCTAAAATGCACCAAATAGACGTTATAAGCAAAAATCTAAAGAAAGCATCAATTTTGATTAGAAGTTTGACAAGTTTCCATAAAGTGCGTTTTTATTTATTCAAAACGAGCATATCTCCGTAACTATCCGTCCTAAAAACAAAATTTAAAAACTAAATTATAGGAAATTGTATTCTCTACAACATTGCGTAGAACTCTTTTGTAGCTACAATCCACCAAAACGACGTTATAAGCCAAAATCTATAAAAATTATCAATTTTTTTTCGGTTTTAAGATGGCGGCGGGCGCGGAGGGGGTGGAATTGTGCATTTTGTATTTCAAACACTTACTAACCATCCTAGACAACATATCAAAAAATTAGAACTACCGGACCTTTTGTAAGTTAAAAACACCTCTATTCGTTGGACTACACCTGCTTATTAAAAATGAAAAAATTAGTACACATTAAAATTACAACCTAGGTTTCGATTTAAATCAAAACCATTCTCAACTACATGGGACACAAAAGAATTGCAATTATTTATTCAAATCAAAGGCTTAAGGTCTAAATAGCTCGGCGTCATTGCATTTTAAAGTTATTTATTATTTTTTTTTGTTTAGAAATATTTTTTTAAAGTGTATTATGGTTTTTGGGATTCTCTTCAATCAGAAACAAGAAATTTTTTGTAGAATTTCAATCAGGCATGAGCTAGGTTTTTGAATAAATAAGCTGGAGACTTATGTATACGGGTCATTCCACGTCAAGTCATCCAGGCCATGTCACCCACTACCTAGTTGAGAACTCAGATTTTGTGTACTGCTATTATACTTAATTTCATGAACTTTTGCCAATTTTTATTGCTTTATATACATTCTGTTGGTAATAATAGCAGAAAGATTGATGCAATATGGTACTTCAAAGCGAATTGTGAAAATTTGAAAATTGGCTGCAGTTTTTAAATGGAAACAAGTAGGCTGACAATTTTTTCCCTGAATATGCATTGTGACCTGTAGTTTACGAAAACATAAAAGAATTGGCTGTATAAAATTTTGTTTTAATTTTTTTTAATTTTAATTGTTTTTTAATTTATTTTTTTTTTTTTTTTTGGTTAATTTAAAAAAAAAAATTTAGACACTTGCTCCCCTCTGAAAATCCTTGAAAAATTTAGAAAGTGATTTACAAATAGTAAAATATCAAATCCAAAAAAATCAATTTTGAGAAATGAATTGTTCTTACAAAAAAAAATCGTGAAAGAATTGGCCATATAAAATTTTGTTTAAGGTTTTTTTGATTAAATTTCTAAAATAAAATTTGGACACTTGCCCCAATCTGAAAATCCTTGAAAAAATTAGAAAGTGATTTACAAATAGTAAAGTTTCATCACAAAAAAATCAGTTTTGAGAAATGAATTGTTCTTACAAAAAAAAAAAAATCGTGAAAGAATTGGCCATATAAAAGTTTGTAGTTTTAAGGTTTTTTTGGTTAAATTCCTAAAAAAAAATTTGGACACTTGCCTCCATCTGAAAATCTTTGAAAAAATTAGAAAGTGATTTACCAATAGTAAAGTTTCATCATAAAAAAAAAATCAGTTTTGAGAAATGAATTGTTCTTACAAAAAAAAAAAATCGTGAAAGAATTGGCCATATAAAATTTTGTAGATTAATTTTTTTTTTGTTAAATTTCTAAAAACAAATTTGGACACTTGCGCTCCCCTCTGAAAATCATTGAAAAAAATTAGAAACTGATCTTCAAATAGTAAATTTGCATCACAAAAAAAAAAATCAATTTTGAGAAATGAATGGTATTCACAAAAAAAATTCATCTTGAATTTTGAGAACATTTCCATTCAGCCCAGTGGCGTATATAGAATATATTTTCGGGGGGGGGGGCCGACACCCCATGGAAACCTATCTGTTCAACCAAAAAAAAAAAAACGTTGGGAGGACATTTCGGGGGGGGGGGGTCCGGGCCAAAAAATCTATTCAACTAAACAAAAAAAACAATGAAAATCTATCTGTTCAACCAAAAAAAACGTTCGGAGGACAGCATATCTTCATTATTTCGGGAGGGGCCCGGGCCCCCTTGCCCCCCCCCCCTTATATACGCCCCTGATTCAGCCATTAACATTCCCACAATATCACAATAATAGAAATACTGTTAACTACTCAAGAAACATTAACAACATAAGTGAGCATAAAAATATACAAATGTAAAAAAAATTGCAATATAAAACAAAACTACAAACTATAAAATATACTCGTACATTATATAAGATATGAATCTGCATTCAAGTTCATTTGGGAGAGACATCTGTAGAAAAGTAGCCAGATGGAAAGAAGAACAAAAGGGTTTATAAACTTGGAGAAAGGCGAGATTGAAGGTAATAAAGCAGGAGGTAGGGGATGGTTGTTGAAGATTGATGCCATATGAAGGAATGAGCTCGATTGAGTACAACAAAACATCTGCGAGACATCCGTTTCAAAAGACAGAAGCGTTTAGGCAAGGTTTACAGAAATAGAGAAATAAGAAATATTTCTAATGATTTCTCATTCAAGGGGAAGATGAAGATAAAGGATTGGAAAGAGAGAAATTGTATAACAACCATCGGGCCGTTACACATTGTTTCATTACAAATGTATTTCAAATTATTATTTTAATTATATTGTTACAGGTGACATGGTAGTCATAAATTACCAATTTAATTATTTTTTTTAAATAGCGTTTTTTCCACATTTCCCATCATTTCTACAAACTGATTTTTTTTGTGTGACATAAAGAAAGATTTATAATAATATTGTAAAACTTTCAAAGTAATCTATGAGGGAGCAATATCTTAAAAAAATTATAATGCCCAGGTATCGAGTTTGTCTATAAAAAAATTATTTACATTTTTTTTCTAAAAAAAAACTTATGAATATTCAATATAAGGAGCATGAACATAAAAATATAAACCTTTCTCTTTAATTTAAAAAAAAATTCAAGGTTCTAATGCAAAAACTGTAGGAGTTATTGAATTTTTAAATAATCAAGAAGCTCGTCTATGGAACACCCGAGTTCCTGAATCCATACAACTTCTTTAGACCATTACTGAAAAATTACTTAACCTGCAACATTTAAATTTTGGAAATGTTCATATATCTAGGTAAACTTCAATTACACAAAATTTCAAAGTTTTCTGTGAGGGTGGGTGACATTTCCTAAAATTTCTGGATGATTTGATATGGAATGACCCACACAACAATTCGAAATCATTAACTACTTCAACTATAATAAAAATAATAGAAGTAATTAATAATTAAAGAATGATAGATTACTATAATAAAAATTAATCAGTACAAAAACTCTGATAATTCCCCCATTCGCAGAAATAAATCTTTGTGCTTTTTTAAGCTTTTGCCCAGAATACAAACATAACAATAAGAAGATTATGTAATACATGTATTATTATTAATAGCGAAGAATTTTATGTAAAAATTAATCAGATTTTAATGTCTCCTGATTGCTGTCAAGAGAAGATATGCATAGAGAGAAAGCGCCAGTGCAATTGTATATGAAAACTTTGGATAGGAATTAACACGGGGGAGGAGGTGTACGCAGGTCAGAAAGAAAACGAAGAGCCAGTAAATTGCTTTTAGAATCGAAGCAGTGACAACCAAACCCAAATAAACGAACAAACAATCTTGGCATAACATAAGCGCAAGAGAGAGTTATGACCCAGGGAAAAAACAGACACAGGAGACGGAATGAACATGGGGGTGAGTGAAAGGAAACGTTGAAAGGTCGGATGAGAAAAATTAAAACGAAAGTGTTATTAGCCAGTGATGGGAAAGAAATTTTTACTGTTTTTAATTCACTGTACAGTTTAAGTATTATTTTCTATCATTTCTTTTTTTTTTCCGGGGTGGAGGAATGGGTATGGATTTTGATAAGATATTTCTATCCTACTTTCCTCAGAGAATGAAGTTCATCCATAACTGTGTAGATGTGTCCCTGATAACTTCTGAATCACTGGATAGACTTTTTGGAAACTCGGTATGGATATTTGAGAACAAAAGAGACATTCGAAATTTGACCTTCGTAATCTTTCCGAAAGGGTCGTTCTACTGAAATTAGCGCGAGAAAGCGAGAAAAATTTCCTATAAAAGAAACAGTACATTCTGTCGATTTCGTAAACAATAGATATTAATCCTTTTAGCAAATCCTTTAATTTACCCCAGGATTAACCCATTGTGGGGCCCTAGACATTTTCTTCTCACCGGGCCCCCTCCCTCTCCTACAAGAAAAAGTAAACAATTTCATTTACAAATCTTTTCAAAATAGACAGTTTGACCGGGCCTTTCAAAAAACCGGGAGCTAGACATTTGTCTCATTTGTCTAAGCGATAATTCGGTTTTGATTTACCCGTGTTTTGAAATTATGAAAACTAGATATATGCTCGATGTTATAGTATAACAGAGGCTAGCGTATATCGCTGGGGAATGAATTTGCTGGATTTTAAGTGAAGGTTGAGTGGGGAAGAACACCAAAAAAAAATCTTTATCTTGATGCGTGGTTAAAATAATGTTGGACAGAGACAGATTAACAGGTAACTATGAATTTTATTGACTACTGACTAACTTTATTTACAACAACAGAGGCTTTATATACAAGAAGAGGCTTGTATAAAGCTTTATCTTATACAGTGTTACCTCCGAATAACGGACAGTCACGGTACCGGAAGTTTCGTCCGTTATTGGGAGGTGTCCGCTATTGGGGAGGACTACCTTTTTTTGATTTTTTAGCTTTTAGCATGTCATTTAATGAAAAATTACGTACAATCTTAATTAAATTTATACAATTAGCATTGCGATAGGAGACAATATGAACAATTGCAAATTATTTACTATATTCCTTTTTAAATGAGTGCTAATCCGTTTGTCTTACTTAAAATAATGAGAAAATTAATTACAGTATATAGAAAATTAATTTCTAGCCATCCATTTGATGCCTTAAACGTGTCCAATCCTAAAGTTTGACGGAATTCTCTGGCTTTTTCTTGAAGCAAAACACCACTTATAGAAATGTTCTTTGCACGAGCAGAGCAGAACCATTTTTTCACCACTTCGTCGATTTTTCTTGTTTCAGTTTTACGAAACTTCAAATTCTTCGAATTTTCGTTTGAATTCATCATCCACATTTTTCTAATCTCATCTTTGTCCTTCAAAAGTTTACTTATTTGAGTTGTTTTTCAACTTCAAAACATTCAGCAAAACAACGCACACTCAGCTTTTCTTTTTCAGCAGCTTCAAGAACATCAAATTTTCTTTCAGTGCCAATCTCTTCCTTTTTGACGCCATTTTAATTCGCACTAAATTTAATCAACACGTTTATAGGATAGCTTTACGAGGGATTGATATTTACAAAGCAACTGCAGTGAAATAAAGGGCCTCAGATTCCTGCATTGAATCATGGGACACCGATACAATGTATCAATGTATGGGACACCTATGTAAATGCAACCATGATGTGTTTGTCGAAATGTTAATCGAAAATTTTTTTTTTTTTTTTAACAGTTAAAATAACTGTCCGCTATTCGGAGTGGATAACATGGAATGTCCTATTTCAAGGGACTGGGACCCGCAATAATGTCTGCTAATTAGAGGTGTCCGCTATTCAGGGTGTCCGTTAAAAGAGGTAACACTGTATAAAGAGGCTTTTTATACTTTTGATTCCCAGAGCCAAACCAATCTCTCCTCGGTCCCCCTGTGCTGAGGACCAATCACGTGAGACCTCCATTCCAGGAACAGGCTTAAGCGCTTTGATGCTAGATGATTCCTTAATCCCTTGAACTATGCACCAAGCATCAATTTTCGAAGTTGGACCATAAATAAGCATCGTACCAAATTTTTAAGAAGTCAGGCCACGTTTAAGCGACGATTTCGGGGATTATTTTGATAAATGAGAGCAGGGATGGGGAGAGGGGGGCAAAATAAATGGGGTTATTAAATAACTTTAAATTTTACGTGTATGTGTAACTTCATATCAACACACATAATTAAAAACAGCAATGTTAAAAAAGTTATAATTAAAACGTTTATATTCTACAGGCAATACTTACAGGTAAAAGCCAGCTGTAAGTTTACGATGATTCTATTGAGCATCAGCTAAAAATCACAGCAGTGCTATGAACAATGAAGACGAAATCTCACGACGCAATTTAAAAAACAAAACAAAAGCTATTGCATCTATATTTTTTACTATTCTATATACTTCAGTCGTATTTAGTACTGTAATTTTTAAGGAATTTTTTTTTATAATAAAAGCTTTTTTAAGTACATACTAGTAATTCACGCAATGTTGATATTGAATAAATTATACATTGCTGCACGAATAGTTTTTTTTTCGAAATATTTTTAGCCTATTTTCCTAAGAAAGTAAGGCTTATCAGTTCACACAGTCTGTATATGTGTGGCAATGTATGTTTGGCATTAAATATCTTTTGATCCGCTTGATAGATCTTCTTAAAACTTACTATGTATATTTAAGGACGCAAGACGATGTAACTTTTAGATTTAAAAGCTTTTCCAAGTGTTTCCATGTTGAAAAATTAGCAAGAGGATGCGACAGAAAACAGTTGATTTATGTTCTCTTTCTATTAATGTTTCATTATAAATAATGAATATTCATACTTTTAGTTAATTCATTAATTAGAACTTGTTCTGCAAAAAATTATAATTTCAATAAAAACGTCGACTCTTCACTTTTGCAGTTCTTGCGATGTTTAAAAAAAAAAATAAGAAATAACATTTTAAGAAAAGCTTCTTGTTTATTCAATGTTTTTCTTCAATATTTATGTTGGAGTAAAGGAGCTAAAAATCTTCCCTATATCCTTCGCCATTGTAACCAACATAAAATCGAAACTTTTTCGTGGGTTTTGATTGGTCAAGACATTTTGATTGGTCCATTGCTGCAAGATGAAAGATGACATCACCCTGAATTAACCAATAAAAACATGCAATCATTCGGACCAGAAGAGAAATAAATTCTCCATTGGCTTCTCAATAGATAAGTCATTGAATTACGAAATCGGAGTTACGTCTCCATTGTCGTCCCGAGTAAAAGAAGGACTTGAAACGAGTGGACAAACGTAAGTAAGCCCTTGAACATTCCTAAATATGTAAGTGTTAAAATATTCATTTACTTAAAGATAACAACAACACTTTCAATTATGTTGTGACAGGGGATTCGAGAAATAAATACTGAATGCCAACGGATAAAGCGATCCCATTTAATAATTTACTTACTACTGAAACACAACAAAATAAATTGGATTTTTTTTTGTAATTCTTTTGCTGTTTTGTTTTTAATGTTTCTAAAGTTTAAATGATATTTTGAAAATAATCAGAGGTAGAAAAAATAATGTAGATAGCAGTATTAAAAAAATAAGAAAACGAAAGAAGCATAGTTCGAAAATTAAAATATCATAGTTTCTGAAATTAACTTCATAAATATATTAATGATTTTACATTTTAGAAAATAAATTATTTTCAATAATCATGCACTTTAATGTGATTAACCCGATTTAGAGCCAAAATTTCGATTTGAATCTTATCTATTAAGACCTAAATATTACTGCTTAGTTTAGAAAAATATTATTCATTTACAAGGAAGCTTTTGTATAAAATTATAATTTTTTTTTGATTGCTGAATGTATATCATTTACAAAAAAATAATAAAACAAATGTGCAAAAAAAACCGCCTTATAAGTAACAGCACATTTCTCAAGTAACAACAGAATTTATATTAGATTTCTCTTCTGTAGAAAGATTGTTTCTTTTAATTAAATATAGAAGATAGAAAAGGGTATTTAAGAATTCATAACACTCAAACGAAAAAAAAATTGTTAAAATAAAAAGGTTGTATCACATAGCATTCTCTGAAAACGTCTCGTCTTGGTGTTCGTCAGTTGTCAGAACAAAGTGAAACTGAAACTAAACAGCAAACAAAAGAGAAATGAAAATAGAAGTTCTGGAATTCGTCAAAACATAAAAGAATTCTTTTATTAACGTTGCACGGCTAATTTCCTATTTTATGTTCGTAAAATTATTAGTTCTGCATAATTATAAGTGTATTTCCGTTAATGCCAGGCAGGTAATGTAAAACGAAGACTTAATTAGTAAAAAGTCGAATGCTTATTTCAAAATGGTTTTGCACGATCTTTTAAAACATTATATCTTGGAAATACTTCATCTGGCTAACTGCGATCTTCTTGAGATAACACGGTATCCCAATGGCCGGCGGCCGTGGTGACATGGTGTATATAGATTGCCGTTAGCCAGAGGACGGTTAGTTTTTCTAGTAAAAGATCGTGCAAAACCATTCTGAATATGCATTCTACTTTTTATCATTCTACTTTAATTCTTCGATTCACATTACCTGCCTGGCATTAACGAAATTACACTTATAATTAAGTTAACAATACCAGTCGAAACTAACAATTTTTGAACATAAAATAGGAAATTACCCTTTGCACGAATTCTGGTAATACTCACCTGCGGAATTAGGCCTAATTTAAATTTGTTTGGAAGAAAACAACTCGCTAATACGGCCTAGGAATAAAAGTGATAGAAAATCTCGGTGTTTTTTTTTTTTGTTGATAGTTTTGAAGAAAATTTGAATTTAAAGTAGAAGTACACGTATAAAACAAACAAAATGGCGGTCTTAGAAGCATTTGGAAAACCGCGGGTCAATTCCAAAACGGAAAATATGTTTTTTTCGGGCGTTTTTTCAAACGAAACATCCTGAAAACTAACCCACCTCACTTAATCTAACTTACAGTTAACTGCACGGAAAATGTTTGACTTTTTTTGTATGTTTTATTTACAATCGAATGATCGTTTCCGTCAGGTTATGTGTTTTTTTTTTCCGCTTCATAACGGCGCCACAACCTCTTGCCTTGAAAATGTGTTCATCCGCCGTCCGCGAAAGAGTTCCAAGAAAATCTCGAATTTTCTTAAAAATTACGCAAAAAAAGCCGGGATTTTCCATCACTTTTATTCCTAGTATGTATTTATGAATCGTTTTCATCTAAAAAAAATAAAAAAAAATAAAATAAAATTAATCTTAATTCCACAGGTGAGATTCCGCAGAAAACTACCCGAATTCTTACTAACTGCATTTTTATAATTTAGATAAATTAAAATATCCAAATACTTGAGAACGCCGATCATCTGAACAACTATCCCCTCTATACAGCCACAAAATTATAGTATTGTCGTGAAATGTTAATGCTTCTGCATTTTTTTTTAATTTTTTTTGGGGGGGTTAGACATATGTAGTGTAGCACGGAAATAGTCTTAATTGATCGCAAAATGGATTTACGTCGTTCTGCCTTTAATCATAAAAGCATTTTTTCTTTTTTTCAGTGGTCAATTTTATTCATCAAATTTTATTCAAAGTATATTATCTTATATTTGAAAATTTTATTCATTCACTTAAGGGTCGTTCCACGTCAAATCAACCGATGAGTTCACCACCCCATCACAGATTTTTATGAAAATTTATTTGCATAGCTATGTTAGGCCTACGGTGTCTAACCGTGGCTGTCGGCGATGGTGAATTTTCAGTTCGAAAATATGGGTTTTACCTGGGTTATTACCTGTTATAAGTGAGATTTACTGCTTACAGAGTTGTGACTAAAGCAAGGGATAACTTGAATTTACTAATTAAATATGCATTGACGAAGTAATAATTTTTGAATATTCATTTACGCGATTCGAAAAAGAGTACCAACTTTGCGATTTTTTTTCTAAGCTCAGGAGCAAAACACCCTCTTGATTTTTTTTTATCAGTTACCTTAGACCTTTCTTAGACTTGGGTTAAAATCTCAAATTTTTAATAGTTGTCCCACAGGGCCATTTAAATTTTTTTCTAAATGCTTACATACTGTCTATTACTACAAAACTATTAGTCCTAGACTAATTTCGTTGAAATTTTTGAATTCAGCATAAAAAAATACATGAGGAAAACAAATTTGGTTCCATTTGAGTGATTAGGAGATGAGATATTCAAGAAAATACGTCAAAAAGGGGGCGTGGCACAAAAAAAAAAAATCAAAAATTCATATCTCGGCAACTATTTGACCTAAAAATCCCATATTTTGCAGAATGTCTTACCTTATGACTCTTTACATGCAAATAAATTTTCATAAAAATCTGTGATGGGGTGGTGAACTCATCGGTTGATTTGACGTGGAACGACCCTTAATGAATTTCAGAAGTTTCTCCTAAAAAGCATTAAAAAAAATTGTGTAATTCGGAATGTTGAAACTAGAGAGTAGTTTAAGTCAAGTAGCGACAGGTAAGGTATTTGCAATCCAGAATA
This sequence comes from Thereuonema tuberculata, assembly GCA_023159025.1. Classification (NCBI taxonomy): domain Eukaryota; kingdom Metazoa; phylum Arthropoda; class Chilopoda; order Scutigeromorpha; family Scutigeridae; genus Thereuonema; species Thereuonema tuberculata. Next base: position 63,862,290 of record JAFIDM010012231.1, on the reverse strand, counting down.
ACCGTTTTCATTATAACGATATTTACTTAAGGAAATCATTGGATGTAATCATATTCTTTTCTGGTTTTTTTTTTTGGTTTTTGTTTTTTTGCTTTTTTTTTCCAGTTTATTTTTTTTTTTTTTTCAATTAAAAAAAATAGTTGAAAAAGATAAATTATTAAATTCCGTATTGTTGAACTTGTATAATTTTACAGTATAAACAATATCGGGAAGTACTTGTGAATTATGCAGTACAGTATCACAAAAAGTTAGTCAAAAGTAGCCTAAAAAGAAAAAAAAAATAAGGTAGACATAAATTTCTTGTATATTGCAAAAAAATCATCATTATTTTTATATACAGAAAGTTGATGTATTCCCAGTTTAAAACAGAAAAAAAAAAGTGGGCTGGAAGAATCATGTTGATGATGTAAAGCAGGAGTTCTCAACCGGGGTCCACATTGACCCTGGGGGTCCATGGAATATTCTTCGGGGTCCACAGGCAAAAAATAACAAATTGGGGGTCCACAATGTTTTTTTGGTGGTCCATGGAGCAATTCCACTTCAGAACGGTTGTTATTACTCAAAATAAAATTTTTACTGTGATTTACACCATATTGAAATAAGTAGAGAATATATATGAATGATTCTTTTTGCAAGTAAAACAGTTTGCCCTTCAACTTGATGAATCTACCTTAAGAGATAATGAAGCCATCCTATTAGCATATTCGAGATTTAAAGATGATAAAGGACCCAGAGAGGAAATGCTCTTTTCCAGAAGTCTTAGCACTGATACAAAAGGTGAAACAATTTTTAATGAAGTTAGGTATCAAACCACGGCACTTAGCTAAAGTTAGGATTCGCACCCTGAGTTGTCATCGGGAAGAGACTGGGACGGACCGTTTCGTCCTCATTAGGACTCCTCAGCCAGCCAAACTCCCCTGATGACAACTCAGAAGGCGCGCAAGGTGTTAGTATCCCGCTTCTCGCACACGAGAACGGGACCTCCCACCGAAGAAATCCTAACCAAAAATTAATCAAGATATACCTAACTTATAATTATTCCGGCACGTTAAACTTCTTTTATTTATAAGCTTTTGGCTTTTTTACTAGATTTATGCAGCCATTAAATTCCTTTTGTGCTTGCCGGAAGGCAGGTCAGGGAAATTTTGTATTTATCTTGATTAATTTTTGGTTAGGATTTCTTCGGTGGGAGGTCCCGTTCTCGGGTGCGAGAAGCGGGATACTAACACCTTGCGCGCCTTCTGAGTTGTCATCAGGGGAGTTTGGCTGGCTGAGGAGTCCTAATGAGGACGAAACGGTCCGTCCCAGTCTCTTCCCGATGACAACTCAGGGTGCGAATCCTAACTTTAGCTAAGTGCCGTGGTTTGATACCTAACTTATAATTATTCCGGCACGTTAAACTTCCTTTAATTTTTAATGAAGTTGTTACTTATTTCAAGGAAAACAATATTCCATTCAAAAATATAATTGCATGTGCTACTGATGGTGCAACATCCATGACAGGCAGATACATAGGTTTTATTGCACATTATTTGAGAAAAGCTGTCCCCGAAGTATTTTGTATGCACTGTGTGATACACCGTCAACGCTTAGTTGCAAAAAAACTGCATGATGTCCCTACTGTTGTAATAAAAGTGGTTAACTATATTAAATCAAATTCTCTCCGAGACTGCCTTTTTTGCGAATTCTGTAATCAAAATGGAGAAGAGTTTGAGCGCCTTGTATTACGTACTGAGGTGAGGTGGCTATCAAAGGGGAATTGTCTTCAATGTTTGATTGCACTTTGGGATTCTATTATCTCATTTCTTGCTAACACTCAACTTGGAGAACAACTGCTTGCAACTACATATGATATATTTTACTTATCAGATATATTTGAAAAATTAAATTTACTTAATAAACAGCTCCAAGGAAAAGATTCTGATCTCATATCAAGTAAAGGTGCTGTTACTGCTTTTCTGAGAAAATTACAGTTGTACAAAAATAATATCAGGCGTTGTGCATTTGAACAGTTTCCTTGTTTGGCTTCGATTAGCAGCGATTTGCACGATGAAGACCTTGCATTATATAGTGAATATTTGGAAAATATGCACGAAGATATGCAAACTCGGTTTAGTGACCTACTCGTGATGGATATACCAACTTGAGTGACAATTCCTTTCGAAGTTAATGTTGCCGATATAGATATTTCTTTCCAAGAGCCCCTCATTGAATTACAAAGTGATGAAATAATGCATGCAAAATTCAAAGATGGGAAGTATAATATATGGAAAACAAATGATATTGCTACAAAGTACCCATTACTCTGGGATAAAGCACAGCTCTACGTTATTGCTTTTCCATTATCTTACCTTGTTGAATCAGGATTTAGTCATGTTTCTCACTTATCAAAAGTTTGCAATAGATTTGACATTGTGTAAAGAGGTGATCTTCGACTATCGTTAACATCGATGGAACCAGGTATAAACAAATTCTCTGAGCAGCATCAACCACAAGGATCTCATTGAATCACATATTTTAACTGTATAATTATTTATTTGCATTAAATTAGTTTTCATTCAAAATAAAGCATAATCATTTACTATTTCTTTGATTATTAATGTAATCCCTTTATTTTTTATTAGTGAAAAATAGAATAAGCTTTTTTTTTATCGAATAGCTATGAGGGGGGTCCACAAAAAAAAGGGGGGGGGGGAAAAGGGGTCCATGGATAAAAAAAGGTTGAGAAACCCTGATGTAAAGAAAGAAGATTATTTGGTCACAATGGTGTTTGCACTTTGCTTGACACTTCTAGAACATTCCTTGGATGTGACCTCTAAGACTGAGGGTCACTTTGCTGTGAGGTGGGAGTGATGTTTTGTTTATAGATTTGGATCTCGGGATCATCGTAAACTAACTTGTTAGTACAGTGAAGAGGGGGATCAGATCTTAGATTTTTTTGTTTTTCAATGAATGTTTTTCAATCTTGGGAAAGTGAGATGATGTCAACATCAGCGTAGTTAGAAAAGGGACGATTTCGAATAAGAACTAAGATATTTGTCTTTATTTATATTATATTTAGTTTTTATTTGTGATATGTAATATTATTATATTATATTACATTAAACAAAGAAAAGAAGAGGAAATGTGTGAAAAACAGATGCCCCTCAATATGTACCTAATCTGTCTCTAAAATATGAGGCTAATAGAAAGGCAATTAGCCAACTTTTTACCCTATTTTTCTAGAAAAGTTAGACCCATTCAAATCAGTCAGACTCTGTGGGTGTATTTCTTGAACGTGAGTATATTCTGGATGTATCTTCTTGAAACTTGGTATTCATGGTTAAGAAGTACAGACGACTTAACTTTTATACGTGTTTGAAAGCTTTTTCAGATGTGTCCTAGCACTAAATAGCAACAAAAATTCCCAAAGAAAAATCCCATTTGAAAAAGCATTAAAATCTAAACAATGGATTTTTATGATATCTTAGATAATGGTATTAAACTTTTTAACTAATCCATTCAAAGCGCGCGATTTTGTATTATTAACATTAATTGGCTTTACCAACTTTTTGTAAATAACGGGGATTGGTTCATTTTTTTTTAGAAAATTGAAAATTTGTATTCAGTAAATCATGTACATTGAAAATAAACACTGACTTTATGTTATGCGTTTTCAGCATTTTAAATAAATGAAATGAGGAATAATAAAATCAATTTTGAGATTAAAACTTTTAATAAAAAAGTTTAATGTGCCTTGAATACAATATTATTCAGCCTACTACCCTGGCACTCGTCAATAGTACCTAGGAGTATTTATTGATGAGAAATTCTCATGGACATCACATTTTATTGATGTGATGTCATTTTATTTTCATGTTTCTTAAAAAACGGAGTTCATTAACTTATCTGTTCTATCATATTAAATACCTCATTCCTTTAAAACAAAAAATAATAATTTTGAAATCCCTTGTGGATTCTGTTTTAGATTAAGGTGCATATAGTTGGATTTTTATTAATAAAAAACAAAGTGAAAATATAAACAAAACTTGTTTTAAAATAAGTAAATAATATCTTTTACAATTTTAATAAAAAAAGTAAAGATAAGAATGATGTAAGGAAAAAATTCAAAATTTTAACTATTGAGGAGAAATTTATTTATAAAACAATTATAAAAAGAAATTAAACATTAAAAAAAATAATTACCAAAATAAAAAAAAAAACTAGAAACAATTGGCTTAGTATGATAATGATAAAAAAAATTAAAAATAACTATGATTACAGACTAAATAATTATAAATTATAATATATTTAAACTTTTTTATCAAATCAAATGGGATAAATACAATAGTCAAAATGTAAAAGATATGTAAAAAAATTAATTTCTGATATAATTGATATTAATATAAAATTAATCACTTATTAATTTTTTTTTATATTATATGATTCTTTTGGGTGGAATATTATCTTTCTAGATTAAACTCTTAGTTTCTATATCACAGATGTACAGCTCATAAGTACACCTAATAGGTCTGATAAAACATTAAGAAAAGAAAAAAAAAGGAAGCAGACTATAAGTACTGTTAGGCTTTAAGTGCTATTTGTTATAACTGCAATTACAATCTTATTACATGCTTAGCAAAGGAATTGAAGGATTCTGAAACACGATGCTATGTGATAGAGTTGTGTAACTGAAATATTACGGTAGGACGCTCTCTTCAGAAATTCTTCATTTCCGTAATTTTTCCATAAAATAAATTTGCTTAAAAGATAAAGAAAAATTGGCGAAGTGATTACTGAGAAGAAATATACAAAGCCTTTTCGTTTTTTTACAGATTTGCTGTAATTTGTTAGAAAAGATAATTAGAAAATTAGTGAAAGAGATTATTTTCAATGAAATGTCCTATTTTGAATACTAAGTTTACTTTCTACACCATTCACCTTATGTTTTAGCCATGTTTTGAATGAAATGGATATAGAGTGGAATTAAAAACTACTCATATTATTATTATTATTAGCTGTAATAACAATTGGAATAATTTCTATTGGAACAGAGTTAAGATAATCTATCTTTTTGTATTCTTCTGCCTTATATTATTATTATTATTATTAGGGTAAGGGAAACAGTTGTGGATCAGGAATCAATTGCGGATCAAGTCGCTTACCGTCTTAATTATCACATTTATCAACAGATGGCTCAGATATATAGAATCCCGATCCCTTCATGAGTTTCGTTTTAATATTGCAGTTTGTTTGGAGTTTCAAGTGGAGCCATCCTGTGAATTTGTTAAATAATTGTCTGAATTTCAAAAGAAAATTAAGATGAATTAGCCTGAAAGTTATTTGAAGTTATTCTAGAATGGATATACGTTAGAATTAATGTATGTATGATAACACAAGGTTTAATATAACCGGGAAAAAATAAAACATAGTGTTTTCTGCCTCTGGCCATGTTTGCGATAAATTCTGCAGCCTTTTGTTCTGGCGGAAATTCTGCGGTTCCTGGGGTCCAATTGTGGATCAAACGTCACAATACAAATGAAGACTGTGAAAATGCAGTAAATATTTTTTTATCGAACTGAGGAAATACAATATCAATTATAAGAGTTTAATAAAGAATAAATAGAAAACTGAAAATTATTTAGCTATTTCTCGTGGTAAAAACCAAGTTTATGCTAAGGCCGATCCACAACTGGTGCCTTTACCCTATTATTATTATTATTTTTATCGAAAAAGTTTCAAACCATGGGATTCCCCAGCTAAGACAATATGGCGGGTCAAGAACCAAAGCACATATTGCCAAGTGTATTAAAAAAAAAAATAAAAAAAAATTGGAAGAATAGTTAGGGATGTGTGCTTGTGTCCATAAATTTCCGAACTATGCGTGTTGTGTTGAGTACCACAGCCTTCTGGAGTTGTGCGTAAGTGTTTTTATGAAGTCCTAGTGTGCTGAGGCTGTGATGCAATGTGTGAGGTACCAGACCAGTAGCGGACAGGATGATGGGTACAACATGTACTCGGTCCTGCCTCCACTGCTTCTGGAGCTCGTGTGCTAGGTCTGTGTATTTACTTATCTAGTCAGCGTGAGTTTTCTGCATGTTCTTGCTGATGGGAACTGCAATATCAATGAGATAGGTCTGTTTGTTGACCTTATCAACAAATGTAATGTCAGGTCTGTTGTGATGTATAGTTTTGTCTGTGTGAATGGGACGGTCCCAGTACAGCTTATGTGAGGGTGACTCTAGTACGCTTTGTGGTGTGTACTTGTAGTATGGGACCGTGTTCTTAAAAAGTGAGTGTTTGTGTGCGAGCTATTATTATTATTATTATTATATGTTTAGATTATCATTTCGTAGGCATTTCTAATTTTGTTTTTAACAATTTTGATGTGTATCATCGTTTTTTTTAATTTTTATTTTTCATTTATATATCAATTAATTTTATAAAATCTGAAAATAATTTGTAAGCATCTGTTGATAAAAATTTTTAAAATTTCCAACAGGAATTTGTCTTGCCATGTTAAAATAAATAAATAATAACAAATGTTAATTATCCAGAACAAAAATTGTTATATAATCCAGATAAAAAGCGACATTAGAAAAAGTAAATACTCGATTTAGTAAAATCGCAGAAATCGTTAATGAGAAATTCGTTCAAATAAACGACAAAATTCTTTACGCTTATTTCCTTTACCTTTGCTAATAAAGAAGATCATATTCTATTTACTACAAGAACGCGCGGTTGGCGATGTCGCGAAGACACTGGCCTGTCCCTTCTGAGTCCCGGGTTCGGTTCTCATGTGGATTTCGTTGATGGTGGCGATCCGCGCTGGGTAGGTTCTCCCGTTTCCCCTGCATTTTCTCACACCATCCTTTCTCAGTCTTTCTCTCCGTCTGTCCTTCTTTCCGTGGGATAGTACAAAAGATCTTTCAGGTCGACGTGCTCGGCAGTCATGCCACACACTTTCAATTAATCTAATCTACTACAAAGTAAATAAAAGTAACTTAAGATAATAGCTAGTAAAGTAACTTAAAATTAAAAATAACAATACACAGACAAGAACAATTAAAATCAAAATTAAAGCCATACACCTATTTAAATGAAATAATATTTATACAAATAAAATAAATAGTATTTCATTTAAACAGGTGTATAGATTTAATTTTGATGATAAGTTACTTCAGTACACGTAAAATTATTACAAAGAACAATTAAAAGTTTAAAAATATACTTAGATGTTGAAGAGGGATTTTCCGCATAGGAACCCGAAAGGCTCCTGAATTTTCAGTAAGCTATATTTTTAAAAAAACTTTTAAATGTTTTGTCTGTGTATTGTTAGTATTTTTCGCACATATAAAAATCCTTAAAGTAACTTAATTTATTTTATGATGTTTCTTTTATTAACCATTTACGATTTTTTTTTGTACATATGAATGCAATTAGAAATGTTAACTTTATACTATATACAGTCGGACCTCGATATAAGGTCATCCCTTGGGACCTCGCGAAAGTGACCTTATAGGCGGGCTGACCTTACAACCGATTCATACGCATTTGTCAATAAATAAGCATTATGTATGTACAGTATAATTCTTTGTAAAATTTAATATGTACAAAAATATCAGTTTATTAGGTTATAATTTTTTAATTTAGTTGAATCAATTAAAATATAATGGAATCAGAAAGAAATTATTTTTTAAAAATTTTAATTCGGAATAAAATTGTATACTTTATAAATAGTACTAGTATGCTCAAGCAAAGTACTGATGTACAACTGACCATACTTAAAATAATCCATAATACAGGACTGTCGCGATTATCATCTTTTGTACAATGTTTTCTAAGTTTTGTAGTTTCTGAAAATGTTCTTCAGCTCATTCATGGCTCGTAAAAAAATGCCTTACGACATTTAATGCTCTGAGTGCTTCTGCTTGTGTCACCGCTTCACTTTCAGTATCACTGTCGTTATCCTCACTTTCTAATGCATTGAAATCTAAAACTTGCGAAACAATTTCGGAAATCGAAGCTTGAGAAGTGGTAGCAATTTCATCATCAATTCTCACATATTCACTTTTCCCTTCTACAGCACAGCCGCATTTCTGAGATCTTGTATTAACACAGGTAAAGGAATATCGTCTTCATCATCTTTTTTCCTAGAATTTGAGGGGATGAAGTGCTTTGTGAAAAAGCTGTCCCCCCATCAGTAGGAGAAATGACGCCGAGAAAAGATCGTACCCACGGAAAAATTCTTAGAATTGAATCAGTGTGGCACTGAAATCACAGACAAAAGTGACTTTATATGCGATTGCGGTATTTAAGATATGACCATAAATCTGATAATCCATATCAAAGAATTCCTATTCAATGAGCCGGGACTTTAGAAAAGTGACCTTATAGGCGGGATGACCTTATATCGAGGTCGGACTGTATATTCAAAATCTCATTGCAAAATAATAAAAATAAAAGTAAAATAACATAAATAGAGATTTTAACTATCAGCCTTTTCGCGAAGTTGTAACAGGCCATGTTTACATTTTCATAGAATTGTTTCCAAAGAATTATCCAGTCACGTATTCTTTTATAAATTTTGTAATGAAATTAGCTTTTTTTCATTTGCCGTGTTCACGCTTGTAGTATAATCTCGTCGCGTAACTTCGTTGAAGATACATTGGAATTGAACTGATATGTTTAAATAGAAACCTGTATTCTCCATTGCGTAACTTCTACACGAACATGCTTGTTCTCAGCATTCCATTTGTACATCGATATGACCACGAAAATTACAGGATATCATAGTCAACTGTAATCGGAAACTGTTTTACAGTAATGTTCAGTGGATGCGACAAGGTTCGGTTCGCGGCGATGTTACACATAACCCAATCAAATCAATTTGCAGCGAAGTTAAACAACGAAGTTCTGTTACACAGTGCGGATACACCAGAAGAGTGATCTGAGAAAAATAAAAAGTTTAAGGGTATTTCTCCTTGACTTAGTTTTTTTCTTTCGAAATTTCGTTAATATTTGTTAGTTTGAAAAATTTAGAAGATTCCGGTTATAATAACAAGAAATTAAAAAGAAATTATAGAAGATACAAAATTAATCACACTTAGTTGACCTTTAGACTGCAATTTCAATACATAAACAGAAATTAAACAGAAAAGTCTCTCATAAATGAGCGATTTAATTTATCTTCCTATATTTAAATTCCTTTGCAATTAATTTAACACCATAAATTAATAGATCGAATCTTATCTGCGCACTAAGCTAATTCCAGCATATGATACAGAAAAGTCTGAAGTAAAATCCCAAAGAAAGCAATTTCACCCAGCTGATTCTTTTATATTTACATTTAAATATAAATATTTAATAAGTTATTTAATTTTATTTTCATGTTATTTTTGTTTTTGGAATAATTGTTTGCGGGAGTTTATTTTCGGGGAGAATTGGCGTTTCTATTAAATTTTCTTATTGTTTAAACGATTATTCTTAAAAGTTTTTCTTAAATTGAACTGTTCATAATGAATGTACGACATCATTTTCAGTAGCAGAATTGAGCTTTACAAGTTGAAATAAATCATTTTAAAATTCAGAATTTAATAAACAAACTATTCAATTAACAACGAGTTTTAACGTGCGAAAATAATAATAACAATACAATGAAAACCATACTCTCACATAACTAACAACAAAAGGAATCACTGATCTGTTTTTGGATTTTTCGAAACCCGGAATCCAGAACAGCTGTTTCTGGGTTCCTATCCGTCATCAGCTGGACTCGCCTAGTGTCTTAACAGTCATTGATTCCTAGAGACATATAAAGGAAACAAAAGAGAACAAGAAAATGGCCCTTCATATTAAAAAACAACAATTAATAAAATAAGAATAAAAAAGGGCAGACATTTAATCCCCGCTAGCCTCCGCTTAGCTTACAAGGATGCTTGTTAGGATGAATTAAATAACAAAAAGAATACATTTAACAACATGTTTTAACGTGCGAAAATAATAATAAGTATTCAATATATTTGAAATTAATAATATTGGGTGTTAGATGTTGGGCGTTAAATTATTTCTATTTCTGTTAACACTTCATTATCTTAAACAAAGGAAATTAATCCTTTAGCTAATCAACTTCGCGTGGGTTTTATTACAAAGAAAATGAACTCTATTTTAAACCATTTAAATAAATAAAGTGGATTTACTTTTATTTTTTTAAGAAAATCGAAAATTTGACAAGTTTTCTTCTGTAGATCTTATAACTTTAAAATAAATGTAGGATTTCTTTGTTTATGTATTGGTTCACGGAATTAAAAAAAATAAGAAATACGATTTTAAGGAATATAGTTTTTAAGAACATCTTTCTGAGTAACATGTTTTGAATAATAGAAGCATTTTTCTTATTAAATGACTGTATTTTAGTAAGACATTTCTTATTCTGTATTTCCATGTGAGAGTTTAAACTGATATTCCTCTCAAGAATTATATTTGTTGTATCAAAAAAAAAATAAAAAAAAATAAAGGATTACAGTTTTAAATTAAAAGAATTTAACGTGCTGAAAATTAGTTTAAATTAAATAAAACAAGTAATGAATTTTCAGCACAAATCTAACCAAATTGCATTTCTGGTTCGATTATCGGGAAGGAACCGGGAACGACCGTTTCGTCCTACTTGGGACTCAGCCCGATCTCCGCCTTCCCCGATGAAAGACCCAGAAAGGCAAGATACTTAAGTGGAGGTCACCGTCACACCTGGCAGTGACCCCCGCAGAACAAAAAACATCAACAATAAATTTTGTGCCAATTTGTACAACTAAAAACCTCTTCCTAATAACTGATAGGACTGAAGGTTATTTTAATGCAAAGAAACATAAGTTAAAAGAGTTTAACGTGCTGTAAATTAGTGTAAATTAAATAAAACAAGAAATGAATTTTCAGCACAAATCTAACGAAATTGCCTTTATGGTTCGATTATCGGGAACGGCCGTTTCGTCCTACTTGGGACTCGTTAAACTCTTACAGCACGTTAAACTCTTCTAACTTATGTTTCTTTGTATTAAACTAACCTTCAGTCCTATCAGTTATTACGAAGAGGTTTTCAGTTGTGCAAATTGGCACGACATATATTGCTGCCTGTCGATTTTCACCGCTGGCCAAAATCGTCAGCAACGGGGTGGGTGGGGGGTCAGGTGAGGGTCGATGTCGACTTCACGGCATGCGTTGGACGGACTTCAGTTCACTTGGCGACGGGAAGGGTCTGACTTGCCGGCCGGGCAAGTCGTCTTCACCTTGGGGAAGGTCTGTCTCGGTCTTCGGACTTCGAATAACTTCGGCCTCTTGTTTGCCGGCAACGTTTCCTGGCGTTGGCCGGCTCTGAGCGAGGTTAAGCGGGGAGTGTGGTCTGACAATCCCCGCTGAACTGAACGGCGATACCTCTCGTCTGCCGCCGGCGTCGTGACTTATGTACGCCGGGCTTCTCGGCTTCCAACACGGGGAGGGCAATTCTGCTGTCCGCGTTGGAGATGGCCTCAACTTCTCGGGCTCCAAACGACTCTGGAGAGCTTCTCCCGTGGCTGGCTTGCCACCACACTAACTCAACTACTCTTTCTCCGGCTTGGAGAAACACTTGCGGCTCGCTTGCCGCCAAACACCAACTCTCTAACACAGGTGGAACGCTCCAAACTGGAGACCTTTGCGGCTCCTGCCGCTGAGACGAACTGCCTTTCAAGCGCTCCGCGCCTAGTTTTATAGGCCTAGGATAGGTCGACTCGGCCGAGGTACGCAGGGAAGGTCGAGTCGACTGCGCTGAAGGGGGAGCGGACAAAACGCCAGGTAACAATATTGTTGATGTTTTTTGTTCTGCGGGGTCACTGCCAGGTGTGACGGTGGCCTCCACTTAAGTATCTTGCCTTTCTGGGTCTTTTATCGGGGAAGGCGGAGATCGGGCTGATGAGTCCCAAGTAGGAGGAAACGGCCGTTCCCGATAATCGAACCAGAAAGGCAATTTGGTTAGATTTTTGCTGAAGATTACAGTTTTGTTTGATATAAAAATTCTAAAAACTTCAGAAACTTAAATAAGCAAAACAAAACTAGAAGATATAGGAAGGAAAAACGAAAAACTAGAATGCTGAAGAAGTTTTATTTTTAAACAAACACAAGGCGGAAACAGCCCGTTTAAAACAAATACAGTAAACTACCGATTATCCGCGGAATTGGGTGATGCGGCAACCGCGGTTAAGGGAATTCCGCGGACAATCCGAAATAGGACGAAAAAGGACGAAAATCAACACAAAAATGCTTTTAATATGTTTTATTTACATTAAAATACTGTACAGTTACAGTATATGCATTATTAACAATTATTTTATTTTAAATTATTTATTTATTTTTAATTTTTATTATTACGGGAAGGCTCTCTCGTAATTTAGTGTAACCTGCTGTCCTAAGCTCCGCCCTCAAGGAATTCTTTAAATTGTTTGTCAATAATTGTCTTCATTTAGTTTGTTAGCCTGTTTGATTGTTTACCTTATTCTAGTTTTATTTTTTTTAATTCCGTAATTTATTGTCAGTAAAAAAAATGGAAACAGGAGAGGTCCGCGGATAATCCACAAAGCGGATAAGCCGCCCGCGGATAATCGGGAGTTTACTGTACATTTATTATCTAAGAATTGCCGTAGACATAATATAGGGGATTAGTGACGTCATCTGTTCCGAAATTATCGTCTTACAATAAATGTTTCATTTTATTTGAAAATAATTAAATGGAATTGTGTATCCCAATTATCGTAATGCATTCGGAGATCATCCAAAAACTGAAAGTATTTCAATCTATTTTAGAAAATCAAAGAGCAATATTCCACCACCGAAGAGATTCTGCCATTTTGATGTTAGAAAATAATTAGCAAAATAAAAAACATATTTTTCCAATTCCATAAGATCATATGTAAGACATAAAAATCTTTCTGTTACAGATAAATGGCTACTTGGAAAAGCAGGAAATGTTTGGATTATGAAGATTTCGTTGAAGCAAGAGTAGTAGTAGCAGCTCAAAAGCAGATTTTGTTTGATCCGAAAATTTGTTCTTTAGAACAATGGCTTCATAACAATAAACCATCTGTAATCAATAGGTAAACTTTGTGTTTTATTTCATAGAAATCTGGAAAATTCCATGACTGGGTCATTCCACGTCAAATCACCTGATGAGTTCACTACACCATCACAGATTTTTATGAAAATTTATTTGCATGTAGAGGGTCATAAGATAACACATTCTGCAAAATATGGGAATATGGGAATATATTTGCCGAGATATGAATTCTTGAAGTTTTTTTTGTGTGCCACGCCCCTTTTTTGACGTAATTTCTTGAATATCTCATCTCCTAATCAATCAAATGGAACCAAATTTGTTTTCCCCAAGTATTTTTTAATGCTGAATCCAAAAATTTCAACCAAATTAGTCTAAGACTAATAGTTTTGTAGTAATCGAAAGCATGTAAGTATTTAGGAAAAAAATTAAATGGCCATGTAGGACAACATTTAAAAATTTGAAATTTTTACCCAAGACTAAAAAAGATCTAAAGTAACTGATAAAAAAAATCAAGATGGTGGTTTGCTCCTGAGCTTGGTAAAAAAAAAATCGTAAAGTTGGTATTCTTTTTGATTCGCGACAATTATCATTCGCAACAATTATTACTTTGTCACTGCATATTTATTTAGTAAATTCAAGTTACCCTTGCTTTAGTTATAGTTCTTTAAGCAGTAACTCTCACTTATAGCCAAGTAAAACTGATTCAAACTGAATATAGTTTGAAAATACAGCGATTCAAACAGAAAAATCACCCGTTTCAATGGCCGATGCTAGGCGGCGTAAAAATCCAAAATATTATTGAAAAAATATAAGTCTTCATTAAAGTCTTCATTTTATTTAATATAAGTGTTTTACATATAATATTAAAGTGTGTTCAAATATATATATATATAATATATAAAGTATATACAGTCGGACTTCTATTTAACGAACCTCTATTTTGCGAATTTCTCTATTTTGCGAACTTTTCTTTGGAACCAAGAACATTTTGCTAATTTCTTCGTAAAATAACCTCCAAATAGCGAAGTGCATTTTCTATTTAACGAACTTTTTCAAGGTATCTATTTTTTTTTTCTCTCCTTGAAATGTTTTCACAAGGCGCTACTCGCTGTCATTCTTTGCATTGCAACCAGGAAGTGCAATCCTCAATGCAGCTGTCCCGTGTGAAAGTTTGCCGTGTGAAAGTCTCGCGTTTTCTAGATTGTTAAACTTGATCAATAGTGCTGGTAATTTCGGTTCTTGTAGCTCGAAAATGTCAAAGCGAAAGTGCTTGAGCATCAAATAAAAAAAATTAATTCTTGATGAGGTGGATAAAGGCGTAAAGAAAAAGGATATTGCTTTAAAATTTGGGATTCCTCCAAACAGCTTATTAACCATAATCAAAAATCGTGATAAGGTGCAAACTTTTGATTCATTGAATCCTTGTTCAAAACGTTTAAAAACATGTGTCTATGAAGATGTGGATGAGGCAGTTTTGAAGTGGATACACACAATGCGAGATAAAAATGTTCCGATCTCTGGTCCTTTCATACTTGAGAAAGCTCTTACATTTGCGAAACCATTGGGACACGACGAATTTCGAGGAAGCGGTCTGTCTTCGGAAGCATGAAAATGGAAATGATCACGATGCATAAATCAAAAAACCTTCGTGTGATGAAATGCTAAAATCATTTGAAACAATCCGACGCGGATTACAATTTGAAGAATATACGCCTGAAGCGGTTTTTGGTGCATTGCAAAGATGCGAGACGTACTATGAGCGAAAACACTTTTTCAAAAAAAAAAAAAAAACTCAGACAAAATTAACAGACTTTATTATTATTAATATTATTAATACTATATTATTAGTAAAATTTAATTACGCATGTGGTAATGTATGCTTTAAGCTCTTAAATTTATTACGTTTTTAATAATATTTATTGTTTATGTATTTTAAATCTGTTTTATGTAGTTTAAATGATTTTAAAAGGCGAATCTCTAGCGAATTTTCCATATAACGAACTTTTTTTTCGGGATTTAGCGACTTCGTTAAATAGAGGTACAGTCGGTTATAAAGTGTATATATATAAACAAAAGTGTGTTATAAATATAAAAGTGTATTATATAATATACGTACTTTATATATGTCCTGCGATTATTGTTACGGTTAAACCAAAAAAAAAAGTAATACTAATTTACATGGAAAAGAAATTCTTTTTATTTTTAGTTGTTTCCCATTGTCCCGATAAATTTAGTACGAGATGCATAACTATCCCGTATTTTAATGCAATTTCAAGATTTATCCGAATTTCTTAGTTTTATTTTTATTCGTTGAAAACGTGAGAAACTGAAGAGATAAACGTATTTTCAGTTCTGGGTCTATCATTTCCAATCACTACAACCTTCCTTCTGGGAGAAACGTGGTGCGACATACTCTGCTATTGAAGGTATTTTCTTTAAAAACTTATCATTGGTAGTTGAATTTTGTTTGACCTTCCAGGGACTACATTCAGAGATGGAATGGTTTTGTTTTTTTTTAGTTGCAAATGCTTGATGGACTAATGAAAAATCTAGTTTCAAATTTGAAACTGTAAAGGCTATGATTGCCGCGCTGGTGTGGTCGAGCGGTCTCAGGCGTCGGTCTGTCGTGAGATCAATGTGCCAGCGCCCGGGTTCAAATCCCGGTAGCGAGCATGGATGTTTCAAAAATTTCCTTTCCTGTGTTGTAGCCTCTTCTTCACTTTCTCTTCGGTCTGACATCATTCCTTAATGGCGTCCTGGGGAAGGCCACGGGAAACCACCCCAGTATCTTTCCCTTGTAATTTTAGGGAGTCTGCTAGGGGTTCGCCGTCTTGGGAACACTAGCGCTCCCTGGAGCACGGATGCTTCGGCAACGAAGCGCGCACTTCGGTGCGAACCGACCACACGCAAAGGCTATGATTATTGTGAAAACGCACTTTCAAGAAGTATCTTGTACTGATTTTTACAACACAATTAATCACATTACCAAACTTCTTCAAGATATTTAATCTTCAGCCAATTACCAGACCTGAGCAGCATACAACGTTGAGCCACAAGCCCCATGACTTTACAGCTCATCTGTTTCTCAGTAGCAGTGGCAGTTATTTCTTACAAGTTAGTAAGTATGTAATTCCAATTCTCCGGATAACTCAGATGTATTGCGGTTTAGCGCCACACACTTCTATATCGATAAGGCAACTTTAAAGCGAAAATATAAATTCTCTTTATTTCGCTATATTAAAGTGTTGAAATTCATTTTCAAAATTTGATCACTCTAGTTTAACTAAGCTTATCGAGAAAGCTTACTAAAGGATTTCTAATCTAAATTATCGATGCTGTTCATCACAACTTCAGAAAAAAACATAATTATAAATCATTGGAATGAGTGGAAAATGAGCGGAAGAGTTAATACTATCTATATCTGCATATAATTATATTTGTATTTACAGTACATTTATATTTATATTTCTAGTTCCTCAAGATACAACTGCTGCCTTAATATCATTTATTGTAATTAATGAAACAATCAGAAACATTTCCTGCATCATTAACTATTATAATTAATAGTTAATTGGAAACTAGAATATGGTCAATTTTAATTAATAAATATTGTTTATTATATACTAACTGGAACCCTTGCATACATAGCATTAAAAAAAACTATTTATTTAGCAAATTAATATCGAGTTCGGAAAATATACGAGTTCCCAGCCCGTTGTGGCCTTCTCCGGATAACTCAGATGTATTGCGGGTTGGCGCCACACACATATATATCGATAAGGCAACTTTAAAGCGAAAATATAAATCCTCTTTATTTCCTATCCCGTGGGAATTTCTAAAAATCCGCCCTTATTCCTTGTCTACATCATAAAGGGAACCTCTGTGCAACATTTCAGCTTTCTAGTTCCAAGGGTTTGTGCTAGGCGATGATGAGTCAGTGAGTGAGTGAGTTAGTCAGGACTTTTCTTTTTATAATAGGTTGAATTTGCATACACTTTGTTAATTAATCAGATTTAAACTACTTGAAATAATTTAAATAGAAAATTATTTTTCAGCCTTTTTTAGCAATAAGTAAATTTTTTTTTTTTTTTATTAAATGGGTTTTTAGGAAAGATGGAATTGGATGGATTGCAGTGGAATCCAAATACAATCAAAGAGATAGGCCTACACCAGATATTGAAGGGAGCCAAAAAGAATGGGAAGATTTGATCAAGTCGAAGAAGATTATATTCAATGCAATTGAAAGTATTGCCAAAAAGTGTAATAATACGGAAGGTAAAATGGATGATGGGGATTGCTACAGGAGATCCAGTGGATAAAGCTTGGGATTTGATTGTGTATAACATTGTCAATGGAGAATTGGGAAAACTTTGTTATTATGCCAGTGTATCTCCTTATGAAAGCAAATTTGAAAATATTCGTCATGGTATAAATATTTACAATCGAAATTTTACTGATTACACAGAAGTGGAAATGATTGAAAAGGAATTAAGAAAGATAGGAATAAGCAATGACTTATTATACAAACCTTCTATCTACACACAAATAGGAATCTACCCTAAAAATCCCTGGGATATTACACCTAGCATCTATGTGAGTAGATATAATCACACAGAAAATAAATTTGAAATTACGGACAGACGTTTCAGAATGAGAAACCTGAATGAAGGCTTGAATCGAGCCACACCAAAGTCATCAAAATTCGAAGCAGATTTCAAATATTGCAGAGACAAGTTTGAGAAACTTTAATTCAGTATTTTTACTTCAGTCCATTTTAATTAATGTCCATTTCAGACTTGCCTATAAAATGTTTAAGCTCTTTGTAACAAATATGACATATTATTGTACTAAACTCTTAACTAATGTATGATCTTCCAATTATTCGAAAAGCCAAAATGATGTTCTTTAAATCTTAGATTCCCCTTACGTTTCTTTAGGCCGTTGTTAGATAATGACATTGATGCATGATTTGGGTAGGTGTAATATACTGAATTCCATATTACTCTACTCTTGCAGAAAGAAAGCATACTCCATTTCCACCAATCCAGGGTAGATAGAAATTTGAAACGGATTATAAAGTGACTGTCTATTGTTATAATGATAGAAATCCTTGTGACAATTATCTCATTCAGCTAATGTGCATGTTAACCTATGAGCATAAAACAAGAATTGCAAGTCTTCTTTGTACGCTGAGTTATCAAAGAGAACATGGCAGCATTATTAAATCCATATCAGAAAGAAATCGTAAATCTTACCAATATTTATGCCTAAATGGGATTTTGTAGATTCAGAAAATTTACAACACACAACTTCAAATCGTTCTTTCATATAACCTCGTTTGTTCGTAAGTAATTAAATAAGGTGCTTCCATTTACATTTCGTTTCCACATCGTAATAAGTTCTATTAAAACTGAAAACACCTATTTTTAATTTGGAACAAATGATTAGTTTTAGAATATTGCCCTGAAAGTTAAAATGTACTAAGTATAATGTTCATATACTTTTTAGAAAATAAATTCCACTGTAATTCTTGAATGTGAATCCGTTTCGTTTTTTGATAAATACGAATTTATTTAATGCCACCGTCATCTGTAGCATGATGTTTAAATAAAAGGTTAATTACGAGATACTCACAGAAACCATATTAAAATTCTTTTTCGTTTCACAAAAGAGCAATTAGTAGAGTGACCATAATTCTTGTAAGGATGACATTAGATGTACGATAATTTTTATGTGAAAGTGTCATCCAGTCCATCTTTTTTCACTGATTGTTAACTTTTACTGTTTAATAATAATTTTACAACTAAAATTTTAAAAGTAGTAAATAGAATTACAACTGAGATATTTATATATGTACTTTCGTATTTCTTCCATTTGTAATGAAAATATTTCAATAAGTAGAAATTTCACATTTATATCTTTTTCATTTATATCATTTCAATAAATAGATAAATATATCACCAATGTCGATAGATTAGTAGAATGTTTCAACTTACTTGATAAATATTGTTGTTTTTTTTTTTTCATTAACAACTTTATCAGGCTTCTGAAGTTAATAAAAAATACCACCAACTAATTGTTATTTTTAATATCTTCTTTTAAAAACTAATAATTACTTTTAATATTAATTATTTGCTTAAAAATTAGAAGTTTAATAATATTTAAAAGAATATAATGTAATATTTAATGTAACGAAAGCTTAATATAATATAATATAATACAATACTGTATAATGTAATATCATATCATATTTAGAAGTAGTTTTGAATTTAGAATTTTAGTAAAGTACCTCAAAATTTAATTGTAAGAAATATATAATTTTGTCACTTTTTTAATATCACCTGTATTTATTAATGATTCACAATATTATACAGTTTCAATAGTTATAGATTTTTTTTTCTTTAAAAATTACTTAAAAATTTAGTCATGTCAAAACATGCGCACGAAAATTAATATACTTCAATTACAGGAGTGATTACAGTGAATCTTCAACCTAAAAATACGTTAGCATCATTTTACCGGAGGAGGGAAGATTTTTATCTTCCATCATGAAAAGAAAAAAAAAATGTGAAATTCAGAAGTTTCTTCGTTTCTTATCCATAAATATGCAAGTCAGGTTTCAAAAAGATCCGTAAATAAATGCAGACTGATTTGTTTTTATTCCATCTCAGTTTCATCGGAAATCTTTCCAATCATAGCGTAAAAAATTGAAGTCTTTTATTTTCGAAAGTTATTCTAAAATACATAGGAAATCTACGACCACAAAACTTTTTCACAATCATACAGTTAACAATCGAAATCAATAATAATAATAGTAAAATGTTAGCTAAAATAGAACCTCACTTACGGTTCGATGCTAGATGAATCAAAGGCAAAATTTCCTTATTTCTGTGATGCATGTCGCGAACATCCCTGCATAACATCTGCCATAATAATGAATTGCATCAGAATTAAAATAAAAATCAATGGAAATAAAAAACAAATTTAAGGTTTTATGAAACCCGAATTTGATACTTTTAGTATTCGCCCTATCAAATTTCGGATTACCCTTCTCAGGTAAAGAGAATAACTTCTTAAATTTAAGATTTTGTATTTATCTCTTACCTCATATATCTCTTGGCTTTACTTTTTGTTCTATACAGAGATAAAAAAAAACTATAAACTCCCTCCCACCAGCAAATTCTACTGAAAACCTTGTTGTTCATATCTTGTTTATAGGTTTTTTTCGTTCTTGCCTTCAAAAAAAAGTTCCAGATAGGCAATGAAGTTTCAATAAACAATTTTTTGCTATTTTCCTTTTATTTTATTTTATAAGAATGCCAAAAATGATAGAAACGAAAAGCCTACATTTACTTTCAAATTGTAAAACATAGTAAATGTAATAAAAATTTTCAATCTTTTTAAAAAAAAAAAAATTAATGAAATTCACATTAGGGGTCGTCCATTAATCACGTGAGGTTTTTTTAGGAACTTTTTAACTCCCCCCTGGTGATACGTGTTGAGGTTTTAGACTCCCCCCCCCCCCCATCCAAAATCACGTGTATTTTTTTGGTAAAAAAAAAACCTCCCAACCTATCTATTCAACCAAAAAAAAAAAAACCTCTACACGTGTCAAAAATAAATACACGTGATATCTCGCTACACCCCCTCCTCCTTGTGATACTTCGTGATTTTTACGAACGCCCCCTCCCTTTCGAGCCTCACGTGATTAATGGACGATCCCTTACTTATTATATTGTGTAGCCTAAATCGGAATAATTTTAATTTCAACAAAGCATTTGCAAAATGAAGGATTATCTAAAATAATCCAGTTATCCATTGTTTAGGATATCGATAGAAATCCAATTGTTTTTTATTTATTTATTTATTTTTTATTTATTCCATTGTTTTATTACGAGGATTTTGTGTTGCCTCCTACTGCTAATTTTCGACAAGGACGCACTTGGAAAGATTTCAAAAATAAAAGTTATCTACTGTGTTGTCCTTAAATATCCATGGTTCAAGAAGACCTATGCAGTGGTTTCAAAATTTATTAAGGGAAATTGGGAAGAACAAACAGACTGATTTACTTAATGAGCCACTTTTCTAGGAAAATAGGCTTAATAAAAATAAGAAAATGACACTGTTAAAATAATTATTTTATTTACTTTGGAATTCGAAAAATAATTACTGGATTTCTAAATTAAAGTGTTTTTTTTTTTTAATTTTTTTTTTATTTTACTTCATTATTAAATAGAAACTGAAACTATTGACTATATAATAAAAATGATTTTTACTAAATCCAGTTTTAGCTTATCGTTATCGACGACAATGACTTCATTACTTTTTGATTCATTTATTCTCAGAAAAACTAAAAGATCTTTCACAAACTGGGCTTTCTTAATTTTTGGGATTCTATAGATAATTGCATTTATAAGGGAAGAATTTATAATTTTAGCTAGGCAATTTTAACTTGTTATTTATTCTCTGAATTTAAAGGTTGCTTAATGAATATTTTCAGCATTTTCTTATTTATCAAATTATTTATAAAAGTTAAATGGTTGAATCCTTAGTAGTTTTTAGCGATTCCGTTTAGGGGTTCCCATGTGTGACGCTCTCCCCAGCCTAAACCGGGAGTCGAAGCTCCATGAGCCTTATCTGCTTGGACTTCTATGGCCTGGAGGTTTGAGAAAAAGAAATCCTACTTCCGGTTAACACTACAGTAGAACCCCGGTAATCCGAACCCCGCAAATTGAAAATTTCGGATAATCCGAACAGAATCTATGCCTGTTCGCGTGATCGGCTACTGTCATTTCATAGTGCAAGCAATCGCAACGCTCTCCTTTCCTCACCCCCACAATGTCAAAAACCCTCCTTCTTCAGTCTCACCGTTACGCTACGTTGCCAAGTGGAAACTAATACCATAGCTGTTACTTATACTGTACAGATCTTCCATTAGAATACTAATATGTTTTTTTCGGATAATCCGAAGATTTCCGAATCCGAACAGACCACAGCCCCCAATTATTTCAGATTTCCGGGGTTCTACTGTACTTCCAGTTTTTGATGGTCAGGACAGGGCCAGGAAAATAGTGGATAAATTAGGTTGGATCTGTACTTTCCGAATGTCTGTAATGGTCGCAATAACCTGTAAGTTGTTGGCCTAAAAAACGTGCTCCCAATATTCATTTGCAATCATTTCTAAATTCGTAATAATGAAAAATTTCAAAGGAACAATGAAAGTTAATTCAATACAGTTCTATATAAATTGACTTAGCAATTTAAATTTATAATTTGATTTGGCTCGTTCTGAAGTTGATTCAAATCAATTTACCGGTATTTATTATCATTTGTTAGTCGGTTTGTTTCCATAAACAATTTCAAACATAATTCTAAAACGACTGAGAATTCGTTGAAACAAAATCAACGAAATTTATACTGAAAATTCCCTTTTTTCCTCTTTTTTTTAAGTAAAATTTTAAAGACTCCTTACTCGATAGAAAATTAGTTCTGCTAAATTAAAACAAAGTTCTGCTAAAATACGAAAGCGGCCGTCCATTAATTACGTGAGGTGTTTTTTAAAAAATTTGGCCCCCCCCCCCCCCTTTGTGTGAGGTGGGGGGCCCCCCCCCCCCCCCCTTACGTGGGATTTCAAAAAGTCAATATTAAAAAATGTTGTAATAATAATAATTATAATACGTATATTCTCTGAATGAAAAAGTTGACGTGAGATTTTCGTTGACCACCCCCTCCCCCTCGGTGAGATTTTGCCGGACCCCCGCCTCCCCCTTTTGACCTCACGTAATTAATGGACGACCACAAAGGAAAGTTTATTATTTAAGAAATAAATTACTCATAGAATTGTAAAATTATTTACTGAGGTCGTAAAAATTCAATAAATATATCTCCTAAATTAGGTCCAAGAGATCTGTAATGAAAAAAAAAACAAAGATTATAATTTTTGGAAAAAATGTGAAATTAATACTTAGGATTTTCCTTCCATTGGCTCCTTGGAGCTCTGGAGCCATAGAATCAGTTGAAAATAGATGACCAAGAGGGAACTGAGAGTGATTTGTTTCATCTACATCTATAGTTTTAATAAACGGTCGACGACCTTCTTCCGGATAAGAGCCAGAGTTCATGTCGTGTGTGAACGGCAGGCTAAATCGATTTTCAAGTTAATAAATTAAGGTAGAAATAATAATCTTATTTAACTTCAGCAACATTTATATCGTGAAATTGAATATGACACAAATTATATGCCAGGCTTGATGCTGTTTGTCGCGCGAAATCTCAAGATTATGCGAAAAGCTGGATACAGAACTTCATTTAGATGGACATCAGTCATCTAAGATCTTAACTAGTTGTTTTTGTTCCATTTTTTGAGAAAAGCTGCAGATTTAAGTTCACACTACCATTCCCAGCTGATTTATTCCCAAAAGCTGCGAGTTTAGACTGTTTAAATATGATGTTAAATCCAACAGAAATGCCAGACTAGAAACCATTAGGGATCACGATTTCATATTTTCACTTTCAAGAAAATTAGCTACGGTATTTGTCAGAATATAAGGCGCACCCGTTTTAGAAGCATTCTTTTTTGGAAAAAAATTATTATATTGAAAATAAAAAAAAATAAATAAAAAAATAATCATTCGGCATATAAGAAGAAATCTAATTTTTTAGATAATATGCTATCTTTTGAGATAATACGCCGACAAATATGTTATTTTCTTCCCATAACATGTGTATTCGTTCTAAGATACTGCCTCGACTGAGTCGGAAACATTGCGGAAGTACAATAGAGCTCCGTACTAAGTCTCTTTTTCCAACAGAACTTGACACTCACGATGCTTTAATTCACTAGACAAGATCAGGTTAAGAGTTCTCACCACCTTTCGCCTTTCAAAATTAAAGAATGAAACAAGCCTGAAATACAAACTTGGATAATTTCCTAAAAATCATCATCGGGCCGGATAATTCCGGCTCTTAAATCGTAATTGCCGACCCCAGCTTTCATCGTCGGTCTGCCTTGAAATGAGGAAATTAACTGATAATTTTGCTTCATATAAACCTCATGTATTTAAAAAAAAATTACAGTTGTACATTGTATTGTAATGGTTTTGGCACCAAAATTGTAATGGTGTTTGTGGGAGTCTTTTGAGAGTGAAGAAGCAACGAGTCAAGTTTTGAAGTGAACGGAATTGATTTATTAAACATAAAACATGGGATTATATAAATTTTTACAAAATTGAATTTCGTTGGATAAGTAATTAAAAATATACATAGTGGTTGGACAAGAAACATAACGAATATAAATGAATTAACTAATTAAATGGCTGTAACGGAAAACAATTTAAAAATAAACAGAACAGAAATAATTAAGGAAACAGAAAATGGACGATTTAAAATTAATAACGGAAAAGATCAAGATGAATAAATTACAGATATATAGAGATAAATTATTTCTAAAAAATATTTACATTTAAACAGTTACAATTTTCCCTGTTTCAAGATTTTTTTGTCCTCAAAACAAAACAAAAAACTACTAATAACAAAGAAATTGAGCAAAAAATGTAAAAGATTAAATTATAAAATAAAAAGCTAAATAACAATGGGTGAGACCCAATTATTTATTATTGTTCAAGTGACATCCTGGAACAGCTGTTTCACGCTCATTCGCGAACATCAGCCAGGAGAAGTCACAAGTAAAAACAAGGTCTCCGTATTGAGGCTGGTATAAATGATCGGATGCGCAGTTGTGCCTCAAAAGCTAAATTTAAACACAGATATAATATACTTAAGTTCAGAATAATCTTATTTACAGTTAAGGACAATTACATTAAAAATAGGAACAAATTGGCTGGCCAGCAGAGATAACAGACGGAAAGACTAAAAACATAATACAATTAGACTAGGTGGCGACGAAAGAGCATTTTTCTTTTGTTCTCTCGGATCTGAGCTGCATCGGATCAAAGTTCACTGGTTCTCGAATCGTTTTTCACTGAATTAAGTAACAGCACACTATAGTTATCCTGGCAAGTACTGACTTCATTAATAATACTTTTTTTCCACTAATACGACTTGCGGAGCACATTTTAACGTCTGGAAATTCTGCGGCCGTAGGGTAAAGTAAGGTTTATATTTCTTCGGCCACTTTGGGCGGGAAGTTGAGATTTTAAGGCACTTGTGGGTTTACTGTTTATGTCGGGTGTTGGGCAGATAGGTGGAACAGATATAGATGGTTCGTCTGTCATGCAGGTGGATGGAACAAGTACAGATGGCTCTTTTGTCAGGTAGGGCTTATACGGGCGATGTGAACTGTTTATAGATGGGTTCGACTGATGGAACATCCAGAAGCCATCGGATGGGGTCTTCATTTTGTCTGGCGTAAAATACTGTCGGCTCCTTACATCGTTGGCGGTGTACGACTGCGACGGGAAGCATAGCCCAAGCTTCGATGTGCATCTCCGTCAGCGGTGGTTTATACGCCGAGCTTCGGTGTGCATCTTCGTCAGCGGCAGGAATGCACAAGTCCGCGTTCGCAGCTGGAAACGATGAGGCTTTTAGCAGCAAAGACCAGGGTTTCGGTATCAAAATTGTAATGGTTTTGGCACCAAAATTGTAATGGTGTTTGTGGGAGTCTTTTGAGAACAGAAAAGCAACGAGTCAAGTTTGGAACTGAACGGAATTGATTTATTAAATATAAAACATGGGATTATATAGATTTTACAAAGTTGAATTTCGTTGGATAAGTAATATAAGAAATATAGTGGTTGGACAAAAAACAAAACGAACTTGAAATTAACTAATTAAACGGCTATAATGGACAAGAATTTCTAAATAAACAGAACAGCAATAATTTGGAAATAGAAAATAAATGATTTAAAATTAATAACGGTTAAGATTGTGGGCCCGGTAGCCGAGTGAGTAAGGGCGCTTGGCTGCGGGTTGGAGGTGGAGGGTTCGATTTTTCCACGCTTCTTTCTCCTCCAAACGGGCCCTAGGGTCTACCCAGCCCTCTATAGAATGGGTACCGGGTTTCTTTCCAGGAAGTTAAAGGCTGGCGAGCGACGGGCCGACCCCCCGTCCTCAACTTTGTCCCGTAGATTCTGAACCCTGGAGCCTACTCTCCAGTTGCATTGCGCGGTCCTCTGGGCCTGATCGCAACTTTAACTTTAACTTTAACGGTAAAGATTAAAATGAATAAAATACAGATACATAGAGATAAATACAAATAAGTGCTTTCTAAAAATATTTATTTTATAAACTGTAATGATATTGGTTACAGTCGTTTCACGTTTTCTGACCTCTTTCGGCCCTTTTTAATTATAAGGAGAATCCAACAATCGACGCATGGCTGCCTTTGTCGACCTGTTTTGTCATGTTTCCATAATCTTCCATGCGTTCTGCACCACTCGCATCATTCAAATATTTATCGTCCTCACATGCCAGATTCAAAATATTTAAAGCTAAGCTTTTGTTCATTTTATGTGTACCGGTATTATTTAGCTTTCGCAATCATTGTAAGCAGCACCCGTCGCATGATGGGTGTGCACCAGGCTTCAAACATATGTAGAGCCCAAAGATTAAAGAAAAATAATAAAATAAAAAAAACCCAGACTTGTACTTAGGCACTTCATATATTTATTTTAAAAAAAAATATTAATATCTTTATCTTATAAATTATAATAAGCAAATTTATGGAGCATTTAATTATGAAAAAGAGAGCTTGCAACTCATAGCCAGCACCAATCCATGAAAGATGGGTGCCCGTGTGAGGTGCATAAAAACGCACCCTATATGTAACGCCTCTGTTCGCAAGTCATGTGCTGTATAAAGTGAACTTACGTTTTTCTGCTGCCAAAATGCATTTGCGAGGTAAAAAATGCTTGGCTTCCGTATCTCGATGACTTCCGATTTTCGACAGTGCTCTAGTCCGTAGGAGTAGTAGGAGACATATATTATATTAATTACTTTGAAAAAAAATGGCATCTGTTCACTGATATTTCAATTTATTTCCGATATTAAAACCTAGATATCTAGAATAGTCTATATGAAGGTGATAGGAACATTTCATCTACTTAATTTACGGACATTTTAAGCACAATGTTTTCTATATTCAAATAAAATAATTTTTTTTAAGTGTTTACAAGTTTTCAAATGAAAAGCCAAGTTTTTCAAATACTAATTAATTAGTATTTTAATTTTATATTTATCATTGAGACAAGAATCGTTTGTCGCATAGAATTATCGCAATTATTATGAAAAATAAAGTAAAATCGGTGTCAACAAAGATATAGTTACGAAAAAAATCTACGATGATTCAAAAGCACGTGATCCGTAAGAGTCTGTATAGCCTAGTAGTCGAGACGAAACTTATGATTGGCTAATCGAAAAGAGAGAAAATTAACGATTGGCTGAAAAGACAGTTGGTGAAGTTAGCATGCTCGTTAAAAAGTCGATGTCACCTCAGTTGCTTTGAAGCTAAGACTTAACAGGAAGCATTATTTTAGACTTTCTGACTTCATCTTTAATTAAGCAGTAGGCTACGTCTCTACATTAAAAGGTAAGTCTTACATTCATCAGCGTATTTGATACCAGATATTTATTAATAGCTTTTTAGTACAAATTTATTAACATCTTCATGAATATAGTTTTTTGTAAATATATAGGCTGATAGAAGATGATGTGGATAAATTATATTTTAAAATTGATAATTAATGTACTAAAATGACCTATTTGTAAATTAAAGCAGTTTATTTACGGAGTTTACTACTGCAAAAACTATTTATTATGCTTTCGGATATCCTATGCATAATTAATGTAATTCTGCTTCTGTAAACGTGGACAACATCTATAAGTAGCCTTTATAAAATAGTTCGATTATTAGAAATTCGGCGTTATCATATTGGTTACATGATTATAGTGAAACAACCTGTTAACAGAATTTCTTATCTAACCAAAAAAGTTATTAACGAATTTATTTTATATTGACGTATTTAGCGAACATGTGATCGTTCAGTCCTTTCAAAAACCTTGTCTAAATCTTCG
>JAFIDM010012231.1:63820707-63833800 GCA_023159025.1 Thereuonema tuberculata | reverse complement strand
GAACATGTGATCGTTCAGTCCTTTCAAAAACCTTGTCTAAATCTTCGAAGATAATCTTCAATCAAACGTGAATTTCATTTATCAACAATTTGAAATCGAAAACGAAAATATTAATCATTGAGATAAGATTACAATACCAAGTAAAACTATGACAAATATATCTTCTAACCCACTGCGAAATTAAAATATCAGAATATCAAACAATATTAATGAAGGATCATAGCCAGTTTTATAACTTTTTTTAGTAAAATTTCGAGGATTAAAATAAAAACATTCAAAACTAAACGCCCACAAATTCCATTGTTTTGAATTGTAAAAATTGAAACTGAAACTATTCTTTCTTCCCTTCCTTCTTCACGGGATTTCAGAGTGAAAGTGAAACTTTCGGAAAATCCACTTCAAAAAAGTTCCTTCTTTGAAAAGGAATAAAACATCGTTTATCCTTAAGGTGACCAACCGTCCTCCTTTAGGGAGGACCAAAAAGGTGGACTGTCCTTTTGGAAGCTCTGTCCTCCCTTGAGAAGTGTCCTCCTTTTGTAAATTCTGTCCTCCCTTTTGATGTTTGAAGAGTAATATGGCCTCCTTTTTGATATGTGAAGTTTAAAACCTTTTTTATTTTTGTTTTTGGTTGAACAGGTTTATATTCCTGATAACATTCTTTTTTCCTTCAAATTATTTGCATCCTCCTTTTCATTTTAGAAAAAATGGTCACCTTATTATCCTGGCAATTGAGACTAAGGATTTTTTTGTTCATCAAATAATTAGGATCATCCAACATACTTGAATATAGCTAGTTTATAAAGTATAATTTGTACGCAGTTAAATTATTACACATAAGGTCATTATTACTCTATTTTAAAATATAAAGTATATAAAAATTATTGATTAATGAAATTATTTTTTAACTCCTCTAAAAGCAAATTAAGATTAATTTCTACGCTACACTGGAAATATTTTCGAATAAAATATCGACGAGGTTTTCAATACATAATTTTGTATTCATTGAATCCGGAGATTCAATCTTTGAGAGAAATAATTTTTGAAAATGTTGACTTCAATTTTACTTTAAACAAAATCTTGTCCCAAAATAGCAAATCAAACATAGTTAAACTTACCATAACAAAATGGAGTTATGTATTTTATTTAATGTTTTAATTGTTCTTAAATCTAAATAATTATTATTGTACGAATCTTTGAAGTTTCTTCGGAGATAGTTGATTCATGTGCATTGATTGGCTTTCCTGACATTATTTTATTTTATAAGGATTCAGATACAATAATAGTCTTTATTTTCGGATACAATATTTGTATCCTTTATAATGTAGTGTCTTCTTTTTCTCTGATTTAAAATTTTTTTATTTTTTTATTCGAGTGATTTCCTCGAATAATTGAAGGTCGCTGGATATTACTTGGCAACAGAGACAGATTAATCAATTGCTAAAATGTATTTTTTACTAGAAAATAACACTTGCTTTACAAAAAGTTAGGTACGGCAAATAATAATACATAAGCTCTGTTTCGTCACCAATTTTAAATGTTTTATTTCTCATGTAGTATACTGAATTTTATTTCAAATTCTTATTCTGTTAAAAGTTCAAACATTAAAATATTCTTCTATAATTTCTTACGGACAAATTTATAAATTCACAGTTCGCCAGAATACTGCTGCGTAAAATGTAATTTTTCCATTTCCACGCTTGATTTCATGAAAAAATTGATGGAAATATCCTTCATTTTTTTAAATTTTTAAGTTGTTATCGCTATTAAATTTTCATCTGAAGTCCAGTTTGATAGACTTAAAAGTTTTTTTTTTTCGAATGATTTTTACTAGATTTCTGTTATTGTGTTTTTTTAAAAAAATTATTTGAACAGGGTGCATTTTTAAAGATATTTACAAACATAAGGATTGTTTGGTGATTTTTGATGGAGTCACTGGCTCGGGAAAAGAAGTAGATTAGACTTAAGATGGATCTAACTGTATTCTCTGTGTTCTGTTTATTCAGGGAGAGCAAGGGCTTTTATAGAGTATTTACAATGATCGGTCATTGGCTGAGGGCTTTAACAGTTCATTGGGTGATTTAAAATAACATATGATTCGTAACTGAAATTAACTGAAGATTTAAATTACATGGAATTATGGGACCCCTCAGCCATTGAAATTCAAAAGTAAACAAAACAGGAAAAGATCGTTAACGGTTATAATTTGAAATTTTCAACTGATTAGATTATTCTTATTTTACTGTAAAAATAAAATACATATAAAAATAAATAGGATAAAATAGAATAAATAAAATAATTATAAATATGATTATAAAAACTCATCACAATAGGTTCTACATAGATAATTCCGTAAAAAAAGTCCAATAAACGTAGGGAGTTAATACCGAATATTACAAGATGTTAAAGTTACATTAGATGTATAATGTATTAATGCTGCCATAATAATTAATCTAAGCGATGAGTACAGCAAGTGATATCGTATTCATGTATTGTGATATAACTTTGCAAAAATTACAATAAAACGATTCTAATTTTTATTGCACATTTGAATGAGCGTAATACTGTTAGGTAACAACTGATACGGAAATAAGTGTTCAACGAAGACTACATCAACAATAAGCATCAAAGTAAATATTTGGAATATCTCCCATCTGCTTCGATACAGGCTTACAAACGTCGGGAAATTGAACGTCTAAAGACATTTCACAGCCATCGAAAAACCAAACGAAACATGTCCGACCGATGAGAATATCGAAAACCAGAAATCTCTCTGCCGGCTCATGAAAAACCTCCGAAATGCAGCTTAAAATCTAAAGATTTGATATATTTTAGGAAATTCAGTCGTGCAATCACAAAAAAAAAACAAAAAAAAAACTCCACTTCGTCCGAAGAACCACAAAAAAAAAATAAAAAAATTACTTAAAAATAATAGATAAATTAATAAAAATAAAAATAAACGAACAAATAAAAATAATAAATAAATTAATAAATTAATAAAATAAAAAAATAATAATAAGAAAAAAAATAAGAAGAAGAAAAATAAATAATAAAAACAATGGACGAAATGAATGCCTAAGGCATGTTTCACAGGAAACAAAATCCCATCTTTTAATCTGATGAAAAATAATCTTTTGTAGCTGTTTCACAGTCCAGTGAATTTATCTGCAACGATTTTCACCGACATTTTTTCAGCGTCCAAATTGAATGGACGCTCAACGATCTCACATGATGCGACACTTCAAAGAGCTTTTTCTTCACCCACATTCCTTCGCGACACATATCGGCGACAATAAAAATCCAATTTTCAAAACTAACAATATTTCGTGGGAAATTCTAATGCATTAAATGAAAATTATATTCCAACCTCCTTTTTAGATTCTTTTTTTAAATCCTCATTTTTAGCAAATTCATTTTTTTCTGTATATCGTAAACTGCCAAATGAAATCTTTTCTTTCGTTTTCCAATTATCAGATTATATTATAACTAGCCGGGTACCATCGCTTCGCTCCGGAACCCTTGCATATAAAGCATTAAAAAAAAAAAAACTTATGTAGCAAATTAATATTGATATCGGAGAATACACGACTTCCCAGTCCGTTATGGCCTTCTCCGCTTAACTCAGGTGTATTGCGGGTTGGCGCCACACACCCGGGGTTGCGCCACACACATTTTTGCATGTATCTTGCAAACGCAGAAACGTTTGTGAATGTCTGATATATCGTTCGATAGAAATTTCAAATACCAATATTTTCTCAATATAATGATCGCTTCCAACTTTTATACTTTTTGTTTAAATTGAGAAAAAGTCAAAACTTGACCCTTTAAAAGGCGCCATCTTGGAAACCAAAAAAAGTTTTTCGAAAGATTTTTGTAGCACTTTGTTTGTCTTAAAAAGATCTACATTTTTTCCATTTGCATGACCAATGTATCTCTCATAGTTAGGCCACAAAATTGGAAAAACATAAAGTCTTATGACAGACAGAATAACGCTTTTATAATATATAATAATAAAATCTTAAGCACTCTTTACTTTTTGCTAATTTGTAGATAATTCTTATAGTTTAACTAGCAGTTTTATAGGTGTAATCTTATGACTTATCTATGACCTATACATCATAAGACCTGGTAATTGGTACAGCCTATTGCTCGAGTAAAACAACTCAGTAACTTTTTCATGATTGTAAGATGAATTTATCTACAGACTTATATCAGGAAACTTGCATAAATTCCAATAATCGTGTTTAGTTGAAAAATACAAATGAGATGTTTACAAGTTTATTTCAATTTTGAAAAACTGCGTTCCAAACTAATAGTATTCTTCTCTTTCAGGATCCTGTATCATGGCTCAGACATGGAAAAGCTTTAAATCTTTGTCCTGTCAACAATTGGTTGATGCCAGAGCACAAGCAGCAACTGAAAAGACAATTGTGTTTGATCCCCGTGAAAATTCTATAGAGGAATGGCTTGATAAAAATAAACCATCACAAATCAACAAGTAAATTTTTACATTTTTTTTTTAACAATAAAAAGGAAGCATAAAACATATTAAAAAAATATTTTCTGCAAACAAAACATTTAACGAGCTGTGGATAATTTATTAAACGAAAAGAAAACAAGAGCAGCACCTAAGTAAACAAAAGAAAAGGAAATCGCGTTACTCGTTTATGGGGAACGAATCAGAAAAGGCGATTTTCTTTCCATTTGTTTACTAAGGTGCTGCTCTGTTTTCTTTTCGTTTAATAAATATTTTCTGCCTTTTGCTAATTTTTGAGTTCTGCAGAAAACCTATCCTTGATTATAATGATCAATGCAACGAAATAATCTATTATAACAATAATATTGTAAACAAATACTTTAGATAAATATAAAAATCTAGAAAGCTAAAAAAATAATAAACTTTATTTTAAAATAACGTTTACTTCAACTCATCTCGCCAATCGTATTTTTTATTTCCAACTATTCAATATATTAAAATTTGATATTTAGGAAACTCAAATACAGACCTTAAATTTTTAAGCAGTAAATAAATTAAGGAAAATTTTCGTGATTGAGATTATAGGATATGACTTGATTTCTGATTAAAAATGCATTTCTACAGTTAATACAAATTTACATTACACTACAATACTAGCACATTGCTAGTATTGTAAGTTGCAATAACTTGTAAGTTGCAATAACTTGTAAGTTGTCTAATAACTGAGTATTTAAACATGAAGAATACAAAATGTAACGTCATCACTGCTAATCATATAGCCGTCATGGAACTTTTGTAAGCCAACCATACTCGTTGAAAATGAAAAGCCAGTAAGAAGAAGAAAAACTTAAACCATTTATTTTTATAGTTACTACCTTATAAAGTGTATAGGATAATAGTATTTAAGTCCTACATTCTGATATAAGTATTTGCCTTTAATTATTGAACCTTTTGTTACAATGCTTAGAGAATTTGAAGAATTTAAATGGGTAGGCTTGTTATTGAATTTTTTTAATAATTATTTTAATTCTTAACATTATTTATTTTTAGAGAAGATGGAATTGGTTGGATTGCAGTAGAATCCAAACACACTTTTCAAGAGACCGCAGATATTGAAGGGATTCGAAGAGAATGGGACAAGTTGCTTAAATCCAATAAGAAAATTACCTTCAGTGCTATTGAAGACATAGCCAAAAATAACAACAATACTGAAGGAAAATGGCTACTACATGTTAAAACAGGAAATCCAGTAGATAATGCTTGGAAACTTGTTGCCACTAACATTGTAAAAGGGGATTTGGGGAAGATTTGTTATTATGCGAATGTGAGTCCCTATAATAGAGCAATTGAAGATGAAGAACATGTAATGACTATTTACAATCGTGATTTTACTAATAGAACCGAAGTGGAAAAAGTAGAAAAAGAATTGAGAAAGATAGGCATTGAAGGCGATTTACTGTACAAACCATCAATTTATACACATTTGGATATTTATCCTAGAAATAAATGGAATATAGTAGCTACTATATACGTGAGCAAATACGACGCTCACAAAAAAACATTTGAAATTAAGCAAAAGCATTTCATGAGCCAATATTCTTCCAAAGTAAACCCAAGATTAAATCCAACCACTCAAAAATCAGCGGAATTGGAGAAGGATTTGAAGTTTTGCAATGATGCATTGAAGAAACTTTAAAAACACTATAAACATACAATAATATTGAGTGTTTTATTTAGGATAAATAGTAATTAACATACAGCTTATGTAAGCAGTTCCTAATGCAAATGTTGGTAATGTTAACATCCTCCGAATGAAAACTTAATATAATGAAGTAGCTCATTAAAAAGATAGAGTAGAAACAAATTATAGCATTCAAATTTTTAATTTTAATTTTAGGATTCAAATTTCAATTTTTAATTTTAATTTTAGCTTTCAAATTTCAATTTTTATTTATATTTTTTTGAGATATTTTATTTGGTTAAGATTCTTATATATATTGTTTAAGGTGAATATTCAAATATTTTTACTAATTAAGGAAAAATACCAAGTTCTGTTAATGACCAACTGATTATGTACTTCAAATATCTTTTTATAAATTATATTTTAATTAATGTATATTCATTTCTAGAATGTAGAAATTGTATTTAGGGTGAATGAAACATTTCAATGTTTATTTAAATATGATGTTTAAGAGAAATCTTTATTTACACAATAAAGTGTGGAATGTCAATTTTAAAATTGTTTTAATGTTTTTAAAAGTTCATATAAATAAATTAGATTTTATTAAAAAAAAGTCAAGTTTGCAAAATTAAAATCTGAAGAGAAAATGAGAAATTTCCCAGATTGGTTGTTGATGTTAAGGCTCTGATATTTCTTCAGGAGTCTGAAATAATAAAATGTAATTGAAAATGCACGAAAATTGTTTAATAACACTCAAAGATTAAAATAAAAAGACCATTTTTAAAAGAAACAGTTCATTAAGTGTTGAGTGACTTTCTTGAGATGGTGGGTTTTTGGATGTTTAATTCATTTTTGAGGGATGAAAAGGATCTGATAAAGGCTCAAGGGAGTGTTACATGTCTGTTGGATAACAATTAAAAGCATAGTTGTTGATTTTCTCCACCAGTAAATTGGTGGAGAATTATTAGAATAAAAATTACAGACTCACAACTTTTCAAAAAAAAATTACTAGATGAAGGGAATAAAAACTAAAAAAAAACATGATAAATATTAAAGTTTAAAATTGATTGCGATTTAAAATTTTGTAAATATTCAACAAGGAATTGGTACCGGGGAATGGTGAAGAGAAGGGAAGGGCTTTTGTAGAGGAGGGACAAAAATTGGAGGAAATGAATTGATTTATTGATATCAGATGCACACAGAACTAAATGAGATGAGGAATACTAAAGTAAAAACAGTGAAAATTATACTGGAAAAAATAATGTTAAAAATACATAGAAAAATAAAAAATATTTTTAAAATACATAAAATACTTTAATTAAAAGACGAAAAAAAATTTTTTTTTTTTTTTTCAATTTTTTCAATTTCAATGAAACTTTAAACAATTG
Source organism: Thereuonema tuberculata (assembly GCA_023159025.1). Classification (NCBI taxonomy): domain Eukaryota; kingdom Metazoa; phylum Arthropoda; class Chilopoda; order Scutigeromorpha; family Scutigeridae; genus Thereuonema; species Thereuonema tuberculata. The sequence continues at coordinate 63,826,257 of JAFIDM010012231.1, read as the reverse complement.
GACTTAATTATAAAAAATTACGAAAAGAAGAAACAACGTTTCGATAAAACAAAAACAAGAATAAGATGATAATAGTGATATGTTTGCCGGCAAGGGTAATAAAACTAACTGTCAACTAAAAAAGTAAACACCAGTGTGAAGAACTTAATATGAAAGAATAAACACAAAACGAAAGAGAAACACTTTAATGTATGTGGATAAAATAATTGAAAATCTTGGCACAAAAGGCAAGAATTTAATAAGAACTGGTAAAGAGATGGATTTGCAGAAAATAATGTAATAATACAAAATGTCATTACTTTTTTGTTATTTCAAATATGCTAAGTGAAAGAAATAAAATTGGAATCGAATACTGATATACTTAACAAGTTTTTACTAAATAGTGAAATGTTGTAGTCCTTCTGATAAAAAATAAATGTGATTTCGTACTGTAAAGGAAGTAAAGAAACCTCAGGAAGAACTAGAATTATGAAATTATATTCATGATATGATATGGGTGGCATTTTATTGTAAAAAGAGGCAAAATTATATTTTAAGTTTACTGAAATGTTAAACTTTGACAAAAACGAAGTACGCATGAAAGAAGCAATTGAACAACTGAAATTGAATATAGCTCACAATCGAGCCTTAACACAAATATAAACAGATAATAAATACACAAAGCTTTCGCCTCACTTCAGACGAGGCTTCCTCAGTGGCAATGATCCAAGAGCTGTCAACACCTCTATTTAAGAGAAGGGGTACCAATGGGAAGCTTGGAACCCAGCTGGAAGTTGAGTGGGGATTAGCATAAAACTAAACATAAAAAGTATAAAACTAAATGAAAATAAAATATTAAAATGGAAATATTAACTAAAAAGATTGGAAACTAAAAAGAGTTTTAGTCTTAATTTTATTACACTTTTTTTCAATTCATTTCATTTCGGTTCTAATCTTATTTAAATTTTCCTTCTCGTTTTAATCTCATTTTACATAATTTTCATATTCCTATCAATTCCCGTTCCAGGTTGTTTTAACCACCTGGTTTGTTTACAAACTTTGACATGTGTTCCAGCCTTCTGAAGGACCATGGTTCTCACGATCTCCGCTCATCAGCGCTTCGCCTCCCTAAGACATCACTCAACTGGGATTGGCTAAGCTAATCACCACTCGACTTCCAGCTGGGTTTCAAGCTTCCCATTGGTTCCCCTTCTCTTAAATAGAGGTGTTGACAGCTCTTGGATAACTGCCACTGAGGAAGCCTCTCCTGAAGTGAGGCGAAAGCTCTGAACCTTTGTGTATTTATTATATGTTTTATGCTTGTGTGTAGGCTGGACTGTGAACTATTGATATCAGCATACGTAAAAACCAACCGTGTATACCAACCAACAAACGAAGCAGTTCTTAGTTATGGAAGCGATAGTGAAGCGTGGTGTTCAAGTAAGAGTTGCTGTGCACCAACGATGCTTCGTCAGTCATTACTGATGTTCGCTAAACATAAAAGTGGCTGCGATTGGTTAACAACAATGAACGTCACTTCCGGATGTCTGTGCAGAGGGCTGTATAAGACAAAATCGCAGCCTCCACGCAGTAGAAAAAAGAAAAAAATACACTTGGACAGAATTTTTTTATTGCCATAACGACATGTCCCGATAAGAATCTTCACAGGAAGTAAACTTATTCAACTTTTTTTTTCGGATTAGTTAATAGGACTAAATACAACTACTTCATCGTCAAAATCACAGGAGTCGGTTTCAATCGAGGCCGACGCCAGCCATCTTTAACAGCAGCAGATTGGGACTCATTGGGCCGTTCCCAATTCCTTCCGATAAATTGATTCAGAAAGTCAATTTAATTTATACATGTACTGCTTTTATCTTCTTTTTTATTTTCAAAAAATGCAAATATAATAATAACTTTTACTATTAATCTCACCCTAAATTAACTTCATCCACAACTTACAATAATTCCTATTTCTTATTACTAGTATTCGGAAAAATATATGAAGATAATTTGAATAGAAAAGGATTTTTAGATGATTCTATTTTCAAAATTTTTAATTCAGAAATATTTCAAATAAAACAACTTCTGAAGATTTTAAACAATGAAGTAGATCAAAAATTTTTCTTTTATTATTTGACGAGGATTCATCAAATAACTCTTGTTCAGTTTCATAGCAGTGAAGATTTACGAACTGAAAAGCAATTGGTGAAACATAAAAGCATAGAAAATATTTTTAAATTGAACATCACAAGATTGTTGGACATTCTTTTACTGTGGCAATATCTACATCAGATGAAGAGACACAAATAATCAGAAACAAAGTAATAAACGAGATTGTAAAATTAAGTTCCAGACAGATAAACAACACTAAAGAAAAGCTATTTGATACAACAAGAGAAAGTTCTTCTGTTTATTTTGATAATTTTTCAGTAAATTTCCCCAAAGAAAGTATCACTCATGTTGGATACAGGAAATACCATTGGAAAATAGTAAACATTTTATCAAAACTTGTAAAAAAATGCTTGGCTTCCGTATCTCGATGACTTCCGGTTTTCAACAGTGCTCTGGTTCATAACCTACCGAATAAATAGGAGACGCTTGTTTTACTTATTTTTTTAAAAAAAGGCATCTCTTTCCTGATATCTCAGTTTATTTCCGCAAAAACCCAGATATCTAGAATAGTCTATATAAAGGTGATAGGAACATTTCGTCTACTTACGTTACGGACATTTTAAGCTCAATATTTTTATTTGTTAATTTTCATATATTTCACTAAATTGAAATAAATAGGTTTTTTTAAGGTGTTTACAAGTTTTCAAATGAAAAGCCAAATTTTTCAAATATTAATTAATTAGTGTTTTAATATTTTATTTATCATTGAGACAAGAATAGTTCGTCGCATAGAATTATCGCAATGATTATAAAAAATAAAATAAAATCGGTATCAGCAAAGAAATAGTTACGAAAAAAAATCTACGATGATTCAAAAGCATGTGATCTTTAGAGTAGTACGTGTAATATAACAGGAACAACACGCAGCCTATGTATTAGTAGAGACGAAACTTATGATTGCCTAATCAAAACAGGGAAAATTGGTGACTGGCTCAAAAGACAGTTGGTGAAGTTAGCATACTTGTTAAAAAGTCAATTTCAGCTCAGTTGCTGTGAAGCTAAGACTTAACAGGAAGCATAATTTTAGACTTTCTGACTTCATCTTTGATTAAGCAGTAGCCTACGTCTCTACAAAGGTAAGTCTTATATTCATCAAGGTATTTGATAACCAGATATTTATTAATAGCTTTTTAGTATAAATTTATTAACATCTTCATGAATACACTTTTCTGTAAATTAATATTTATTACTAATACATAGGCTGATAGAAGATGAAGTGGATAAATTATATTTTATAATTGATAATTAATGTACTTAAATGACCTATTTGTAAATTAAAGCAGTTTATTTATAGAGTTTATTATTGCAAAAACTATTTATTATACTTTCGGATATCCTACGCATAATTAATGTAATTCTACTTCTATAAACGTGGACAATATCTGTAAGTAGCTTTTATAAAATAGTTCGATTATTAGAAATTCGACGTTATCAAATTGATTACATGATTATAGTGAAACAACTTATTAACGGAATTTCTTATCTAACCAAAAAAAGTTATAAACGAATTTATTTTTTATTGAAGTATTTAGGGAACATGTGATCGTTCAGTCCTTTCAAAAACCTTGTCTAAATCTTCGAAGATAATCTTCAATCAAACGTGAATTTCATTTATCAATAATTTGAAATCGAAAACGAAAATATTAATCATTGAGATAAGATTACAATACCAAGTAAAACTATGACAAATATATCTTCTAACCCACTGCGAAATTAAAATAACAGAATATTAAACAATATTAATGAAGGATCGTAGTAAGTTTTATAACTTTTTTCAGTAAAATTTCGAGTAGTAAAGTAATTAAAAACATTCAAAACTAAAGGCCCACAAACCTTAACGATGTTCCATTATTTTGAATTGTCAAAATTGAAACTGAAACTATTCTTTCTTCCCTACCTTCTTCATGGGATTTCAGAGTGAAAGTGAAACTTTCGGAAAATTCACTTCAAACAAGCTCTTTTTTTGAAATGGATTAAAACATCGTTTATCCTGGCAATTGAGACTAAGGATTGTTCGTTCATCAAATAAATATTAAGATAATCCAACATACTTGAATATATCTAGTTTTTAAAGTGTAATTTGTATGCAATAAAATTATTATACACAAGGTCATTATATTTTGAAATATAAAGTAAAAAAAAGAATAATTGATTTAGGAAATAATTTTTAATCTCCTGTAACAGCAAAGATTAATTTCTACATTACACTGTAAATATTTTCGAATAAAATGATCGACGAGTTTTTCAATAAGCTTAGAATAATACTAGAAGAAAAATTTCGAGAAAAAATTTCTAAATTCTTGCAATGCACGTTAAGTTCCTTTATAAAATAACACTTGCTTTACAAAAACTTAGGTGTCGACAAATAATAATACATAAGCTCTGTTTGTTTACCAATTTTAAATGTTTTATTTCTCAGGTAGTATACTGAATTTTATTTCAAATTCTTAATGTGTTAAAAGTTCAAAAGTAAAAATACTTTTCTATTAGTTCTTTACGAACGAATTTATAAATTCTTTGTTCGCCAGAATACTGCTGTGTAAAATGTAATTTTTCCATTTCCATGCTTGATTTCTTGAATATTTCAGTTTTTTTTTAATCTGAAGGTGCTTTCCCTATTAAATTTTCTTCTGAATTCCAATTTGATGGACTTATGAAAGATTTTTTTTTAGTAGTTCAAAAATTTTTACTCGATTTTTGTTTTTTTGTTTAAAATATTTGAACCAGGTGTATTTTAAAGATACTTACAAACATAATGATAGGTTCTACGAAGACAATTCAGTAAAAAAAGTCCAATAAACGAAGGCTTGGAAACGGATCGTTTACGAGTTAATATCGAATATTACAAGATATAAGTTACATTAGATGTATAATGTTTTAATGCTGCCATAATAATTAATCTAAGCGACGAGTTCAGCAAGGGATATCGTTAATATATACTGTGATATACCTTCTAAAAATTACAATAAAAAAGATTCTAAATTTTATTCCGCATTTAAATAAGCATAATACTTTTAGGTAACAACTGACACGGAAATAAGTGTTCAACGAAGACTACATCAACAATAAGCATCAAAGTAAATATTTTGAACTGACACAATAAATTATACAAATGTCGGGATAGTGAACGTCTAAGGAGTGTCTCACAGCCATCGAAAAACCGAACGAAACATGTCTGACCGATGAGAATATCGAAAATCTGAAATCCCTCTGCCGGCTCATGAAAAACCTCCTAAATGCAGCTTACAATCTCGAGATCTGGTATATTTTAGGAAATTCTGTCTTTCAACCAGAAAAAAAAGAAATCTCCATTTCGTCAGAAGAACCACAATAAATAAATAAATAAATAAATAAATAAATAAATAAATAAATAAATGAATAAATAAATAAATAAAT
>JAFIDM010012231.1:63774548-63787067 GCA_023159025.1 Thereuonema tuberculata | reverse complement strand
CCCCCCCCCCCCCCCCCCCCCCCGCCGGCCACTACGGATAGGAGGATGACCAATGTTGGAGGGTATGCATATTTGAATGAGCGTAATACTGTTAGGTAACAACTGATACGGAAAGAAAGTGTTCAACGAAGACTACATCAACAATAAGCATCAAGATAAATATTTCGAATATCCCCCGTCTGCCTCGATACAGGCTTACAAAAGTCGGGAAAGTGAACGTCTGCCATCGAAAAACCGAACGAAACATGTCCGACCGATGAGAATATCGAAAACCAGAAATCCCTCTGCCGGCTCATGAAAAACCTCCGAAATGCAGCATAAAATCTAAAGATTTGGTATAGTTTAGAAAATACAGTCGTGCAATCACCAAAAAAACAACAACAAAAAAAAAACTTCACTTCGTCCGAAGAACCACAAAGAATAAATAAATAAATAAATTACTTAAAAAAAATAGATAAATTAATAAAAATAAAAATAAACGAATAAATAAAAATAATAAATAAACAAATTATTAAAAAAATAAAATAATAATAAGAAAAATAATGGACGAAATGAATGCTTAAGGCAGCGGTTCCCAATCTTTTTCAGCTGCCGACCCACATTTCCTTATCGGAATTCCTCCACATACATAGAAATAGAAGAATATAGAACAAAACCATATTTGTATCGTATCCCTTCCTTAAATATAATCGATTTTCGATTTTTCTGATAGTTTATTTGATGGTTTCTGATAGTTTTAGGATCAAGTCGCGACCCACCTGTAACCCTTCCGCGACCCACTAACGGGTCGCGACCCACCGGTTGGGAAACACTGGCCTAAGGCATGTTTCACAGAAAACAAAATGCCCGACTGATTTTAAATTAATTTTTTAATGTGTTTAATAGTTTTTAGGCGTTTTTTTAATTTGATGCCTAAAGAAAATTCATTTGAGGCCGGTGGAGACTGCCACATGAATTTCTTTTTCTTTACTTTTAATGTGTTTTCTTGTTTTTTAATTTATTCTTGGAGGTTCCATTCTTTTTCCCACTTCAACGAATACCACCTCCGTAACAGGACCTAGGGATTTTATGCGATAGTCTCCGCTGATGATCGGCAGATTATCGTGAAACAGCTGTTCGGAGATGTCGCATTGCACTGATAAACACTAGGTCCTTTTTTAATGATTTCAAATTACTTAAAAATAATAAAGACAATAATAAAAATAATCTTTTAATCTGATGAAAAATAATCTTTTGTAGCTGTTTCACAGTCCAGTGAATTTATCTGCAACGATTTTCGCCGAAATTTTTTCAGCGTCCAAATTGAATGGACGCTCAACGATCTCACATGATGCGACACTTCATAGAGCTTTTTCTTCACCCACATTCCTTCGCGACACATATCGGCGACAATAAAAATCCAATTTTCAAACTAACAATATTTCGTGGGAAATTCTAATGCATTAAATGAAAATTACATTCCAATATCCTTTTTAGATTCTTTTCTTAAATCCTCATTTTTAGCAAATTCATTTCTGTCTCTATATCATAAACTGCCAAATGAAATCTTTTCTTTCGTTTTCCAATTATCAGATTATATTATAATAATAAATTCATAAGCACTCTTTACTTTTTGCTAATTTGTAGATAATTCTTATAGTTTAAGTAGCAGTTATATAGGTGTAATCTATAACCTATAATCTGTAATCTATGGTGTAACCAGTTCGAATCCCGATCGTGGCATGGATGTTTCTTTCTTCTTCTGTTTCTGTCCGTTCCTGCGGGTATCACTTGATGCTGCCTCCCTTGGCGTACCCTGGGCAACGATTCGTCGGTTAAAGGCATCATATCTCGCCCCTTGTTGTTGGCCTAAAGAAAGACGATTAGTCTACAAGCCCGGGCATTTGTAAAAAAAAAAAAAAAAAATATAGGTGTAATCTTATGATTTATCTATGACCTAGTACATCGTAAGACCTAGAAATTGGCACAGCCTATTGCTAGAGAAAAACATCTCAGTAAACTTTTTCATGATTGTAAGATGAATTTACCTACAGACTTATATTAGGAAACTTGCTTAAATTCCAATAATGGTGTTTAGCTGAAAAATTCAAATGAGATGTTTACAAGTTTATTTCAATTTTAAAAAGTTGCATTACAAACTAATAATATTCTCCTCTTTCAGGATCCTGAATCATGGCTCAAGCATGGGAAAGCTTTGGAACTTTGTCCTGGCAACAATTGCTTGATGCCACACCACAAGCAGCAACTGAAAAGACAATTGTGTTTGATCCTCGTGAAAATTCTATAGAGGAATGGCTTGATAAAAATAAACCATCACAAATCAACAAGTAAATTTTTACATTTTTTTTTTCTTCACAATAAAAAGAAAGCATAAAAAGTATTAAAAAAATATTTTCTGCAAACAAAACATTTAACGAGCTGTGGATAATTTATTAAACGAAAAGAAAACAAGAGCAGCACCTAAATAAACAAAAGCAAACAAGAGCAGCATTTAAGTAAACAAAAGAAAAGGAAATCGTCCTTCTTATTCGTTTATGGGAAAGGAATTGAAACGGCCGTTTCGTCCTTCTGCGTCCTCATCAGCCCAGAAACGGCCATTCCAATTCCTTCCCCATAAACGAATCAGAAAGGCGATTTCCTTTTCTTTTCTTTACTAAGATGCTGCTCTTGTTTTCTTTTCGTTTAATAAATATTTTCTGCCTAATTTTTGAGTTCTGCAGAAAACATTTCTTTGATTATAATGATCAATGCAACGAAATAATCTATTATAACAATAATATTGTAAACAAATACTTTAGATAAATATAAAAATCTAGAAAGCTAATAAAATACTCAACTTTATTTTAAAATAATGTTTACTTCAACTCATCTCGCCAATCGTATTTTTTATTTCCAACTATTCAATATATTAAAATTTAATATTTAGGAAACTCAAATACAGACCTTAAATTTTTAAGCAGTAAATAAATTAAGGAAAATTTTCGTGATTGAAATAATAGGATATAACTTGATTTCTGATTAAAAATGCATTTCTACGAATTTACATTACACTACAATACTAGCACATTGCTAGTATTGTAAGTTGCAATAACTTGTAAGTTGTCTAATAACTGAGTATTTAAACATGAAGAATACAAAATGTAACGTCATCACTGCTAATCATATAGCCGTCATGGAACTTTTGTAAGCCAACCTTACTCGTTGAAAATGAAAAGCCAGTTAGAAGAAGAAAAACTTAAACCATTTATTTTTATAGTTACTACCTTATAAAGTGTATAGGATAGTACTATTTAAGTCCTACATTCTGATATAAGTATTCGCCTTTAATTATTGAACCTTTTGTTACAATGCTTAGAGAATTTGAAGAATTTAAATGGGTAGGCTTGTTAATGATTTTTTTTATAATTATTTTAATTCTTAACATTATTTATTTTTAGAGAAGATGGAATTGGTTGGATTGCAGTAGAATCCCAACACACTTTTCAAGAGACCGCAGATATTGAAGGGATTCGAAGAGAATGGGACAAGTTGCTTAAATCCAATAAGACAATTACATTCAGTGCTATTGAAGCCATAGCCAAAAAATACAACCATACCGAAGGAAAATGGCTACTACATGTTAAAACAGGAAATCCAGTAGATAATGCTTGGAAACTTATTGCCACTAACATTGTAAAAGGGGATTTGGGGAAGATTTGTTATTATGCGAATGTGAGTCCCTACAATAGAGCAATTGAGGATGAAGAACATGTAATAACTATTTACAATCATGATTTTACTAATAGAACCGAAGTGGAAAAAGTAGAAAAAGAATTGAGAAAGATAGGCATTGAAGGCGATTTACTGTACAAACCATCAATTTACAAACATTTTGATATTTATCCTAGAAATCAATGGAATGTAGTAGCTATTATATACGTGAGCAAATATGACGCTCACAAAAATTCATTTGAAATTAAACAAAAGCTTTTCATGATTCAGAATCCTTCCAAAGTAAACCCAAGTTTAAATCCAACCACCAGGGCCGCCAAGAGGGGGGGGCAAAAGGGGCAGATTGTCCCGGGGCCCCACAAAAAGAGGGGCCACATGAGGCCTGAGGGACCCCGCCGTATTGGATTGTCCTTCTTGATAGGATTGGGCTTTTTGTTTTTGTTTTTTTTTTGGTTGTTACAATAGGATTGTCCAGGATGGGGGGGGCACAAATCCAAATGTTGCCCCGGGGCCACCACTAGTCTCTGGGCGGCCCTGCCAACCACTCAAACATCAGCGGAATTTGAGAAAGATTTGAAGTTTTGCAATGATGTTTTGAAGAAACTTTAAAAACACTATAAAATACAATAATATTGAGTGTTTTATTAGGATAAATAGTAATTAATATACAGAATATCTAAGCAGCTCCTAATGCAAATGCTGTATTTTAACATCCTCCAAATCAAAACTTAATATAATGAAGTAGCTCATTAGAAAGATATAGTAGAAACAAGTTACAGCATTCGAATTTCAATTTTTAATTTTAATTTTAGCATGCAAATTTCAATTTTTACTTATTATTTTTTTTGAGATATTTTATTTTATCAAGATTCTTACATATATTGTTTTAGGTGAATATTCAAACATTTTTACTAATTAAGGAAAAATACCAAGTTTCTGTTAATGACCAACTGATTATGTAGTTCGAATATCTTTTTATAAATTATATTTTAATTAATGTATATTCATTTCTAGAATGTAGAAATTGTATTTAGGTTGAATGAAACCTTTCAATGTTTATTTAAATATGATGTTTAAGAGAAATCTTTATTTACACAAAAGTGTAGGATGTCAATTTTAAAATTGTTTTAATGTTTTTAAAAGTTCTTGATAAATAAGTTAGGTTTTATTAAAAAAAAGTCAAGTTTGCCAAATTTTAAATCTGAAGAAGAATGAGAAATTCCCCAAATTGTTTGTTGGTGTTAAGGCTCAGAAGTTCTTCATGAGTCTGAAATAATAAAATGTAATTGAAAATGCAAGAAAATTGTTTAATAACACTCAAAGATTAAAATAAAAAGACCATTTTTAAAACAAACAGTTCATTAAGTGTTAAGTGACTTTTCTTGAAATTAAGGCTCAAGGGAGTGTTAATGTGTTTTGGATAACAACTAAACATTTGTGAAACAGATTAAATCGAGTTGAACCGCAATACATTGGTGGAGAATTATTAGAATAAACATTAAAGAATCACGACTTTTTAAAAAAAATTTACTACATGAAGGGAATAAAAACTTAAAAAAACATGATAAATATTAAAATTTAAAATTGATTGCAATTTAAAATTTTATAAATTTTCAACGAGGAATTGGTACCGGGGAATGGTGAAGAGAAGGGAAAGCCTTTGAAGAGGAGGGATAAAAATTGGAGGAAATGAGTTGATTTACTGATATCAGATGCACACAGAACTAAATGAGATGAGGAATATGTAAGTAAAAACAGTGAAAATTATACTGGAAAAAATAATGTTAAAAATACATAGAAAAATAAAAATGTTTTTAAAATACATAGAATACTTCAATTAAAAGATAAAAAAAAGTGTTTTTTTTTTTTTTTCAATTTCTAGAAATACTAAATGAAACTAAGCCTATAATGAATTGAACTTAATTAAGAGAGATTACGAAAACGAGAAACAACCTTTCGATAAAAAACAAGAATATGATGATAAGTAATACTGATATCTTTGTCGATAAGGATAATAAAACTAATGAACAAAAATAAAAAGTAAGAACCGGAGTGAAGAACTTAATATGAAAGAATAAAGACAAGATGAAAGAGAAACACTTTAATGTATGTGAATAAAACATTTGAATATAATAAGAACTGGTAAAGAGATGGATTTACAGAAAATAATGTAATAAGACAGAAAATGTTATTATTTTTTTATTTCAAATATGCTAAGTGAAAGAAATAAAAATGGAATCGAATACTGATATTTACTTAATAAGTTTTTATTAAATAATGAAATGTTATAGGCCTACTGAAAAAAAAAAAAAAAACTTGATTTCGTACTGTAAAGGAAGTAAAAAAACTTTCTCAACTCATAAAATTTTAATTTCTTTATTAATGCAATGTGCTTTCCTGGAACAATGTTCTGCTATTTCCGATTTATCAAATAATTTGGTTCTAATGTAGTATCCATGTTCAAGGGCCCTTTCTTTAATAGTCCTTTTGCTCTCCCCTAGATAAAACTCGTCACAATATAAACATTCCATTTTATATACTGTCCCCATTTCTCCTTTTTTGTCACTTTCGCTAGGTTTTTTTACATAAAAAAAATTCTTTAATTTATTATTATAATTAAATCCAATATTAATGTTAAAATCTCTGCAAATCTTTTTCAATATTAAACTATTTTGATTAAGGTAAGGAATGAAAATCTTTTCTATTTTCTATGGAAGTTTCTATTTTCCCATTTCAACTGCAACTATCTGATAGCAAACAAAGGAGATATCTTGTATCCGAAGAAGCATAAATTTCATAGTAATGTCACTGATAGACAGAATGGACAAGAAACGTCTATGTTATTGAATTGGATTTTACCTGAGCCAACCTTGTATCTGGCAATTAAGAGACAGTCCTTATATAAACAAGGTAGGGATAGTGATTAGTAAAACAATCACAGTGCTTCGCAACGACTTCTGAGTCACCTTTACTTTAGAATAGACTGGCCGGGGTGGACTAGAAAATGCTCGCGCGAGTCCGTTTGCGACCCCATGCTATTTTACCCATCCATTTTTATATGGAATAATCGTCATTCTTAACTCAAACCTTTTTAATACACTGGATTCCTAATAATGATTTAAAAAAAAAAAAAAAAAAACTTAAAAAAAAATTGCCTATGAGGGAATCGAACCCACGACCTTCGCATTATTATCACGACGCTCTAATCAACTGAGCTAACAGGCCAACTACAACATTCAACTGAGCTAACAGGCAACATTCAACATTCAGGCCACCTACAACTGAAGTAACACAAGCCGTTGCGAAGCATTGTGGATATGTGTCCACAGACAGACAAACCGGGGATATAAGATATCTTTCAGAAGCCTAATAAAATCGCAAGAGAGAAGCTTATGATGAGCAATTGGTAAATGTATTGAAAAGAAGCTGACGAAAAACTGGTGAAAGGAAAAATTTACAAAATTTTCGTAAGGAAGCCAATTAGTTTCCCTTCATTTCTTTATTAGATAATTATGAATGAAATCTCACCTGGGAATGACCAATTTTTTTTTGGGGGGAACGAACGATTCGTAAATACAAATGAGGAATGAAACTGTTGGAAAGTCCGGTTTTCTTCTGTATTTAAGAAAATTGTAAATTTAAGGAGGACTCTGCGGAAGCACCCTGTAAAATAAGGAAAATGGCGGTCTTAGAACTAATGCAAAATAGAGGGTCAAATTGAAACGAAAAGTTGTTTTTTTTTCTGTTGTTTTTCCAAACGAAACATCCTGAAACTATCATACCTCACCTAATCTAACCTATAGTTAATTAAAAGGAAAATGGTAGCCTTTCTTTTTTGTTTTATTGACAAACGAAATAACGTAAAAGGTATCTTAGGAATTTCTCGCCAGGTGGTTTCTTGGTGGATTCTTAAAGACGCTACAACTTCTTGCTTTGAAAATGTCGATATCCGCCGCTCGCGAAAGCGAATTTTCTTAAAAGTACATAAAAAAAACAAAAAATACAGTTTTCCATCAATTTTATTCCCACCATGCTTTCGAATCTTTAAAAAAAAAGAAAAAAAAAAAAAAAAGAAAATTAACCCTAATTCCACGGATAAGATTTCATCAACAACATTAAGATCTCTTAAGATTTCAACAAGATTTCATCAATTATTATTTTTCACAGAAATTTCATTGTTTTCAGTATTTTTACTTATAATTTTTATCTGAGTACTTGTTATCTGGTGCTTTCTCAATTTCTAGATGATATTTCAAATTTGCCACCAGATGGGTTTCTTGCTCTCATTCTAATAGCGCTATAAATTCTATCTTCAGGGTTTTCTAACAACGCTATTTGTTCTTGCCTTCAAAATGTGAATTCGTCACCCTCAAGTTCCAACTAAATATCAAGTTTTCTGAGAAACTATAAAAAAAAAAAATCAAAAAAGTTTTTTAATGATTATTTATCTACCATGTACTTTTGCATCATTTGGTTCCAAAAAAAAACGAAAATTCGTCTTAATTCACTGGTTCGACATTCAACACAATAAAATACTGATACGAAACTGATAGTGGCAAATTCTGCTTCTTTTGGCTTGCTGCAAACAAGCTAGCAGCGCAGCAATAATGGCACTTCTTCATTGGAGAGCTGGAATAAACACAGTTAAGCGGCGCTTCAGCTTTATGCCAATTGAAGGGAAGCTTTCAGGATTTCAGTCCGGTTGAAATTCAAAAATCTACATTGGCTAACCCTAGGGATAAGAATATTCTAATGTTTTATTCCCAACGGGAGAGATGGGAAGGGGCCAGATCTAGCTCACCCTTATCTATCGTAATAAGTTAATCCCTTCGTTTCAAACTTGTTCGTATGTGGGTAGCTATTGACCGTTTAAGTGTGTCGTCATAATCTACTTCACAGCTTTTCAAAGAGCCCGTTGCTAGGGTTTTAGCATTGATAATTCTATTTTTTAGTGATCATTAAATGTTAAAATAATTGATTCATGGCCAAGTGCATCAAACTACCGTTAACTTTGATGACTGCTGAAGCAACGATCAAGACACTTTTTCAGTGCACCAACGTAAATTAGAGATTAAACAGTCGATAAATCGCTGATCAGCGGTGAAATTATAACAGCGAGAAAATTGGCGAGTTGAATGCGTCATCAAAGAGAAAACTCCCATCAGCCACCGCGTCGTGCAACTACACCAAAATGGCCGACATCGATTCCAATTCGTGCGAAATGGAAGAATTATTTAGATGATTTACAAACGTTACAGGTGATGAAACCTCCGAGGATCAATTTCGATCGGAGCAATCCTTTCGAAGATTGCAGTGAAGAAAGGTTTCGACAAAGATTTCGCTTTGGAAAAGATGTGACGCTGCGAATTTTGTCAGAGGTAAGTTGCTGTTTATTTTGTTTGAATCGTAGAAGGGTCTATCCATATGAAACGATCCAGAAAACATGAAATGTTCTCGAACAATTTTAAAAAAATTGAAATATTTACCCCTACACATGAGTACTTCAAAACAGGCATTATTTTATGTTTCATTTGACTTTGTTTAAAAATGGCGTTCAAATTTGCTTTACGGTTTCCTGCATTTCTGGCCTTTGCATACAGTTGCGGTAAATTTGATAACTCAGCTAAGAAAAATGATAGAAAGTCGTGGTAAAAAAAAATAGTATTTCAGCACTACATAGAAAAATGGACTCAATAATTCTTACGATAGATTTGTTCAAAGAATTGATACGATGTACTTTGTTATTATATTTTATGTTTAATAAGAAGAGGAAAGTTTTCTCTTTCTTATTGTCATCTTTATTTTATATTTTTGTATCATTTGAGATAACTGAAGAAGTCCTATCATAAGGACGAAATATAGAATGTCAAGTAAAAGAAGTTATAAGATTTATTGAGTCTATTTTTCTATGTATTGGTAAGAGGAATTATGAGGATATGATACAGTATTTCAGCACATTTTCAGCTACATTTTATGTCCTATACTTTGTCACCATATCTCTAAAAGAATTGATTGAATTTCAGAACCTAAACTGATATTGGAATTTTAATGAAAATGATTTTTTTTTTTACTTTTTTATAGCAGGAAGGAATGAAATAGAAATGCTTTAAATTGTTTTGAGAAAATATATACATCCAAGGTTTAGAAAAAAAAATTTCAGCGATTTTACTGCTGTCCTATTTTAGTTATAGTGTTGGAAAAATACTCGTTTTTAAAATTTTTCAAATTTGGAGCCCCAATATCTCTGGTTGATATAATAATAAAAATTAGATATTTACAGTATAAATAGAACTTTATGAGAGGTGAATGTGAAAAAAAATTTGAATGTAATTGTGAAGTACTCATGCATAGGGGGTAACAACAGTAGAAAAATAAATGTTTTGAAAAATGTTCGAACAACCAGTGCTGGACTGCTTGGTATGGATTGACTCAGAACCTAAAGTGGTGTTTTAAAGTTGTTAATTTGGCATTTATATATATATGCATAGAAAATTATTGTGTAAAATTTAAAATGTCGATTTGAACGATTCACGAGTACCGTGGCTGTTATCATGCAAGTATAAAATTTGTTTCAAGGAAAATAAAAATGCAAAAAACTGCTTTGATGATAAATTAATGTAACATAATTGTTACCGAATGCGTAGATTGTTAAATTGAAAAGGAAAACTTAAAAAAAAAAATCACTTCAGGTTATATGTTACTATTACGTACTCAGAAATGAAATGTTTGTAGGAAAACATAGTAGTTTATGTAATGCAGCACCACGGAAATGCTGTTGAAGTGAATTTTGAAATGAAAAGATGTGAAATACTATGAAATCCATAAAGAAGAGAGCGTGATACTGAAAGTATTGAGTATTTGGAAATATAAAATGATTTAATTCCTAATGCAGAAAGGTATATTCATGCAGAGCATGCCATACCAATGTAGTTGTATTACATTAGTCAAAATAAAATTATTACTATCAAACACCCCAATTGCACAATGAATAGTAAAATCAATATATCATGGTATGTGCATGACACCTGTAAATTTCAATGCTATGTATTGCAAAGATACAATATTCTTTGCCATTGACTGTGATAACCTTGCATAATTATTGTTGGAATCATGAGAAGTGACTACTAAAAATATATGTTAAAAAATATATGACGTTCTCATCATATAAGAAAAATCAAATAGTGATTGTAATAGATTAAAAACCATTTTCCTTCATTTCAGATTGAAGAGCACCTAGAATACAGTTCAGTTCGTAACCACAGCATCTCCCCAATGAACCAGTTGCTAGTAGCATTACGTTACTATGCAACTGGAACATTCCAAATTGTAATGGGCGATTTATTTGGAATGCATCGCACGACCGCCATGAGGGCCATTCATAAAGTTTCAAGGACATTGTGTCACCTGAGTAATCGGTTCGTCAGATTTCCGGAAACAGAAGACGAACTTTCGAAGGTGAACTACAGTTTTTACGTGAAATCAGGAATGCCAGGTGAATGCAATTGATTGCACCCACATCCCGATACAATCACCTGGCGGAGATAATGCAGAACATTTCCGTAATCGCAAAGGATATGTGCAACTGATCTGCAGCAGTAACATGATAATTACAAATGTAGTAGCAAGATGGCCTGGATCAGTGCATGACAGCACTATATTTGCTAATTCTCTAATAAATTATAGGCTGGAAAGAAATGAATTTGGGAATGGTCATTTGGTTGGTGACAGTGGATACCCCTGCAAGCCATACGTCATAACCCCACTCCTTCAGCCAAACACCCCAGCTGAACAGCTATATAATGCAGCCCACATCAAAGCTAGGAACTGTATAGAACGTACAAATGGATTACTGAAGAAATGCTTCCCTGCCCTGCAGTACGGCATGAGGATTGCAGTAGCGAAAATACCACCAGTTATTGTAGCTGCTGTAATCCTCCATAACTTTGCAGTTCTGTTAGGTGATGCTGTCCCACCAAATGATGTGGAATTTGAGGAATACCTCCATGCCAGAAGAAGCAATGGATTACAGGTAAAGTACACTCATATGACTATATATACATATTATAAATATAACCTACTATCCTTATTACATCACTATAGTCAAATTAATAATAACCACAAGTCTTCAAGAAAGTTGATATGCGTTTAATATCTATCAAAATTCATCATGTAACAGCTTCGGAAATTACAATTGTTATTGTTCAATTAATGATAATGGAAACAAATGCATGCATAATGCTAATATTCAAATGTATTTTAACTCTGTAAATATACAATGGAGATAATGAAGTTTTGTCATTGATATATTTGACATGAATTGTTATTGTATCTGATTACACAGTGCTTCATACATTTGTATTAGTAGTATTAATATTAATTGTATTAATATTGCCTTTTCAGGAAAAATTATTACATATTAATTAATACATAGTAATAAAACAATTTGTGACTTGTGTATTGACATATGCAAGCAACATAATGTGTAGATTAATGGTAATCAACAAAACTTGATTGAGATATATGTCATTATGAATATCTTTACAAATAACAACATCTATATTTCTTTTTCTTAGGTTGATTATGAAGTGGTGGATCCTGGAGCTACAGATATACAACCTCAACATCCTGATGCAACTGGAAAGCGGGAGGCCATCATTCATGGTTTTTTTTAATAATACAAAGGAAACATTATGTAGTGTGTTACAACATTGTATTACAACTGAGAATACATAAACATTGCAAAAAATTTCAGTGTACACAGTAGTCAACAACAATTACCATATTAATAATTATACCCATACATTGGAG
>JAFIDM010012231.1:63755291-63774148 GCA_023159025.1 Thereuonema tuberculata | reverse complement strand
TACAAGATATATTATCAAAATGAAAGTTTACAAGATATTTTTTTTTTTTAAAAAACAAAAAAAAATTATTATGTTAACTTTCATTTTCATACTACATCTTGTAAATACATATGAAAACTTAAACATATGTCACTTCAGGACACACATAATGAGAATACAGTGTATTTCTAATAATACCAATATACAACCATGGACATTTTCAGCCTGTTGTTAACTACAAAAGGCCATCATCAGCATACTATGATAGTCTTTTGGAGTTACAAACAAGATTCTAATGTCCAGGTTTTTAATATTTTATTTTCATACATATGCTGTATTGTCATTATGTGAGTTCTGTAGTGATTTTGTTAATTAATAATATGTTAAATGTTTGCATTTTTTTTCATAAATTTAAAATTTTTCAGCCAATTTCAAAAAATATTTTTCCTTGGCTTCTTCTGTTCTCAGTTTTGCATCATCTAATTTCACACGTGCTGTATGTTCTATTTCCTCCATTTCAAGTTTTCTTTTGAAATATTGTGTTCGTGCTTCCTAGCACACTGCAATTTTGTCATAATTGTTCACATGTGTTTGTGGTGGTGGTGGCCTTCGCCTTGATTTCTTCTAAGCTTGTTTAGTTGATGGACCGGGTTGTGCTATGTGATGTTCATCCTAAAAATAATTAAAATACATATTATTAGTAGAGCCTTTTTTATGATCCACATAACACTTTATATATATATTGAGTGTGTGTGTGTGTGTGTGTGTGTATGTATATATATATATATATATATTGCATTCTATCCTATGAGATATACAATGGCCTGTGTACAAGTTAAGCCTTCTTGTTCGTATTAATACAGATTGTGGAAACAAAACATAATATATCTATTCTTAGAAAAAAAAAAATCTAAAAAAAAATCAAAGAACATGTTTTATGCAGTTGACAATAGATTGTGGAAACAACTATTGCCAACTGCATCATAAATGTTCTTTGATTTTTTTTTTCTATGTACAGATAAGTTATTTTTTTTCAATAATATAGGTTTACTTTTACTGTCATTGTTTCCAATAATTTTACTATATTAGGTTTTCTTCTTATATGTATAGTATTTTATAAATTATTTATTTGTAATGTACATGGAAATAATGTGTAATTGTAATTGTAAATATAAACTTTTCATATGGAAATTGTATGTATAATTTTTTGTTTGAGTGAGAATTAGGTTGTTTGTTCTATTTTGTACAAATTATTTTAATGATGTCAAAGTGTTTTGTATCAAAATTTTTTTTCAGTGGTATTTCGATAATGACAAACATCTTAACAATATGTTATATAATATATTAAAAATATATATAGATTTTGTTGTTACAGAAAAAAAGTAAATGTAATGGAATACAGTAATTTATACAAGTAATAGTTTATTAATAAAATATGTTCTTCCTTGCTGTCATAATGATAGGCTTCTTTGTTTGTTTTTTTATTTTAAAAAATAAATTATTATTTCAGGTATGTTGGATTTGCAAGTATGAATACAGTAAAAACTAAATGATACAATAGCTTTCAACTTTAATAGTGACATAAATGTTTCTGACATATTAATTGCATGTCTGCTTCTGAAATCTGCACTACAACCAAATGTAGATTGTCTACATTAATAATAACTGACTTGTATTACTCTCATAAAGAAATGTAGATGTTGAGCATTTACACATTTATTGAGTATCATGTTTCTAAATATTTCATGTATTGGATTAACATTTATATAATCAAACCCACTAAACAACATTATAAAATGAAATGACAAACTTGTTTTTATTACATTATTTAAAGTTATTAAGATTACCTGAAATTACTACACAATAAATAATTGCTGAAACAAAAATAACAAAATAATTTCATAGACAACTGCCTTATAAGCTTTGCTATTATCTTTAGTTCCATGGCAGCTTCATTCATCATGATCTTAGGTTATTTGTACTAATAGCTATCTCTCAGTACTATTAGTCCCCAGATGTTAATACTATCCATGAAGAAAGTAATAGTCTAATTTAGTAAATTCCTAGCTGTGCTTCATATTTATTTTTGATTCAAACAATTCACATTAATTTAAAGTATTCTTCCATGTTCTAAATTCGTTAACAATATTTTCAGTCGTAGAACTGAACGAAATTTTCTAAATTTTATGTAATTAAAACAATTGACACTATTTTTTAATAAACGTTCAAATAAACCATATAGCAGTTATAAGCGTTACTCCAGTGAGGACTACTTTTTTGCAGAATTACATAAGGTAGGGAAATCATACAAGTTCTGTGTTAAATGAAGGATAGAATGAAATTTCTTTACCTGCTGTTCATCAACAACTGGATGTTGTTGTTGAATATTTTCAGCATTTGCAACTGGTGGCTGCTGCTTTTCCTGCTGGTGTTGGTTGCAACTGCTGGTGTTGTGAAGGGATTTTTTGAGGAGTAAGCATCTGTTGATGTTGAAATGATTCCTGGTATTGCGGCATTCCCTATAGCGAAAATAATATAACAACATCTGTATTGCACCTTTTAATCTTAAAATTTCTATATTAATATCACAACAAATAACTATCAAGATAAATTTTATTTAACTCCAGTAAATCTCATTGATGGGAAAGATGAACACAATGATGTAGCCCATTTATGAAGTAATTAGAATAAAACCACAATAACTGTACTGTTATATAAATGCACAATACAATCATACGTTGTCCTTTAAATATAAACACCAAATTCTTCAATTGTAGTAAATACATCCAAAAAAAATATTCTATTTTGGTTTTTTATTTATTTCCAAACCCCTTTCGTAATCATATCAACCGAATGAAAACGGTAAAATTTGGTTTCCACTCAGTGCAGAGTATGAAATCATTATTTTAGAAATAATTCGTCATTAACTACTGTTCTCGAAATGTTTGCATTTTTTAACCCAAATCACATCGCCAATTCCAATTTTCATTTAGTATACAACTTTGGAGATAATCTATATTCAATCAATTAATCCTTTTATATCCATACTGTATCCGTCAAATGCCAATCATTATAGATTGTCAGCAATGATATTTTTTAACACCGTCCATGACGATTTTTTTTTTTATATATAACAATTTAAATGAGCATGCTACATAAAAATGTTCATATTTCCATCAACAAATGCTGCGATTCAGTCATTTCCACTAGATTCTATAGTAATTATTAATACAAATATAGAATTTGAACTTACCATTTGTAATGGCTGATACAACAGCTGAACGTCTGTAGCCGATGTGTGGAACATCCCATTAGAGTCGACGAGGCAGGGGATCGGTTGCGCAATATTTGCAACTCCCATTACTTTTTCTGTAATGGATGTCGCAAATACTGCACAACTCCCTCCTCCAGTTTGTATCGCTTTTTCTTCTCTTGCGTTATCTCCACTTTCGCTCTTCTTTTTATATTATCATAGGCCGCTTTCAGTGCAGAGTACGTCCTCTTCACTGAAGCGGCACTATTAAATTAGTCTTCTATTTTCGACCATGTGGCCTCTTCCTCTTTGACAGACTCATAATTCGTTCTTTTATTTTCTATTACTGCTGAGTATTTTCCTACAATATCAACTAATAAATGCTTATCAGCCTCAATAAAACTTGGACCGCGCGCTTTCTTTCTTTCAAAATTGCCCTCCATGTTTTCATTTGAGTTTGCACATGCGCCCATTGATCAGGGAATGATGTCACATGTTGTTAACCAATCGCAGTCAATTTTATAAACACTTTAGATTCAACAGTGACCATCAGTAAAGCTGGCCGAACACATGACAATTTTCTTCAGTATTGATGGTCAATTTTATTGATATCAACCGTTTCCATCAATAAAAATGATCAATATTGACCATTTCAAGAAAATTGATGTTGATTTAAAAAAAGGATCAACTTCACTTGTCAATAAGTATTGATGGTGCGCGAGCGAATCACATGTACGGATGAACTCACGTGACAATGGTGACGTACAAGCATGGCGCCTCTTTGAAGATAGGAAACGCACTCTGAGCATTTTTTTTTAGAAAGAAGGCGTAATCAGCAAGATGGGTCGGCCAAACAAAGATAATCCGAACAACAACATTTGGTCAATTGATCATGAAAGACTCCTCATTGATTTCTAGAGAGATTGTTGAAAAGTACCGGATACGGAAATAAACTGTATGCCAAGACACTCTCTCTAGCTCTCCCTAGTGCAGGACGAAGCGCCGTAAAGCATCAATAATCAGGTCAATACTCGATTAGAAAAAACTGTGTGTTCGCGCATGATATCAATTGTCAATATCAATTTTACTCAATATCAATCGTCAATACTGAAGAAAATTGTCATGTGTTCGGCCAGCTTTAATGATTGCTAATTTTTCGTTGGTGCACAACAATTTCAACTTATCGAAGCGATAGTGAACAACAGTCCGTTAACTAATGACTGCTTCGATTGCCGTTGGTGCACTCGGGCCTCAAACTTAGAAAAATCCATACCATCATAAACGCAGTCGTTTAGAGACATCCTCGCTGCTGGAGAGCTGATATAATGTAGATAGTCAACATGGAATGGTAGCACTGTGCATTGACGGTCCTTATAACAGGACCTGTGCGAAGGATCTCTTCGAAAACAAAAGGACCAATGATGAATTACGCCATACAGTAATGGGAGTGTAATGGGATCTCCTGAACGACGTGCGGATTGTCCTTTGTCCAGATTCTGCAGTTGTGAGTATTAACGGCATCAGTCAGGTGGAAATGGGCTTCATCTGTCCAAAAAATGTTATAGGGGGCATCCGTTGTCCACTTCCATTCGTGCAAGAAACTGCAGTTCAAAGGTCCATCGATGAAGTGAATCGCCAGAGAGAAGTTGTTGAATTGGCTAATTCTGTTTGGATACAAGAATTCGATCTTCTGGATAGTCGAAGGAAGCAAGCCCATTTTGTCTTACAACACCTCGTGAACTACTCTTTTCTTGTGCATTTGTCATAGCATTTTCCTCTATTGCTACCTGCTATGTCTTCACCTTACTGTTAGAGAGTAAGTTGCCCAGGAGTTAAGGCTAGCGAACCTGTTCCTTGCAATTTTAAAATCATTTTACCGAGACCGTTTTCCGCCATTGGACCTCGTCGTAATCCTCTCAATCTTCGGAATTGTCGCAACGCGATTGGTTAAACAATTTTACCAATAGAACTCGATCTTTTAAGGACACAGCCATTGCATAAATGGTGTCGTCACTCAGCGAGAGAATGCTTTTATAAGCATAAGCCTAGATAACTAAAATATTTTTGATTGTATAATTTTCTTCCACATCCTCTCCTTCGTGTACCTACAAATTTCAAAGCTGTCCGACAATTGGTATTTTCTGTATAAGCGCTTGAGTAGGTATCATTTTAATTATGAGCATCTTGTGTACGTTATGTGTAAATAGGATCGCCGCTGATCTGTAAGGGGGCTTTGTTAGAAAAGTGTTTTACTGCTCCACCCTTTAATAATTTAATTTGCTAATTTTTTTAGTGAGAAACCAGACTGATTAAGAATACACTGAAAATTTGAATAAACGTGACTAGTTTATTGTGTTTGGAATGGAGAATTGACTTTTAAAACATAATTTGGATCCTCCTATTTTGTGGCACCTTTGTGCTGTGCACAACTTGCACATCTTCTTGAGGCGACCCTGATAAAAAAAAACTCCAGATGAATTCGGTGTAATTGGATGTTTCTGTTATTTTTTGATTCGCATTCCTTTTCAATCTTATCCTGAAACATGATAATGGCGTCCAATCTGTACTAACATAGCCTGTATACACTCTTACCCAAAAATGAGTTTTAGCGGATATGGAAATAAATCCTACATATCATTACTGGGAAGAAACCACCAACCCCGGAAAATGGGCCAGCAGAAAGAGGAGAAGACAAGGCAGAGAAGTACTGTTCATAAGCGGATAGAATTACCCTTAGACGCCATTCACATAAAATATAAAGCTCCCTCCAGGTGTGGCCTCTCAGCCGCAGGAGGGGGAGCAACTCCGTTCCCTCAACGTGTGGCTGCCAAAAGGGTCACGGAGGCAGGACACCACTACTACTTACCACATCAGAGTTGACTACACTTACCCGGCTTCTTAGGGAGGATGTTAAGTTGGAAAACACTTGCTAGCTGTCATTCCACTGCCACATCTCAGTGGCGGCAGAATTCGCACGCTTGGTAGCAGAATTCGCACGTTTCATCAACGGTTTGTAAGTGTATGTATTTTATTTCAATTTTTTATAGTTACGAAATGGCACATTTATATCTGTATTGTAGAATAAACTGCAGCCATTACAGTTTCTTCTGATAATCTGAGTTCACAATCAAGTAATCTAACAATCAATAAACAGGAATACAGAAGGGGATGAATGGTTTAGCACTGATAATTCCTTGGCATTGCTAAATCACTGTTTTAATTTAGAACGATTATTAAAAAATGTACGGGGGAATAATAATTTTTTTAGAATCCCCACAGATATGGGGAGAGGCTCGAGCCACTTCCATTTTTGAGCCCCCCCCCCCCGCCAGTAAATTAAATTACGTAATTACGCTAATCACAGAATAGGTCATGTTTTATCATAAACATATTAAACGATAGTGTACTGCAAACGGCATGACCTGTTTTAAAGTTGTATGCTGAACTTGTTTCTTAACTACAACCAAATTAATAGGTCAAAAGTGCAAATCTGAGCCCCCCCCCCCTCTCCCGGAGAATCTGGCCCCTAAATAAGCCCTGCGACACTGATTATTTAATTTTTTTCAATTCTTGAAGACCAAAATCAGTAGAATACAGAGCGGTTTTAAAATTGTTTTCCATTTTTATTTACTGACTTGTGTTGAAGCGTACCCTTGAGGAAAATACTAAAAATAAGTTTGATTCGTGGAACAAATTGACACTGAATTTGTGTCCATATTCTCGCCCATAACATCGATTTTTATTCTCTACTAGCTGTACCCGGCATGCGTTGCAATGCCACTCAAAGAAAGAAAGGGCCCGGTGTCGGTCGGGGGTGAGATACTTAGGTAGCCGTGTCGCTTTCCACCCACCCAAGTGTGGTGTCCCTGCCACCCATAGGAGAGCAAATTTGTCCTTTTTGAAATTGACTTGGGGGCTCGAGAAGGGGCCCCAAATTTAGGGGGCCGTTGTCGGTCGGTGGTGGGACACTTAGATAGCCGTGTCGCCTTCCACCCACCCATATGTGGTGTCTCTGCTCCCTACAGGAGAGCGAAGTTTTCACTTTACACAATATTTGTATGGGTCTCATTGTCATCACCAAGTGCATATTTGGCAATTTCACGAATTTTACCCATTTTCAACCCCCGGGGGGGGGGGTCCAGGTTCTAAGTTAGCCTATTTTTTCCGCAGGGTTCTGAAGAGTAATTCTGCAAAGTTTGGTCCAGATAGGTCAAAGTGCCTAGGAGTATATAGGGGACAAAGAAAGAAAGAAAGAAAGAAAGAAAGAAAGAAAGAAAGAAAGAAAGAAAGAAAGAAAGGAACATTCATTTTTATATATATATATATTGATTTCTTCGTCGCCATCTTTTTTAAAAGCCCAATGTCCACTGAAATCTTTTCCTTACGATTAAAAATTATGATTTATCACCTATAAGTAACACTAAAATTAATAATATTATAAATATTTTTTAATTTTAATATATTTTAAATATTTAATCAATTGTTTTTTATTTCTTTCAATTTTAAAACATTTTTTTGGGGGGAAGGCTAGGATTATATGCGCTGTAACATCACCCATGACGCATTAGGAAAAAAATGAAACGCATATTTTTAGTTTATATTTTTTTGTTTTGCTTTTAATTAGAAATCAAAATTACTGAAGTGAAATGTAAGTGCAATGGCTAAATTTGTGATAGCAGGTAGGTAGACTGTATACAAGTTACCATATTTTGTCTAAATGAGAAGCAGTTTTCGTAAATCTGTACCTTTCTGCTTGTTATCGGATTTAGGCTTAACGATTAAAGAGCATAGCCATAAGTGAGAGGAGGGGAGCTATAATAGATTTGCAATAAAGAGGTGGAAGAATAAGAACAGATAAGGTTCTTAATTAATATTTAATTAAATTTAAAAGAAGAAAAGAAAGTTATATACAAAATATTAGCGAGATATTTATTAAACAAAAGAGACCTTAACACACGTTAAGGTAACGCAATTTGATTTATAAAAAGTTGATTTGATCCTTACCCTTTGGGGATAACTTTACTGTTCAACAAATTTGCTGCCTTTGAGGAGGGGATAATGTGGAGGGTGAATTATTTTTTTTTAATTCGACGACTAGAAAAGTTTTTCCAAAAAAATGGAGTTTTTTTGTTTCTTATGAATTATAATTTTCTAATTCATTTATATTCGAATCACAAAAAATTATGTAAGCATTGTTTTACGCGAATAGGTAAATTAATTCTCTTATGGTAAAGAATTATCTGCAAGATTTAAATAACAAACGTTCCGATAACACTCCCTCCAGTCACAGTGGAATCACCTACTGCTTAAATGGAACTGTCCTCTTGTAATTGGTGGCTACAAGGATGCTTCTCTACTCCTTTGTCTTGACATCGTAGTGTTCCGAAGAAAAACATCGTAAATGGACATTTAAAACGTCAACTGAAAATTTTTTATATTGTGCGTTTGATGGTTTTGGAGGAGATAGGACTAGAAAAAAAGCAAAAAAACTTTTAATTTATGCAGATAAATTACCTGTAAGACTCGACGACATTTCTCGGTTTTTGATGAATTTCTCTATATTGTGCTGGGCTTAAAAATTTAAGTCATTACTTTTATTCATTTTTCAAATTTCAGTGAAGGTGAAAGATCTCGTTTCCAGAATTTTCCGCCTACAGATAACTTTTGGGTTTGACTTCAGGTTTACAAACTATGGTTTCGTTAAAAGAATATCGTTAGTGTGGGAAGGTGCTGATAGTCAGTGTCACGTACAGACTTTCTTAGATTCCCGTGATTCATTGAAATTTGAAAATAGATTAATAATTAAGAATACGCTCAGGTAACTATCGCCGACGGGGACTGTGCTATAGGGAATGGGTGCGGCGGGGTCAATTTTGAGGTATTAGAAAGAAAGAGAGATGGAGCCCAAAATGATCGTACTCGTATTTTTAAATTGGACCATAAATGAGTTATGCACAAATTTCAATGAAATCCATCTAGCCATTTTAGCGTGATGATGATACAGAAAGACAGACATAGAAGAAAAATATTTATGTAGAATAGTAATACAGTCGAACTCCGCTTATACACCTTTAAAGGAACTGAAAAAATGATGACAATTGAGAAAAAGTGTAATTATGAGAAATGGTTTCCGCATACAAGGAAATTCAGGATACAAAAAGTGTTCAACACAGAATGATTTATAATCAGTGCTTGGGATTTTTATAACATACAGGACTATATTAAACATTTCTAATTTAGAAAAGAAAAATTATCATGTACATTATTTTAATCATTTTAAAATCTCAAAATATAAGGACTGCACACACACATTTCAAACGAATTAACAATAATGAAGCCGAAACCGAACGAAGGCATCGAGTGTCGAGACAATCGATAATCGAAGTAACGATGGTCTCGCGAGTTGCAATCACAAAGCAGTGTAATAAGTTGACGTTGGAGGGAAGACACTATATTTAGCTGGAAAAAGTGCAAATTAGTTTCGAGTAAATACGATATTTTGTCCTGTTAACATTGAAAGTGCCTAAAAGGACCAAATTTATGACAAAATTTACGTTGGTAGTCACCATTTTATGTTCAAGTTTTCCCATGGTCGCCATCTTTTCTTACATTACTTAGTTTGCTGGAAGTTTGATTTGAAGACACCGTAAATACAGGGAAAAAAAATGTATACTGCTCACAAAATTTAGAGGATATTGCGAAATGAATATAGTTCACTGAAAAAACAGAGGCATTTGAGTTTATTTAATAAAGAATATCATCAGAGAAGCAAATGACACGAAAATGGAAGTTGTCTGAATATGCAAGTGTGATGCAAAACGTTAATTGGCATGTTTGTCACAATCCTGTATAAACAGGCTAGCGCTGCTGGGTTATCTATACTTCCTTGGATCAATAACAAGTGGCTGAATCGTTGAGTGTCACCTGAAAATGCCCCTGCAACATGATCTATCCGAATCTGAAGCATGGAGAGTCAAAGGGAGTTTTCAAGCTGCCAAACACAGATGACTGTAGCAGCAGCGGTTGGAACCTCCCAAAGCGTGATTAGCAGACTCTGGAATCGCTTCAGAGAGACTGGCACAGTACGAAGAAGAACAGTAAGTACGAAAATTCACAATGGCAGGCAGTGAAAGTGGTGCGTTCCGGTTGACATTAAAGCAACATGTGTCTGCGATTAAATTTATTTGAGAGTCGACTGGTAAAATCTCAGCAGCAAGGCGTTTATTTGATGAGGAATTGTTTAATTCTCCGAAACGTAAAACAGTGACTATAGCCAAGAAGAAATTTGAAGACGCCGGTTCTGTTGCAACAAAACATGATGCCATACATCACAATTAGAACCGAAGGGAACCCAAACATCATCGGCAAAGCGCTGTCCCAAAAAGTTGATATGAAAGTTCTCTGGTGAAAAAATGACGTGGTCCAACTGATACACCCTGTATATTTTCTGTTAATAGACTTTTGTAAGAGTTATCTATTTTTTTAAGGGTAATTTATGAAGTTAATTTATCTATTTACAGGTGTTTATGATTGTCCACGCTTTGCTATGGTTGAAGAAGTTACCAATTTTCTAGAGAAGAATTTACCCAATTTCAAAGTTCATAAAATTCTTAAGAATGAAAATGATTATTACGTAAGTAAAGTAGTTAATCTTGTTTTTAATTTTATATTTTACTAATGGAAGCGTAGCCCAGTACTGAGGAGACATTAAATTAAGTAATGAACTGGGAATCATTTTATGGCTTTTCTAATAGCGCCGCTGGTCGTCGAAACCGAAAATATGTATTTGAGATTTTCGTTGGACTTAACCTAAAGCGTCGTTAGTTACCCTCAATTCGATTTTTAAGCATAGATCTTGTAAATGTGATCGAATCGGAACAAAACTTGGGTAAAACTTATTTCAGGTTATGGACAATGAAGAATAGGTTAGAGATATCAATGGGATAATGAAGATTTTCTGTAAAACCATCTTTACACGAGAGAGAAAGAGAGAGCATCATTTGATAATTTGTTAGTTTTTTTATGAACAACATCTATGTAAATAAAAATTTAAATTTTCGTTTGTTCAAAATCTTAAATCTCCGAAAGTTCTTCACCGATTCCATTGACATTTTGACATAATGTTGCATACGAATACGCACGTATTTTTGTAAATCTATTATATAGATGTCACACGTGTGACAGGTAAAAACATGCTTTTTTTGACAATCCAGGTGTGTAGCGCCAACCCTCAATACACCTGACTTAAGCGGAGAAGCTACAACGGGCTGGGACGTCGAATATTCTCCGATCTCGATATTAATTGCTAAATAAATGAAGTTTTTGTTTTTAATGCTCTTTATGCAAGGGTTCCGGAGCGTAGCGACGGTACCCGGCTAGTATTGTAATAAAAATGTTTAATGATTATTTTTAAAAAAGATTCACAGGTATAACAAATTTCAGATTTTTTTTCTGAAATTCAATTTCGCGGGAGCCCTTTGCTTTTAACAAGTCCGAAAAGAATTTTTTTTAAATGCAAGTACGACATCATCTCTTTACACACACGTATACAAGTCCAATTGAGGGAGGTTCCATTCACTGGTTCAAAGGTTTTAAAGGTAAGACAGACATACAGACACGATGAATTAAAAGGAATCCTATCTTCAGACAGTAGGGTAAGAACCATTCAGGAATGAAAATAAGAACTAATAAAGCGAAGAACTGATTATCAATGGGTAAATCTGGCTGATGAGTCCCAACAAACACGAAACGACTGTCCCAGTTTCCCGTTGATAACTTAAGCTTGCGTGACTTCTCAATATTTCTCTTTTTTCCGAATAAAGGAAGGAAAGAAAGGCCTGAAAGATCGTAAAATGAGGAAAAGAATGAGACAAATAAAAAAAAAGACAAATTTATAAATTAAATCAGACCATTTTCTAATTTTCTTAGCTCTCTATTGGATATTTCTATTGAACGTAGGGTGTAATCTTTTATTAGCTTATCTGCCTGGGAGAGTGAGGGTCATTAGATCAGTTAGTTTGTGTTAGAAGTTCTGCAGGAATCATCTTAAAACTTCGCATGTACGATTTAAGTACAAGGGAAGATTCGAAATTTTAGTTTTTTGACATATTTTTCAAAGTGTCAAAAGTGTCGAAAGTGTCAAAAAGTCCCCAAAGAAAACCATTTTAGAACCGAAACAGGGGATTGATGTCTTAAAAATGGGTATTAATCCACCTAGTAATACTATAATATATGCGCGAGCTGTAATATGTTTACAACTGGATTCAGACTAAGGATGTAAGATGGATGTAATTGATCTTTTTCAGAAAATGAAAAAAAAATCTATTAATTAAAAACAGCCGACCATAAAAAGCACATACACATTTAAAATTAATTAAAAATCACGCAACGTTTCGGACCTTCGGCCGTGATTAAGGTCCCTTCTCAAGCATAGCACCCTACCTATCAAAATCCACCCTAGTGGGATTCGTTAACAAAATGCTCTAAAACAGCATAAACATGCCTTGAAAAAAGGCAATAGGGCTTATCATACTGTATGTCATTGTCAAACCTTTGGACATGAGTTGGATATAACAAATTCTGTTGCTTATGGGGTTAGAAAGGACGCAAACTTACGAAGGTTTTATGAGTCCGGAATGATGAGGATACTTCATAGTTATAATCAAGACTTATCTACAAAAAACATTCTGGAATATGATTTTTGAACTGGAGCAATAACAAATTATTATTAATAATAATAATATAATAAAAATGAAGGGAAAAAAAAAGCAAAAAAAAAACAAATAAATAAATTTATAAATCTTCAGTCCTCAATGCGCCGCAATAGACAAAAGCAGACAACTTCTTCCGGTTGTTTAGTTTTAAGATCCAACACCAGGGGTGATATATATTCCCGACAATGTCTCCCAACTGTCATTTTGTTAACGAATCCCACTAGGGAGGATTTTGATAGGTAGGGTGCTGTGCTTGAGAAGGGACCTTAATCACGGCCGAAGGTCCGAAACGTTGCGTGATTTTTAATTAATTTTTAATGTGTATGTGCTTTTTATGGTCGGCTGTTTTTAATTATATTGAATAGTACATTAAATAATTTTATATAAAAAAATCTATTGTTTCCATTTAATAAATATTTTTAATTAAAAAAGAAACTTCGTACTTATTTATTTGCACGACTTTATAAATAAAAAAAAAAACAAAAAAACAGCAAAATGGGAAAGTGGGCTTTATATTCTTTCAGGAAGTTCTTGTAGAATATCAAGTACTATAATTTAATAACTAGGTATCCATGACGCTTGAGCAGATAGCCCCGTAGGTTCAGGTTTCAGGACTTTGGGAGAGAAGGGGTGTTGATCAAAATATTTGTGAAATTTATGGAAATCCATCCAGTTGTTTTAGCGTGATGGGCTACAAATAAACAGTGAATAGAAAAGTGTTCAATTAGATTAGTAAGACTTCAGTCAGTAATTATGGTGTAACTTAGGATAGCAGTCTGGTTATCATATGCATTCAATACAGGGTAGGCCTCGACTTACGAACGGCTTTGTCGTACGTCGAAATGCGCAAATAAAAGAAAAGCTATATAGACATTATGTATATATTCAGGATGTACCTGAAATGTGCTGATAAACTTAAAGGTTGTTTTCAATCATGCAAAACAACGAATAAATGTCTTATAAACATGGGTCTAGAAATGCGTTACATGGCACCAACAAAGGTTTTCTGTAAATGTCTGGATTTGTATCATTGGTGACCATTTCATCGGGCCAATGTTTCTGCCAGCTAGACTAACCGGCGGTGCTTACAGGCATTTCCTGGAAAATGAGTTGCCTACATGTCGGGAGGATGTTGCTTTGCACACTACTTGTCACATGTCGTTCATGCATGACGGTGCGCCACCTCATTTCAGCCGTACAGCCCGACGTCTTCTGAAACACTGACCGTTGGATTGGAAGGGGGTGACCAACAGCATGGCCTGCTCATTCCCCCGATTTAAACCCTCTGATTTAAACCTTTTTGTATGGGGTTATCTTAAAGCATTAGTATACATCACACCAGTTTCTGACGTCCAAGCTCTGCATGATCGCATAGTGGATGCTGCAGCACAATTCGACGTGCACCTAGCATCTTCGATGGAACAACATTGTTTTGCGTGCATTGCGGCCACTGGAGGAAATTTCGACTGTAAACTGAGCGACTGTACGGCCAACACCTCTGTATTGTTGCATCGTTTATATCTTGGAAACAAAGCATTGCCAGACCCATGTTTATATGACATTTATTCGTTGTTTTGCATGATTGAATACAACCTTTAAGTTTGGCAGCATTTCAGCTACACCCTATATAAAGCTCTAGCAATAGGAGTCTCAATATTTGTAGCCTACTTTTTAGTAGGGCGTTGTATGTGTGTCCGCCTAATAACTTTTGAATTGTTGAATTGATCTTCTTGAAATTTGGTTTGCATATGTAAATACTAAAGACTTTTAGATTTCAAATGTTTCCCAAGTGGGTCCTTATCGAGAAATTAGCGCAAGAAGGCGACAGAAATTCCTACAGAGAAGTATTGGATTTAAACAATGGATTTATATCGATGTCTTAAAGAATGAATATTAATCCTTTTCATTAGTCCATTGCGCGTTGTTTGATTTTGAAATTAATTGACTTTAGACGATTTTAAGTAAATAATACGGATTTAACTCCATATTAATTTTTTGAAAGTGTAGAAGTTTTATTATTCAGCAGATATTAGAATTTAAAAATAAGCATAGGCTTTTCGTTGCGTCATTTTCAACACTTTAAAGGAAAAATAAGAAATCAATTGTCCTTTGTGGTAAAGACAAAAGCAAGCAACCCGTGTTGAATTTGCAATCGATCAAACGCTTGCATGATTGAAATTACACTCCTATTGATTGGCAAGCTGAACTCCTTTATTCAAGTCGTTGTACATTTTCCGTCACCGCCTCCTCGGTACTCTATTTGCAAAGGGACTTGTGGGAGTGGTTGTTGCCATGCGAGCATTCCCAGTGAAATCCATTGAGTTCTTTTACAATGTCTACACCCCATTTCCACCCCGCACCCCCTTTCGTGCTAAATGCCCAGTGTTCGTTCGTAGTATAGTCGATTTAGTAGAGGTAAGCAAATAGTTTTTGTCCAATTACCAGTATTTTCCTAACTTCGTCAGTGCCCACTTAAAACCGGAAGTGCTGTGGATTTTGCGCCGAACCTCCAGGCCGGTGGGAGTCCATCGAGATGTGACTCCTGGGACTCTTGTCTTCTGGTTCAGGCTGTAGAGCTTGTTACATTCACACACACGCATGAACGCGAATTGTTTCTCCTTACGGGGGTCGATAAAAATAATAAAAGAAATCTTAAAGAATAGGATTTTAAGGCTTCAGTTTTTTTTCAAGAACTTCTTGTTGTGCATTATGAAATATCCATTGCTTGTCTATTCCTTACTGTAGGAGTGGCTGAAGTGTATTTGCAATCAAAACGGATGGGACTACGACTCGTCTCCCATTATTTGGCGGGAGCTGGTAGAAAGGGGCAGCAAGGGTCTGCTAATAGACAGCGCGGCAGAGTTCCTCGAGTACGTGGATGCCTATTACGGAAATCCGTTGGATTACACGATGGAGCACTTGTTGAGTTGCGCCCTAGACAACAAGCGGGAGTTCCTGGAGAGGCTCTCCCACGATGAAATGCTACGTTCGTCGATCGACGTGATGCACGTATGTGTGATGCCTGCCTGCACCAAGTTGGCTCAGATGCTTCTTCTGGAACTTACTAATGGACGAATCCTGTTCGGAAAATGCAAGTGGGAAGCCTGTGCAGGTAAGAAAATATGACGGCATCGTTTAATATAGAATTTACCTGATAGTACTATGACGATTA
The DNA here is from genome assembly GCA_023159025.1 of Thereuonema tuberculata. Taxonomy (NCBI): domain Eukaryota; kingdom Metazoa; phylum Arthropoda; class Chilopoda; order Scutigeromorpha; family Scutigeridae; genus Thereuonema; species Thereuonema tuberculata. Next base: position 63,758,031 of record JAFIDM010012231.1, on the reverse strand, counting down.
TCTGGTTTAATTTTTTTTTAATAAGTGGTGAGGATCTTGGTGTCAGGGCATTTGAAATTTTAGTGAAAAGGTTACCAATTCCCTGTCTTAAATTCCATCAATTTCCTTTTTGTGTTTCAGTGATTACTGTGTTTTGATGAGCTGCATTATCTTTTAGTAACCCCCCCCCCGTAGTGGGAGGGGGGAGGAGAACATTTTAGGATTCCCGTGTGTGTGCATTGCCCAACCCAGGTTTCGGATCCCAATGAGTCATATCCGCTGGACTCGTCACTGCCTGGAGGCTTGCGGAAAAAATCCAACTTCCAGTCTAAAGCCATTGTCGGTCTTAGGGGCCAGTCAGGAAAACAGATATAATGAACAAAATTGGGTTCTATCTATACTGAATCGACTATAACTGAATGTGAATGGGATCGACCCAATGTGGCCATTTCCGGTTCCAGGTAACTGAGTGTTTGGGCGGCAACAACTCTCCTGTAAGCCACTTTGTATGCCAGGATGGATGCTGAGGATGGAAACTGTACCCTAACCTTTGAATCACAACAACTTGAATAAATGAGTTTTGCGAGTCAATGAAAATAGTGTCATTCTTAACAATGCAAGCGTTTGATAGATTGTAAATTGTTACGGGAGGGTCGCTTGGTTTGTGTTTTACTATGAAACTGTGAAGTGACTTTTTATAAATTATTATTGTTTTTTTTTATTATTTTTTTTACAGAGGAACTGGCGCAACTGCGTTTCCGGAAGCAGATGGTGGTTCACATTTATTGCCATCCGGGCCACGAACAACAGCTGAGCCATCTACGGGACGAAATCTTCAGTTTGTCTCGACCAATGGTTAAAGATGTGATCGTTGCTCATGAACTGTCGGACGCCTTCCAGGACTGTTCTTTAGTCGTTTTTGTAGAAGAAAAGCCACAGGTGATATCGAAAGAGAAGGAGACGACCATATTAGACCTTCTATCACTGAACGACAAGTAAGTACCAAGTATACAACTGAAAACAAACACGCAGTAATCGTTATTTTCCCGAGTGCTGTGTTCAGGACCCTACCTAGCATTTGCTAGGTCCCGACAATAGCTCTATGGAAATATATTTTTCGGGGGTCCTTATTAGAGTATGTTGTGATCCCTAATGTTCCAGAGTTTTTTAATTTTTTCTTTTAAGTTCTTGTTTTTAATTTTAATTAATATAAATGCTGGTGCTTGTGTGTTTTTTTCTCTTCAATATTTATATTTTTGTTAGTTTTCAAAATAGAACAAACAACAAACAAAAATATCGGAGACATTTAAAAAAATAACAAAAAGCATATTACCGTAAATCAGGACGTTTTGATCTGTGAAAACTGCACGATCATCTTAAGCTGAAAACCATCAGAGAAAGAGAGCAAAGACAGGAATGTGAGGATTTTAAAGGACTTTGTTTTTCTTATAATCCGATAAGGACTATAAAAAAAATATAATCCTTTATAATCCTCTTTGCTTTTTGTTCGGATGTTTTCCAGCTGAAGATTGTCTTGGACTTTTCCGCAGATCGAAACGTCTTGGTACAGTAACACCTCGTTAAGTCGTCACCCGGATAAGTTGTCACTCCGCTTAAGTCGTCGTTTTCCTTTGGTCCCGACAAGGTCTCATAGACAATAATGTAAAATAACCCTCCTTTACTCGTCACCAAACTTAATTCTACTCCGGATAACTCGCCACCCTCAAAAATGGCCAAAAGCATCTTTATTCTCAATTTTGCCTACTATCTTTTCAGCCCCGCCCCTTCACTTTAAGAAAGCCTAGCCTTTACGGGGAATTTTCACGTGGGAAATTCACTTGGGAAATTACACACTTCTCGCTGCGACTCTTGTCAAGAGTAGACGTTTTTCTTGACCGCTACTGAGTGCGATTTTATTTCATAGCGAGTAAGCCCGAAAATTTAAAAGCGATCGAAATTGTTTTTCTTCCTCCAAATGTAACTGCACTTCTTCAGCCTTTAGATCAAGGGATAATTCTTGACTTTAAACGAAAGTACAAAAAAATGCTTGTAAAGGACATGATAAAAGCCTTGGATAGGAACGAAAAGCTAGAAGTTTCGGTTTTAGATACGATTAACTATGTGCACAAAAATTGGAGTTCCATATCATTACAAAGTGTTTCGAATTGTTACCAGTAATCAGCACCTTCATCACTGTTGGATTATTTTAATGCCAGTAACAGAAAATAAAATGTGGTAAGTATAAAATGTGTTTTTTTTATTTTATTTTCCACTCATTCATTTGCATGTATTGATTTCTGAAAATCTTGTTTTTCTCACCGAATCCTACAGCAATTCATAAAAATATTGTATTTCAGTGTTTTGTTTTTCTTTCTTCAAAAATGCCCACTCCGCTTAAGTCGTCAAAAATGTTCGGTCCCTTGAGTGACGACTTAACGAGGTTTTACTGTATAAGGTAATGTTTTTTGTTATTTTTTTTAAATGTGTGCTATATTTTTATTTATTCTTGGATTTTTAATAAACATTCATTCCAACAAGTTAAAGTTGAATTGATAGTTTTAAAAATAATTTTTATGTAGGGTGACGCCCAGCCCTAAGGGCAGCCTTGGCTATTGTTATATAAAGTTAAAGGATGCCACGACAGGCCTAAGCAGGCCCAAGGGCTCGCGTGAGGCAAGGCTCCCGGCGTTTCTTGACCAACGGGACTAGGTTGAGGTCGGGAGGTCAGCCCGACGATCGCCCGCCTTTAACGCCCGGGAAA
>JAFIDM010012231.1:63717311-63755281 GCA_023159025.1 Thereuonema tuberculata | reverse complement strand
GGATTCTGAAAAAAAATTTGATGGAAAGTGTAAATTATAGGAAATGGCTTCCGCATACCAAGAGCATTGAGGATACAAAAAGTGTTCAATACATAGAATGATTTGTAAGTAATCCTTGGAACTTTTATAATTCACGGAACTATATTAAATATTACAATTATTAAATATTTAATTTAGAAAAAGAAAATTATTGTACACTATTTTATTCACTTTAAAATCACAAAATATAAGGCTACAGACACATTTCAAGCGAAACAAGACGAGGTAACAAGAATGAATCCGAAACCGATCGAAGACGTCGAGTGTCACCACAATCGATAAATCGAAGTTGCGATGGTCTCGCGAGTTGCAATCACAAAACAGTGTAATAAGTGAACGTTGGACGGGGAAAAGTTTATTTTATTGGAAAAGGTGAGCATTAGTTTCGAGTAAATAGGGTATTTTGTCCTGATGACATTGAATCTGCATAAATTGACCGTAGTTATGGCGAAATTTACGTTGGTAGTCGCCATTTTATGTTTAATTTTTCGCATGGACGCCATCTTTTTTTTACTCCGTTTGGCGTAAACGACATAAGTTGCGGGAAGTTTCATATTAGGACAATGTAAATACAGGGGAAAAAAAGGTATTATAAGAAAATTGAAGGGAAAAAGAAAAAAATGTTGTAAATGACGGGAAAACGTTATTTGCGAAATGTAAAAGCGGGATTCGACTGTAATTAAACGGATGGCCTGTTCATTTGTTATTGCTTGGTCTTATATGCACTGGGCAACGCTAAGTTTTTTATATAGTAATACATAAAAAACAAAAGCGTAACAGATTTCCATTATAAGAGGTTCAGGTGAAGCCTGCTGTCTTCTTTGCTTAAATGAAATTTTATGATTTAAATGAAATTTTATGTTTGTTTTATGAAGATTGTGTTACAAGATTTATGTAAGAATATTGACATTTTGCTTCCTGTTTTGTTTCACACGTCGTCCATTTAGTGATTTATTTTATTTTTTTATTATTTAGTATTCAGGGATATTTAGGATTGCTTAGTAGTTTGCGGTCTTCCTACTACTTGCACCGGGACGCTCAACCGAGAAGAAAGATTTCCAAGTAAGTAGATTTCTTTCAGTTGATGCAGGAAAGGCATCAACGTCTGTTTTTCATTTCATTGGGTTTGACTGAGCATGCGCAGTCATTTGAATTTTTTTTCCCTCCTTCCTTTGCTCATCACGCTAGAACGGCTGAATGGATTTCCACAGAATTTGGTATCTACCTTCTTCGTGGTTCAATTTAAAACGCAGGCCTATTTATTTTGGTCCCTTCCTTTCCCCATATCTCACTCAAAAAGTGACTCCCAAAATCCCACATTTTGGATTTCCGCTGAACTGGTCCTAACTTGACGCCACGATTATCTGTGGTCCATCTTAAGATACGAGCACGACTATTTTGGCCTCCAACCCAATCCTAACAACCAATAAGCGTTTCAAATTTCATACTGAATCCCCATTACGCAATATATCGTGTACCCCGGTATTTATGTTCAAAGTTGCTTTTAATTCGGCTTACAGCTGTTTTCAATGCATAGTTCAATATATTTCGTTTGCTTCAAAATTAATAAAATGGAGGTATTTGAACTCCACCCCCACACCACATACATTTATACAGGATTTATCAAAACTTTCTGTACAGATTTTAACGGGAGATAGGGAGCATCAAGACAAACCCTTTTCGTTTATGAACGTATGTCCCACACCACATATATATACAGGGTGTATCAAAACTTTCTGTATAAATTTTAACGGGAGATAGGAAGCATCAAGACAGACCTTTTTCATTTATGAATGTATGTCCCACACCATACACATTACAGGGTGTAATTGCCAAATGGTGATAATGAATAGAGAGGAATATGTTTCTAAATTGGATGAACTAGTTAATGATAAAGAACATTATACAGAATTGAAGAGGGATCCAACATACAAACTATATAATGCAGTAAAAAAAGTAGTAACTAATCTGAAAGATAATGGTACTATTAAGTTTTACTCAAAGCCAGGAAATTATGAAAGATAGCTGCAGAACTCCATCTATGGAAGGAAGAGTAAAAACTCACAAAGATAACAACCCCATAAGACCAGTGATTAATGCATATGGTTCTCCAGTGCACAACTTAGCAAGATTTGTAAATAAAATTGTTAAAAATTTTAAACTACCAAGAGATGACGTAATCATAAAAAATTCAAAAGACTTAATTCAAAAAATAGGACATTTCTTTAATAATAATAAGAAATTTCACATGTTTTCCTTAGATCTGGATAATATGTATACTAATATCCCAGTGGAAGAGATCTTAATGATAGTGGATAAATTAGCATTCGGAAATAGGGAAACACTATTGAAACAAAAAAAAGATTGTAATGTATTAATGGAAATTATAAAGTTAATAACTGAAAATGCATATTTCAAACATCGGGATAAGGTTTACAAACAAATTAAGGGTTTCCCAATGGGATCCCCAATATCAGGGTCATTATGCAACATGTTCATGAATGTATTTGAATGCAAACTTTTAAAAGAAACCAAATATAAACTAGAATATTATCGTTATGCAGATGATATAATAATATTCTGGTTCGGGACAAGGAGACAATTTGACATTTTTTTGAAAGAAATCAATAAAAGAAACAAAGACATTCGTTTCAAAATGGAAGAAGAGGTCAATAAATGTTTAAAATTTCTTGATTTGGAGTTAATAAAAAAGGAAAACAAATTGATCCTAAAACACTACAATAAAGAGTACAAAAGTGACCATGTTATAAATTTTAATTCTGGACATAATACAAATATAAAACGGAATATTACTGAAAATTATTTACTTAGAATAGATAATAATACGAGTACGGAAGAAGATTTTAATAAAAAAATTGATGATATGAAAACACTACTAAAAAAGAATGATTATACAGACAAATTTATTGAAAGCGCAATTAGGAATTATCATAAATTTAAAATAAAAGAATTGAAAGCCTATGATGATATGATGAGATGTTTTATACCATATTTGAATAGCAATAGTTTGCGTTTAAAAGAAATATGCAAGAAATTCGGAATCAATGTAAGTTTTGAATATAATAATAAATTAAAGAATATTTTGTGTAAAAAATTGAATAGTATTGATAAAAGATATGAAATGGGTGTAATATATAAATTGGAATGTCTTAACTGTAATTTGTTTTATCTTGGAGAAACGAAAAGAACGATTAAGGAACGTGCTTCAGAACATGGTTACTATATCAGGACAAACTTAGTAGAAAAATCTGAAATTGCGGAGCATTGTAATGAAAAGAAACATTTTATTAATAAGGAAGTTAGAATTCTTTGTAATGAAAAGAACACTAAAATTAGAAAAATAATCGAAAGCATATGCATAAGAACATCAAAAGGAGACAACTTAAATAGGAATGATGGGATTAATATTAATGAAGGTATAGTAAAATTAGGCAAAGATTTAATTGATGAAAAATATTTTAATCCCAACAATAAAGTAACAATTGAAGATCTAGATTATAAAAAACAATTGAAATTGGATACACAACTCGAGGATTATTGTGAAGAAGACGATGTTCTATAATATTCATTGTAATATTCATGAATTAATCGTCTTCTAATCTCGTAACTTAATAATATATTGTATTAATATTGTATTGTTTATATTTCACAGATATTGTAAATTCAAAATCTCTTGATTTATTATTTAATATTAATATTATTATTTGTAAAGGCTTGAAGAAGAGGAGACGTTCTTTTATTTTTCTCCTCGAAAATTCGCTGTTTTTTTCTAGAAATAAATGTAATGTTTAGCATTTATTTTCTGGTGTAGGGGAAGATGATTAATACTACACATTACAGTAGAAAAGATTTGAAGAAGAAATATGGAATGTTTATTTATAATATTGTTTATTATCATTATCTCAATAATTAATTTAAAATCTTTATGATAGTGGAATATTTGTTTATTATTATCGGTAAATTTATTTTCTGCTTTTTTGCGATAAGTTAATGCTCTGTTTAACCACTCAGTTTCAGAATAAATTGAAATTTTACTAAATTATGAGTTATGCTTTTAAAATATAGTAGATTTCATTACTATATCTTATATTCTGTTACAGTTGTGTATCCTCCGTTCATATCAAAATGTTATTTTATTCCTTATTTCATGAAAAAGGAAGAAACAATGTAACAATTCATTTTTTAATTCATAGGAGCAATAATACTGCTTAGAAAATAAATTTCAGATTTGTTTGTCAATATTTTTTTTTAAACATTCTTGTCTCTTAAAAGGTACGTTTTCTGTGGAATGACCCAGATACAGGGTGTATCAAAACTTTCGGTGCAAATTTTAACTGGAGATAGGGAGCATCAAGACAAACCTTTTTCATTTATGAATGTATGTCCGACGGCAACCTTCGGTGCTAAAGGCCGCTTCTTAGCGGCGCTGTTTATCGGCTAGAGAGGAGATTTGGAACACCTAGATAAAACTAAAAGAATGGAAACAAGTGTGAGCAACATGTATATTAAACAACTTTGAGCACTTTCTTTGAATAAACACTTCATTTAGGTTTGGAGCGCTGCTAGCCGTCAGTGGATATACATTCATAGACGAAAAAAGGCTTATCTTGTTGCTCCTCTCTCCATTAAAACTTGTACAGTGTCCTTTGTACATGTCCTTCTATGTATCCTTGTACCCTGTATATCTTTTTATTTTAGAAAGTTTTGAGTTTGATGTGATATGTTATTTTAATTATTATTATTTTTTTCAAAAATAAAATTTAAATAAAAAATTTAAAATTATGTAAGTTAAAGTAACCTCCCCCCCCCCCCCCGGTTCAACTGGCCTAACCTCTGGGGCGCGGGAGGTTAGGCTCCCGACAAACAGCCTACGGGACGATGTTAGGGGTCGAGGGACCAGCTCGACGCCCGCCCATCTTTAACTCCCGGGAAAGAAACCCGGTACCCATTTTTCAGAGGGCTGGGTTGACCCTAGGATCCGTTTAGAGGAGAATGAGCGTGGAAAAATTCCCACCCTCCTCCGAGGCCTGGAATCGAACTCGCTTCCTCCAACCCCCAGCCAAGCGCCCTGACCACTCGGCTACCGGGCCCACATTTAAACTTATATGCGTATATAAAAATAAATAAAAATTAAAAGAAAGAAAAAGTGATTGTAAAGTTGAATGAACGTGTTTTTGTATAAATGCTTAAGTTAAAAAAAAAATAGGCAAAGTCCTTTAATATTGAGTTTTAGTTGAATTTCCAAATTGCTTAAAATCTCCGTGAGATGGCGCTGACGACGCAAGGATAAATTCGCATTATCCTTGCAGAGACAGAAATCTGGTCATTGAATTGGGATTAAAAAAAACCCCACATTTCTATCATGCTTCACATAAGTGGATTGATCAGAAAAAAAAGTTTACAAAGCTTGAATAGGAAAAGCAATCTTTATTAGAAGAAGATAAGATGGTGCCTATAAAGTGACAGAGAGAGACTACTTTTCTACAAAGTCACCTTGACGATTGAAGCATCTGACACAACATTTGATGAGTTTGTCCATCCCACCCGCATGAAAAGTCAAGGCCTTACTATTGTAGCTATTTCATTGCATCATGTTGGACTTCTTAATTGTATGTAAAGTGTCGACCTGACATGTTTCTCTCTTAAAGCTGGAACAGATGAAATTCACTGGGAGCTAAATCCGGAAAGTATGACTGATGTCCCAAAATTACCTAGTGGAAACCGTGCAGCAAGTTCTGTGGGTTCCGTGCAACAGATGGTTGGACATTATCGTGAAGGAGGATCACACTGTCATTCAGAAAACCAGGATATTTCTTTCTTGTTGTATATTTCTTTAACGTTTCAGTAGGAGGGCAGTAATCCAAGCGGTTAGCAATTTTGAAATGACACTAGTAAGACCACGCGGCGATCAGCAGTACAGCCCTCTATCGGATATTTTAGCAACTGCCGGTTGCGGCATTACGGCGTAGTTGTAAATTTAATTTCTAGCGGTTATAAGCTGTTTTTCTTAAAGACCATCGTGTGTATATATATTACTGATTTACTTTATAATTATATATATTTTATGGAAATTTACGATATTTTACAAAAATCCGTCGAGCCGTTTTAATGTGATGCTCATACAAACCTAGAATCAGACAAAGAATTCATGTAGACAGTAAGACTTGTCCTGCTCAGGCAGTGACTGCACCGTAAATTATTATTTTTTATAATATTATAATATATAAATTGATGGATCTTATAATATGAATAGGATATGATACTGTTTAAGAAGTCATGAGGTCTCAAAAGCATTTGATTTATTATGAGAGGGTTAATTCTGCATTTACAGGAGGGTGTGTTTTCTGAAGAAGAAGGGGTCCAATATACTCCCCATTAAACCAGTCAAAAAGGAAGACGAATCTGAAGTAAGTTGGTTGAATCTTGGTCTTACTGTAGGATGCTGACGTGCAGAAATATTTAAATTTAATATAGGTTAATATTTACATTTAATATAAGATTAAGGATCGATTCCTCGTTAACAAAAATTGTTATTGGAATTTTTATATAAACAGAATCTTGCTCATAATTTGTACTCCGTCTGTCCCATAATAAAAGTAGCAAGTGATTATTTAAACGGGAATTATTTGTGAATGGAGCTTTAAGTTATGTTGTAGCGCAAAATTGCAAAGCCTTCAATCAAAATCAGTTTTATGACATCTGTCATTTGTTTCACATATCTTTTTTTTTTTAGGTTATCCTAAATATTACGATTTATAACTATTTTTCTAATTTCATCCGCTGATCGAAATCAAAGAGTTTTTTTTTTTTTTTTTCAGTTGAATATCAACTCATCGTAAAAGTAAAATGAAAAAAAAAATTTTCAAGCAAAGATCGAGTTGCGATTGTCCAGTTCTTGATGCATCAAAAGTAGCATAAAGTTAGCTGCATAACAATAACGAAATTATTGAAAAATTCAGCAACTATCTGAACACTCAAAATAAAAAGTAGGAGTAATATTTTTAATTTATTGTCTAATTTAATCTAGTTTTTGATAATAAATGTTGCGTTCTATATTTATTTTCTGTTGCTACTATTATAATGGGACAAATTAAATTCATCAACTGCTACTATTATTATGGGACAGGGAGTAGAAAGCAAAATAATTTTATAAGAATTATAAGAAAGCTCTTCCGATAAACAATAAACACGTTTTCAATGTTCTCTCCGTTTACATTAATATGTTATTTTTAAGTGCGGGGACATCCAATCACATCTAATCTTTCTGTGGGTCTTCCCCTAATAGTTTTTGAACTATTAGATGGATTTTCTTTGAAATTTGGCATGTGCAATTAAAAACGAGAGACGATTTTACTTCTCGTATTTTGAAAACGTTTTTCGTGGAGGGTCCTCGTTGGGAAATTAGCGAGAAAAAGTGACAAAATTACCATTGAAAAGTATTGAATCTAAAAATTCCATCGTGAAAAGGAATAAGACACCTCTAAAAATTGAGACCTCGCTGTTTACTGATGACTACTCTCAGCTGATGATCGTCAAATAAGCATGAAACGGCCATTCTGAGATGTCCTCTAGTAAACACCTGGTTTCAACCGTTGTTGTTTTTTTTTTTTTTTTTTTTTTTGTTCTGAAGGATACAGAATTTGTACTATTTGTATACAGAAGATAATTTAACTTGAATATCAGTGTAGGCAGGGCCCCCTCAGGGGAGAGGTCAGTTGGTCCCTCAGTACCGGGGCCCGGTCGTCAAAGGGGCCCGGACTGAGGTCTTTGGCTAATTCATATAATTCTTTTTTGTTATCATTTCTAGACTTCTTTTTATAATTAAGTCTACATTTTTTTAAACTACTTTTCTGCTTTAATCTTTGTATAGAGCGAATTTTTTCTAAACTTTTTTCGAAATTTTTGGTTAAGAAAAAGAAGATATTGTAGCTGAGTAATTATTAAATTACTCTAAAAAGAGTGCTAATAACTGTGTGTGGCTTGTTTAAAAGGTAGAAATATGAAATAGTATGGTATTTTAGTGATATTTTGGGCTAAGAATCTACGATTTTGACCAATTTAATAGAGGGGGGGGGGGAGGCTGTCACTGCATTTGGTACCAGGCTCTGAATTTGATGTGGGAGTCCTGAGTGTAGGCATTCGTTTTTGTCATTTTTGTAATTTGGAAAAATAAAATAAATAAATAATGGAGAAATAACATTTTACGGAATGTAGTTAAACAAGTTTGTTTTTGTTTTTTTTTAACATCATCACTCACTCACTGATGGTAGTCTGAAATCCCGTCGGATTTGTGAAGGTCAACCGTGTTAGGCCAACGCCATCTTGAAAACATGTATTCAAGATGGCGTTGGGTTATGCAAGTTTCACAGGAACGAAACATGTCCGACCGATGAACAAAATCGAAAACCTGAAATCCCTCTGCGGGCTCATAAAAATCTCCGAAATGCAGCTGAAAATCTTGAGATTTCGTATATTTTAGGAAATTCAACCTTTTAACCAAAAAATAAATACTTCGTCCAAAGAACAATAAAAAAATAATAAATAAATAAATAAATTAATAAAAATTAAAATAAGTAAAATATTAAAAATAAAATTACGAAATAAATATCTACGATGTTTTTCTGGGGAACAAACAAATGCGAGTGAAAAATACCGAACCGATGAAGAAAAAAAATTCATTCGCAGCTATTTCACAGGATAACGAATTTCTCTGTGACGTTGTTTGCCGACCGATTTCGATATTAAACATCGTCCCTGCAACGACCAAATGTAATGGACGTTCAGCGATGTCACATGATGATTCAAAACCGTCTTGTTTCATTAGAAGACAATCGATCGCAGAATTCGAAATACGTTAACCCTAAAATACTGTTTCTTATGCATTGTTTAAATGTATTCTCATTGAATTTAAATTATGAGGAACCAATTAATTTCTACATCCATTTTGACTAGTACGATTTTGAAATGTTTGCTCGAGTCTTCATGCCGAACGGAAGAAAGTATCACTTCCGTTTTCGATTGCGACTTTCCCCTGAAGATGCATTTCAAAGGTTTTTTTTTTTTGTTTTTTTTTTTATGAGCCGGCAGAGGGATTTCAGGTTTTCGATTTTGTTCATCGGTCGGACATGTTTCGCTCGCATTTCCGTTCCTGTGAAACGTGCCTTAGATGGCATGACGCGAAACGTCATAAAATCCTAATTAGATTTACATTCCAGCAAAGGAATCGGTAAGTCGGGGTTAACTAAATGTTCCTTTTAACCAAAAAATAAATACTTCGTCCAAAGAACAATAAAAAAATAATAAATAAATAAATAAATTAATAAAAATTAAAATAAGTAAAATATTAATGCACATTTGCATTTAGAGAATAGTGGGTGTTTTATTGGGTTGTTCTTCAGTTTGCTTGTTTATTTTCATAGAAAAAACAGCGAAGTTCATCGATTATGACGATTCCAGCCATGGATACTTTAAATATGTCAATAGACGAATTGTTGTCGTTCGCACCAATTCTCGATATGGACGAAAAGAAACTCCACAAGTTATTCCTGCAGACAACGATGTTCTTCAAAAAATGGCAGAGGATCGTCGAATTTGGAGACGCAATTGTCAAAAACGCCAAGCCGAACTGCAAGGTAAGATGAAAGTAGTGCTGAAATTTATTGCTTTAATTTACAACATAGAGGCTCCTTTACACGTACCATCAAAGAAGACAACATTCATGTAGGTTTAATCGGCGATTAACCAGAAGATTATCAGTTTGGCCCTAACATAAAAACTTTTCTTTCATTCTCACCAATCTGTGCAATGTTGATTATCTGTTTTACGAGGTTCGATCAGAAAAAAAGTTTACGACCGTTTACATCTTTACTTTCTCATGTGTCAAATGGCAATCCGCTTGGTTAACTGGTCTCCTATTAGAACCTTAACGAAATTAGCAACAGCATTAGGAAGAAAAACCTCTTGATCCCCTGAACTGCAGTGTGATTCTACTTCATGACAGTGCCTGACCACACGTTCTACAGAACGCAATAGAACTTGCTGCACGATTTCCACTGTGATATTTTGGGACATCCGCCGTAAAGTCCGGATTCGGCTCCTAGTGATTTTCATCTGTTCCCTGCCTTAACAGATCACATGTCAGGCTAACGCTTCGTATGAAATGACTTAGTCAAACGTGATACAAAACAGTGGCTACAACAGTAAGGTTCCCTGACTTTAATGCGGCTGGGATGGAGAAACTGATCAAACATTGTGACAAATATCTCAATCGTCGAGATGACTGTGTAGAAAAATAGTGTTATCTGTGCCACTTTAAGAGCACCACCTCATTTTCTTCCAATAAAGGTGTGCTTTTCGTACACACTGTTGGTGAACTTTTTTTGGTGATCAACTAAGTACTAGCAAATTGACATCAATGCACCTAGTGTCAGGAAAGACAAATTTAAGACCAATTGCGCTGCTAAGCTGTTTAATTGCCATTAATGATCTTGAAGTCTATATTCATGAACAAAGATCATCATTTTTTTTAACATATATACAATTTAATCAAAAAACTTCTAGTACTGGAAAAACATCTTAATCGTCTTCAATATTTCGTCTTGTTGAGCAAAACACTACAGGATTACAGTTAAGCAATATATGGAAAATACAGAAAGAAAATTACTTGTAAATTATATAAGGATTATAATAACAGTTAGTTTCATTATCTAAAGCTTTATTATTATTTTTATTTCGCATGTTTCTTTATTTAAAGCATAGATTATTAATTAATGATTGGCATTGCTTTATTGTTTTTTTTTAAACAAATGTATGGTGCATAATTAAAGTATAGTGTGGCCGGAAAGTTCTCGTACCCCTTAATTGGTAGTCAAATTTTAATAAATATTTACATATTAAGTGTCCAATGCATCTGTAAGTTCGCCATCATATTGTACACACAAGTTCATCCGCCGCCACGTCCTACTTAACATTTTCTGGAGCATGTCCAGTGTTACGGTTCGAAATGCATTGTCAACTGCATTAAGCAATTCTTCATTTGTAGCATAACGACGGTCAGACATGTAGGTCTTGATGATTCCTCACAATGAGTTGGGCGTCGTGAGGTTAGGACTTCGTTGCGTTGGAGTAACGCGGCCAATCCAGCGTCCTGGAAAATGTTCATAAAGACACTCGCGCACAGTAAGAGCGAAGTGAGCAGGTGGCCCGTCCTGCTGTAGTCATACGCGTTCCGTGATACCCATCTTCAAGCTATGGGATTAATCGTGCTTGTAACATGTGTGAATAAGTTTCGCTATTAACATGACCATCAAAAAAATATGATAAAGCAAATAATAATAATAATACCTAATAGGGGGTACGGGAACTTCCCGGCCACACTGTAAAACTATGTTTTATTTTTTAAATGTTTGTGAGGACGACGATATAGGTCTTTTCCTCAACTCTATTCACGTCTTCTGCTCAAAAAGATGAAATGTTGTAGTAGAAGTTTTTTGATTTAAAAATTACCTTTGGCATGTTTTCACAAAAAATGGTTTATGTTTAACTAAAATATTAATACAATTCAGGCCCAAAAGTATCGGAAACTGTAGGCCTAAATTTAATTTTTACAAGAGCAACACCTTTTCGAGAATTCTCAGGATCAACAATAACAAATTCAAGAAGATGATGAAATACAAATTTCCTTTTTTTTTATTAATTAAAGCCATTCTCTGGTATTTTCTGATGTATTGAATAAACGGATTTTAGGCAAAAACAATGTTTATTTTAGTTAGAGTTATTATTGGCAGTACTATTAAATTTACAGTAATATCCCGAAGTTACGTCGTAGATGGTTCCACACTCGGCGACTTCAATCAAAACAATGTAAGTCGAGGTAAAAATATCATACAATTCCATATTGACGTGACAATTGGCTCTTGACAGTTCAATCGATAAAAATTCAACAATGGACCACTTGAGGTTTATGCCCCTACCGACGTTACTTATGACATTTCAGCACATGCTGCGAGATCTTGTGGGATAAACAAACATATAACTTAGTGTGAATTACCCAAAAAAATCGTCGATTTCTTGATATTTCAAGATGGAATGGTTCAGTACTGTGCAGTTTCTTATTGTAATAATTCTGTAAAAACGCTTGAAAGATCCTTCTTTAATATAATATTTCCTCTATATCTACAAAAAAAAGGTTAAAACAAAGCACATGACTCCACATGCCAAGAAGTCGCCTCGGGGGGTACTTTGTAGCTAAGAAGCCCCGCCTATCCTCAAGTGGTCCATTGGGGGCGAATTATAATGTTGTTTTTTTTTGCAAAAATGCACATTAGGTAAAATAAAATTTTTAGTTAGAGGAGGGGAACTTTTAAGTTCAACAAAAAAGTCTGGAGGGATAAAGATATTTTTTTTTTCTCACATGTAATTTCTTTGTAACAAGGCGATCGCCGCTTTTATGCCTTGTGGAAAAGCTAAATAAATTTTATTCGAGTTTGATTTCTGTATTCAGCATTTTTCTTTTCTTAAGTGGAGACGAAGACGTTGGTTGGTATCTTTTTGAAGAATAATGGGTTAAATTGTTATCAATTTAAAGCTTTGTTTTCCTTTGACAATTTAACCTGACATTGTCATTTAAATGTCATGGAATTAAAACCCGTGTAAAGTAGCTATTAACAATGTTGCTGTACTTACAAGGGAAGTGCGTGACCTCGAGCGCTGAGAACGGCACGAAAATGTGCTTAGAATATACATCGCTCATCCCAAAAACAGTGGTTTGAGTGATTTCCATGCAAAACTGCACGTCTTACCACGAGAGACATTTGAATTAGCACCTATTGAAGGTCCAAGAGAGGAACTTTGATAAACAAAATATCGATATGATAGGACCAAAAAAAAAACACATTTCAGTGTCGTGACTGTATTGCTCTCTCTCTCTCTCTCTCTCTCTCTCTCTCTCTATATATATATATATATATATATATATATACAGTCGGACCTCGATATAAGGTCACCCCTTGGGACCTCGCAAAAGTGACCTTAACCGATTCATACGCATTTGTCAATAGGCCTAACTAAGCATTATATAAATACAGTATAATTCTTTGTAAAATTTAATACATATAAAAATATCAGTTTATTAGATTATAATTTTTTAATTTTAGTTGAACCAATTAAAATTAATGGAATCAGAAAGAAATTATTTTAAAAAAAATTCATTCGGAATAAAGTTGTATACAAATAGTACTAGTATGCTCAAGCAAAGTACTGATGTACAACTGACCTTACTTAACATAATCCATAATACAGGACTGTCGCGATTTTGGTTTCATCGTTTGTACAATGTTTTCTGAGTTTTGTGGTTTCTGAAAATGTTCTTCAGCTCCCTCATGGCTCGTAACAAAATGTCTTACGACATTTAATGCTCTGAGCGCTTCTGCTTGTGTTACCACTTCACTTTAAGTATCACTGTCGTTATCCTCACTTTCTAATGCATTGGAATCTAAAACTTGCGAAACAATTTCAGAAATCGAAGCTTGAGAAATGGTAGCAATTTCATCATCAATTCTCACGTATTCACTTTCCCCTTCTATAGCACAGCCACATTTCTGAGATCTTGTATTAACACAAGTAAAGGAATATCGTCTTCATCATCTTCATCTGTTATTTCCTCCTCACTATTAGTAGAAAATTGAAAAGAGCATGTCGAAAGCAATTTGAAATGCATATGTTTGACACCAAGCTCTAACTTTTATGAATATAAAAAATTGCATCTAACATAGACACGTGAAATTTTTTTTGTCTCATCAATTGCTGAAATCAAGTCTTTCAGAAGGAGCTTTCTGTAGTTCATTTTCAGATTTTTAATGACTCCCTGATCTAAAGGTTCCAAAACACTGGTGACATTAGGGGGTAAGAAAACAAGCTCAATTGATTTCAACTGAGGTATGTTGATATGAGCAGGGCAATTGATTGCGATGAGAACAACTTTTATTTTTCAAAAAGTGGCTATCGAAACGCCGTATAGTTTTCTCAAATATGTTAGCATTCGTCCATGCTTTTTATTTGCATCATAATCCAAAGGTAAAGACTTAACGTTTTTAAGCAAAGTGGCTTTTGAAATTTTCCGATAGCGGTCTCAGTTTTTCAGAGCCATCCATATTAGCTCCTAAAAAAATTGTCAGTCTTTCTTTACTTTTTTTTCCCCCCTGTACACGTTTCTTTCTTGAAAGTAAGAATTTTGTCGGGAAAAGAAAGAAAAAATCTTGGAATTGAATCAGTGTGGCACTGAAATCACATACAAAAGTGACCTTATATGCGATTACAGTATTTAAGACCTGACCATATAGCCGATAATCCATATCTAAGAATTCCTATTCAATGAGCCGGGACTTTAGAAAAGTGACCTTATATGCGGGGTGACTTTATATCGGGTCCGACTGTATATTGAAATGTGTGTGTTTTTTGGTCGTATTATATCGATATTTTGTTTCTTCGGGTTACCAAAGTTCCTATCTTGGACCTTCGATAGGTGATCATTCAAATGTCTCTCGTGATAAGACGTGCAGTTTTGCATGAGAATGACTCGTTCCACTGTTTTTGGCATGAGCGATTTATATTCTAAGCACATTTTCGTGCGGTTCTCAGCGTTCGAGGTCACACACTTGTTAGAATGATATTTGTTTTTTGTACTCACTGTAGATCATGTATATGGGAGATGCCGATCTCAACTTCTTAGCTTTCGTATTGGCTCACAACTTCCCCGAACTGTCCAAAAACATCATCACTGTGACTGATCTGGAGAACCGCGCCAGAGGCCTAATGGCTTCCAAACTGGAAATTCTCCTGCATGAAGTGCAGCATATTTTTATCTGGGGGGATCCAAACGACACCTTCTTCGTAGACGTCTCAAACGTAAGTTATTGGCTTCTTTACACTACTATTTTTATAGGTTTTGTTTCTGCATAAAAAGAAATCAACTCTCCATGGGTGAGTTATCAGAGACAAGGGACGAGTGAATTTAGGTGACTCATGGACAGATGACGTCACCTGCTGTTGCCAAAATGTGCAAAATCCTTTGATTTCCCTGCAATAAAAGATACTTTCCTGTTTTTCTATTATTTTTCTAAACTGTTCCCGAGATTTCCAATTGTCGGAAACAGTTTAAAAAAACAATAGTAATACAGTAAAGTATCCTTTATTACATCTATCTTCTTCATATTTGCTGTATTTCGGAATCCTAATCGGCCCTCCTTTCTCAAGTAATATAGCAAGTATGGAGAAGATAGAAATAATAAAGGCAGTTTTATAAGGTTAATAGTATTATTCGTGATGATTTGAAATACAGTAAAGTTCTTTTATTACAGGAAAATGAAAGGATTTTTTAATTTATTGGGTGAGTGCAAAAGTTCTGCCCGTTTTTATTAGCCATAAAGAAGAGCAAATAAACGCAAAATGAACAGTATCTATTATTGTGCCTAATCCCCATTGATATCTAGGACCTCTTGCCATCTTTCTGGTAGGAGATGAATCCCACGGCGCGGCGGTAAAATTCCGGCGGTTTAGAGTCAAAAAAGTGTTGTACGGCAGTTTTTCACAGCATCAAGATCATCAAAGATTTTCTGACTGAAGGAATTGTTCAATGCACGAAATAGGTGATAGTCAGTTGGTGCCAAGTCAGGAGAACAGGGAGGGTGGGGTAAAACCTCCCAACCAAAGCCCAGTAACTTTTGGCAAGAGATGACAGCAGCATGTGGCCTGGCATTATCGTGATGAAGGATAACACCGCGACGATTGCTGAGACCTGGCCGCTTTGTTACCAAATTTGAAGACAGCCTGTCTAACTGTAGACAGAAGAAGGCAGCATTGTTGGTTTGGTGGAGTGGCAGGACCTTCCAGTGAATTATTCTCTGCACATCCCACCACACAATCAATAACACCTTCTTCGGATGAAGTTCAGCTTTCGAAGTCGATGCAGGCAGATCAGAAGTGCGACACACAGTCCTACGACGCTTTACGTTACAGTATATAACCCACTTCTCATCTCCTGTCACAATTCGTGTCAAGAATGGGTCATTTTTGTACCGGGACAGCAAACAAACACAGGTGGCGATTCGGTCATCCCGTTGCTTAGCTGTCAGGTTATGTGGAACCCAACGATCCAACTTTCTCGTAAAACCCAACTTAACCAGCCGTCTCTCGACAGTTGTCCGGTGTACGTTGAAGGTCTCCGGTAATTCTTGCACGGTTGGGTTCGGGCTGTTCCTTATGGCTTGGTCAATATCGTCCTCTCCAACGTGTGATGGCCGTCCACTCCTAGCCCAATCTTGGCAGCTTCTGTCTCCTTCCCTAAATTTATGAAACCATCGACGACATGTGCTTTCATCTATTGCATCCTCCCCTTAAACTTGACCAACATTGCAACATGCTGTGGCTGCCGTACTCTTTTTATCGAACTCGAATAACAAACAATGTCTTTTATGCTCCTTCTCGGGTTCCATGTTACACCCTCTGATATGTTTTTTTGAGATGATTAACTTTGTGAGAAACGATGCATTTATATGTGAGGCATCCATACATTTGATTGGTAGACGATTTGCGTCATGCAATATCATTTGTGAGGGCAATTCCATTGCAAATTTTAATATCCAAAAACTGGTAGAACTTTTGCACTCACCCAATAGTTGGAGACCAAAAAAAAAAAAAATTGCTATGAGCGATTAATGTTTTGTGTGATGAGTACATTTGTAAGCAACACTGGATTATAGTTGGCATCGTTAAAGTTTTACACATTTATTAATCAATTAATCACTCCAGCTATCTCACAACACCTATTCCTGAACTTCTGTAAACATTTTCTTAATGAAAGTAAGTATTGTGCGCTGTTGTCTATCATTGTAAATTCAAGCAATACTTAATTTTTCGAAGTACAATTTTTAATTTAGGAATTTGTTAATCTATCTATTTGTATTCATTTTCTTACTTTTATATTCATGATTTGTTTTGGTGAGTTGGAGATTGGAGAAAGCGATAGAAATCTATTTTTATGCCTAACTATAACTAAACAAATCGGTCTCTAACAAATAATGTGTCGCCTCTGTAAAAGTGTTTCTATAGTGATATATTAAAAAAACGAGTGTTTTTAAGCCATGTGAAGAGGGATATTACTATTTCATTTGCAGCTTCCAATGCAGACTACGATGCAGTGTTGTTTTACTACGTAAATTCAATCTTATTGTTTTCGAATGAATCAAGTCAATTATTGGTATTAATTTTCTTTGTTCATCATTGCTGTTCCGCCTTATTTCGTTCGTACAATAAATTTGTCACAATCGGAACAGATACATTCGTTGCAGCCGAGTTCGGACGTACCTTTTCCCATCATCTACCTTCTTGAAACGCTGGAAAATATTCCAAATTTGACCTCTAGTTTGAGTGTTGCCTTTTTTTTCCTTGCAGCTACACGATTCTCCGTCGCATGTCTTTTGATAACAGTTATCACGTGAACTTCCACTCCTGATCATTTACTTATATGGCAAACATTCTTTCGCGGTAGGAAACTACAGTAAAGTTAGATGTTCTACGAAGTTAGGTAATGAATAGCTCACACCCGGAAAAATGAATTTAATGCATATATTATTTTTCGACTGTTCACGCACTTTACATGTACTGTAGGTGGCATTCCCAATGTCACATTAGCTGCCCGATGCTTCCCCGCATGCAACAAGCTCTCCGCTCTTAGACTGGGGCAGCTAATGTGACATTGGGAATGCCACCCACAGTACCTGCGTGGAAAATTGACTTAACGATATATAAATCTTATAATATCTTAAAACATACCCAGCAGTGTTTCTTATAAAATAACTAAATTCTTTTTCCACCTTAAATAAATGTAATGTCTTTAATTTAATTATGTTACTTTAATTATAAAAATTAAAGTAACATAATTAGTTTTTCAAACAACAGATTTATTATTCTATTTCTTTAACTCTTAAAGAAATAATTCACATATATTGTCAGCTTCTTACTTTTACACTTAAAAGTCCTAGGAAATTCCTTATATCACTAATTTCCTACAAATTGATAGTTCTTGTTATAAGAATGTCTATTTATCTAATTGTGTTTCACAATTAATGTTCGATTCCATAAACCTAAAATGACTTTTCACCTTGTGTTCTTATAATCACAATATCTTTAGGAATAATATCTCTTATAAAGTTCACTAATATGATCTTTAACGTTTATCGAATATTTATCAGTTTATAAATTCAATATGCTGAACTATAGTTGAAATTCGTGATCCACGATATCTTGATCCCTTGTAGAATTTGATCGGAATAAATAAATATAATTCTACTTACAGATTCGATGCTTTCACGATCCAAATATGTCCTCTGATATCCTATGATAAATCCTTATCCATATAAGTGAGGTTTCCTATGTCAGTGTATAACATTTGCCATTCGAATCCTAATTGTGAGATCAGTGGCGTACCAACGCCTTTGGGGGCCCGGGGCGGGAGTTACATTATTCCATAACCACAAAAAAAAAAGGTTTTAAAAACCAGGTTTTTAGGCTTTGAAAAAGAAAAGAAGTCATGTCTTTTCGAAAATTAAGAAATATTTATTTCAATAAATGTATGGTTTTATACGTTTATTTTTGTTTTATTTTGAAGATTTGAAGACTTTTCAATATATAGAATGTCTAGAAGAGGGAGAATTAAGAAGACTTATGGTAATCGTTTAGTAATTGTCAAGCCCTTCCTTTATTCTTTAGAGACCTAAATTGAAATAGGTAAAATAAATTTAATGTCTTTTACTGATTTCTGTTTTTTTTATTTTTTATAATGAAATTCTAATCATTGATGAGTTCTAGCAAGAACGAAAAAGCAGTTCCAGATTCCAGTTGACAATAGTTGAAGACGTGAATGGACAATTGTACATTTTCAATATTTCCGTATTTTCTGTTTCTTTTGCAGGCATATGTAGAGAATATCGATGGTCCAATTTGGAAGGCACAGGGATTCCGTCAGCCTCTGAAAGACGTGTTTCCTTACTGGAAATGGCTGCAAAAGGACTTCAAGAAGGAGCTGAAGGATTTCAAGGAACACTACGAGAAACTGAAAAGCAAGGATAAGGCCGTTTTCCCCCTCATTAACAACGCAGTGGCTGTTCTAGAAAAATGGCTGTGCCCAGAATACTTAGGGGAAGAGAGCTACACGGCTGTTTCATCAGTGGGAGTGTGCTCTGACGGTAAGAAAGGATTTAGAAGTCTGGTTAGCGTCCGACTGCAATTCATTTATTGTTTCGTTGAGTGTAGAAATGAAATCCCACGTCCCGCATTTGCTGCCGCACGTTCACTTCAGTGGTAGTTGAACCACCAACGAATGTTCGCCGTTTAAGGAAAGCACTACTTGACCATTCCTAGAATTCCACATTGTTAATTTTAATATTCAAAATATTAATATACAATAAAGCAGTTAATGAATAAAATTCATACTTATTTAAATTTACCTTAATAATATGAGAGCCTGGTGGTCCAGTGGCTTCCCGTAGGAAGGTTTTTCCGTAGGTGTTTCTTCTCCAGACGGGTACTAGGGTTCACCCAGCCCTCTATAAAATCCCAAGGGCCGCACTTTACAATGTAAAGTGGTTCAGTTTTTCAACAGTAGATACCGCCGAGATATCTGGAATGATTAATCCATTAGAAATTGCCATTGATTGGATTTAGCTACTAAAGATAGATTCAGGAAGGGACTGTACTCTTAGATCTTACAAGAATGTTGCTTATTAAATAACGAAGGATTTAAATTTGTGATTGCATACTGGAAGATGGCGTGACCCCTTGCCATACTCCCATGTACTTGTGGACATTCGTTGGACGTTAGCCAAAAACGGCTAAAACTGTCTTCCCCAACGAGAAGCTTCCAAATTAAGAAAATATAAATTCAACGTTATTTTTAAACCTGCTAAAATTTTATCTGTTTTGTCAACAACTAAAGATATAATTGGAAAAAAAAATCTTATATTGGTACGCCGCAACAATTATTATATAAAAGGATTTTACAGCACAAAAACGAACCCAAGAAATAGGCTTTGATAGAACACTTAACAAAATTTTCCGAATCATGAAATTTGGAATTAGATTAACGTTTTAAATAGAGAGAGCAATACTAAACAATATAAATTAATGCTTTTAGAGAGTGTCAAAAGCAAATCGGCCCCATAATATGCACAATTTTATAAACAAAATGTGTTCAGAAGGGTCGATATTGGGGGGACGTCTATCGCCGTTTTCATCTTTATCGGAAGCGACCACTTTTCACCTCCCCAACTTCCGGTCAGGGAGTGATCCTAGAGGTCTGATTTTTTGGACGTGGTAACCTACTTTTTGATGCTGAACACAATGGTGAAGGTTTCATTCTAACATATCTAACCGTTTGGCCACTACAGAATGTGATATCAGCAAGCATAAAAGCAAGAGCGGTCCGCTATGTTTTACAGGCAAGCTCTAGGGCCGCTAAAAACTACAAATAAAATATACATTCAAAAATTTAATGATAAGTTATTAAATCGAAAACGTGAAATTCCTTTGCTAATATTTTTACTGTCAAGTGATTGAGTTTTATTTTTTAATGGCTGGTTTATTCTTGTATTAATGTATTTGATTGTAATTTATTGTTAAAATTTTGGCATGTGAGATTGATACCACACTTTTTGTTGATAGTTAAAATAGTATACTTTTCCTTTATTAATTTTCCAAATTATAATTCTCTTTTGAAAATGTAATAAAAAAGGGACGAAACATATAAAGATGTAGAAATTTAACATGCGTGAAATTAATGGTATAGTTGTTTCAAAAAAAGGTCAGACATATAATAATTAAAAAATATAAAAACACATTAAAATCTTTTTCAAACTTGAAATTATTGTGTTTTAAAAAACATATAAAGAGTTTAATAAACATTTTTCCAATGAAAATATCTATTATATATAAATTATGATTTGGGATTTTTTTCAGTATATACGCTTGAAATATAATTCAACATAAAATCAAAATTTACAATACCAGCTATTATCGAAGTAGGAGCCTGCGAAAACTATTTCGTGTTTATTAGGACTCGTCTCCCATATCCTGATTCTCATATCGTGATTGTTGAGGCCTCTTAAAGTCGAAACAGCTGTCCAAGATTCCTATTATTGACAACTCAATTTTCTTTTCTTTAATTACTTTTTCAGTGGAAAACGCTTCACAAGTTGGAAGTTAAATTTTCAATTCTGTCTAAACTTTTTGCTTCCATTGCTTATTGTTATTATTATTTTTTTTATTTTAATAGGTTTGTATGACATTCCCGAGGATTTTGTTCTTACGTGTCCGGTAAACCTGTGTAGTGGTCGTTGGAGTCCTCTTTCTCAGGAGACATTGTATCCAGTTGTCAAAGAAAAACTTCAGCGTATTAGTGAGGTAACAACTCTTTTCTCTTTTTTTATATACAGTGGAACCTCATTATAACGGACTAATAGGGGCTGAAGGTTGTCCGTTTTAATGAAAGTCCGGTTTATAACCAATAATTCTTATAGGGGTGTAATGCAGCACGGTGTACATCAATGAAAGTATAATAGTTAGCTATAAAAAGTGTTTAGTATATATCAAATAAAAAGCAGCCTTCAACATAATAGGTTGAATTGAAAAAGATGTGTACATGTACACTGCATTAATCTTTAGAGCAAGAAGGTCCTGGTTCATGTTGATTGCTTACATTCATTGCTTTGAAAAAATATTTTCTGCTAGGTTTGTTTGCTGCTTATTTCTTCAGTTAATAACTGATGGAGGTAAGTGTTCATAACATGCAAACACATTTTCATTTGTCGATTGTTCAACATACTGAATAACAAAATTTAAATGTCTTTCACTTCGCTCACCTTAATTGTAGGCTGACAATTTTTTTTAAAACTGTCCGTTATAAGCGATGTCCGTTATAATAGGGTCCGTTATAATGAGGTTCAACTGTACACTAAAAGCTCGTTTATCCGAATCGCATTTCTCCGAAAATCTGGTTTATCCGAAACGATTTTATCATAACATAAAATTCTTCGTTTTTAATAATACATATATTCCGTAATACAAAAAAACTCCGAGAATTCCCCCATAACGGCGATATTTCGCAGAAAGAATCTTTCTGCTTTTTCAAGCCCTTGCCGAGAATACAAACATAACAATAAGAAGGTTTACCTTTTATATACCATATCAACTCATTATATCTTAATAAAGTAAATAATATATAACAATAAATGCAAGATAACAAACTCTAAATATGAAAAAATATCTCTTTTTAAATTTTTCTTCTTTTCCTCTAATCATATCTTATAAGAAAATAAGAAAATGTGTTGAAATTACCAAGTGAGATTAAAATTAACAACATGGTGAAAGAAATATGTAAGAAAAATGACAACGGATAATTCACACAAAGGGTAAGGATATAAAATCCTTATTAAGGATTCAAGAAGAAAAAGACTATGACAAAACAAAATTTGACGGAAAAATCATGGGAACAGTTTACAAATTAAACTGCAGGACTTGTGAACAGGTTTACTTTCGAAACACAGGTAGAATGATTAGCGAACGTATTCGAGAACATATTGCGGCCTATCGAAATGATCGCCCCAAAACTTCGGAATGGGCGGAACACTGCCTTCGGGAACACCATGATCGGGACCTCAAGGTGGAAATACTTTTCAGGATTTTTGATAAACATTCCAAATGTACAGTGGAAGCATGTGTTATAAAAACATTCCCTTGTATTAATAAGGATAAGAGCTATTATGTAAATGCTAACACACTTTCTTATTTTCAAGATATGATTAGAGGAAAAGAAGAAAAATTTAAATGAGATATTTTTTCATATTATTAGAGCTTGTTATCTTTCATTTATTGTTAAATATCATTTTACTTTATTAAAATATAATGATCATGTTATATATTATTTACTTTATAATGAGTTGATATGGTATATAGGAGGTAAACCTTCTTATTGTTATGTTTATATTCTCGGCAAGGACTTGAAAAAGTAGAAAAATTTGTTTCTGCGAAATATCGCCGTTATGGGGGAATTCTCGGAGTTTTTTATATTATGGATTTTAGTATATTTTAAAAATACACAAAAATATTTTTCCGTCACTATCATCAATATTTAATAGCGTACACAAGCGATTATGGGACTGTAACTCTAAATCTATTAATAACACTATTCAGTACAGTGTATCAGAATTGAAAGGGATTCGAAAATTATTATATCAGTACGGTAGAACCTATAGTTTACAGTGCGTTGCCGTAGTGTAGTTATTGTGTCTTATTCACTGTAATTTTTTAATGTACAGTATATATTTAATACAATTTATTTCGGATTAACCGACATTTCGTGTATCCGAAACGGGCACGGTCTCAGCAAATTCGGATAAACGAGATTTTAGTGTAGAATAACTTCGATTTTCCATTTGAGTATGGGTTTGAAACAACGGCGGATGATACAATTTGTACATTAAAAACATTGTTCATGAAATATACATTGTCATCTTACTTGTTTAAATTATTAAATAATAAATAACGTAATTAAATTAAATTATTAATTCATGATTAAGGAGGGGTCATCTGAGATCCTGGGACAGCTATTTCGATATTATTAGTTTCTCTTCAGCCAGGGCTATCCAGTATGCAGAAGTTTATCATTTTAGTTTGTATGAATATATTACTTTTCCCCTAGTATTCCTTTTGAATCCTTGGATATAAAAGGTATCTTCTGGCTGAAGAGAGAGTAATAAGCTCGAAACAGCTGTCCCAGATCTCATCTTTGACTATTTGGAGCTCCTCTTTATCGTGAATTGATTCCTTTTCTTCAGAGCTGATGTAGGTTTCATTTTTATTTCAAAGGCCTCTTCTGGTAAGCCTTTAGCAGCTCAAAAAAGTTGATTTCCACCTTTTAATGTTTTGTTTTCTTAATCTTAATATTTGAGGATCACTTTAGTTTCTATGAAAAAACTTTGTTTTAAATTTCTTTTATTGGGTTCAAAAAATGATAATACAGATATCTAAAAATGAGATATTTGTACATTTCTATTATAGCTTTCCAATCACTTATGTCTGTCAGACTTGTAGTTCAGGTGTAGAGAATCTTCTTAAGAGTTTCCACACTTTACATAATGTCTTCAGGAAGCCATCTGCTCGTCCAACACCTACCTCACAAAACACATACCTTCAAAATTGGCACCTCAGCGCCATAACCAATACTTCCGGACATTAATCAGAATCCAAATAGTATTCAATACGAATTGCTTAAACTTTTCATAAATTCAAGTAGTACAGTATACAAACATATAAGAAAGGAAATGTAACTGGTCCTGGGGTGCACCCAGCCCTAAGTGAAATGAATTTGGATTCTTACCAGGGGTCGAAGGCCGGTGTACGTGAGGCTGCCCTCTTTTTAATTCTATTCGTTGACCTGGCTTTACATGGGTGGACACCGGGTGGGTTCGTTGCAGGATATGTTTGATGGTTCTGGGCCGGTGCTTGGTTTTTTTTATGATTATGTTCTTATATCTTTGATTGATGTTTGGATGGTTTAAATAGCAAGCAACGCCTGTGATAGCGAAACATGGACCCAAAACTAATATCTTTTACTGGACTAAAGTTCACTAAACGATAATTTACTGATCCATGAACTAGCTTTTGTGTACAATAAGAAACATGGCTACTGACAACTGCACACCCCGCTTCCTATATATGACGAGCCGTTATACTTTTATACATACAGTAGTAAATTAAAAATTAGAATAGAAACATTGTTTTAAGTTCCTTCCAGATACTAATTCTATAGAGATCAAATTTTGGATTTTCATTAAATTGCTTCATAATTAGTTTTCTGGTTTTAACTAAACCACTCCTTTCTTCCATTACTTTTAGAAATGCTTAAGAATGCAGTATTTGTACAAGCTGAGGTAAGAGGCTAAACATTTCTTTATTTCATATAATACAGCTATTCTAGCAATATTTTGAAAAACCAATTAAAAATGTAATCAAGCTATTATCGACCAGTGCTTAATGGTCTGCGTAGAAATACAAAGCATTAAACGTTTGGCTAAGGACAAAGAAAGGTATAGTCTAAATTCCCGTTAAAAAAACTTTAGAGAAATTCCCCAGCTTTTATGATCCCCAGCAATAACAAAAGTTTATATTTTTAGTGTGTTTTACAAGGGAAGTGCGTGACCTCGAGCGCTTAGAACCGCATGAAAATGGGCTTAGAATATACCAAAAACAGTGGTATGTCATTCTCATGCAAAACTGCACATCTTACTACGAGAGACATTTGAATGATTACCTATTGAAAGTCCAAGAGAGGAACTTTAGTAACGCGAAGAAACAAAATATCGATATAATAGAACCAAAAACACCCATATTTCAATGTCGTGACTATTGCTATATTTCCCTCTGCTTAAAATAATTACGCTATCTGAACAACAAACGTTTCCTACTGACCTGATAGTGTTGCAACAGCTATTCAGTCTTCAAAGTGCAGGTGTGGGATTTCAGTGATGTGGTCAAAGCAAAGTGGAACAGAGCAAAATGCACATCTGACTAAAGCCACTTTTTCACATTCAACATCACTTCCGCATTCAAGCAGTCCAAAATCAAAAGCCACACTAATTACATTTTCAAACGATGATATTGGTATGCCAATGTCATAACATGCCTTTTGCCAAGCATATTGTAACATCGGCTTGTACTTCGGTGTAGTATTTTGTTGTCTTCGGTGGCAATACCTTGAGATTAAGTTCTAGTTAGTGCAGGTACAACATGCCACCGTCGGATGGCGCTAGCAGACAACAGCGGGGTTTTTCATGAGAATGACTCATACCACTATTTTTGTCGCGATTTATATTCTAAGCACATTTTCGTGCGGTTCTCAGCGTTCGAGGTCACCCACTTCCCTTGTTAGTTGGCCAATATAAGAGGAATGAAAGTGCATATATGCTGAATGCGTATAGACAGGACATCTCTTGAAAAGTTCAGGATTCCGGAATTTCGGATTAGGGTTGGTAATATTCTACATACTGTACTTTAAATACAAAAAAAAAAAGTTCCTCACCGGAGAAAAGTTCCTCGCGGAATTTTTTTTTTTTAAATAATTTTATAAAGCATAAATTACAGTACAGAACAATTTCGAAATTTCATAGATAATTTGAGAAAAGAAAGTAATTCATAAACTTTTGAATATAACATGAAAAAAGAAAGAAACTACATAAATATATGTTCATTCTTAAATTCTATGTTTAAATATTTTAATAACACAACGTTACAACACTAATCATCGCTTTTATTTTTAATTTTTGTACAAGATGGCTCCAGAGGCTACAAGATGGCGTTGCTTCGCTCCTGAAGCCTCATATCTGTAATGTGATTAGTTAATGAATGGAAACTAACATTGTATTTATTCCAAAAAAAAAAAAAAAACAAGTTACATGAAGTAAAGGTAGAAAAAAAAGTATGGAACCTCCAAGTCTAAACTAAAAATAAAAAATGCACAATAAAAATAAAATAAAGAGATTCATGTGCCAGTCTCCACTAGCCTCAATGAATTTTCAATGTGCATTAATTAATCACAAAAAGCGCCTAAAAAACACGCAAACACATTAAAAGTTCAGACCCAGTCTTTACAAGTGACATCCCAAAAAAGCTGTTTCACGGTGAATTGTCGATCATCAGTTGAGAGTAGTCACTGTAAACAACTATAAGTTTTATCATTCGAAACATTAGAGGGAGAAACATTAACCGTAATGATGGGATAAAATTAGACACTAGATTTGCATCATTAATTGAGAATTTGTCAAATTTTGATTGTTCCAACAATTGTGTTTCTTTTGATACATTGGCTTTGTATTGATTATTATGCTCATTATATTACTATGTGATATATCTGTTCCTTTACTTTGTTTTTGTGTATTATGCTTATCCTTTGTTACCCACAGTTTGAATCATTAGGCTTGTCAAAGGAATTGCGAATAAATTCCGAAAATTCGTCTTTAAGGATTTCGTATTTATTTATTCTTTCGAGATCAGAAGGTAAGAGTGGATTTCTTAACCATATTTATTTTCTTTTTATTGTGTATTTCTTGTTTTTTAGCTTAGACTTGGAGGTTTCATTCTTTTTCTACCTCAACTTATGTTAACCTCAGTATTAAGACGTGATTGTTTACTGGTGACTACTCTCAACTGATGGTCTGAACTGGGTCTGAACTTTTAATGTGTTTTATCAAATAAACTACAACTTACAACCACAAGGGCGATCATTAAATAATTTAACAAGACATCTCATGTGTGTAATTTTCATAAATTCCCACCAGAACAGAGTAGGTGGCCCATTGCTTCCCGTAACTCTCATTAGATGGCGCCTCATATCCGTCATATTTACCCAACATCAGTTATAAGATGGCGGGGCTGACGTGGTCAAACATTGAGGTGAATAGTGTGATCAGATTTCTGCGTCGAAAGGGCACATCACCAGCTGAAACCCATCGCCAAATTGTCGAGGTGTACGGTGAAAACGTAATGTCACGGACACAGGTTCGGTTGTGGTGCACTACCTTTGATAATGGCAGGACAGACGTTCAAACTGAGCAGCGATCTGGTCGGCCAAGTGCGTCCGCCACAGTTGACAACTTGTGCCGCTTTGAAGGTGTCTGATTCAGGAGGACAGACGCATTCGACTGAATGATATTGCTGACGAACTTAACATCCCCGTAGGTTCATGAGCAAATGTGGTTCAGGAAAAAGTGTTACGCTGGTATTAGTGATTCGGTATTTAAGAAACGTAGATTGTGAATGAGTTATTGAAAGAATCTTCAATAATATTTCTGATGTTAGTTAATGAGCTGTCCCACATCAGAGAATGAGTAATAAGTTTAAGGTTACTGATCAGTGAGGGTTTCCAAGTCGCATAGATGAAACGGTTTTTAAATAGTATTTTGAATGTGTTTGCGGATTAAACGGTCATTCATTTTTCCGCCTAGGTTTATGGTCCCTGAATGACCGGTAGTCCACTATATGTTCATGAAATAACATTATGAACAATATAAAAAATTTTTAAACGTTTTAGCAAGTAGTCTGACATTATATCATATTTTCCAGACTGTCAGTAACTTGTATAAAAATTTAAAGTGCAGTAAGTGAACATAACATTAATAAAATTCAAGAAACACACATTTTTGGTTTGAAAAAAATGTATTAGAGAAATTTTAAATTACGGGAACGGGTTTTTAAGCCCTTAGGGCTTTTCTTCGGCCTGAATAAATTGACTTGATTACGACAAGTGTGTATATACAGATTTTTGAGAAATAGACAATCGTGACAGTTTATTTCGAATTTTTGGTAAACTGTTGGGCGATAGCGGCACCGCTTAACGGTCTAAAATAAAACGTAATTGGGCTCTCCTCTTGAGATAGGGGTGCGGGTGCTGCTGCCCTACTGTCTAAACTTGAACTATAATGACGTAGCCGATGTTTTTATAGATGAGACCGAAGTGAGGAGTGATAGTGGCTCAACGGTCTAAATGGCACGTGCAATGGCATAATTAGTTTTTCATGGACCTCGATGGTATTGTCATATATTGGCCTTGGGATTACATTGAAGAAAGGGATTTCGTAGATGTTACTGGGTGTTCATAGGTGAAATATTCTTTTGTATGCCCTTCATGATTTGAGTTGCCCGGGTTTGGAATTACTCAATAAATTTTGTTGTTATTGTTAGGGATGAAAAGTAAAAGTCTGCACGTAATTATGCATAATTTCCATAACTTTTTCACGCCTTTTGAGCTTATCATCGGCTGGCTGATGAGTACTAACAGGGCTAAACAGCTGTCCCAAATTCCGTGCGATGATGAGCTCAAGGCGAAGAGCATAATTATGTTACAGGCTTTTATTTTTCAATTTCTTGTCAGTAAATTACATTTATCGGTGACTTTAACGTGCGTAGAGGAATTTTCCAAAATAATCCTAATACTGTGTGTTTGGCCGTCTTTTTTTGGTAAATTATTTATTTTTTAGGAATAACGTAAGTGTATTTTGATGCCTAAATGATTACCTTCTTAAACTTGAAATAGTTAACAGTAACCAAGTGGTCGGCCATTCGCAGCTCTGTGAGCGATGATTTGCGGTTCCCAGAATGATCCTTTTCCTTTTTTTTTTTCTTTTTTTTTTGTTATTGGATGATACGAAACGGTCGTTTGTAATTCTTTCTTTGGTTGTTGATAAGGGCTTGATGTTCTTGGTACTTTTAGTTTTGTTGAAATCTTGAAAGATGAAAAAAAGTCGTCGATCCCTGCTCTAACTGGAGGTATTTGGTCTCTTTTTTTTTTAATAAACGCAATTAAAGCAAAATTTTTCGAGAAACATTGAGAACGGAAGCACTCAGAATTACATACTGTTTTCAGTCAGGCCCTGAGTTGTCATCAGTAGGAATCTGGGACAGCTGGTTCGTTCCTTGTTAAGTTGCCCGTTCCTGATCAATGATAGGCTCTTGAGTTATAACAAGGATGAAGAGTTGTTCCGGAATCCTATTTACGGCAGCTCAAAATCGTGATTGGACATACTGTGTATTATGAGTATTGGCATACCCTGCTAATCGACGCGTCGCTAAACCGACCTTTTCCAATTGTAAAATGTTTCGACGACCGCTCGCGACCGCTCGCTTCTTCTTTTCATTCGACACCATCTTAATTCGTTCAGTTTGTGATTAGAAATTGTTCGCAGTGCATCTCTTATACTTGTGCCCATAATATTCATCATTTGGTCATTGTCTTGGGCCATTGAATATATAATTACATAAGAAAACTAATTACAGTGCAACGTGGATAATTCGAACGTCTTTAATTCGAAATCGTGGTTAATTCGAAAATTTCTCTTAGTCCCTTGAATTTCTTATTAAATCAATGTTAAAAAATCATGGATAATTCGAAGTTCAACTTCCTTAATTCGAAGTTTTTTATAAAAAATTTCGAACCATAACGACTTTTCGGCGTTTCATCGTTAAGAAATTCGACGCGTGACAACTGAAATCCCCTTCCCGCCACCGTTTGACACATGACGCTTCAGACGCCATTCGAGCTTCAGTGTCACCATGTATTTCAGTAAACCACGCGTGTACAAGAATTTAACGTTCGCTGAAAAGGTCGCCGTCATTCGCGAGGTGGAAAAGGGTGTGAAGAAGAAATGCCAAATCGCCAACGAGTACGGGATAGCGCCGAATTTCGTCGGTACATTGAAGGACAAACCAACGTAAGTGAAGCTGTTTTCCGTTCACTAAACATGCTTGATGATTTTGCTAACCTTAAGCGACTGAATTCTACAAAACAATCAGACATTGCACAATTTTTTGAAAAACTATAATTTTCTGTATTGAATGTAATACGTACTGTAGCTTATGTAATATAAATCTTATTTTGTTTACATAGATACGTGTAATTAAGTCTTTC
This sequence comes from Thereuonema tuberculata, assembly GCA_023159025.1. NCBI lineage: Eukaryota > Metazoa > Arthropoda > Chilopoda > Scutigeromorpha > Scutigeridae > Thereuonema > Thereuonema tuberculata. Next base: position 63,724,713 of record JAFIDM010012231.1, on the reverse strand, counting down.
ATACCATGATCTTTCTGAATAAATATTTACTTATTGACATAATAGTCTTTTCAAGCATTCAGTGGACCTGAAATTAAAGTTAAAAGATGTAACTTGTTTAATTCGAAGTCTTGGATAATTCGAAGTTTTGTAGTGGTCCCTTCAGCTTCGAATTATCCAAGTTGCACTGTACATATATAGATTATATCCCTGTCGAATAGAGATGAGGAGAGATCTTTGTTTACCTTTGGCTTACCAGTTACGACTGTTACCAAGAGAACAAAGCGGGTAATCCCTGTCGATAATTCACCAACAGGGATCTCCCCAACGTCATCTAGTTCTAATTTTAATATACGTTGCCTAAACGGCTCTGAAGAAGTGTAGGGGAACGAGCGCTACTACAACGGTCTATAAATACATGTGCACATATTATGTTTATACAGGGTGAGTCAAATCTCCGTTGACAAACTTTAAAATTAGGTCAGAAAAAAAAAAAACGATATTCGTTGTCATTCGAATGTGTGATAGAGGGCGCTGTTTGGCAGCACATTAGTTGGGCAGTATGAGTTGTCTTGCATTGATTTCTTTTTTTCTTTTTTTAAAGTCTTTAAAAGACAACATACTCAGTTTAAAAATTAAAAATTATTTAAAAAAAACTATTTACAATTAAAAAGAAAAACTAGTTTCTTCCCGTTAAGGGGTCATCTTCAGTGAGTTAGTCTTCCTAACAACCTCAGTCTCTAAGCACTTTTTTTACGTTTGTAGTTAAGAGTTTAAAAAATTATTAAAAGGTCAACACATATGATATTTTTTTAAAAAAATGAATAAAAAATGAACTACGTTTCAGCCCGAACCAGCGGGCCCTTTTCAAGTGAAATGACATGAGATGAGAGGAGAATATATGGAAACCTTGAACCAAGCCTGACATCACAATCTCCCATCAACGAGAATCTCCAAACACCAGTCATGATAAAACTCTTCCTATAAAAATTCCCCCTAATATTAAATTTATCATAGGTAATCCCATTAATATATTTACATCTCCTAATCCATGATTACCCTTAAATTTTCAATCTCCACTCACAACAAAACCAACTAAACGAAAAGAATATCTTACAGTAATCCCAGTAGCTAAAACACATACTATAAATATAAATGTATTAAAATTTGATATTTTACATATTTCTAAAATTATATCCTTAGAGTAAAATCCTGTTAAAAAAGGCATTCCACATAAAGCCAAATTAGCTACATTAAAACAAGAACATTAATAAGGCTGAGTCATTTTTAATCCACCCATTATACGAATATCTTGTGTATCTTCTATTCTAAGCCGTGCTGGCGTGGTCGTGCGGTCTCGGCGGCGGCCAGTGCGCCAGTACCTGGATTCGAATTCCGGCAGTGGCATGGCTGTTTCTTTCTTCTTCTGTGTTTCGTCCAACGCTGTTCAAGGGGTCACAGTGGTGACCTATGTCAGCGGATTCTTCTCACAAATATAATATAATCTTCTATTCTATGAATAATTCCACCAGCACATAAAAATAATAAAGCTTTAAATAAAGCATGAGTCAATAAATGAAAAAAAGCTAATAATCTATATCCTATTGACAAAACAAATATCATTAAACCCAGCTGTCTTAAATTTGATAAAGCAATAATTTTTTTCAAATCATACTCAAAATTTGCACCCAAACCAGCCATAAACATAGTAAAAACAGAAATAAAAAATAAAATATTCTTAGCTACTTCTACTTCAATAAATATAGTATCAAAACGAATCAATAAGTAAACCCCAGCTGTTACTAAAGTTGAAGAATGAACTAAAGCCGATACAGGTGTAGGAGCAGCTATAGCTGCTGGCAATCAAGCCGAAAAAGGAATCTGAGCTCTCTTTGTTATTGCAGCAATTAAAACACATACTCCTACTCATCATAATTCAATTTTTCCCCTATTTCAATATTAATTAAATAATTTCAATTACCATAATTAAATATTCAAGCAATAGAAATAAGTAAAGCTCGATTACATCCCCAATTCGATTTGACAATTCGATTTGACAAAACTGTTAATATTCCAGCATAAAACGATCGTCTATTTTGATAATAAATAACTAAACAGTAAGATACTAACCCTAGTCCATCCCATCCTAATAAAATTCTAATCAAATTAGGACTAATAATTAGCAAAATCATTGATAAAACAAATATTAAAACTAAAGACAAAATCGATTCTTATTCAATTCACCTGATATATAATCAATTCTATAATATAAAACATATGTATTACAAAGTGGGTGAACATGCAAAGTGGGTGAAACCACTGTTGGGAAAGGGATTTCCGCAAACCTGAAGACAAAAAGGAAAAAAAAAATATTTTTACCAAACCAAAACATGGGGGGAGGGGGGAGAGATGATGGTGATTCGTACAACTCCAAGAAAGATCTAAGCTAAGTTTTGCGGAACCTGTAATCCGCTATAGTATTTACAGAAAGGGTGTCTGAAAATGTTATAACAGGACGCATCCATTAATATAAAAAACGATTCCTTGCACTTCCTGAGCGTGCTATCAGGCTCAAAACAAATGACAGTCGGGCCTTCGTAATTAAACTGATGCCCTTACTCGGCCACGTGCACCGCAGTTAGGTAATTTGTGTCCCTATTGCGGACGGCCAATGAGTGCTGATTAACACGCTAAGTAAGGCGCTGTCCTATCTGTCCTATATATCTATAGGGGGCATTCACACATCTTTAATCATGGGCAGCTCCGCATTCCGCTCTACTGCCGCTATGTTGACGATCTCATTCTATACACTGATGATACTATTCAATATGGCATAATAGACATTTTTTCCAATATTCACCTTGATATTCATTTTAAAATGGAAAAGGAAAAATGTAGCGGCATTCCGTTTTTAGATGTTTTTATTATGAGATCGGAGGGTGAATTTGTTACGTCGATATATCGTACACTGACAAACACAGGCCTCACGCTGCATTTCAATAGGAGAGACAGGACAGCACCTTACTAAGCGTGTTAATCAGCACTCATTGGCCGTACGCAATAGGGACACAAATTACCTAACTGCGGTGCACGTGGCCGAGTACGGGCATCGGTTAAATTACGAAGGCCCGACTGTTATTTGTTACGAGCCTGATAGCACGCTTAGGGAGTGCAAGGAATCGTTTTTTATATTAATGGATGCGTCCTGCTACAACGAAACTCTTTCTGTAAAAACTATAGCGGATTATTGGATCCGAAAAAACTTAGATCTTTCTTGGAGTTGTACGAATCGTCATCATCTCTCCCCCTTCCCCCAATGTTTTGGTTTGGTAAAAATATTTTTCTTTTCCCTTTTTGTCTTCAGGTTGGCGGAAACTTCTTTCCCGACAGTGGTTTCACCCACTTTGCATGTTCACTCGCTGATGGGAGATTGTGATGTTATGCTTGGTTCAAGGTTTCCATATATTCTCCTCTCATCTCATGTCATTTCACTTGTAAAGGGCCCGCTGGTTCGGGCTAAAGCGTAGTTCATTTTTTATTCATTTTTTAAAAAAATATCATGTGTGTTGACCTTTTAATAATTTTTTAACCTCAGTCTCTTTTAAGGGAAAGTTACCAGTGGGACCAATGGGAAGCATGGCTCAAAGGAACATTGATTTCTTTCTCTGGTGTTACCTCAGAGGCATCGTCTACGAGAAAACCCATTGTCTCTGACGCTGACCTCGTGGCAAGAGTCGGTGTGGCAGCTAAATGTGTCCGCGAAAGGCCTCGCATTTTTGCACAGTTCGGCAATCCATGCTTCCACGTTGTAAGGCGTATATTACTGTTGATGGAAGGAACTTTGAGCAAAGAACGTCTATCTTCTTAAGAGGTTCTGTGAACCTCTTAAGTGTACGCCTTACTGTCATATTGTAAACATAGGACTAATAAACATTCTGTCTACTTATTTTCTTTTATTGTTATTGAATCTTAGTGTACCTTCTATCACATTTGAGTGTCGTTTGTGAACATGCGTTCCACTATGAATACGGTCTGTTTCTGTATTCTGACCTACCATTAAAGTTTATACAGGGAATTTTGAATCACCCTATATATAGTTTATACATGTTGTAGATACGTCCAAGTTTCTCTACACAAAAAAACATTCAAAGAATATCGGAAATATTCAAATTTTTTTTAAAAAAAAATCGCATAATTTCTGATGTTTGAAAATTTTGTTCGTAAGTGCGAATGTTCGTAAGTCAGAGACTAACTGTATATTCTTTCATCTTAGTCGCCAGCATGGTTTAAGTCTTTGATATCTCGAGGATACTTTTTTTCTAAGTTTCTTTTTCTCTTCTTCTTTTAGCGACTATATATTCGAAAGAGCAGGTGTATTTGATGTTGAGTGGGAGGAAATGATCATGAAAATAACGTCAGCTGGGCAAGTTCAGGTGGAAATTGAAATGGACGCCTGGCACGAAACGGAAGCTCAAGATCCGAAAACATCCGAACCAGGCCCAAAATTCTTAGATATTCGAAAAAGAGAAGAATATTACCGTAGAGACAGTGTTATATAAAGACGAAATTATGGATTTTTTTTTAATTACGATAATAAGCGATTTTAATTTTTAAAAAAATAACTCCCTATTCAAAAACAAAAACAAAATATGTGTGCAATAAAAATTTATTAAGCGCATTCCTTAGCAATGTTTCGTCTACAGTTTTTGAAAATTATATTCTTCGCGCATTCGCATGCGCAAGTCTATACGTAGATTTTCAGCCCGAGTGTTGCCGCTTCATTAGTCTACTTCCCAAGGTGAGACTCAAGGTAAATCCTTTTTTTATCAGTTTCTTAAACAATATGTATTAATCCCTTTAGCTAATCTGTTAATTTGCGCGTTTAGAACGATTAAAATTAATCCAATATAAACAACTTAACGAATTCGAAATTGAATTTTTTTTATTTTGTCGGAAAATGAAAATTTATTCTTTGTATTCAGTAGATATTAAAATTTGAAAAGAAATGTAGGTTTTTCGTTAAAGTCGTATTAAAGGCTTTAAAAAAAAATATGGAAGAATAAGGAATAATATTTTTAGGAAGATAGGCGTGTAGTTCATCCAGAACTTTTCGATTTAGTTTTGAGTTATTTGATGCATAGATATCTGTAATGGGAATGTGTTTGGTGTAGTTTACAAAATTGCTAATAGAGGGCGCTCGGTGTTTGAACAGTCGAAGCCGGTTCTTTTATTTTTGTATTTAATTTTTTTTTTTTTATTATTTTGTGCCATACCGACATCCTAAATAATTGATACAAACACTGGCCAAACAATTAGCAAACCTGCAAGTTAAGCCAATCCTCTCAGCCTGCAGTGTGAATACTATCCAGGATCTAGAGATGCTATATATAAAAAAGATGACCAGACGTCCCGGATTTTGTAAGTAGTTGACATGAATTCTAAGTAGTGCCGGTCCACACAAGGATGGAGATATTTTTGTGGGATCAAAATAGAAATACATTCAGTAACAATCGATGTTTACTTATTAAAATCCGCTTTTACAATCATCGGATAAACAACCTAATAAATATTCGACTACTGCAAAAGTGGATCTTCCTTTCACTTTTGCAATAAGTTGTATTTTTGTATAATTTTGAGGTTCGGACTACTATAGATCATTTTTCATCCGATATCGAGAGCTTCTGATTGGTTCACTCAAAAGCCACTCTCCAATAGCAAAGTACTGATCTGAGATATAGATACTCTTTTCAGGTGGTAGGATTGAAGAACAATAAATAACTTATTATTGTTGGCGAATATGAATTAATTATTCTTCTACAATCCTATTTCTGAAATGAGTACTTTCGCTCACTCAAAAGCCACTCACCAATACCAATCAGAAGCTCTCGACATCAGATGCAATGTGGTAGTCCAAACCTCAAAAACAAGCAAAAATACCATTTTTTTGTCTTAATGTTTCTCCTAGAATTCTCAAAAATAAGAAGGAAAAATCTAAGGTGGGCTTTCTTAAAGTCTTAAAAATGCGTTCTGGTGATTTTTTGATATTTTTTGAGTTTTCTCTAAGAAAAGCCATGATAAACACAGGCTACTATAACTGTACGCAATGCTAAAACCCCTTAGCAGCGGCTCTTTGAACTGTGACGACACCTACACTCCATTTATCCTTGCGTCGTCAGCGACATCTGACGGGGATTTTAAGTAATTTGGAAATTCGACTAAATCGCTCTTTGCTCTTTTTTCTAAGCATTTATTCAAAAACATATTCATTCAAATTCAGTCATACAATTGTTGTTTTAGTTTTTTTTTATATTTTATATTTTTAATTTTTAATTTTTTTTAATAAGCTTTATATGATTTTAAAATTTTATTTAATTTTATTTTTATTGAAATAAAAAAATAATAATGATAAAATGACAGAAATGAATTTTGCCATTATGTATAAAAGATTAAAAGTAGTTGTCATCAGAAATTACTTCAAAATATTGAAGTAATTTCTGATGACAACTACTTTTTCATATAAATTCATATAGATTCAGATAAAATCTATTTATAAAATAAAAAAAATAAAACTTCCCAATTTTATTAAATATTGAGAAAAAAGTTATATTCATTAATTTTTAATTAACAATTTTATCAATATTTTGTTAATCAAGCAAATATTTCAATTAAAATTTTTTTTTTTTTAATTTGTTTGAAATTTTTTTAATGAAATCCCATACTTGAGTAAGGAAACATTCAATTTTTGAGTAAATTCCTTTCTTCACTTTTCTTTTAACTTGCTTTTTTTTTAATTTTTATTTTTTAATTATTATTGTAAAAAGACTTTGATTTCTTTATTAACTGTATTTTTTTCCTCGAAAATAATAAATATAAATTAAAATATATCGCGGAAATGAGTGCTCGTCTTGCCTACGTTGGAAAAAAGTGCGAAGGAATACTTTAAAATGCTTGATGAAAAGTCAGATGTTATTCGACCGCCGAAACTATGTCTGTTATCAAGTTACGTATGCCCCACCTATAAATCTTAATAAGTCACAAAATCATAATTATATACAAATGTACGTATTCTGAATCGCTTACAGGGTGGTCATAAAAGAATGGTGAGGTTTCAAAGACATGTGTTTTCTGTAGTACTTAACATATATCGCCATGATATTTCTCAATTGGAAGTGCAACGTCAAAGTTTGATGTGCGTTACTCGTCACCATGCACACATCCAAGCAGTACTCTGTTATGTCACCACTGATTTCGACCATTCGGAGCAACCAGAAAGCCTTTTCCTTCTGGGTCGCCATTTTTGAAGTCAACGCCACCAAGCGAGCTTAAACAGAAACTTAAATACCTGCCTGGCGACCGTTACAATTAACCCTGTATTTTATATATATATATATATATATATATATATATATATATATATATATAT
>JAFIDM010012231.1:63672763-63699488 GCA_023159025.1 Thereuonema tuberculata | reverse complement strand
TTTAGAGTTAATGGTAAGATATCTTCTTAACTCTTGTAAAAAGATATTTTGAAATAAATTAAAACTAACATTACTTGTAAATTTGTGAAATCTGTTTATTTTAAAAGGAAACAAAAATGTTTTGTTAAATAATTGTATATGAGGCTTTTGTTGATTGAAATATATTCTCAAATCCAAAAAATCCACAAATTCAGCATGAATATTGGTTTGCTGTAAGTTAATAATATTATTATAAATTTTATCTTCTATATAATTAATATTAAAATTAGCATTAAAAATAATTAAATCGTCTATATATCTAAAAATTTTAAATTGGAAAGGGAATTCAATACAAAATTGATATTCAAAGGCCAATAGAAATAAGTTAGCAAGAATGCTACTGTAGTTTACACCCATTCCAATACCTTTAATTTGGGAATATATTTCATTATTAAATTCAATATAATTATTGTATAAATTAAATTGAAGAAAATTAATAAATGTTTTAATAGGAATTTTAAATAGATTAGTAATATTAAATTCTGAAATTAAAAATTTGATTTGCTGTAATAATGAATCCAATGGTATATTTGTAAATAAATTTTCAAAGTCTGCAGTAATAATATTAAAAATTTTGTTATTATTCACATAATTAATAACTTCATCATGGTTATTAATGAGCCAATAAAAATCCGGATTAATTTTACTTTTAATAATTTCATGTAATTTATTTAAAAAAATTTGTAAAATAATATTAGATTGCTTTAATATCGAATTTGTTGTGCTGCATATCATTCTAAATTTACCTGTTTTGTGAATTTTTGGATTTAAAAATAAATAATTGAGATTTTTATTGATATTGATTTTCTTATATTTAAGTGTTTTAAATTGTGATTGGAATTTAGAAAAACTTTTATCTAAATTGTTCAAAATAAATTCTTTAGTTTTAGTAATTTTTAAAAAAACGGTTTGATCATTCAACAATTCCTTAATTTTTTGAAAATAAAATTGTTTTCAAATGATAGCTAAATTGTTGTGTGCCTTGTCTATAGTTGTAAAAATATATTTATCTTGAATATATTTATATATTGAATATATTTATTGAATATATTTATTTACCATTAACTCTAAAATAGATGATTTTTTGAATAATTTGAATTATCTCATTAATGAATTTAAAAATAATAATTTTCCTAACAAAATTTTAAATACTTATATTATTCGATTTCAAAAGAAATTTAAATTTCAAATCTACAAAAAATATAAAATTAAATATATTCATTATTTTATTTAATCATTAATCTTCTAAACAGGACTTGTTATATTTTGATCATTCAAGTTATCTCATGACAGCTTAGAATTAAATCCTCTATTTGAGGAAGTTTTAAGTTTGAATTGATAACTGTCATCTTTTGCTCTTAATATTTTGTAGTATGTTTTAGAAATTTTCTGTGTATGTATGGGAAATGGATAATTTTTCTATGTATGTATGTAAAATGAATAAATTTTTCATGTATGTATGTAAAATGAATAATTTTTTTATGTGTATAAAATAAATAATTTTTATATGTATATATATGTGAGAGATTTTTATACATATAGCCAAAAAAAGCATATAATTTAAAAGATAATTTAAAAAAATAAAATAAATTTAAAAAACCTAAAAAAATATTAAAAAAAGAGAGCAATTTTCTTATAATAAAGCGCTGTTATGTTATTTCTAATAAATTTTTTTAGCTTAGTTTCAAAATTCAACACCAGGTGCCGCTGATGACGTGTAAGTTCATTCGAATCTTAATACTTACACAGAAACAGCTTTTTGAAATTAATTTGGTTTTTAAATTTCAGAAAGCTGTCCGGCAAATTTTATATGTTTAGTAATGTAAGTTAATTTTATTCTTATATTCTTTACATTCTGAATTTTAAATTGCAAATCATTGAATGAAATATTTGCATCACGAAACTTGAAAAGATGGCGATTCAAGTTTTGTCATTTGGATTTATATATATATATATAAAGTGAAACCTCCTTTAACGGACACTCCGAATAGCGGACACCTCTAATTAGCGGACATTATTGCGGGTCCCAGTCCCTTACAATAGGACATTCCATGTTATCCACTCCGAATAACGGACACTCTGAATAGCGGACAGTTATTTTAACTGCAAAAAATTTTTTTTTTTCTTTCTTCGATTAACATTTCGACAAACGCATCATGGTTGTATTTACATCGGTGTCCCATACATTGATACATTATATCGTTGTCCTATGATTCAATGCACGAATCTAAGGTCCTTTTTTTCACTGCAGTTGCTTTGTAGATATCAATCCATCGTAAAGCTATCCTATAAACGTGTTCATTAAATTTAGTGCGAATTAAAATGGCGTCAAAAAGGAAGAGATTGGCACTGAAAGAAAAAAATTGATGTTCTTGAAGTTGCTGAAAAAGAAAAGCTGAGTGTGCGTTGTCTTGCTGAACGTTTTAAAGTTGGAAAAACTCAGATAAGTGAACTTTTAAAGGACAAAGATGAGATTAGAAAAATGTGGATGGTGAATTCAACGAAAATTCGAAGAATTTGAAGTTTCGTAAAACTGAAACAATCAAAATCGACGAAATGGTGATAAAATGGTTCCGCTTTGCTCGTGCAAAGAACATTCCTATAAGTGGTGTTTTCCTTCAAGAAAAAGCCAGAGAATTCGGTTAAACTTTAGGATTGGACACATTTAAGGCATCAAATGGATGGCTAGAAATTAATTTTCTATATACTGTAATTAATTTTATCATTATTTAAGTAAGACAAACGGATTAGCACTCACTTAAAAAGAAATATAGTAAATAATTTGCAATTGTTCATATTCTCTCATGCCGCAATGATAATTGTAGAAATTTAATTAAGATTGTACGTAATTTTTCATTAAATGACATGCTATAAGCTAAAAAATAAAAAAAAGACAGTCCTCCCCAATAGCGGACACCTCCCAATAACGGACAAAACTTCCGGTCCCGTGACTGTCCGTTATTCGGAGGTAACACTGTATATATATATGTGTGTGTGTGTATATGTATATTGTGTGTAATATTCAAACCACGTATAGGAGCATGGCTGAGGATCAATATATACTGATAAACCCACGTTCGGAAATGCCCCACTATGGCGCTAGTTGCTCCTAAAGTGAGCCTTTGCTGCTCCTATCCTTTGCGACATCATGCAATATTTTTTGCAGACGAGCCCACATATTGATCTGGGGATGCTATTTTTGTTTGTTATAATTTTATTCGGTTTTAAGTGGTATTTGGATCAGAGGCGTAGCGTTGGTTCCAGCCGCCCGGGGCGGAGGCTAAATTCGCTGCCCCCTTTTTTAGGTATTTAAATCTAAAAGGCTCCAAAATGTTCAGAAATTCTAGAACTAGAATGATACTGTTACGATATATATTTTTATTGAAAAATTAATAGAATTAAAAATAAAACTTCTATCTTTAGCTAAAACTTTATTCGTCTACTTTTTCTAAGAGCAAATAGACAAGATAGCCAGATTGGTTAGTCTTAAAGTACTTACTGCTGATCTTAAATAATTTTTGAGCAAGGTCTTCACACATATTTTTTGCATAATTTATAGCGCCGTCTGTCAATTCCTCTCGTTTCTCTGTCAGTACTGTCTGCAAAGCACTTACGTTCTGAGCGCACAGTTTTATATTGAGTCCCTTTATCTGTAAATATTTTTGTGCGTCGTTCACTTCATGTAGCACAGGTTGCCAGAGGCCCAAGAAACAAAGAAAGGAAAATGACTGCATCGTAACTAGCAAAGTTCCTGCATCTGTTCTTGTGTTTAAGCTTTCATCTGTCTCTGTCAGTTTTTCCAGAGTGACCAACATGTCTTTATAATGATGCCGTGTCATATTTACAGCATCGCCTCTTGCGCTCCACCGCGTATCCTGAACTCTTTTTAAACTTTTACCTTTAGCTGCTATCAGAACTTCCCATCGATGTGTGGACGTGAAAAAAATGAATAGCAACGTTCTAATATACCGAAAAAAGTTACTGAACTCGCCTCAACTGTGGCAGCATGTAAACAAACCAGGTTTAACGAATGGTTTGAGCAAGGTACGAATTCAACTTTGGGATTTATTTCTTTTATTCTTTGCTGAACTCCTGAATGCCTTCCAGCCATAACAGCAGCAGCATCATATGCTTGGCCTCTGCAGTTCATTATATCGAGACCATCAGCTTCGAGCTTGCTCAAAATCATGTTTGAAATTCCTTCAGCAGTTTTACTTTTTGTTTCAATGAAATCTATAAAAGATTCCAATACTTGTACTTCCTGATTTTTAATCACTACGGATCTTAATACCTGCCTTGTTTGGTCTTTGAATATCGAACATTCTAATAAGATCTTCTTGCCATTTTTTTGTTTCCTTTGCCATAAGGTTTTGCTCTTTCTTGTCAATAGTCTGTCCTTTTTGAAGTCTGGTCTCTTAACTCCTTCCATTTGCAATAATTTTGGTTGTGTAGTGCACTTGATTCTGACTTGAAACCTTAGGATTCAGTTTCCACCAAGTATTAAATCCATCAGATGAGCAAAACTTTGATCCATTCGGTGTGTTTACGTTCTCGTTTAAACGACAGCAAAAGCAAAATAATGATGCTTTGGAAGGAGAATAAGCCATCTAAGTACGTAAAACTTTTTCGCCTTTAGTCAATGTACGGTAAAGCCATTCCCTGGTAAGCCGCCTTGTGTCTCCTTTTGATGTTAAAGAGCACGATTCTGAACGTGTTACTGTTGACGCTTCGGCGAAGTTAGTACTGATATGCTGAACAACTTCCTGGCCTTGCTGAATGAGCAACAATCGCATATTTTCATCTATATGCTCAGGCCATTTCGTCTAAGTTTCGGTATTGAGCAGCAGACAATACCGATGCTATATCAGTCTCTGTCTCTAAGCTATCGAGATCTATGTCTATTCATGCAGATGCAGACTCTGACTGAGTAGATGTTGTTGGAATTTGATCTTCAGGAACGATGTCATCATTTGCAACAGGTACCAGATCAACAGTATCAAGTTCTTGTAATTTTTCAGCTTTTTATGGGTTTGAAGCAGCAGTAGTCTCTGATGAACTTAAGCCCAACTTGGAATCTGACGTCTCAGGAACAGGACCTTTCACGTATTTAAGTATAGCCCTTCATTTCTTCTAATATTTTCTTCCTTAGCTCTTCTTTTATTACGGTAAGCAGCCTCGCTTTCTTTAACTCTTTTCATTTTTGATGCTAAAACAAAACAATATTGACATCTTAAAATTATAATTGGCTAAGTACCAAAGGTTTCGTATCGTAAATAATTTCAAAATAAGTAATGTTTTTTTAAAAAAATAGTTCTTACTAAAATTTACCTCTTTTGATTTCTTTATTTTAATTAAGTACAGCTTGGGCAACGTAGTAGGTAGTCAAAAGCTGCAAACAAACGAATAATTAATCTTGATTGTCCATCAATGATTGTATTTACACTTTAAACTAGGGTTTCCAAAATTATGGATATGTAAATTACGTAACTGTTAACGAATTTAAGAGTTTAAATTACGTAATTACGTAACTAACCCGTTATTTTTGTAAAAAACATGGATATGTAATTCTGAATAAGTCATATAATATTCACTATTCAAATATATCTATTCATTATTCATTGAATTACCACTATATCCTAATCTAATTAGTAAAGGTACAAAGATTTAGGTTATCACTAAGTATGTAAATATTCCATACTTCTTCTTCAATTCATCTCTCTTATAAATACTATTATTATTAAACATCTTCATCAACATACCAAAATAAATGTAATAATATATACATTTATTCTAAAAAATGCAAATTTTCAAGGAGAAAATCGTCTCATCTTTTTCAAGCCTTTCTACAGAATAAGTTGCGAAAGGCTTATACGTCTTCAATTCCTTTATTCTAAATGTATGATATTTATTTATTGCTTTATCAATGAATTTTTATCGGTAACCATCCTTTTTAAGAATTGTCTTTATATTTGCAATTTCCTTTATGAAATCATCTTCGTTACTCGTAGTTACATCAATCCTTTTTAAATAGTTTTCTATTATATTTCTTTTTATATCCAAATAATGTCCTGATTCAAAATTCTTAAAAAAATATGAAGAAAGTTTAACTTGACATTGGATGTGAATATAATAATTTATTAAAAAATATTTTATATAGTAAATTAAATATGAGTGATAGAAAGTATGAAATGGAAATAATTTACAAGATGGATTGCATGAATTGCGATGAGTTTTATCTGGGGGAAAGTAAAAGAACGGTAAAAGAACGAGTTCTTGAACATGGTTACTGTATTAGAAATAAATTGGTAGAAAATCTGAAGTGGCGGAACATTGTATTTAGAAAAAACACATTGTATTAATAATGAGATCAAAATTTTATGTGTTGAAAAAGATACGAAAATAAGAAAAATAATTGAAAGTATGCATATTAGAAATACGAGGGAGAAAAATTTAAATAAAAATGATGGAGTTGAAGTCAATTCTTGTATCGTAGGATTAGCTAAAGAGTTGGTACAAAAATTATATTTAGATTGAAATAACAAGGTTGTGATTGATGAAGTAATTGTTAAAAGCATTTGATTATTATTGGAAAATTTTAAACTCTGTTCTGGTAATTAATTGTTATTAACAACTAGTTAATATTACGTAGCATGTAGTCTGAGAATGCTAAGAATTTCGCAACTTATTCTGTAGAAAGGCTTGAAAAAGAGGAGACGATTTTCTCCTTGAAAATTTGCATTTTTTAGAATAAATGTATATGTTATTACATTTATTTTTGTGTGTTGATGAAGATGTTTAATAATATTACTAAGTATAAGTAACTACTTACAAGATTGACCGTATAGTAAAATATAAATACTTCTAACTAGCAGGTAAACAAAAATATAAATTGTAATACTCACTTGGTTTTGTTCACCACATATATTCAGCGAGAATTAATTCTTTCATATAAAGAATAGAGTTCAAACATCTGCAACATCAGTCGTCCAATTCACACTGACTCAATTACACTGCTACAATTCATGATTTTCTTTCCTTACAAAAGGAAACGATACAAAGTAGCAAAAGGGAGAAAAGTCGTGAGAAACAAAAAAATAAAAAAAAGAGAAAAAAATAAGAAATTAATAGTTGGAATTAAAGCGAACGAATCTAAAATAAAAACAAGGGAGAAATAAACCGTGACAATATTCAGCAAGAATTAATTATTAATTATTAAATCGTTCAAATTTTTAATTCCGATTCCAGGATATTATTATTATTTATTATGAAATTTCGCCGCCCCAAAAAAAGTGCCGCCCGGAGCGGATCGCCCACCCCACGCTACTGATTTGGATAATTATTTACAATAGAATAAAAACTAACAAGATAGAGAAAAAACAAAAATCGGAATAACGGTTTGTAAAGTGACGTACATAGTATAAACATTTACAACTATAGTAGTTGAATTAATTAATTAATTTAATTGCATCTACGGTGGGTGTAGATGTAATTAAATCACATTAGGACCAGCGGTATTTTTTGCAATTATTGAATTTGGATATTTTTTTACGAAAGTCTGATAACAAAAGTGGATTTGAAAGCTTATATTTCCATAATTAGTTTATTTTTTAATTAAAATAAAATAAAAACCAATCAAATTTCACACATTTCTTCAGGTAATTTTTTACAATAATAAATAATGATAAATAAATAATACTAAAAAACAACACAAACTTTAAGAAAACACAATTGCCAACAATAATCTCAAAAGTCCCTATACTGGTAGTTTGACTTTGACACTGACAGTGGGCAACCAGTGTTGCCTACTAACAATTTTATATGAAAACTTTACTAAGAATAGGCTATACTCATCATATATTAATTAATGATACCACATTTAACGATTTATATGCGAAATGCAAAATTTAAATATAAACATTTGCAAAAATATTTTGTGGTCCTAATGTGATGGCCACCCACTGTAGATGTAATTAAATTAATTAATTCTACTACTGTAGTTGTAAATGTTTGTCTACTGTACGTCAGTTTACGATTTACCGTTATTCCGATTTTTGTTTTTTCTCTATCTTCTTAGTTTTTAGTTTATTGCAAGTAATTACTCAAATACTGCATAACACCGAATAAAATTGAAACAAACAAAAATAGCAACCCCAAATGAATGTGTGGGCTCTGCTGCAAAACATTTCGCATGGTGTCGCAAAGGATATGTTTTCTCAAAAAGGCTCACTTTAGGACCACCTAGCGCCGTAATAGGGCGTTTCCGGACATGGGTTCATTTAGGAATATATTGATCCTTAGCCATGTCCCTACATGTGGTTTGAATAATACACATGAATTTTGCAACACCCTGTAGATGTAACGCCGGACAGTAATATGGGATTTGAAAATGTCAATACAAAAAACACATCACTATTTCTGTGAAGATATTCTATCCGCACGTCATCAGCGGCAAAATTTAGAAACAATTTAGAAAACAAAAACGCAATATTCCAAGACTTTGCTCCTTTTAAAATCAAAAACAACGTTACCCCATTTCCACAAGTCGTAAGGATTCCAATAAGATATCACTCATAGTCTGTTCGACATATAGTTAGGGCTAATGAGGTGGTGATGGATGGACTGATAACCGGACGGATAGAACCTTCTTAATAGAAACCTTTCTCCTTTTTACTTTGTATACGGTGTCGCTGAAAATAGTTTTGATTTAACTAGAACAACTTAGTATTCGTATTACAAAGCCCGACATATCAGCTTCCAACCAACCTTCTGCTTTTTATTTTCATCCGACTTTGCAACCAACTAATTTTAGATAGAGCTAACAAAGTCTATTTAACTTTCTGTAATAAGTTAAAGAGAGAAATTATATAGAGGACAACAAAGAAAGTAATGCTATTTACAAAAGTAATGTAAGTGAACATAATCTAAAAAGAATTTAGGCACATTTTGATAAGATTGATGAGGACAATGAATACTCAAAAGCAAAAAATAACGACAACAGCCATCGTGGTTGCTAAAACGAAGTACATAATTCTAATTACATTGCTAGGAAATAAATCTAAGTTTGTTAACTTGTTTGTTAACAAGTCTGATTCAGACTAAATTGGAACTGTTTACTATTTTCGGAAATCTATTCAAAAAGGTTTAGTATTGAATCAATTGAACTTCTTCACAGAATACTGTTCTGTGTTTTTTTCTGAATATAATTCTAATCCCCGTAATCTAATAGGAAATCAAAATATAACGTATAAAAAGACGATAGCAAAATGAATTTTATTAATCGGATTTTAAACAGCTTCCGAATTCTTGAATTAAATTATAAATTAACAATTCATGAATGATATGTATTTTTCTTACTTTTATGAAAATATTGTTATTGTTTTTAACATATCATTTTGAAAGATACCGATGTTTCTCCGAACTTGGAAAGCTTAAAATAATGAAAGTGATTAAATAGTGGATATTGGGGAAAATAGTGAGTGCTTCTAACCTGTTAATAAATTCTGCAATAGCGAAACTATTGCACATAGAAGTGAAGTAAATGGGTGATTCTACAAAAAAACCTGCAATTTCAGTCAAAAATTTTTGAGATTTTAAATTTCAAGATTTCCTTTTCAAAAAAATTGAGATGATTGCTTTTGACGTTCTTACATCCATGATATAAGTGGTTCAGGTCAACGCATTTTGGTTATTTAAAAAAAAAAAAAAATGATGGTAGGCTATGTCCACAGAAGTCACTTGTGTTAATACTGATGTCGAATTTTAATATAAATTATATTCGAAATAGTGAATTTACTTGGGAAAAACTATGAAATAAATAAATAGAAGACTAATTTATGAATTAAAATAACTTTTTATCAAAAGAGAAAATCATGTACAATAAAAATGAATCAGACTGCCAATCTTAAGCGTCTATAAAAATGTAAATATATAATTACATATATCATATATTATATTATATATATTTATATAATTATAAATATCCTTATTGGCATTTAACAAAGACTGGAAGTGAAAGACAAGTCTTCGTGAAAAACATAGTAGCCGCTATTGTTGAGGATCATCATTTCCATGGACCCCAAATGTCCACGGAATTGATGTCCACGGAAGTGACGAATACTTATGTTTCTTTATCCATGTGCTCTTCATTTTGAGGTTAGGAATACAAGTCATTCAGAAAATTAAGTTTACCATATTTCAATTATCATGCCTAGAAATAATCCGTTTTCCATAGAAAAATTAGGTTCTAAACATGACCACAGAAGTGACGGGATGAGCTGTGCAAATGACGAAAAATGAATAAAAAGGTAATATTTCCCTGACAAATGTGCGACTCGGACGAATAAAATCACTTCCCAATCCAAAATCGCCGTGTAAACTTTTATTTTTAAGTGAAATGGAAGACAACTAGCTCTTCGGGTGGATTTTTTAGAAAGTTTACTAATGTCCACAAAAGTGATTGCAAAACCTTGTGACTAGACTTGAGGATGCAAAATTTTTTTACTGATAATTCCAAAAAAAATTTCACTCAATATTATGTTAAATTTATGTATTTTCTGATTTCACCATATATATATTATTTGAAAAATATTAAAAAATAAAGCAGTTTGGATCTTTAGAAGCTATCCAACTGTAGCTTGTGACAGTCCACGGATGTGACGAATCGCCTACTGTAGACAACTTTTTTTTTGGAAATTCCATAAAATTTAAAAAGAAAAATGTACTAAACTGTAGTATATTTTGTACTTCAATGTGTGATTTTGAAAAATGACAAATATTTTCAATCATTTTCAATTTATTGCTCTGTGACACGAATTTCAGGTTTCCTGTAGATTCACCCAAATGCAAAGCATCGCAAACCGGATTGAAAACCGTAGTTAAAGATCCTTTAATTCCAAGGACATTTAGATTCGTGGATGCCTCCGTATCTGACATATCTGGAGACAATAACTCGACAAACCTTCCCCAGCCCAGTAGTTATAGTAAACAGCAGGGCCCTACATTCATCAGTTGGACGAAAAGACACCATGCTTTCTTGAATTTTGCATAAGAGTTCTTGAAAATAAATTATAAGCTAACATTTCATCATTTATTTAAATCTAAAAATTTTCATGAAAATGCTTTTTATTTTTATGACATCATTTGAAGATATCGAAGTTTCCAAGCTCCGAAGACCGTTACCTTTGATTTTGTTTCTGTGGAGTATAGTTGCATTAGTCATCGCTTCCGGATATCAAGGGCAACTATTTAGTCTCATGGCTTTCCCATCTTTGGAGAAACCCATTGATTCCATTTCTGAACTGGAAAGAAGAATTACTGATGGAACAGCACAGCTTATAAATTTTCGAGGGGCAGCCTTCACACAATTTTTAAAAGTAAGTACTAAAGTTATAAAATTTATGATGTATTATAAAAATAAATGTATTATTATTATTCATATTGTTATTTTCTTTTCTTAATGTAATACAGAGGATCAGGTGGTACAAAGGTATAAGTTGAGGCTGGAGCTAGAGAAAACAGGTAAATTCCCGGCGAAGATGAGAAGTTTTTCTCTCCTTGTTTCTTCTCCAAATGGTTTCTAGTATTCATCATTTCTCTGTAAAATAGGGATCGGGTTTCTTTCCCGGGTTAAATGTTGGAGCGCTTTGGACTTATCAACTGTCCTAAGCCGGATATTACACGGGTGAAAATTGGGTGGTTCTGTGCATGATGTTAGCTAGGAATTTGCTGGTCTTCGCCTGTTTAACTGGTTTCCCATCATGATATTAAGAGTCTATAACAGGACCCAGCAAGAATACATTCGCCCATCTCAAAATCACCTAAAGATCTAGTGTTGACGGAATCGATAGAAGCTTGTTCTCTTAGAACTTGACAATTACCATCATACATACGTTTTACTTACGAAAATAAACATTGATTCATTTAAAAATCATTTATTCAAGGCATCGAATAAGGAAATATTTTATTTTTTCATACTTTTGTATTTCATTGTTTTCAATTTCGATATTTCAGTTAAATCTCGACAATGGAGATGTTTTCGAGATTTCAAACGCTAGCCGAATCAACTTTTCAGACCGAAATTATGTTTCAAATTTGGTTAGTAATGTCGCTTTTTCTGGAAGCGTCCACGAAAACATAGGGAAAAGATGACCTATGGTATTGAAAATCAATTTTGTACTGAGTAATATCGTATAAACAGATACAAATCTGTTGGACTTCTTACGTCCCCAGGGGCGCTATTCGTTATCAAATCATTCAGACAGCCAGTATGAAAATATAATACGCTCTAGAAACTGCTGGCCAGCAGGAATTCCCAGCAAAGAACCACCCAATTTTCACCCGTTTAATGCCCGCCAAAATTCATAACAATTATCGAGAAGTTGCTGATGACTATACCTCCAACAGAACATGGAAGGGGCAAATATTGAATGCGGTAATGATTTTAGTTACGATTTGAATATTGCAACAAGTGATACTATTATTTAACTCACTCAATAACAAGTTTTCAAATTTTACTGTTTTTATTAGCATTTAGATGTTAATTTATTAAAACAATATCTAAATTTATTTATCTATTATCAATTTATGTACCATCATGCCTATTTAAATTATTTGTTTTTGAATTTCTTATTAACAAATTTTCAATCAATTTCCTTGTGTGGTTATTTCTATTTCTAATATTTTTACTTTTATAATTGATAATAGTACAAATTTAAAAAAATTATTAATAATTTATAAACCTCCTCTAACGAATAAAAACTATTTTCTTAAAGAATTAGAAAACACTATAGAATATGCTCATAAAAAATTGGAAAAAACTAATAATTTTATAATTATTGGTGATATGAATATTAATATTCTAGAAAAAAAAAAACAATTCTTTGGTACTGAAATATTTAGAAATTTTTAATACTTATGGCTTTGAGAATTTAATTGATACTGCAACTAGAGAAGTACAGACAATAAAATCTTATACTTCAACATGCTTAGATCACTGTTTTATTAATTTAAAAAATAAAGATACTAAAAGTAATATTATACAAACAGAAATATCAGATCATTATATAATAATGTTAGAAATATTTAATCAAAAATTAAGTAAAAGTAATCAAAATCTTAAAAAATTCAGAAGACACAATAATATAATAAATGAGGAATTATTTATTGAAAAATCAGAAAACTTACTTAATAATATAAGAAATAAGCAAATAATTGACCCAAATAAAATAATAAATAAATTTGTAAAAATTATAAATAAATCTAAAAAACAAATAAGTAATAAAGAAAAATATAGAGAAAACCATGAATATCATTATCAAACTAAAAATAATAAAAAACAAAATTATAAACATGAATGGATAACAGATGAAATATATAGTCATATTAAGGAAAAAGATAAGTTATATAAAAAACATAAAAACAATAAAACAAATAAAGAATATAGAGAAATTTATAGAAAAAAGAGTAATTGGTTAAAAAACCTAATACAAAAAACAAAGCAAAGATTCTATCAAAATAAATTTCTAAACACTTACAATAATAATAAAAAGACTTGGAATATAATAAATAATATTATAAAAAATAATGAACATAAAACTATTGATAAAAACAAAATTTGTAAATTAATAGAAAAATATAATTATAAGCAAACTGATGAATTATTTGGTAAAACATTTAGTAAAGTTGTTAGTACATGTAATTGTAACACTAGAAGTAATAATACGGATATTGAAACTTCAATAAATTCAATAGTGTTTAATATACCTAGTATTGAAAATATAATGAATATAATTACATTAATGAAAAATAAAAATACTGTTGGTATTGATAATATTGCTGTAAAAGATATAAAAAAGTATATGGATATATTTGCAGCAATATTGCATGAACTTATAAAAGCCATGTTTGAATATGGAACTTACCCAAGTATTTGGAAAACTGCGAAAATAACTCCAGTATATAAAAAAGGAAAAATTGATGATATAAAAAATTATAGGCCAATTTCTGTTCTTTCCAATATGTCAAAAATTATAGAAACATGCTTAACTAATTCAATATATAACTTTCTGTATAAATATAAATTACTAAAAAAAGAACAATTTGCATATCAAAAAAATTTAAGTACTGATAAACTCTTTCAAGATTTCCAAAAAATCATAAATTGTGCATTAAATAACGGTTATTATATATATATTATTTTTATAGATTTTGAGAAAGCATTTGATAGTATTAATCATAAGATATTGATAGAAAAATTATTTCATATTGGAATAAGAGGCAATATGATAGAAATATTAAAAAACTATTTAAAAAATAGAAAAATAAGAATTAATTTAAATTCAAAATTAGGTAAAACATATAAATTAAAAACAGGAATTCCTCAAGGTTCAAACTTAGGACCACTTTTATTTATTTTATACTTAAATACATTATATAGTACAATATCAACATCAAAAATTTTTGCTTATGCTGATGACATCATATTGATAAATATAAATGAAAATTATGAAACTGCAGAATACAATATACAAAAAGACTTTAATAAATTAATTATTTGGACACACAATAATAAAATGAAAATAAATAGTGAAAAAACAAAACTAATGATATTGAAAACAAAAAATAAATTTTTACATACAAATCCAGTAATAAAATATCATGATTATAATTGTTTATTCGATGATGACATAAACTTCCAAAGTTGTAATTGTGATAATATTGAAATTATTAAAACAATTAGATATCTAGGTTTATATATTAATGATCAATTCTCTTGGAAAACACATTATTTATATATATTAAATAAACTTAATTCATTAATATATATGTTTCAACATATAAAGGGTATCTTTTCTATAAGATACAAGATGTTAATATATAAATCATTTATAGATTCATTAATAAATTATGGATTATGTTGTTGGGTACATTTAGGTAATACAGACACTAATAACATAAATAGAATATTAAATAAAATAATGAATTACATAATACAAGATTATTGTATATTAACAAAAAATGAAAAAATACAGATAAGAATAAAATATAAAATTTTGATGCCAAAAGAAAAAATATTATATTCTTTAATAATAAATAACTTTTATAAAATTAGAAATCAAATTAGAAATTATAACTTAGAAAATATTACTAGAAATACATTAATAAAGATTTTATATTATGAAAATCCTAAGAACAACTTTGGATTAAGAAATAAAAATAGAATTCTATTAAAGATTTTTATGCAAATTACAAATGAATTAAAACAAAATAAATTTAATAAAATAAGTATATTAAAAAGGCAAATACTGAAAAAAATAATATTTGGCGAAATTATCTGGAATATTTAGGTATTTTTGATTACATATACTATGTTTATATTTTGTGTGTTTTTGGTCTTGTGTATTGATATTTTGTTTATATATTTTTTAGTTGAATAATTTTGGCATGAGAGATTGTTATTTAAAGTTTTATTTTCACAATTAGATTTAGAAATTTTTAATGTTATACAGTATAAACATTATGTTATACAGTAATGTTATACAGTATAAACATTGAAAGAAAGAAATTGTAATTAGAATAATAAGTAAAAAATAATTTGGGAACCTTAAATTTGATTGTAATGAATGATATTTATAATAATTTTCTTTTTGTATTTGATTTTCTTTTTATATTTCTGTGATATATTGATTTTTATATAATTATATAATTGAATCTAATTTAAGTATAATTCGTATAATTGCGTAATTATATAATTTTTATATGATTTTATATGATTAATACTTTTTAAATTACAAATATAAATTATTTATACTTTCAGCACCTGCATCACAGGATTTCATTTTGAAAACCTAGCAGGACTGTAATTTTAAATTTAGAAATAAATAAATAAATAAAAAATAAAAAAAAAAAAAAAAAAGAAATATGTCCAAATCGTGCTTAGTCTATGTTCGCATTTGTAACACTGCTCAGATATTTCAGATCCTTCAATTTTCTTTTTTTAATATAGTTACGTTGTTACAGGACATGTTCCCTCTCTCAGTAATACGTTTACTCTCTCAGTAATAAAAATTCTCACAATTCAAGCAATCAATTTTATACACAACCACCATTTTATATATCGATTCACTCTTATTTATCTCCGAGTATAAGAAATTTTTAAATTTATTCTTATATTCGAAAATTGTATAATAACCAAACTTTTTACATGTGTCTTGCAACTACACTCATGTTTGTGAAAATTGCAACACCATGAAGATCAAAATGGAAGAAAAGTCATCACACACATTACAATAGTGATACAAATAAACGGTTAACGTTTCAAAGCAATGCAACATCAGTATTTGCAAAAAATCAATTTGGTGAAAAGCCTCCATGAACTGCAATGAGAACTGTTAAACGACATGGCATCGTATCAGACCTTGGATGTGTTCCTGGGGTATTGCCTGCCAGGCTGCTTTTATCAGAGTCCACAGTTCATCGGTATTGGCTGCTGGATGACAATGACGGGCTAGTTGCCGAATGACCATATCCCAGACATGTTCAATAGGTGATATATCGGACCAGGGAAGTACGGATATCTGCCTTGCTTCGAAGACAGCCTGGACATTTCTGGTAGCATGTCGTCGGGCATTATCTTGTTGGGATATGTCTCCCGTAGTGTGCCGAAGGAAGGCTACGACTTCAGCCTCCACAACTTTCATGATGGAGCGGTTCATGTTCAGAGTTCCCACAATCCGTAGCAGTCGAGATCGCTTATGATATTTAGTTGTTCCCCAAACCATCATGCCTATCGTTCGTGCAGTGTGACGCCGGACAATACAGTCTGGAAGATGGTTCTCACCTTGATATCGTCTAATGCGTATGCGGGCATCATTGTAATACAAGTTGAAGCGAGACTCGTCCAAAAATGCGACATGGTGCCAATCTGCACGCCAGTGGGTTTCAAAAAACCCATTCTCTGTTTCATGTATCTTGTTTCTAATATTGATATTAATTTGATTTCTTTTTTTAAAAAACATTATTTTATTTACATGCAATTAAACATTATGTTCACATTCGTTTGGACTGATGTGTTTGGCATTGGGATGCATATTTAGTTCTTAAAATCTAATGATAAATCTCCGATATTGCAAATCTTCTTAATTCTTTCAATAAGCTATCTTTCTCCTTCTTTTCCTAATTTTTTATTATTTCAGCTGCTTTTCCACTGGAAAAATCCATCAATATAGGCATATGGTTGTTATTATAAGATTCTATTAATTTATCTCCGTCTTTCTCCTCTCTCATTTCGTTATCAATGCAACCGACTACTCTTTCACTTCCAGGCTTGGACTTCGAATCTTCCATTATCAAAACTCGATTGTAGTTTCACCCTATTCTTTTATTATTTCATTAATTTATTCATGGAAGTCTTCCAACTGTTCATCTGCTTCTATTGCTGTTGATGAAATTTTGTGTGGCCATATCTTCTGATTTTTTTTAATTATTGTGGTTATAAGTTTTAAACGACTTATTTGGGAGCTATTATGTTAACGACCAAAATCAGTAGCTATTGTGCTTGTCTTTTGCGTCGTTCCGTGAATGTCCTCCCCCTACATCTCCCGAACGGAAGACCGGATCGATAAATTTCACCATCGTGTTTGGATTTCTGAACAACAAGGGTATTTTCAGGGGTCAAGCCCCTCCCCCCTCCCTTCCCATGTTCGAGATATTTGCCATTGTTTTTGTTGAATTTCCGCTATTAGATTAAATGTTAGCAATGCAACCATCGAATTTCAGTTGTCAGCTATAGCTTGATGCCTTGGGTCTCGGACTCTTATACTGAAGGTTATCAGTTGAATCCGTATATTTCTTTTTTTTTTTCCTTCTTAGTCTTTTTTTTTTCTATTTTCCCTAATGTTTTTTTAACTTTTTTTCCAACCTTTTTTTTTCTGATATTAATGTACTTCCTTTTGTTAGTATTATTTTGTTTTTATTATAGGTAGCTCTTAAATTTTAAGCTTGAGCACAAAATTACATTCACTTATTCTAATTTCTTTAATTTCTTTTTTTATTAAAAAATGTTACACATTTTCTATTGTTAGTTCTTACAGAGTTGATCACTTTTCAAATCTTTTCCATTTCGTAAGCAAGTTAAAAATTCAGTTTCCAAAACATATCACATTTTCTCAATAAATTGATTCTGTCCTTCTCATTAGATGGAAGAGAGATTAAACAGGCCAATTCAAATAAATTTCAGCATTAGAATTCAAGGAGTATAGCCTAATCCACTTAGTGAAAGATTTCGTTCAAATTCCTCGATATTCTTATCTAGATTGCACACTTAATTGTTTTACCAATAACATGCTATTAAAAAGTATGAAATTGATCACTGTTAGAGTTACAGAAAAAGATGTTTTTCTTAAAGTAAAAAATACATAAGTATAATTAAAAGCAGTATTTAATGTCCGCAATAATTCATAAATCAGGAAAAAAAACACAAATGGATAGTAAATATTCCCGTTGATGTTAGTTCAGTGTGCGAAAGCATATTTACTGTCCATTTATTTATAAACTGCACTTTTATATATAAACTACATACTTGATGAACTTTAGAGAATCGATTCATTTTCATAAAAAAAGTTGATCTTATTCCCTTGAAATAATTTATTTTAAGCCTTTCTTACCCTTTTGACTCTTATATTTCGCTATGGAAATGAAAAATGCTGATAGAGAAATGTAATAAAAACATTTATATTCCCAAAATACTTTTGGAATTTTTCTGTAGAATTTGTTTTTCACTGTTACCTATTTTTTTATTAAGTAATTTAAACTATATTATTTCAGAATTCAAAGCTGGACATTTTGCAAAATATTTGGAAAACTGCAAATAAAAATAAAGAATTGATGAATTATGAAAATCATGAAGAAGTTTTGAACAATTTAATTGGAAACAAAGTAACAGTGATAACCAGTAAAGATTGGGCTTTAGCAACGGCAAGGAAAATAAATAAAAGTCAAGATACGCTATATTTCTCCAAAGAAGCCCCATATCAATTTATGGCAGGTGTACTATATCGTCCAGGATTTCCATTTCGTTGGGATATCGATAAATTGTAAGTAATGCTTCTATTTCTAATGGTCTGTAAATAAATTTTTGAATATTTTTGAATTTCAATTTCTTTTGAAGAAAGGTATTGTTCCTAAAACCGGTACAAACTCAAAGCAAAGCTAATCTTACGATATAACATTTACTTAAGGTTAATTTGCATTTTCCATATTTTTATTCAGGAACAAAATCGTATTGCAAGTTAATTATTCTTTCAATAGTCGACTAATTAATTTTCTACCCGCTATTTTACAATTTGTTCAACTACTTTCCTGGAAAGATAAGGCTCTGAAAATGTTTTAGTCTTTATTTGCACGTATGTGTGTGTGTGTGTTTGGTATTGTTATGAAGCCAGATGACAACTGAACTCTTATCATCTCAACAAAACTATTTATATCTTAAAACATGCGAAAATGACGTCTAACAAGAACTTCTAGAACAAATATACAACAGTTTAAAGTTTGAAATTTAAAAAAAAATCTGAAAACATAATACAATATTTTTCAATACAGTACAATAAAAGTTTACAAATAATTTCAGTTGTGAGGAAGCCTCCACGATTCCAAAAATACAAAAAAAAAAAGAAACCAAATACAGTAGAGAATCCAAAAAACAATTAAAATATTAGATAACTAATTCATCAAATATGGTTGCACTTCACATCAGCGGAGAAACAGGGATCTTGTTGCTTGACTGGATTCGGTTATGGCTCAGGTGGAGCAGTCGAGCTAGTAGTACATCTTTATCTCCAGATGGTGTTGTCTGTACCCTTTGGCTACAGTTTCCACCGGCTCGGATTTCCAGTGAAAATAGCGTTTCTTCGGAAAGTAATGGTTTCGTTCTCACTGTGATCTTCAGAACTAATACAAGAATCTTGACAGACATCTCGTCAAATGTAAGGTTTCATGCAGGCAACGTAAACAATGTCGGCACAATGACAGCAGGAAATCATGTTTAACTTCTCGATAGAGTCGTCGACAATAGAAGCGACGTCGGATTATTTCCCAGGTCCGCTATAACATTTACTTAAGGTTAATTTAAATTTTGCATATTTTTATTCTGGAACAAAATCCTATTGCAAGTTAATTATTCTTTCAATAGTCGACTAATTAATTTTCTACCCGCTATTTTACAATTTGTTCAACTACTTTCCTGGAAAGATAAGGCTCTGAAAATCTTTCAGTCTTTATTTGCAAATTATGTGTATATGTGTGTTTGGTATTGTTATGAAGTCAGATGACAACTGAAGTCTTATCATCTCAACGAAACTATTTATATCTTAAAACATGCGGAAATGACGTCTAACAAGAACTTCTTGAACAAATATAGAATATATATATATATATATATATATATATATATAGAAATTCTAGAACAAATATATATTTAAACTATTAAATAGTTTAAAAGTTTGAAATTAAAAAAAAGTCTGAAACATAATGCAATATTGTTCGATACAATATAATAAAAATTTACAAATAATTTCAGTTGTGAGGAAGCCTCCACGATTCCAAAAATACTAAAAAAAAAAAAGAAACCAAATACACTAG
Organism: Thereuonema tuberculata; assembly: GCA_023159025.1. Lineage (NCBI taxonomy): Eukaryota > Metazoa > Arthropoda > Chilopoda > Scutigeromorpha > Scutigeridae > Thereuonema > Thereuonema tuberculata. The sequence continues at coordinate 63,678,815 of JAFIDM010012231.1, read as the reverse complement.
AGAATCTAAAAAACAATTAAAATATTAGATAACTAATTCATCAAATATGGTTGCACTTCACATCAGAGAAGATACGGGGATCTTGATGCTTGACTGGCTTCGGTTACTTTGGTTATTTTGGGAAAATAATGGTTTCGTTCTCACGTCATCTTCAGAACTAGTACAAGAATCTTGATAGACATCTCGTAAAATGTAAGGTTTCGTGCAGGCAACGTAAACAATGTCGGCACAATAACAGCAGAAAATCATGTTTAACTTCTCGATAGAGTCGTCGCCAATAGAAGCGACGTCGGATTATTTCCCAGGTCCGCTATAACCCCAGATGCCCAGCCGATATATCGCCATGACACGTAGTAAAGGCTTCGTGATGCAATGCTTTGGGAAGGACCATCAGCCATGAACCACTCTCAGAGATAAAATTCTTCTCCAGAATGAGACCATCTTCCAAAGCATAGACATTAGCGTAGTTAGATTCGGAAATACTGTCGATGGTTTCCCTACAGAAACAATCATTTCTTTGCACATCTTGAATTCTGGATGCGGAATTGATAAAAACAGACTCAATGTCTTCACTATCAAGAGGCTTTTCCACTGGTGCTAGTGAAAGACAATCTGCGTTAAGATGGTGTTTTCTTGATTTATGAAGCAGTTTTACATCAATTCCTGCAGACGCAACGTGCCAAACGAAACATCCATTTGGATGTCGAAGGTTGGCGCAGAGCATGATGATCAATGACAATAGCAAAGGGCTACCCCAAAAAGGTATGGTCGAAACTCTAAAACTGTCCTAGTGATGGCTAAATATTTTTTTCAGTTGTCGAATAATTAGCATCTGCCTTCGCTAAGCATCTGCTAGAATAAGGGATGATACGCTCATTAATATTCTATTGTGTAAGTACTGCTCCGAATTTGTAAAATTCTTTACAAATCGTCGATAGTAGGAGCAATGAGCAATAAAGCTTCGAACAGCACGAATATTCATAAGGCCGGAAATTCAGAGACATCACGGGTTGTGTCTGGATTAGGAATCACTCGCTTAGTGTTAATACGATGTCCAAGAATGTTTAAATGGTTGCTGACAAACTTGTACTTCGCTAGTTTGAATTTAAGTCCAGCTTCATCTTTGCATCTTAGAACTGCTCTAAGACTAGAAAGGTGTTCGTCAAAGATATTGGAAAATTTCTAGGAGTCTACATGCATACAACCATAGAGCCATCCGGCTCTCTGTTTTAAAAAAACTCAAATCGTGACAAGATTGTGATATGTACCCCTTCTGAGCTTTCATGAAACTTTGTAAATTCTTGTAAGTACTGTATTAAGCCAACAAAACTTCCCTTAGAGAAACATTAGAACTAAGATAATGGATTTCTTAAAAAATTAATCGAATTATTTACAATTACAATTACAATTAATTGAGTTTGACACTATGCTGATTTAATTATTGTTTTCGGAAAATTAAAAATGTGTTCTCTATGTATTGATTCAGTATTATAAAAAAAATAAAACGGTAACTGCTATATTATTTGACAATTTTAAAAAACAAAGAGAAGTAAAAAAGTATATTATTTAAGGAAAATAGACTTAATTTTTTTTTTTCAGATCTTGTCTGTTTTATAATTAAATGATTATTTACTTACATATAATAAATATGAAATATTATCTGCATTCACGGAGAACATAATATAATGATGAGCTTAATTTTTTCATTGGCCATTTGAATGTAATATAAATATCACAAATAATTAGTTTTATCAAAATTTTTAACGTGTATACAAAATAAGTTTTAAATAATATATACTTTAAAAACGCACAAAGATAATTATAAATTAATCCCTTTTAATTAAATTATTTATAAATTTCCAACCAAAATTTTTTACATTTCAATTATATAAAATTATAATTAGTATTTTTGATAATTACTTACAATTAATATTTCAATTACTATTTATAATTATAAATTAATTAATATTTACAATTAATCTATTAACTAATATTTACAATTATAAAATGATTTTTCAATTCAATGTTTTATATTTACAATTATTATTTTCAATTAATAATTCAATTACTAGTATATTTATAATTATATAATATTAATCTATATTACTAAAATCTTTTATTTCTCTGTCTGTGTGTCTGTCTGTCCGGCGCAGTTTTCTGTGAGAATGAAAAATAGAAAGAATATTTACAATGAAACATCCACGACAGAAAACGAACCTACAACCTTCTGATCCAAAGTCAGACATCTTATCCATTAGACCATGGGAACTACAACTCTCTTCATATTGTTTTTTTGACTCATCTGTCAAACCTGAACTGACTTTGACTGAAAAATAACAATTGTAATAAAAACAAAGTCAAAAAAGAAAGAAGCAGTACTTCATTAGGTAGAATACTGAGAAATCACTATTTGTAGCCTAAAAACCACTGAAAAGTATCAATTGGAATGAAAAAAAAGAGTCAAGAAAGAAAGAAGCAGTATTTTCATTAAGTAGAATACTGAAAAATCACTATTTGTAACTCAAAAACTACTGAAAAGTATCAATTGGAATAAAAAAGGAGAGTGAAAAAAGAAAGAAGCAGTATTTTTATTAAGTAGAATATTGAAAAATCACTATTGGTAACTCAAAAACCATCATTATTTGTAACTCAAGAACCACTCAAAAGTATCAATTGGAAAAAAAGAGAGTCAAGAAAGAAAGAAGCACTATTTCTGTTAGGTAGATTACTGAAAAATCACTATTTGTAATTCAAAAAGCTAGAATCATATCAAAGTAAAAAAACTCACAATAAATATGCGGCTCATCAACCAAAATGAACGAGAGTGTCGATAACATGAATCGAATGATAAGTCTAAGAATACAAGGAAAGACTACAGAGCATACAAGTGCGAATAAAATTGACACTTCTGATAATCCACCACACGAACATCTCTATCTGCCCGAGTATCTGAACGCATCAAATCTCAGTGGTATTCTCAACATTGTTTGTCATTGAAGATTAGATTTCCAATAATATTGTTGCGAAACATCAATCCCAAGTTTGCATACTGCAATGGAATCAACTTAAATGCCGTTCATTCGATAATGATCTCATAGAAACCGAAGTTATAACAGAACTCACAAACGAGATTTTGTTTTCATTCATAGGATGTCTGTGGAACCATGCGATAATTTACTTCCATTCACTTTCACAAGAAAACAATTTCCGATCAGACCGTCTTAAGCGATGTTTATCAATAAAGCTCCAGGATAAACTCTAAATAAATTTGCCATATGTTTGAAAAACGTTGTTTTCACTCACGTAGAACTTTATGTCTTTGAGTCATAATTCAACAGAATTTATCTTCACTCTAAAAGAATAGTTACAATCAATTTGTCGCGAAGAATTTCGTATACAAGCTATGATCTTCATTTATCATCTATATCAACTAACGTCCATCTGAAATATCTTTTTCAAATATCTATATCGAACATTGTGATGGCCTAGATTAGCAGATAATTTTCACTATTTGTAACTCAAAAACCACTGAAAAGTATCAATTGGAATTGCATAAAAAAGAAAAGAAAAAAAAGAATCACTATTTCTATTAGGTAGAATACTAAAAAAAATCACTATTTGTACTTAAAAACAATCACTATTTATAACTCAAAAACCACTGTAAAGTATCAATGGAAATAAAAAAAAGAGACTCAAGAAAGAAAGAAGCACTATTTCTATTAAGTAGTAAATGAGAAGTGAACTGAAAAGTGAACTAGAACAGGTATTTTTTTTATTTTTTTATTTACAATTGGTATTTACAATCGGCTGAATTAATCAACCTGAAAATAGGACGAATAAATAAACAGGTAAGTCTCTCAGATTAAATATCTCAACACTTGATTACAAGACTAGTAATTCTTATACAATGTTCGAATGGTACGATGAAACACATCTACTTGAAGTTTCCGTCTCGTATGTACCCTGGGATTCAGCAATGTTGCATTCCACGTGAGAGTTCCGTTCTTCACGTAATGTTCCTTTCTCAACTGCTGATAAACTGCAATAAACACTTTCAACAACAATGTATTAATTTACACTGAATTATTAATATTGAATATATCACTGCATTAATAACGTCACCTTTATCACTTATTTAATGCGTCACACTAAAGCTTAATAATCGCTCAGTCAATATATCATTGTGGCACTAATATAATTATGCATTTAATTTTACAATATTTCCTTCATTTATCGCTGTTGCATAATAATTAATTATTTTTCTTTTTCGGAATTTGCATTAAATATTATTTCTCTGCTTCACTTGTATGAACATTAAGCTTTAATATTCTTCTTTGCTACGTTTCATTATTCTTTAGCACTTAACGATTAATGGCTTTTCTAACGTAATAATAAACAGAAATATTACCTTCTGTCCCTTGTGTGATTTCGAGCTGAAGTTGCAACATTCATGAATTCCCGTTGAATTTGGCGCTCCAGGCTTTAATTCTACTACTTGTAGAATGGATTCCTTTGAATGCGAGGATTTCTCTAAACAATCCAATGAGCCTTATTCTTCGCCTTGATAATGTCTTAATTCCTTCGTAGGTTTCCTTTGCTTCTTATGAACCGCATTTGCTTCGTGTTGGAATCACCGCCTGACCGCTAACCGTCAGCTGATTCTTCTCGCTTCTGCGCAATCGCTCCTCTTGACTTCGTCTGAGGCTCTCTTCTGGATTGCGTCATCGTGACGTTTTTGCTTCATTTCTTCGGGGAGGCATCGTAGCTTTCAACTTCTCGTGACACACGCACTGACTGGCTGATTGACTGAGAGACTGGAAACGAGGCGGGCTCGTTCCTTTATAGGCGTTTTTCCATTACGTCATATTTAAATTTAATTTTGTTTCTTCCATTATTTTAATATAAAATTTAATTTGCATGAGAAGCTTTTTAAAATCACTTATTAATTATTTCAAGAATAATCACTTCAAGTAGAATACTGAAAACTCACTATTTGTAACTCAAAAGCCACTGAAAAATGTATCTATATTACTAAAATCTTTTATTTCTCTGTCTGTCTGGTGCAATTATTGTTATTTACAAAAATAGAAATAATTTCTACAAGTTATCTACTGGAATCGAACACGCACCTTCTACTCCGAAGTTAGACGTCTTAGGCATTACACCACAAGGATTACATTCTAATCTCTACAAAAAAAAAAAAAAATATATCATAGATACGATTCACACGCTGATTCTAAAAGCAGTCGTGGATTGAAAGAATATAGACATCAAAAATTAAAATAAAAAAAAAAAAAACTTTAAAAAAATTTTAGTTTTATTTTACTTGATGTTATTTTTGGGGGTGTTTTTTTTAATAAATAACAAATAGTTTTCCGTTACATACGCGAGGCTTCCGGAGCGAAGCGAAGGGTAGCCGACTAGTATATTTACAATTAAGGTAATTTTTGGCAGAAATTAAATTTTTGTTCCCATTAGAAACTTATTAAGTTAATAAATAATTTAATAGAAAATAATTAAGAAATAAAAGGTTAAAAAATCATACAATACATCCATTGAACAGTTTCAAGGAAGTACAAAGTTCCCTATCATCAGCAAGATCTTAATGTAAATAATTATCAAAAATACTAATTATAATTTTATATAATTAATGTAAATAATTATCAAAAATACTAATTGTAATTTTATATAATTAATGTAAAAAATTTTGGTTAGAAATTTATAAATAATTTAATTCAAAATGTTTAATTTATAATTATCTTTGTGTGTTTTTAAAGTATATATTATTTAAAAAAAAATAATTAGTTTTCTATTTTCAGATTACAACTTTATCTTTTTTTTTTCTTGGTTCTAAACTATAATTTTCAGTGACACGTGCTTCAATTGGGCAAATAAACGCCATCTTATTCTTCTTCTTTTTTTATCTTATCTCTCTCAATATTTTTTATGTTTGTTGGTGTTAACTGATTTGAAGATTGAGCTTCCAAAATCAATTGATAAAAAAGCCTTTGTTTTGTATTTCTTAGGTACTGTATATAGTATTATGTGATTT
>JAFIDM010012231.1:63656390-63667763 GCA_023159025.1 Thereuonema tuberculata | reverse complement strand
TGGAGCGTCGTCCGTTCTGTCTGACCTGGAGTGGCCGCGGGCAGCAGCAGATAGCGTGACTCGCATCACTATTTCTTGTTACTTTAGCATTTTTTAACCCCCTTCCGGTGCGTAAGAGTTATTAAAATTTGGCATACAAAAACTACTTGAGGTCCTGAATAAATGATAAAAATTTCAAGGGAAGTTTCGACCTGTTAAACCAAACCATATCCTTGTGAGACATAGTGAATCGAGGTTCAAAAGATAGAGACGAGAAGCAACATCATTATTAACTATATTACTTATTGAAGTAATTATAATAACAGCTCTAAAGAAAATGACAAGGTTTTGCTTTCGTACCACAAAAACACATGGAAAGTTATGATTAATTTTCACAATATTTCTAAACAAAGCAAAACTTTTTATAACTTAAAATATCAAACAATATAAAAATGGGTAGAGACAGATTCAGGTCAAAAGGCTGCACGTGCTCTGATGGCATCTTACGAGGAGGCAAAATAACATATGTAATTCAAAATGAATTTTCCATCTCTTAATTGAAAATTCTTTCAATTAAATTTTCTACAACAGTCACCTTTGTAAATCCACGAAAAATAGTACATTTAATAGACTTCTTAGAATGTGCATCAGATCGTATTCCTAAAATTAACACCAAATCTTAATTATGATGCGATTTAAAAAAATCTAGTCACAAACTAAAATGAAAAGTGTAAGAGGATAACTGTTTTTATTTCAGAATAATGATTTATGAAGTGTAAGACAAAAAGTGACAATGATATTGCATAAAAAAAAAAAAAAAAAAAAAACTTTTACATCTTAATTGCTTTTAAAATACTGTTTACAATTGGACAATCTATTAAAAGTCATAGTATTCAGAAAAAAGATTCATAATCTTATGACTTTAATTTCAGTTGAATTGAATTTGAATTGACCATACGTATTAAGAGTAACAAAAGTAATGCTTTAAAATTAAATATCAAGAATAGTATAGCTTTTTTTCAAAATTATGGCCTAGAAAGAGAATGATAAGAATTGCTGTTTGAAATTAAAGAGATAAATGTAATCCATAAATATAAATAATAGGAAGTATTGCTACAAATAATGGAGATTCTGATTTAGAAATAGATGATGGATTTGGAAAATCCCAGACCGTTACAGGAATATAAGTTCATTGTCATTATCAACAGAAGTCCCGGCAAAATTTTTCATTTTTTTCTGTTTGTTGCTATGACATATAGGGCCGAAACATCGAAAGTGATGATGAAAGAAGAAACGAGATTATAAGCAAGGCTTTGAAGTTTGCAGACTATATCAAACACAGTTTAAAACAATTATATTTCACAGAATTCTTAGTAATTACGAGGGTCGTGCAGTAAGTAATACAATATATTTTTTTCTCAAAGTAGATTTCACAGTTTTAAATGTATCGCCTTATTCCTAAATTCTTTACCTACAAAAAAAAAATATTTTTGAACATAATCTCCGTTTAAGTCCATGGCCTTACGCCATCGAGATGACTTGACAGCTTAAATGACTTGACAGTACTACTCTACTGGTCTGTGCCTCAGCCAACTTCGCAATGCGTCAAGAATTTTTTGATCATTGTCGTAACGCTTTAGATGTCCGAATAGGTATAGGGTGGATGAGGGAGAAGTGCAATGAAGTTTTGTGATCTCTTCGGGGATACACAGACTTGAGTGAGGTCTGGCGTTGTTGTGGAGCAGAAGTTTGTTTACATCTTTGTGGCCACGAACACGCTGGAATAATTTCTTCAGTTTCTTAAGAATCTTCATATAGGTGTCTGAGTTGATCGTTGCACTTAGCAGCATTGTAGAAGTCACAGCTGTGTGCGGTCGGCCAGAGCGCGGGAGATTAGACATATTCCCTTTTCCTTTTTCCAATGACGACAGACGATTCACCCAACTGCTCACAGAGCTTTTATCAATTGCTTAGTCTCAAATGTGAATATTTGTCACGGTCTCCTGTTCCGCCAAAAGAAATCCTAGAACTGTCTTTGTTTGGAACGCATCTCATTCACATACGCCATCTTGAACATACGCACAGCAGAGAATGATGAAACAATTTCAGAACTGCGGGAATGTTTAAACATACTTCATCAAATATTACATTACTTATTGAATGATCCTTGTATTATTCTAAATCAAATCTGTAGTATAACCCTCTACCAAACATACTATCAAAAATAAATAACAAATAAATAATAGAAAAGCTTTTATCACACAGTAGTGATTGCTAAATTTGGAAATTTTATAGAAAATTAGAAATGTTTCTTATCCAGTAATAGCACTTGAAATAGTAATTATCCCACTTGAAAAGGTCCAGAAAAAAATAAAATGATTACTCGATTATTTTGAAAAAATCTGATTTTTTTTTTATCCAATGACCCCTAACATATTGATAATTCAAAATGACTTTTTATTGTAATTGGGATTTTGGTTTTTGCGGCGGCCAGATTTGTTAAACAGGACTGTGCAGCTTTGCAATTTTAAGGATTTACGGAAAAGTAAATATCTCAGCCCTTATTGGCTCTGTCAACTTGGGGAAAAAAGCACTTTGTTCAAAAAATAAAGGGCTACAATATTGCTTATGTGGCATTTTCACTTAAAACTTAAGTGAAACTTCACTTACAGGGGGTGAAACTTCAGCTTATCTTTTTTTCAACAATATTCCCATTTTGAGGGGGAATTCTTTTCAGGAAGGATATTAGTTAAAAGTCACAAATTTTTACAACAGGTAGGAACTGCCTGCACTCACACACCAATTTCAATCCTGAGACTTGCCCTATTTTTTTTCCAAAAAATCCTGAATATTTCCAAGCATTTAGGAGTTTTAGAAAAAAAGGAGGCCAAGTCTTAGAATTGAAATTTGAGTACAAGTAGTTCCTACAAATAGAACTTTGACCCACAATTGTATGATAAGAAACACAGTACTATATGCACTACATAATAGTAATACGTGTACAAAAATTTCTGGTTTGGGGTTGACTCAGCCTATAAAGTAGTAGTGCGGGCTGGTATGTATATTTCGCTCGACTGGCCTTTTAAAATTGAAATAACTTTTGAAATTTGTTAATGAGCACCTTAGGATTAAAAAATGAGTTGTTGCCTTTTTTTTCATGCTGATATACAACCCCAATCCAAGATGGTGTCCAAAAGAGACAAAAACGTGGTCCTAAATTAAGATATCAGTCCCACAATTTTCATTTATTTTTATAATTATTATAAAAAGTAATCTTTAGACACTTTAGGATATAAAAGAATCATTTTACTTAATATAGAAGTAGAACAGAAAATCTGTATATATTAGTTGTAAAAAACATAGGAACTATTATAAAGCAATCATTCTGTTTCGCTATCGAAATCTGTTGGTCGTTCTAATGGGACGATGTTGCACTCGAAGTCTACACATCCACACAATTCGATACAACACATCTTTCCCAAGCAGGAACAATACGCTGACTTACACCCTTTCTTGCACCCACACTTGATCAGCTTTAGAATTGCTTCTGGTGCAGGTGGGTCATTGCACATTGTAGGGGTGAGAATTCCATCAGGTTGCATCAACCAACCATGGTCGGTAGGTGAAAGAAGAACTGGATGACTCTCAGTTGACTTTATTAACAGTCTCGTTACATAATGTGCCCTCTGGATCATGGGAATTAAAGATCCCTTTGTGGGTGGAAGCTGCTCAGCTAGAGCTTGTTTGTGTGCATACATTGACCAGCGCAGTGCACTAACATTCGTGTGAACTTGCGATTTGTAGATCGAGCATACAAATCTTTCCAACTCAGATACGATCACTTCAGTCGGCTGTTCATCAGTATGACAAAGGCTGGAGAGAGCTTTGAGGATTAACTCGTTGCAGTCAAGAAAAACCTTGAAACACCAGTCCTTCGTTTTTCCTGCGAATCTTCCTGTAACATCAATACCTGTGAATACATGCCAAGGAAGAATTGTCTCTGCACGATTCTCCCCAAGTTTCTCACATATTATCTGTATTTTTCTTGAGGCTTTGGTTTTTCCAGTGAGCTGTGAGATGTTCGAAGGAAGATGTTTGTGTAGCTGAATCAAGAGGAGTAAAACATCTGTGTCTGGGGAGTACACCTCAACCTCAACAACCTTGTCAATTGTACTTGCATGAAGTATCATGATGGTATTTGCTTCTTCCTAGCTGTGAGTTTGGAGTACTGGAGGAATGTATATTGCCTCTGGTAGTCGTGCCTGCAGTGACCGTGAATTTCTTTAAGCTGCTACTAGATACAGCCTCATGCAACGTCTTCTCAGCTAGATACTCCGTTAGTTCTGCTTTAGTTTTATTGTGCGCTAGGAAACTGCTCAAAGAAATGTAACGAATTAAAGTACTGTCTTTAATGTGGTAGTAAGTTGTATTTCCACTAGTTCGTTTCATTCTCACCTTCTCCTTCCTTGAATGTTCTAGGTACCTATCAAACACCAACCTAACTTCATCATATGGCTTCACTGTTTCTATAAGTTTTCAGATGAAAGCAACTGGAAAGTGCTTACAAGTTAACATCGTGGATGTCTTATTAATGGTGTGTACCATAGCCATTCCATCAATAATTATTAGTCTAAGAGTTGCAGGATCGCTAGGTGACGCATTCGAACTATTGATATCACCGTGAGACGTTTCACCGGTGTCTTCAGAACCAATTACTTCCAGTTGACGAAGCACCTTTGCCTTATAGTAAGGTAGGAGTAATGTTGCATCAGATGCAATTAATGATCTAGAATGATGCTGAATTAATAGCCCCCAACACATTCCTTCAGATCAAGTTCGGGACGGCTTCTACCTGCTGTAATGAACCTATGCAGAAGGCTACTTTCTTCCTTCAACTTGATAACCTCATCACAACCGATACCACCTTTGACACACTTGATGACTTGAACGTCTTTAATTTTACTTTACTAACAGGATCCCACACGCATATCTCACCTTCATTTAAGCGCTGATGGAAAAACGCTTCAAAACTTTGTTTTCCTATGGTATCACGGTTGAGGATATCATTTGCTTCGTTTTCGGTCATCACTTCGTTCGTAAGCAAGGTAAGTAGCTCGGTTTCGCTTTCATCGAAAGGATTTCCATATGAGGAGCTTAGTTTCAAAACCCGCCATCTCCAAAAATTGCAAATTCCGAGCCAATAGAGTTTTTGCTAAGTTCAAATCAAAACCCGCCTTTAACATGCAGTTTAACTTCAAAAACAACCATAACAATGTATTGCGATATTATTTCGATACGAGTGCTGTTTCAAAGTCCGCCATGTCCAATGAGAATGCATTATCAAACCCCGCCATATCCAAAACTATTATCACGCGTGTTGGCGTTGCAGTAGTTTCAAGTAGATCGTTTCAGTAGATCGCATTTTGGGATATAACAAACAGGAAATCAGAAAATGTGAAGCAATGCTGAAACCGGAAGACTACCACAAAATAAACGAACATTTCGGAATGGTAAAGAAAATTCTTACAGACTGGAAAACTGCGACTAGTAGAGTTCTCAAAACCCCAGCATTCTACCGTTCAAGTTGAGCAAACTGAAACGCATATACTTTACGAAAAAGAATAACAACATGTTGGTCAAAGGTGAAGTTAATTACAATACCGATTTCACGCAGTTCAGTTTAAGAAGAGGGGAAGGAAGCTCCAGTCGATAACACCGAATCTTGTATCCCTTGGAGTTCTAATAAATCAGAAAAAATATCCAGGATGTTCGCAAACTCCTAGTTACAAGGTACGGCAAAGAATGGGAAGAAAACCCAGATCGGGAATTCTACAAGGGAATACTGGTGACTGATGAGGCAGAATATTCAGATTCCAGAACCGACAGTGAATGCGATTGCAGCGCCACGGATGAGGAAACTACTTAAAATAAATTCTCTAGAGTGAGAGTGTGATTATATAAAACACGTTTATTGCAATAAAAGAGTGTTTTATTATGAATGGTGATATTACTAGTTAGTGCGAAAATTATTTTTAAAAATTGTTGACCTAAGGGTTAGCTAGGTTTTTGTATTAGTCTTGTTAGATCGATAATTTTTACCAGATGGGACCAAACCCAGCGCCTTTGGACTTAACAGGAACAGCGGTGAGTAGGAACTGCAATGTTTCTAGTAAGAAATTGTATTTCCGAGATATTGGTCGCACAATCTTACTTCAAAAACCCCTATTTCCAATACTTTATATCAAATACCGCCTTCTCCGCATAAAAATAGGATATAATGCTAAAACTGTCAGTATCAGATTTTATTCACTTGGGTCACTTTATTACATTTTCTATAACCTACAATACAAAAAAAAGTTTATTTGTAAATTCGAAGTAATAACGGAGGTACAATTTTTCCTCTTTTCCGAAAATTTTTAATTTTGGAGATGACGGATTTTGAAACTAAGCTTCTCATATGAAGCAAGTACATCTTTCAGTTTTTCTGCGTTAAGAAGTGTTCTGTGCAACTTGCTCCCCCAAATTTCGTGATGCTTAGTCCTTATCGAATCCATGCTAACATTGTACCATTTTTCAAATTCATCACATAATCGTGACATTTCGGGTGCAATCATAAAGAACCTGTCCAGGGCAATGTCATTCTGTGTCCACTATTCCGCCGATTACTTTCAGTTACCGGATTTCATGCTCAATCCCATGATCAGGGGACCGTGTTGTGAAAGGCACAGGTCCACTAGAGATTCCAAACTTTCCGTTCATGAACTCGTGCCAAATTTCCGGATGATGTTGTTCAGTTTGTTGCATTGAAACCAAGTACAAAGAAAGCAACCAAGCATAGTTTTGATGATCGTGTGCAAGGAAATACTTCAGGAGAGATTCTGTAGCTGATAAATGTAGATGAAAATCGTTTTGCCTAGACGCCAACAAAGAGCAGAATGGTTTGAAACTGTTTTAAGTAACTCATCACAAACTTCTGCATCTTGTTAGGACTGCCTTCGTACTCAGAAAGTCTGTCCTGAAGCTTTTTAACATTTTCTCTTTGAACTGGATCGCTGACTGCTTCGAGTAGACTTGACCTGATTTCTTGATGACTACAATTGATATCATTTTCGTAAGTCTCTCGTAATGATCTAGCTATTTAATGATTAATAAACAAATCACTGATAAGTAATAAAATGTTCTGCAAAGTATAGAGACACACTTTTTCGCGGTTATAGTAATACTATAACCATTCTATGCACGCGTTTTAGTTGGGTTTGAAGGTTATTATACCCCCTACTCGATTTAGAAGATGAGAAGAAATTATAAAAAATATCAACACGGCGGTTTTTACTACCAAACATATTGTTAAAAATGCAAAAGTAACAAATCAATTTTAACACGCGAATCGCGCCAGAGTGGGAAATTGATACAAACCAACCCGCACTATACAGATAATGCAAAGAAAAATCGTTAAAAAAACGCATGTTACAATACATATGTATAGTATTTAATTAAACTATTATTTCAATGTATTCAAATAAAAAAAATTATCCTACTAAGCTAAAAAAAAAAACACATGAAAAAACCGCACGCAGACAGAAGGAACACAGGCAAACCAGAAGAAATCCTTGATAATAGGAGTTACATACAGTGCATACAATTGACCGTGCCGAGATGGTCTCAGTTTCAATTTTTAACCAAGAGAAGAGTGTTTTGAATACCTAGAAAACTCTTGGTTCATCTAGATATTCTTCAAATCTTTTTTTTTTACATTAATAGGAGAGTATTTTTTATATTACAGCCTCAGTAAATATTTTAAAAATTCAATTGAATTAATCTCATTACATAAAAAGAAAAGTCTTGACTCACTGATTGACTCATCAACGCCCAGCCGAAACCCATGGACCTCGAAAGCTGAAATTTTGGTTCACTTTATGATGTAGACAAGGACTAAGGCCAGATTTTTCGAAATTCCCACGGGATAGGGAATAAAGAGTATTTATATTTTCGCTTTATATTTTATATTTATAATTTATTTATATTTTATATTTTAAAATGACCATGAAGTGAGTGGCGACCAACCCGCAATACATCTAAGTTATCCGGAGAAGGCCACATCGAGCTGGAAACTCGTCTATTTTCCGATCACGATATTAATTTGCTAAATAATTAAAGTTATTTTTTTTATGCTATGCAAGCAAGGGTTCAGAAACAAAGCGACGGTACCCGGCTAGTTATTTACAAAAATTAAAAAAGCCTTCTAAATCTAAACTAAGGAAACAATAACAACCCTTCTCTTTACATTAGAATTGTACAAACACAACATTTAATACTTATATCAATCTTCTGAATAAATTACCAGGTCTACCGGCTTAAATCCGCTGTTTGCTCATAGATGGCGTAAGTGGTCCTATAAAACGACTATCGAACCGCCGTATTGTTAGTTTCATGCGTTTGATATCTGGCAACAATAAGCAGTGCACAACAACAGCAATTACAAAGAGGAAATTAATTTTTTCCTGTGTTAATCATGTCGAGTTTTGTGCCAAAAAAAGAGCAAACGCGGGGAGCTCTGCTTTTCTGCTTCAATCTCAAGAAATCGGCGGTCGAATCGCACCGAATGTTTGTGGAGGCCTACGGCAACCGTGCTCTATCGGAAACAAAGTGCAGAGACTGGTTTCGTCAGTTCAAAGATGGCAATTTCGATGTTACCGACAAGGAGTGTGAAAATCAGCCTAAAAAATTTGAGGACAGTGAACTGGAAGCCCTATTGGACGACGATGATATGCAATCGCAAAAAATGCTTGTCGAGCAATTGGGAGTATCCAATTGCTCAACAAACCATTTCCTATCGCCTACGTGCCATGGGGAAAATGGGTACCAAAAGATCGGAAAATTGGTCCTGCACGAATTGACCAATCGTCAGATGGAGCGACGCCAAAACGCATGCGAAATTTTGCTTGTCAGACAAAAAGAAAGTCCTTTCTGCATCGGATCATTACTGGAGATGAAAAGTGGATCTATTTCGAGAATCCTAAACGCAAAAAATCGTGGGTTGACCCTGGCTAACCCTCAACATCGTCCGCAAGATCCAATCGCTTCGGACGAAAGACGATGCTGTGCGTTTGGTGGGATCAGGAGGGTGTCGTCTACTATGAGTTGCTGAAACCAGGGGAAATTGTCAATGCACATCGCTACCACCAACAACTGATCAAATAGAACCGTGCTCTTTGTGAAAAAAGGCCAGAATATCAGAAAAGACATGACAAGCTGATTGTTCTCCATGACAATCACATCAACAATGGTCCGCAACTACTTGGAGGCACTCAACTGGGAGCTACTACCCCATGCCGCTAACTCATCAGACCTGGCACTTTCTGAATACCACTTGATTTCGTTGATGGGCCACTCACTTGCTGAGGAACAATTCAATTCCTATGACGACATCCGAAAATGGCTTGATACGTGGTTTGCCTCAAAAGGGAGGGAATTTTTTTGGCAAGGTATCCACAAATTGCCCAAGAGATGGGATAAATGTGTAGTTAGCAAGGGGCAGTACTTTGAATAAACCATTTTTTCATTTTCTATTGAAAAAACGTGTTTTTAATTACCTTAAAAACAGCGGATTTAAGCCGGTAGACCTGGTAATAAATCAAAATCTTCTTAAAACCACTTTAAATACCACACTATTTCGAAAATATAAACTATTTTCTTCTTCAGGTGAAACATAAAAGAGAAGAACTTTCTTATTCTCATAAAACATATAAATAACATGAATCATACTAAGATGACAAAACATTATTAAGAAAACAATAACACTGGTCAACATGATTTTTTTCACAAGAAAACTAAATAGTGATTCTAGTATAGTTTTATATAATGAATTCAAATATGTAATCAGAATTTTTCCATCAGGCATAGTTTTTTTGGTGAGGGTCATTTTATATAATATACTTCTGTATATTATATATTTTTTATTATAATTCTTGTAAATTATAGAAGTAGTAATTTTATTCCGAATAATTTGGCACCCTGAAGACTTAATCATGTTGAAACATGTTTTAACTCTGTACAGGCTTATTCATGTTCAAACATGTTCAAATATTGCATTATTCTAGTAAGCAGATGACCA
Source organism: Thereuonema tuberculata (assembly GCA_023159025.1). Taxonomy (NCBI): domain Eukaryota; kingdom Metazoa; phylum Arthropoda; class Chilopoda; order Scutigeromorpha; family Scutigeridae; genus Thereuonema; species Thereuonema tuberculata. The sequence continues at coordinate 63,657,670 of JAFIDM010012231.1, read as the reverse complement.
GTAGACACTATTGAAATTGTAGTACGTCTGGCAACATATGTAGTGGTTTTCTGCTGTATATTGTTTTATAAACATTTCAATATGCCAAGAAAGTGTTTAAATCAGCAAACAATTTCTGTTATGTCTTTGGAGAACTGACGTTTGAGTCTCAGAGGCGAAATTTCATATGACTTGTGAAAAAATGTTATGAGCTTTATTTTGGGTGTAAAGCTGGTGATTTAGATAAAGACTGGGCCCCAAATGTATGTATATCATGTGTTAGGCTTCTCACTGGATGGAAAAATGGTACTCATCGTAGGCCGCTTTCAGTCTCTATGATTTGGAGGGAACAGAAGGACCTTTCAACTGACAGTTATTTCTGCTTCACTAATATTAAAGGAATTACGTCCAAAACAAAATATACACTTAAGTATCTCAATTTTGCATCTACAACGAGACCTGTGCCACATAGTGAAGAGTATTCTGTACCAAAGTGTCAGATTTCATGACCTTAAGTGATAACTCCGACTCCGACCCAGCTGATACTAAAGACGAAAGAAAGGAGGGAAGTGACCCTGTATTCGAAGCAAGTAGTTCATCAGACCTCACTTTTTATCTTAAGAAGATCTTAATGATCTTATACGGGATTTAAATTTGTCTAAACAGTCGGCTGAGCTTGTAAGTTCTAGGCTAAAAGGTTGGAATCTATTCCAAAAAGATACCCGGATATACGTTTATCGTAATCGCAATAGTTCTCTAAAGAAGGCAATGTAGTTTTTTGTATTAATGTTTGTTCAGTAATGGAGGCTCTTGGACATCAACACCAGCCAGATGAATCCACCTAGACTTCTTCCCTGAAAATCTAGGGAAGATGCGCATGTCTCTGATGCGCATGGTAAGCGTTTTCATCATCAAAGTTCTACTATGGAAAAGAGGTACCAAGGCAAATGGAGTCCCAGTATGCTGGCCGAGTACTGCTGGACCATGAAGTGAGACAATCCGAAGGCGAAATATAACCGAAAATCATCGTATATAACTTTTTAGATAAGCCAAAGTTAGCCATATATTTATTACTAAGTGTTTCGTGAAAATTATTTCCTTTAAAACTTTGAACACGCGCCACAAAAAAACCCTGCCTGTTGGAAAAAAATCTCAGAACATATTTGAACTCAGCATGGAATTCCGTTTATTTAGTCCTTCTGAAAGAGAAAAGTTTATTTTTTTTGTAGACTAGTGTAATCAATAGTACCAGCCGTAAGTGATATTAATTTTGAAAACAATAATCAATAGTACCAGTAGTA
>JAFIDM010012231.1:63643825-63656380 GCA_023159025.1 Thereuonema tuberculata | reverse complement strand
AGTGATATTAATTTTGAAAACAATAATCAATAGTACCAGTAGTAAGTAATATTAATTTTGGAAGATAATAGAAAATCATCAACTTTTATAATTGGCTAAGTTCGTCCGTCTGTCTGTAACTCGATATAATTAAGCTCTTAAGGTAGATCCAAGGGTTCTCAATGGTACCATTGAATCAAGGATACTCAAATTGGATGAAATATTAGTTCATATTGTCATTCCATGTTATTTTTATGAAATTTTATCCTTGGAAACTGACCAAGACAACTGAAATACTAAGAAAACATATGTTCAAAACCAAATAATTTTGTTACCACTGCACCCATTTTAATGAAATTTGGCATACTTCCTTAGTTTTTTATCCTGATTTTGAAACTCAAAACCATTTTTGCCGTAGAAGCTTTGTTCACAAGTTAGCGCAGTATTTAGATTACAAAGGTCAGTTTTAAATACCTTTCGTCGTTATGAGGCGAAAATAATAATTATTCCATTCTTACTTTTATTTACAAGGATAAACTTTAGATATGGTTGATTTGGTTCAAATCAAATCATAATCAAATCAAATACACTCATTAACAAAAAAAAACGACGAACCTAGAAGGAGACGATCGTGAGGACACAGTTGGAAGCGGGATTCATCGCTAAACACTATACGTTCCCAGTCGGCATCATTCCAACCGGATACAGCCAAGCACCACTGTAATCTGGCCCGACGGTGTGCAGTTCTGAGTGGCAGGTGGCGTAGCCGTCGGTACGGGCGTAGATGTCGCTCTCTCAGCCGTCTGTGAATGGTCATGCTGGAAATTCGTGTGCGGGTCGCACGTCTGATGGTTGATAACGATGATTCAGGCGCTGTGACAGCTGATCTGACAATCACTCTATCCTCCCGCTCGTTGTTGTTGATAAAATAATCCTCCTGCTCGTTGTTGATAGTTGATAAAAATGATTTTTCAGATTTTTTTATGGCTGTTGTCCGACAGGTTTTGCTGCTAATTTAAAATAAAGCTAAACATTAGTATCTCGAATTTATTTTTTAAGGAAGTTTTGCGAAATGCTACTTACTTTTAATGACTTATCCTTATTGAAACATAATATGGAATTAATAAAACATTCGCAATAAGAGTCTGTCGTTTTTATTTTTACATTTATATACTAATTTAATAATATGTCCGAATTGCGTGAATTAGCGATTGCTTGGAAAGAAATCAGAAATTTCAGGTTTTCTGTTTTTGAAAGCACGGATGTGTACGACTAGACGTTCCTTGATGGTTCTGGAAGTATATCTTTAATATATTTCATTGCATTCTCTACATTGTAATGAATAGATGACTCCCATATGCAATAATATATCATTTTTGATTTTCTTATTGATTTTTTTTAAATAGTCTTTTTTTGTAATGAATGATCTAATGTTATTGTTAAACAGATTTTTAATTTCTTACATATTAAAACTTATATCATTTTTTATGCTTGGTATTAAATTCTTTCCACAACCATTAAATTCTTGAAAAACCACTAAATTTCTTCTCTTATGTTTCCAATTGTTTTATTATCTGATCTTATTTGCCTTGTGATTCTACCAAACTTTCAGCATAATTTTAAGTGACTTAAGAACCGCTTGCTTAAAAATTTTGTTTAGCGAAAAGCTTGCCAAAATCATGTTTTTTTTTTACTTATTACATGTAATATTTATTACATTGATTTGGTTTGTCATCATGAATAATAAGTATCTAGGCCGAAAGTAAAATTTATGGAAGTTTATTGAAAATATTTAGTGTTATTTGTAAGACAACATTCTCTCTTGCAAGCATTAAAAGTAAAAAAATTTAATATCTGAACCTAATGTTTAAATAGCCGTGCTGGCGTGGTCGTGCGGTCTCGGCGGCGGCCAGCCGTGGCGTCCAGTGCGCCAGTTCCTGGGTTCGAATCCCGGAACATGGCTGTTTCAATTTCCTTTCCTGTGTTGTCCAGCCTCTTCTTCACTTTCTCTTAGGTCTGACGTCATTCCTTACTGGCGTCCTGGGGGAAGGCAACGGGAAACCACCCCCAGTATCTGTTCCCTTGTTTATTTACGGCTTCTCCTAGGGGTTCGCCCTTCGGGGGTCACTAGGTTCCGTAGACCGCGTAACTTCATATATACGAAGATCGCACATCATGATGATGATGAATGTTTAAATAAGAAATGGAAAGAGAAAAACTATATCATTAGCTGAAGGACAATGTAAACTGTCCGAAGGTTAGCATCCAAAATTTTTTTCATTTCTGAAGGAACGATATCAATTTCGGTGGGCACGATACATTGTATGACGGGAGTGTACGCAGGTTTAAAATTGTTCCATTTTATCTGCCTCAGGCCTCCGTATATTTTCTTTGAATGGATGGATCGAAATATATCCATTCTTAAACTAGTTTTTCGAACAATGGCGACCTAAAATAGGAAGAGACAAAATGAAAGGACGTTCTCTGATTATTGATTATCTCATTATCTATTGCCATGATACCCATTGTTTACAAGTTTAGAATTTTTCAGCATCATCTTTAAATATACCAACCCCTCAATTGCATAATTACAAGAATGGCATTATTAGATCTGAGTTCAAGCGATATAAAGGTTCGCCTTAAGTTGCTTGATAATAAATGTTTGACACTAATAGGGAAGATTTAAAATTTGTAAATTATCGATTCAAGTTTCTTCAATTAGTGCACAGGCTGTGGTACTTAATTGTTATTAGAATGTTATTGTAATCTTTGGCAAATCAATCTAGTTTTAGTAACTGCCGTAAAAGGATTTATTCATTCTCCCTTTTCCTATTGACTTTTAGGTGATATTTTCCAACTATAGATGTATTACTTATTGTCTGACACATCGTTCTTGACGATCGCGTTTGCGCGGGAACCACGGAAATTACGAGATTTGGCCATTAGCCTCTTCAGCAGGTCTCAAGGAATGTAGTATTGTGAATGTCTGTCACTAGGAAAATGCTAGAGAAAAAATATTAAAGTTGGAATTTTACCTTCAGCGTAGAGGCGATGGATGCAGCGGCGAATAAGGCATCGCATCGATCAAAATCGTCGACATCAGTAATGGGGCTTGCTCGTGGCCGCTTCTTCCCCGGAGTCGATAAGCCTTTTTTTCTCGCCATTTTGTGAGAAGACATGGATAGAGGCTATTCTCGCGTTAATCACGTGAAATCGCGAAAACTCGGGATCCTCAAAAACGATGTGTCGGATAATATTCACGAAGTCAAACATTTCCTTGAAATAGAATCCATTCAAATGCAACTTTAAATCATTCGAGGGAAAATTCCCTTCTTAAATCATTTGTCATTTCGGTAATAATAAAGAAAGCCGCGACCTATTCAAGAAGCCTAAACTATGTAGTGGTGGCTTTAAAATCAATCTTTAAAAAATTAAATCTATTATAATTTCATAATATAGACTATTTCGCGGCAGATCTAGGGTTATAAGCCTTGAAAGTAAAGATAATTTTCAATACATATCTATGTATATATATGATATGATATCTACACTGCTTCTCATACTTTAGAACACTATTAGGTAGTGACTGGTAAAATTGACTATATCACCCTAGTAATTAATAAGCGTAAATCAAATTCTTTATGGTGATCTAACAGAAAAAATGCATAGTAAAATTATTAGTCACTGAACAGTGATCACAAAATGGACTAAGATAATTTTAATAAACTAATCCAGTGATCTACGATAATAAATAATACGTTTTGTTACATTTTTTATACCGCAATATTTCAAATTTAAGTCAAGTTGTTCAAACGGATTTTAATAAATATATTAAAAAATGTTTACTTTGAAGAAAGAAAAAAATTGAAAATTTATTTAAATGACTTGAATCATAAATTTAGTACCAATACAAGAACTAGAAGTTGCCAATTTATTACAGTTTTATATTTTTAAAACATTAACATGATTTTTTTGTTTTTTGAGTTTGCAGAAATTAAACTAAATTAAAAACAGTGTAATTATAGATTATTTAAAATAAAGTTCTTAAAATAGAAAAATTTTGATGATTATTATATATTGCTTGCCAAATATTAAAACTTAAAAAATGAATACAGAAAAATTTGTTCTAATGATACGAAAAATAAAAAAAAGACTGAAACGAGAAGATAAAAAAAATCATAATATTTCTCTAAATTTTAAATATCAGTATTTTTTTTTACTTCGGAGATAACCAAAAATATTAATTTCACCTTAAATTCTTTTTGGAATTTTGCAAATATTGAGTTTTTCTCAAATTCAAAAATATCTAGAAAAATGTATATCCTGTTTTGTTTTTTTCTTTCGAAATAAAGAAATTATTTTTGATTTTTATAAATATAAGAGAAGGTGATAAAAAACAGATGTGATTTTTTGGGTTTTCTGTTTACATAAAATATTTTGTTTCTTCAAAAGGCACGTTAAATCATTCTTTCAGTGAGGAAAAAAACATTTTAACCATTTACAAAAATAAACAGAAGCATTTATCGAATTCGGAAAACAGATCCTTCATCAGATTCTATTCCAAAAGTGGCTTTGGTGGTCTCCCTGGTTTCCTGGTAACAACCTTTGAAGTAGCACCCTCAGTCTTGCCCAGATTCTGTTTGACACCAACAGCTCCAGTTGTTAGAGGCTTTACAGCATCAATGGGCAAGGTTCTACTATCCTCATTCACTCCCACCTTCCTTCTTTTTGAACCTCCTTCAGTTGGCATCGTAGCTGCTCTTTTCGTGGGAACCAGAGGAGTTTTCTTAATAGCTGTGCTGGTTCTACTTCTACCAGTTGAAGCTGATGGAGGAGTTGCCTTCTTTGGTTTGGTGATTCCTGTAGTGGATGGTCGCCCTCTCCCTCTATTTGCGACGCTCCGAGCTGCTTTCGCCATTTCCGATTTTGCAGCCGGTGAAAGTGTATACCGTGCGGTAACTCCTTCTCCTCCCGTATGCAAAATCGAACCTTTTGTCACGGCTCTTCTCAAATACGATTTTATGTGCAGTGGACTTTTTTCTGGATCCATCTTGTACTTCTTGCGAAGACAAGTATAGATCTCGTCCACTGTGGAGCCCTTGCGTTCCTTTAGCTGCATAATGGCCTCATTTACCATTTCACTAATTTTGGGGAGAGGTTGACGAAATGAGGCACTACAGCTAGATCTCCTGGTGCTGCTTTTCGATTCTTCACTCTGACTTGCACCCTGCATTTCTGTTCCTTCTTGACCATCAGGACCCTCTTGTTCATTCCCATCTTCCTGATCATCTTCCTTTCCATCAACAGCATAAGGATCTTCTTCGTAACCATCATTATTCGGTTGGTATTTTTCCTCCTGACTTCCAGCAGAAGCGGCATCGGAGCCATCACCATAGGAATCATCATCATTCCGTGGGTCGTTTTCCATTTTATTCTAAAAACAAAATTTAAAACAAGAAAAATACATTAAAAAATTCAGATTTTTACAAAGTAATTCTAAAATGGTAAATTAAAAATTTAATATTGCTACAAATGATGCAACAAATACTAATAAGTATTAATAAATATTAATGTTAATTAATAAAACTTGATTAATAAACAAGTGTATATAACTTTGGCTAAAACATAAGTTTCAGAGCGACCCATTTTATAAAAAAAAAAAATAATAATAAAAAATGAAAGTACAATAACGTAAGGAAAAAATTAAAAAAAAGAAAAAAAATAATAATAAAAAAAAACTTTAGGAAAATAACGACAAAAAGAAAAAAAATCTACGAGTACATTCAGAAAAAAAGATTAAGAAAACGAACAAAAAAATGTTATATATATATATATATATATATATATATACCGATTCAGATATATATACCGATTCAGATATATGTATATACCGAAGTAAAGGTCGTATCGATAAAGGGATTTCACCATCGCGTTCAGTGGTCAAACACGACGGTGAAATCCGTTTTCGATCCGTTCTTTGTTCGGGAGTAGTTAGGGATGGACCGACACGGCACGGATGGACAGGACAATCGCAATGGCTACCGATTTTAGTCGCTATTACAATAGCTTCCAAATAGGTTGCTAAAAACGCTTTCTAGTACACAATAGGTAGGCATATTTAATTTCAGAGATGGCATCGCAATGCATTTTGACCATCGAAAAGAAGTTGAAGTAGGACCATCAGCGGCCCGTTTGTAATCCTCAGGAAAAAAAAACTGTCCTTAATTTTCTAGAAAGGACTGAGTAGACTTAAGAACATTCTGTAGGAGAGTTGACCCGATCTCCGCTAGAATCCGATCTGCTTCCTCTAACTCCCAGTTAAGTGCTACAAGTATTTTTCTGAAAGGTCTCTATTAATAGACTTTCCTAAATAAATTTGGTTGTACAAGAGCGAATAGTTCAAATAAACAGAACAGTTTCCATAACTCCAAATTTCAGAATAGGGACACGAGACACCAACCTATAGACCTATGCATATGATAAATTTATGTAAAAAGCATAGCATATATCTAAAAAAAAAGCAAAAGTATAAATTAAAAAATAAAATTAGAAAATTCAATTGGTGGCCTTTGGCAGCTTCAATGAGTATTCTATGCACATTTTAAAAAAGAAAAAGTGTCTACAAATGCAAAAACCCACTAAAAAGGTGAGACCAGTGTTTACAACAGACATCTCAAAACAGCTGTTGAACGCTTCATTCGCGATTATTATCAGTTGAGATTAATCACAGTAAGGTCGCAGTGAAGAGGAGGCATCATAGTTCTCCTTACTACCATTTCTAATAACCTTTTTATTGAGCATAGCATATATTTTTAGTTGATAATTTTAAAATTGCTCTAAGACGACTGCCATCTGTATTACACTTTGATTAGCTATTATAATACTTGGTCGAATAAGCTTTAATTTTAATTAATTTAAAGAATAAAGAACTTTATCAAAATTATAGAACAATAAAAATAGATGCCATATTGATTTGGTTTCATGATAAGGTGGCAATAATTTGGTAGTTGAAAGTAAAGTTTAGAGTTTAAAATCCTTCGAGCATAGTTAATTCTTTAATTTTTGGAAGAATTATTAATATATATTTAAAAGTCTCCTTGTAGATTTTGCAGATACAATTTTTCCCACTGCAAAAATAAAAAAAATCAAATAAAATTTTATTCATTTAAAGATACATTTCAGTTTATTTCAGGGAGTATAAGTTATTATGGCAAGCAGAAAAAATGTAAATCCTTCAATTTGTTACTGGTAGTTCCTTTCTATTGGTGTAAAATGGACTAATATTAATAATAATTTTTAATTTAGCGGTTAAAAGTTGAATTTCAAAATATTTTTGGTTTGATAATTCGTATTAGAAATACGGCGAAATACACTGATTGATATAAAACCAATACACTTATTCACAATAAAGAAAATTCACGGATTCGAAAAAAAAAATCAGTGCTTTTCTTACTTGTAAATTTTATTTTACAAAATTAAGTAAATAACAATAAACAAATTCATAGAATTAATATAGTTAATATATTCTATAGAATCATTCCTTCCTATAACTTAATTAAAAAAAGAGTATTATAGAGAATATAGAATCAATGAAATTAAGATGAATTTTCGTGTTTTTAAATTTTCGTGTTTTTTACGAAACTATTCCTAAATCCTAAATAATATTAAACCAATGGAAACAATTAAATGTTTAGGTGTAACTCTTTTCCGATGCATCCCTATAAAACAAGGCTATGTTTGAACTATTTTCAAGATGGCGGAAAAATGGAGTATTTGGACGATTTGCAAGGTTGTGGATAAGTTGCAAAATTTACGGTCTTTCCGAAATCGAAACATGCCGAAAACTGGTTTAAATTGAAAAGGAATTGAAATATTTAAAAGTTATGTCAAAATAAGAAAATGTCTAATTACAATAGAGAAAGATTTCATGTACTTCTGGATATGAGATATCAAATCTACTGAATTTATTTTATCTTGTGTTTTTTGTTTTTCCAAACGAAATATTTTTGAGGGAATCTTATTTCATCCAGTGAATTAAATGAATATGTTTTTTCTTACAATTTTGTCGACCGTTGCTGGCTTACTTTAATAAACAAAACAGAAACAGACGATGATATAACAATAAATTTTCATAATAATAGCGATACTTTCCCTTCATTTCTTTCCTAAATTTCAAAATTTTTTTAGCTTCATTTATACTTTTTTTTAACTTTTGCTGACTACAAACGAACATAAACAGAGGATATGTAACGTTGATTTTACTGCAATTAAAAAATACCTTCCCTTTATTTCTTTCATAAATTTTAACAAATTCACCTTTATCCAGTATTTTTATTTCCCCTTCATTTCTATTATTTTTCATAAAAATTTAATCATTTTCGTAATTTTTACGAGAATTTTTGCAAACGTATTGGTATTTTCTCAGTAACTGGTAATCTAATTTCGAATTTGCCGCAACATGGGTTTCCAGCTCGAATTCTAACAGCGCTACAAATTCGTCTCTGTCTTCACTAACGAAACTGCAAGTACTAAATCAAGTTTTCTTAAAAACTCGAGGAAAAAAAAACCATTGTTTTCCATCTGCTACCTATTTTTGATTTCTTTCGAACTCGTCATAATTTCAGTGGTTCTGTATTCTACATAACCAAAAATACTGATTCTGTATTTTGCATCAATAATATCTCAAAAATAAAGTCAATTGTTTGTTGTGAGGTTAGAATTTTTTCACCAACATTTTTGAAATAAGTGTTGAAGAATTCCAATGATTGGTATACAAGTTTGGGGGATTAGGCTTACATTACTTCGAACCTTACCTCTAAATCTACTGAAAAAGGCTATCCATCAATAGTTGAAAATTTATTTCTCGTAAAAACAGTTTTAAAAGCTACATGTAGATCTCACTTAGTTTATATAATCCATTATTTATATTTACAAATATGATTATTTACTTTTAAAATAAATTCATGTATAATAAGATTTAAATAAAAATTTTAGAATCTCACCTTCTATTTAAACTAAAACTTTCATAAAAGATACTAGGTACTTTAAATAAATTGCGACTTTCTATTTATTTAATAAAAGGGAAATCGAAAGGTGATTTATATAAACTTATTTTAAAGCTACAAGATACAGTTTATAAAATTTTAAATATTCTGTAGAATATTTGACGATATTTTGATCATTAACAATATTCTTATATTCTTGTTTAAATTAATACTTAAAACTCTTGTTTAATCAAAAAAAAAAAAGAAAAAGAATCTCGGAAATTGCAATTTAAAACAAGATTTGGTATATTTTATTTATAATTTACTCAAAAGCTAATGATGGCTTTTTTCCAGATATTTACCTCTGTACGAAATCTTTTGAATTTTCTTGTCAGTGATGTCGAATTCTGAAAGGCTTTCCTTTAAATTCTAAAACTTAATAAGTAACATAATTTTGAAGTAGGGAATCTGCAAACTCATCCAAATGGAATTCCGTATGAACGACCCTTGTTTAAGACATTACTACTATATTCTAGGTTCTCACGTCTTCTGCAATGGAATTTTCAAAATGCATTCAATTTGAATTCCATAGTAGCTCATGCAGGCTCATTGTTTCGTTTGCATTGCTAGAAACGCATTCAGACAATGATGGTTGGTAATAACCTCATCATTTAGAAACCTTGTTAAACAACAAAAGAAATTTATAAAAAGAATTTTAAACAATATATTTTAAAACAAAAAACAAAACAAAATCTAAACAATAAATATGGTGCACAAATACGAATGGAGAATATCGAAAAATAGGGAATATATTATTTAATAAAACTTGATTATGCAAATGGATTGTTGTCTTCCTTCGCTGCTTTTTAACTTTTATTATGTTTTTTAATCAAGGAAGAAATTTCAATTAAACTTTTTGTAAATAATTAATGAAATTCAAAATTGAAATTTTGGCCACGTTTAAGATAAGAATAACGCATTTTATTCAGTGTGTTCATTTTGAAGAGGAAACTGGAAGAAAAGCTGTATATTTATATGCAATATCGTTTAGATCTGAGAACATTGGTTTTCCCAGTTTATAAAAGTTTGATATGTTATTTTTCAGAAAGACTAGCATTCCTTAAACGATTTTTATAAAGTTTCTCCTGTAAGGCATGAAAATGGAAAAACAGGTTTGTTATTCATTCTTTATCCATACTCTTTTATACATTTCTTAAAATACTAAATTAATACTTTCGTAGAATCGTTTTGGTAAATATGTACAACTCTGTCAGCTGAAGATCAGCTAGGTATTTGTAGTTTAGACAGCTATTAAATACTAAATTTGAGTCTGTAAATTCACTGTTATTGTTCGATGTGGATAGGACTTTTCCGTTTCTATGAAAAGGTTTTTTATTCCAAAAAAAGATTAATCATATAATCTTAGTCTTGATCAATGATAAACTTTTTGTGTTATTCTGTGCACAAGGTTTTTCAATTAATGCTGACATTCTCATCGAAATAAGAACTATATCCTTCATTGACGTAGTCTTAAAACCGAATTATTGTCTTTGCGATCTGAGAAAGGTATTTCTTTTAATCCACAAATAAATATTTAGTTTTTACGCTACCTTAATAAATTATTAAAGAAAAGAAAATCAAAGAAAAAAAATTGCAATGTATGTGCTGTACAATATATGCAATATACTATACAATAAATAACATAAATATAAATCCCACCCAAAACACTTCGTGTAAAATAAGTTGCCAAGACTCACATGTCATAATGCTTTCACTGTTAAAAAGATATGAGATCTCATGTAGAGCCAAGCCCCTAACTCTACGAGGCCTCACTCTACAAGCCCTAACTCTAAAAACCCTATATCTTGGTCAAAAAGTATGCCTTGGCCGTTTCGTGGCTGTCACACAGACAATCCCATGGAGTTATGTAAAGGATATGGAGTATGCCAAGGCACACTTTTTGACCAAGATAGTAGGGTTTTTAGAGTTAGGCATGTACAGTGAGGGGCTTGGCACTATATGAAATCTGATAACTTTTTAACAGTGAAAGCGTTATGAGCATCTTGGCAACGTATTTTACATGAAATGTTTTGGGTGAGATGAAATAGTTCCATGAAACGGCCAAGCCATACTTTTTGACCAAGATATAGGGTTTTTAGAGTTAGGGCTTGTAGAGTTAGGCCCCGTAGAGTTAGGGGCTTGGCTCTACATGAGATCTCATATCTTTTTAACAGTGAAAGCATTATGACATGTGAGTCTTGGCAACTTATTTTACATGAAATGTTTTGGGTGGGATTTCATTTCTTTTTGTAAGATGAGATCTGATAACTTTTTAACAGTGAAAGCGTTATGAGCATGTTAATCTTGGCAACTTATTTTACATGAAATGTTTTGGGTGGGATTATCTATTACAACTAAATTTAGTTTTAACATTATTTAGAAAATGGATTTTTTTTCAATACCCTACTTTTCTGTTTTTCTATTGGTCAACATGTATATACAAGCTGTTTGCACTTTGGAAGAAATCACATTATTACACAGTATTATTTAGGCCGAAGCATTGAGGGTACGACGTATTTCAGATCTTAATAAAATCCAAAGTATAAAAGCTAGATAAATGAAACTTAGCGTATTTCATTAGTATGGTAACTGCATCTTATCCTGAAAATTTGAGCTCTCTAGTATTATCCAGGCCGAAGCTATGAGGGTTCGATAATACATAACCAGACCCCCCCCCCTTTATGAGGGGTTGGAATGTGAAAGTTACGGATTTCTCAATTTTTTTGTTGTTTGTGTGCTAATCCTAACCTGCATACCAAATTTCAGCTTTCTAGGACTTCAGGAAGTACCCTAGAGGTTTTGATGATCATGAGTCAGTCAGTCAGTCAGTAAGTCAGTCAGTGAGTGACGGAATCGACGTATTTTAGGTATTAATAAAATCCAAAGTATAAAAGCTAAATAAATGAAACTTAGCGTATTTCATTAGTTGGTAACTGCATCATATCCTGAAAATTTGAGCTCTCTAGTATTATCTAGGCCGAAGCTATGAGGGTTCGAAAATACGACGAAACACTTCCAGAAAAGGTACGTAGTGCCCTTCCTGCCTTCGGCTCGTCTTGGCGGGGGCACTGCCGTGCCCCCAGATACAACAGTGTGATCTTGAAATCCAAATAGGGACTTCTTTTCTATTATTGCTGAGGGATTACATTACGAAGAAGAAATGTGATTTTCGAAAACTTAAAAGAGCATTTCCTTCCTTGAACAAGTTGGCTAGTTTTATTTGAAAATTTTAGTTTCCGGAATTTGTCTTTGAATAATATCCAAGAGAACATTCTAGAATGCAGCTCATAAATGTTGAGGGAAACAGAGAAATAAAGTTATATGGAACTGCTTAGAGCTCGTGCTGTACCATGAAACATGAGACATTAAAGTGATTTTTTTAAAGCATAGATATTTTAAAAATACGAAGTTAAATGTTACCTCTTATAGAGATGCAGATAGTGAATTTCGAAGATGTGGGTCAGATATATAAGTTTGGATGATGGTTTGAGCACTGTGACCTGATGCTGTCTGAAGGGGATCCAGAGGACAT
>JAFIDM010012231.1:63606715-63643425 GCA_023159025.1 Thereuonema tuberculata | reverse complement strand
TTTGAGCACTGTGACCTGATGCTGTCTGAAGGGGATCCAGAGGACATTTCCAGTAAGTTGTGAATGAATATCATATAAATGTGAGTCAATAAATAGCATTCAAAAGAAGGCAGAATAGAATTTTCAATTGGATGTTTGCACATTCCCGAAAAGAAACTTGAGATACTTATTCATGTGGAGAATATCGAAACAATTAGAAAAAAAAATATCAATATTGCACTTTAGTCATCTCTTTAAGACAGTAATAATGTAATGTGAATTTCCTTTGATATTCGGACGAATTAATATTCCATTATTTATTATACTTTTTAGGATTGTCTAGGATGGAGGAAAATTAACTAATAAACGAAATCTATGCTTTGCATCTATTTTCATGGGACGGAAATTTATTCTATAATTTTTTGGCTTATTCATTGTGTTACGTGTTGGTTTTGAGCGCACGCCAATCGAATACTTTCCCAAAGCAAACCACGATCATGAGATTGAGGGAGAGATGGTAAGGAGGGTGAGAGGGGAGTGGTCGGAGTGAGGTGCCGTGGAGAGCTAGCTAGTCGGCGGGAATTTACCAGGGACCCACGTATTTCAGTTAAATAATAGTGAGACGAAAACAGGAGGAAGATTTACAAGAAAGCTTTTATTAGATGGTAAGAATAGTTAAATGTCTACAAGTATTATATCCAACCGGTCATAGGGTCCAAACTATCCAGGAATCGGGGGCTTGGAGAAAACCGTACGTCGGAACGGGCATCGCCAGTAGGTCTGACGAACTTTCATTGCCTGGTCGTCGAGGGGAGATCTTCTATCTTCTACAACTCCATTGGATTCAACCGGACGCGACGTTTCAGGAGTCGGGTCGGTAGGAGGGGTCCTGGGGAAAGTCGCTCAGGATAGTGGTTCTCCGAAAGTCGGCGGTCGAGGGTCAGACGGCAGAAGATGAGCGATGGTCGGGTTTTTGCAAAGCCGTTTAATGTCGAAAAGGTGAAGGCGGGCAGGAAGCATTTTCTTCCCCTTACTGCTTCTGGCACAGCTCTGTTTGTTACGACATCAGGAGCGGCAGTACCTTTATTTATCTCCATTGATAGAAGATTCCAGATGCACTTAACAACAGGGGAAAAATTGGAAGAAACCTTTTAACAGGTAAACAATACGTTTCATGGCCTGATTTCCTTGAGGACTGTCCGAGAAGCTTTCTCGAGCCATTTTTGAAGTCGTTAAAATAGAGCACAAAAGTTTCTTCGGCGCCGATTTGGCGGGGATCAACAGTAAGAAACCCTATGAATACCAGGACTAGTTCTAACTGAAGATATATAACTAGAAAATTATCACAGAGGAAACAGATATATTATTCAGAAATATTATACAGAAGGAAGGAGACGAGAGAGTAAAATCGCAAGCACGGGGCGCGAACGGCGTTCGTGACAACTGATTTTTAGAACTTGGGTCAACTGACTGTTATTTATTTCATTCTTCTTCAAACCTTGCGTTTGAGACGGCAAGAGGGCACAATATTTCCAAATAACTGGTTTCTGGAGAGGGTACGTGAATGAATGAATGAATAAACACACATACACAGGGGCATTTGCCATCCGAATATTTAAGAGGATGACAAAAATGGAAGGTGTAGGTTGCAAAATTATTAGCTTTTAAAAGTTTGCCATTAAAGACCATTCGTGGGAGGTAAAGATTAGTTCAATGACTAACCGAACTGAGTTGAAATCGTGAGGTTGTATCCGATTCTCGTGCTTCAATAACCCTCGAACACATTTGAGGAAAGTTGGGTGAAATGTCTGGAGAAGAAAGGACCAAGGAAAAATCCAGTCGACCGCTAGGGATCGACACCAACTCTCGAGTCCGCAGACAAGCACTCTACTACTTGAGCTATGGGGCTCACAGTATTATTATCTACTATAGCAAATTTATTTAAAGGAAATTAGCAAATATGCTGAAATAGATCCAAATCAGTAATTATCAGGAATGGAAAAGTTACAGAAAAAAATGACAACATATGCACAGATATAGGTGACTTAATCGCGGGATTTTTCAATATGATGATAGGTTGTAAATAGAGCAAGTTTCAAAATAAGTTGAAAGCTTGTGTTCACTATTCCTAGCTGCAAAAGGATATCACCATTAAGTTGAATCTAAAACGAAACATAACACGATGCCAATTGTCGATCTCGTACTTAGTATTTAGGTAGACAGAATAAGTTTTTGTTCTGTTTTATTAAGAAAGAATGCTTGCTATAACAAAATATAGTTCAGTAACGCCCTTTCCCTAGTTGGTTAACAACCTAGCTTTTTGGATATAAATTAGAAGCATTTTTTTCATTCTAAGTTAATTTGTTAGCAGGAAGGTTGTCTGACCGCAAACATTACATTTTATCTATGTTAGAAATGGAATATATAGAAACAAAAGATGATGTATAAATCCTTATGAGTAATTGCTCCGAATTTATGTTCTCTTCTTTTTATATAAGAAATATCTTCGTGCTATTGTTCAAAGACAACAACTTTCATTTGATTACGATAAACATTATTCTTATTTTTTTCTTAAGGATCATAAAGTAGACGTAAATGTTGATTTACGTGCATTAATTCTGTTCATTATTTCAAATAAAGCCACTGCACTGGACTAATTTCATGTAGATTTAATTAAAGGAAACATAAAATATTAAGCGACGTGTTTCTTAGCACAATTGAGGCTACATTATCAAGCGTTAACAGAACAGCAAAATGGAAATATTTATAGGCATAGCATAATATTCAGTTCATTCGTCATGGACTTCAGTAGTCCTTTGGAAACCCTTGATATGTTAATGAGCAGTCAGGAACGCTGTTGCTTCATAGCCCTCTTGCGGTTATAACTGTGAATCACTTGAAGTAAACAAATGCACTTTGCCTTGAAAGAACCAGCTTGCACCTGTTGACAATCTCAGATAATCTAAAATGGTATTTCCATGTTGGATCTATCTTAAAAAGAAAACTACATATTCAGTTAATAAAAACAGGATTAAACATCGCAAAATCAATAAACTATTAAAGCAATAAACAATTAAAAAAGACCCAAATGTTTTAAAATAATTCAATTTACTGAGAATAAAATTATCTTAAACAAAATAAAATGAAAAACTTTTTGGATTTAACATTATTCTATTAACCTCTAAAATATTAAATATTTCCATTTTGCTGTTCTTGTTAACGCTTGATAATGTAGCCTCAACAGTGCTAAGAAACATGTCCCTTATAATATATTTTCTTTAATTAAATATATGTGAAATTAGTCCAGTGCAGTGGCTTTACTTGAAATAATGAATAAAGTGACGTTAAATAGAAAACTGAAACAAATAGTTCAAGAATAGCAAAGAATTACATAAATTAGCCATTCATGTGGACAATGGTTAGTAATATTCGAATGCTTTTAATTTGTGCAGTAAACTTAAATTTCATTCAAAATGTATTTTAAAACATTATTATATAAATTAATTTTCTTGACTGAGTTACGGAATTTTTAAATTTTATTTATGATTTTTTTTTATATTCAAATTACAGGATTGGTTTAAAATCATTGGTTTAAACCTCCCACGAATATGTTGGAACCTGGGTTCGAATCCTGGCATCAACAATAATGTATTTTTTTTCTTTCTTGTATTTGTTAGCTTCTTCTCCTTCTGTGCATCTTATGTCTATGGCACTGACAAATATTCCAGAATTCTTAAGAGTTTGTACGATAGATCCTCCAAGGATAAAAGTACTCGTTGGTCGTTACCTCGGCCCTACTTTTGAGGTGAAGGAAATAAGAACTTGAGAGTTGATGAACTTACTGACAAGTGAGACTAAAAAAACAAAACAAAAAAAAATCAGTATAAAACGGCGTTTTGACGTTTCCTATTAGAGAACTCTGTTCTCTCCATTTAACTAGTGGAAAACATGTGATGGTCTGTTTTTTTTTTTCTTAACTTCACCTTAAAGTGTAAATCAAGGTCAAATTAATATCAAGAAATAACTAATACTTTGGTCTTTCAGAATAAGAAAAAGAGAGAGAGAATGTAGTTATGGAGTGGCCTAGAAGAGTTTCTAAGACGGAGAACATAAGGACAGAAAGTATTCAGAAAAACGATTTTCTGTGGTCCAGAACATAAAAAAACACAAAAATGAGATTCGTCAAAAAATGATCCAGAATTTTTACGAAAAGGTGCAGAAAGAGAAACTGGAAAAGTCCAATTGCTGAAAAGACGTTGTTCGTTAAACGAATTTTAAAAAAACGTGCAACACAACGATCAAATATTAAGGATTTTTAGAAAAAAGGGAGGCCAAGTCTCAGAATTGAAATTTGTGTGAGTAGAAGTATGCAAATAAAAAAGATTATCCTATAAAGCTAAAAAAGAATACATGAAAAAACCGCAAGCAGACAGACAGAACACAGGCAAACCAGAAGAAATCCTAACAGAAGTTACAAACAGTGCGTACAATTAGCCGTGCTGAGATGGTCTTTACCAAAAGAAGAGTGTTTTAAATGTTTAAAAAACTCCAGATACATCTAGATATTCTTCCAATATATATATATTTACATTACAGCCTCAGTAAAATTTTAAAAATTCAGTTGAAATAATTATTTATAAAAATAAAAAATGCTTCAAAATCTATACTTAGGAAATAATAACAAACCCTTCTTTTTCCAAATGTTACATTAGAATTGTACAAACACATTAATTATCAAAAATTATATCATTTTTTTATGCTTTGCATTAAATTCTTCCCACAACCATAAAAAACAAATTTCTTCTCGTTATAAAATTGCAATAGTTTTATTACCTGATCTTAATTACCCTGGGTTTCTACCTAACTTTCAGCATAACTTTATATCTAGAATATGAACAATAAGTTTCTAGGGGGAACGTAATATTTAACGAATAAACTGAAAATATAAACTTTGTCTCTTGCAAGAATTAATCGTGAAAAACTTTAATATCTGAACCTGATGTTTAAATAAGAAATGGAAACAGAAAAACTTGACCAATAGATAATGGACAATATAAACTATCCAAAGGTTAACATCCAAAATTTTATTCATTTCTCAAGGAATGACATGAATATACTCTCATAGGCCATATCCCTGCATGCCTTGTGCATATGTTCACCAATGGAACATTATTGCCACAAATATTAATATAGTCTATTTAACAATTGACATATCATCGTTTATAATAACAAAGTTTGCATATGTACTATATCGGTGGGCACGATACATTGTATGACGGGGGTGTAGGCAGGTTCGAAATCGTTCCATTTTATCTGCCTAAAGCCTCCGTAAGTTATCTTTGAATTGGTGGATCAAAATGTATCCATTCTTAAACCATTTTCCAGCAACGGAGACCTAAAATAGGAAGAGCCAAAATGAAAGGACGTCAACTGATAATTGATTATCTCATTATCTATTGGCATGATATCTATTGCTTACATGTTTATAATTTTTCAGGATCATCTTCAAATATACCAACCCCTCAATTGCATAATTACAAGAATGGCATTATTAGATCTGAGTTCCAGCGATACAAAGGTTCACCTTAAGTTGCTTGATAATAAATAAACGTGTGACACTAATACGGAATGTGTGGATTTATAATTTCTAAATTATCGATTCAAGTTTCTTCAATTAGTGCACAAGCTGTGGTACTTAATTGTTATTAGAATATGTTATTGCTTTTCTAATCTTGGGCAAATCAAACCTCGTTTTACTAACTGCCGTTAAAGGACTTAAGGGCGTTTCAAATGGATCCGAAAATAGGATGGTCGGATCCATGAATCGGACATATTCTCTTACACGTGGCCACGAAAGTCGTCTATACGAACTATTTGAATGTTACATGTTGTATAGACGACGTCGGAGTGTGTTTCATGACCATGTGAAAGAGAATGCGTGCGATTCGTGGATCCGACCGTTCGATTTTCGGATGCATGTGAAACGCCCTTTATTCATTCTCAATTTGCCTTTTGATTTTTAATTGATATTTTTCGAACTATAGATATATTACTTATTCACGAAGTCAAACATTTCCTTGAAATAGAATCCATTCAAATGCAGCTTTAAATCATTCGACAGGAAATTCCCTTCCTAAAAAATTTGTCATTTCGGTAATAGTAAAGAAAGCAGCGGCCTATTCACGCAGCCAAAACATTATAGTAGTGGCTTTAAAATCAATCTTCAAAAATCTTGTGATTTCATAGTATAGAGTATTTCGCTGCAGATCTAGGGTTATAAGTTTATCTATATATAACTCATATCTACACTGCTTCTCATACTTGTAGAACACTGTTAGGTAGTGACCAGTTAAATTGACAATATCAACCTGGTAATTAATATTCGAAAATAAATGTATTAAATATATTGAACGAAAATAAATTTATTAAGTGAATTGAATATCTCAATTTATTTTACAAGTTACATAGTATACTTTATGAAAGTTTTAGTTTTATTAGAATGTGAGATTCTAACATTTTTATTTAAATCCTATTATGCATGAATTTATTTTAAAAGTAAATCAGATTAGTAAATATAAATATTGGATTATATAAACTTAGTAAAATCTACATTTAAAACTGTTATGACGAGATATAAATATTCAACTATTGAGGGATAACTTGTTTCAGTAGATTTCATTGTAAGGTTCAAAGTAATGTAAGCCTAATCCCGCAAACTTGTATAACAACATTTTGAATTCCTTAACACTTGTTTAAAAAAAGAAAAAATTATTATCCTTACTACAAACAATTGACTTTATTTTTGAGATATTATTTATGTAGAATACAGAATCAGTATTTTTGATTATGTAGAATTCAGAACCAGTGAAATTATGATGAGTCTGGAAAGAAATCGTAAATAGTTAACCGATGGAAAACAATCTTTTTTTTTTTTAAGTTTTTAAAAAAACCTGATTTAGTAATTGCAACTTCGTTAGTAAATATAGAGACGGATTTGTTGCGCTGTTAGAATGCGAGCTGAAAATGCAAGTGTCGTTAAATTCGAAATTAGATTAACAGTTACTGAGAAAATATCAATACAAATACAAAAATTGCACGTAAAAATAACGAAAATGATTTAATTTTTCTGAAAAATAATAGAAATGAAGGGGAATTAGAAATATTGGATGAAGGTGAATTTGTTAAAATTTATGAAAGAAATAAAGGGAAAATATTTTTTAACTACAGGAAAATCAACGTTACATATCCTCTGCTTATGTTCTTTTGTAGTCAGCAAAAGTTAAAAGGAAGTATAAATGAAGCTAGAAATTTTTTTGACATTTAGGACAGAAATGAAGGGAAAGTATTGCTATTATTATGGAAATTTATTGTTATATTATCGTCTGTTTTTTGTTTTGTTTCTGAAAGTAAGCCAGCAAAGGCGACAAAATTGTAAGAAAAAAACCTATTCCTTTAATTAACTGGATGAAATAAGATCCCCTCAAGAATATTTCGTTTGGAAAAACAAAACAAAACAGAAGCTAAAATAAATTCGGTAGATTTGATATCTCAAATTCAGAAGTACATAAAATCATTCACTATGTAGTCATTTCCTTATTTTTAATGTAAAGTTTCCATACTTTTTTAGTAGATCTTTCCTTCTAAAGCCTCTACTATTAAATATTCTAAACATCTCACCAAATTTAAATGTAAAAAAACTACATTTAATACTAAAAGCAAATTTTCGAAAAGATTGCGTCTTTTCTTTCTCAAAGATTTTAGGCTTGAGAAAGAAAAGACGCAATCTTTTCGAAAATTTGCTTTTAGTATTAAATGTAGTTTTTTTACATTTAAATTTGGTGAGATGTTTAGAATTTCCTTATTTTGACTTTACTTTTAAATATTTCAATTTCTTTTCAATTTAAAACAGTTTTCCAAACATGCCGAAAAATGTTTAAATTGAAAATTAAAAGTTAAGTCAAAATAAGGAAATGACTAAATTGTGAAAGATCTTCGGAAAGACCTTATCGACAACCTTGAAAATTGTCCAAATACTCCATTTTTCTGCCATCTTGAAAATAGTTCAAACATAGCCATGTTTTATAGGAATGCTTCGGAAAAGAGTGCCACGTAAGCATTTAATTTATTCCAATGATTTTATATTAAGAAAAATTTAGCAATGGTTTCGTACAAAAAACATGAAAATTCCTCTTAATTTCATTGGTTCTATATTCTATATAATAATCTTTTTTTTAATTATTTAAGTTATGGGAAGGAATGATTCCATATAATATATTAACTTTATTAATTCTATGAATTTGTTTATTGTTATTTACTTAATTTTGTAAAATAAGATTTACAAGAAAGATTAGTACTGATTTTATTTTTCGTATCAGTGAATTTTTCGTATTCTTTGTTGTGAATAAGTGTATTGATTTTATATCAATCAGTAGAATTCCGCCGTATTTCTAATACGAAATATCAAACCAAAAATATTTTGAAATTCAACTTTTAACTGTTAAATTAAAAATTATTCTTAATATTTGTCCATTTTAGACCAATAGGAAAGGAACTACCAGTAACAAATTGAAATATTTATATATTTTTGCTTACAATAATAACTTATACTCAATGAAATAAACTGAAATGTATCATCAAATGTATAAAAATTTATTTGATTTTTTTTTTTATCCATCTTGTACTTCTTGCGAAGACAAGTATAGATCTCATCCACTGTTGAGCCTTTGCGTTCCTTGAGCTGCATAATGGCCTCATTTACCATATCACTAATTTTAGGGAGTGGTTGACGAAATGAGGCACTACAGCTAGATCTCCTGGTGCTGCTTTCCGGTTCTTGACTTTGAATTACACCCTGCATTTCTGTTTCCTCTTTACTATCAGGACCCTCTTCCTCATTCCCTTCTTCCTGATCATCTTCCTTTCCATCAGCAGCATCAGGATCTTCTTTGTAACCATCTTCATTCGGAGGGTATTCTTCCAGCAGAAGCGGCATCGGAGCCATCACCATAGCCATCATCATTCGGTGGGTCGTTTTCCATTTTAAACTAAAAGCAAAATTTAAAACAACAAAAATATATTACAAAATACAGATATTTGCAAAGTAATTCTAAAATGGTAAATTAATAATTTAATGTTGCTACAAATGATGCAACAAATATTAAGAGGTATTAATAAACTTTAATCTTAATTAATAAAACTTGATTAAAAAAGAAATGTAAATAACTTTGTGCAAAAGCATAAGTTTCAGGGCGACCCATATTATAAAAAAAAAAAAATTAATAATAAAAAAAGAAAGTTAAAAAAAATTAAAAGGAAAAATTAGAAAAAGGAAAAAAAAATAACTCGACGAAATGAAAGGAGATGGTTGCATTTCTAAAGTTTAAGCTAACAGCGGAAATGCAATGAAAACAATGCCAAATATCCTGAACGTAGGAAGGGCAGACCCCTGAAAATACCCCATCCCGAAGTAAAGGTCGGATTGACAAACGGATTTCACCATCGCGTTCAGAGGTCAAACACGATGGTGAAATCCCTTTGTCGATCCGTTCTTTGTTCGGGAGTAGTTAGGGATGGACCGACACGGCACGGATGGACAGGACAATCCTGATAGTTACCGAAATGGGTTGCTAGAAACTCTTTCTAATACACAATAGGTAGGTATATTTCAGAGAAGGCATAGCATTGCATTTTGATCATCGAGAAAAAGTTGAAATAGGACCATCAGCTGCCCGCCTGTAATCCTCAGCGAAAAAAAACCTGTCATTAATTTTCTAGAAAGAACTGAGTAGACTTAAGGACATTCTGTAGGAGAGTTAACCCGATCTCCGCTAGAATCCGATCTGCTTAACTATTCCTAAATCTTTCTTAATATAAAACCAATAGAAACAATTAAATATTTAGGTGGCACTCTTTTTCCGAAGCATCCCTATAAAACATGGCTATGTTTGAACTATTTTGAAGATGACAAAAATATGGAGTATTTGGACAATTTTCAAGGTTATGGATAAGATCTTTGCGAAATCCAAACATGCCGAAAATATTTTAAATTGAAAAGGAATTTAAATATCTAAAAGTCATGTCAAAGTAAGGAAATGACTAAGGATCTTATTTCATGCAGTTACTTAAAGGAATAGGTTTTTTCTTACAATTTTTTCTGTCCTTTGCTGGCTTATTCCCAGAAACAAAACAAAAAGAGTCGATGATATAACAATAAATTTCCCTAATAATAGCAATGCTTTCCCTTCATTCTTTCCTAAATTTCAAAAATATTTCTAGCTTCATTTATACTTCCTTTCAACTTTTGCTGACTACAAACGAACATAAACAGAGGATATGTAACGTTGATTTTCCTGCCATTAAAAAATGCTTTCCCTTTATTTCTTACATAAATTTTAACATATTCACCTTTATCCAGTATTTTAATTCCCCTTCATTTTTATAATTTTTGAGAAAAATTTAAATCATTTTCGTTAATTATACGTGCACTTTTTGTATTTTTATTGATATTTTCTCAGTAACTGATAATCTAATTTCGAATTTAACGACACATGGGTTTCCAGCTTGCATTCTAACAGCGCAACAAATCCGTGTGTATCTTTATTAACGAAGCTAAAAGTTCGAAATCAAGTTTTCTTAAAAACTTGAAAAATAAAAAAAAAAAGATTGTTTTCCATCGGCTATCTGTTTACAATTTCTTTCAGACTCATCATAATTTCACTGGTTCTGTATTCGACATAACCAAAAATACTGATTCTATAGTCTACATAAATAATATCTCAAAAATAAAGTCAATTGTTTGTAGTAAGGATATTAATTTTCTCATTTTTTAAACAAGTGTTAAAGAATTCAAAATGTTCGTATACAAGTTCGGGGGATTAGGCTTACATTACTTTGAACCTTACAACGAAATCTACTGAAACAAGTTATCCCTCAATAGTTGAATATTTATATCTCGTAATAACAGTTTTAAAAGTAAAATATAGATTTTAATAAGTTTCTATAATCCAATATTTATATTTACTAATCTGTTTATTTAGTTTTAAAATAAATTCATTTATAATAAGATTTAAATAAAAAATTTAGAATCTCACAATTCTATTTAAAGTAAAATTTTCGTAAAATATATTACGTAACTTATAAAATAAATAGCGATTTTCTAATAATTTAATAAAAGTGAAATCGAAAACTAACTCAGTTTTGTTAAAACAGAAAGATGATTTATGGAATAATTATTTTAAAGCTACCAGATACAGTGAATAAAAAGATAAATATTCTGTAGAATATTTGATGATATTTTGACCCTAAATATAATATATAATGATGCCTTTTGCTATTTTCCAGATATCTACCTTTGTACGATTCTTTTCAATTCTTTTGAATTTTCTTGTCTGCGATGTCGAATTCTGTAAGGCTTCGCTTTAAGTTCTAAAACTTAATATTTAACATAATTTTAAATTACGGAATCTGTAAACTCATCGAATTGCAGCTACGTTTGAACGACCTTTGTTTAAATTTTGTTCCGATGTAACAACGTAGCTATATTACCGCTATCTTGGAGCTTCTCATTTCTTCTGCAATGGAATTTTCAAAATGAATTCTGTTTCAGTTCCGTAGTATCTCATGAAGGCTCATTGTTTGGTTTGCATTGCTAATAATGCAGTCAGACAATGTTGGTTGGTAATACCTCATCTTTTAGAAACCTTGTTTAACAACAAAGGAAATTTATTTAAAAGAATTTTAAACAATATACTTTAAAACAAAAAAAAACAAAACAAAATCTAAATAATAAACATGGTGCACAAACAAATATAGAGAATATCGTAAATTAGGGAATATTGTGTAATAAAACTTGATTATGCAAATGGATTGTTTTCTTCCTTAGCTACGTTTTAGCTTTGATTACGTTTTTTAATCAATGGAAGAAATTTCCATTCAACTTCTTCTAAATAATTAAATAAATTAAAAAATTGTAATTTTGGCCTCATTTCAGATAAGAATAATGCATCTTATTCAGTGTGTTCATTTTGAAGAGAAAAATGGAAGAAAAACTGTATATTCATATGCAATATCGTTTAGATCTGAGAAAATTGGTTTTCCCAGTTTATAAAAACTTGAGGTTAAACCGGAGAATCCGGCACAAGCCAATGAGAATCTTCGTAAAGATGCATCTATGTTTTCGAGGAGCGATATCCAGATATTTGGGTTGCCTGAGGGTGAATGTGATTTTGTGGCGGAGTTACCTAAGGTAAGCGAAATTAAGCGTATTTTATAGTTTTAAGCGTATTTTATAGTGACCACAATATGGCAATTTTGAGTTGATGAAATCTGCATCTATTTTATGTGATATACCTTCCTAATATCTAGTAAACCAGTGAACTGATCTTTATACTATGCTTTGACCTTTATCTTAGCATTTGAATTTATTTTTTTTTCGTTTAAGGAATTCATTATGGATATGAAATGTAAGATTCTGAAGATCTAATTCTGGATTAATATAAATTCCAGATAAGAATCTAAAATTTGCTATACCTGTAGATGTTACAAACCTTTTGTCTGAAACATTCTCTTCCCAAATTAAAAGAATGGCGGCCGTTCAGTAAAATACTAATGATGAAGAAGGTAATGATTGTAAAATGATTTGATTTGTTTTTAAAATTTTAAACGAAATTTATTATGGATAGTGTGCTCTACGTTCTTTCGAGTAGGTCTTGTCATTTTTCACAGATTTGAGATCAAATTTGTTCATAAGAAAGTCAGTCTATTTGGGACAGGATCGGGAGATCTTGTAAGCCAGTGATTTCTAACCATTTGAACTCGCGAATCCCGAAACATCCAATAAAAATAGACCAAGTCTCAAAAAACAAAACAAAAATCAAAAAACAAAGAAACACCCAACAACTACAACAACAACTTTACCCATGAAACACTTGAAAAACAAAATGCGATAACTTACAGGTTTTATAAAGTGTATTTTTATTAATTTTCCTAAAGTTGAGTTAGTCGGGAGAATTTTGAATATTGAGTAGGGGTAGGGTTGACAAACACCTGGTTATGAATCCGGGGCTTTGAGCCAGGGATACAGAGAGGATATGTTCCCTAACGCCATCCCTCTCCGTTCTACAGGGGCGCCGTTTGGCTCGGGCAATTGGGGCGAAAGCCCTTGGCTCCGCAAATTTATGGGTCCCCAAATTAACAAAATTTAATTATATTCTTGTAAAAATATATGTTTTTTAATTTTTATTTGGGTTTTTCCCCGGGCCCCAAATTACCTAACGGCGTCTCTGCCGTTTACAATTACTTTTTCAATCTTCTCTCCTTCGGGAGAAAAAAAAAAGGAAGGAAAAGAAGCATATTTTTTTTCTCTTGTTGTTTTGTTGGATGACGAGAACTCATATTTATTTTTGTAAATCCTCCACCTCCATAATTCTTGGTACTATGTTGTTATTATTATTCTTTCTTAATGTTGTTTTCTCAAAAACAACCTTAAGAAAGAATAATAATAATAGACTGATTTGAGTTCGGATTTGATGGTTCACGAAAAAAAAATTTCTATCTGCATTTCTGGCGCCGTTCTTATTTGGTTGGATAATGTCACTCGGTGGTTCGCAATGAAATTATATAATGTTGGAAGGGGTTTGCCTTCCAAGTTTAGGAATCACTGTTTTATAATAATTGTAGGAAACCATTTTTCATTGTATTCTGATAATAATCGGTTGAATTAAAGGAAAGGGTAATTGCATAAAGTCACTGCAACAGTTAATAGATTCAGATTTTTGTGCAGTAAAATGTAGCAATCAGTTACTTAAATATATTTGGTATGAGTTTTATTGTATCATTATAATGATTTTTTTTTGAGAATCCGTGTGTAATAAACTAAAACTTACATAGCCTACATTAGGTTTAGCCAAGGGAAGATGTGGAGGTGGGGGGAGGAAATCTCTTTCCCTTTCAAATCCAATTGTAAATGATTTTTTAAAATTGTTAGGATAAAATTTAAAACGTAATCATATGATATTGTATCTTTTCCTTGCTATTAATATTTTTTTAAGTATTTACTAAAAAAACTGATACACGTTATACAGTATAGTGTGTTTCCACAAAACATACTGTAGTTTAGTAAAAATATAAACATAATCTATATACATATTGTTTTTTTTGTTTTTTTTTTGCAGAAAACTTCTATTCCAATGTTTACGTATATGTATTACGTATATGAATTACTTTACATTACATCTAATGTCTGTGAAGAAATTAATGAATGAGATGATGTAGCTGTAATGTATTTTCAGTTCTGCTCAAAATGGCTCTGTATGAGGTCTCAGAAAATTTGAAAAATCAGCTGTTTTAAAAATAAAAAAAAAATAAGAGGAGAAATTGCAAAATGCAGTACTTTCAATTCCTGAGAGTGGATAGAATGCATCATGTAATAAAGGACAATAAGAGAGATACGACTAGCACTGTGAATCATCATCAGGTGACTTTTGTCTATCAAAAAGAAAACTAAAAAGATAAATTGAATAAAAGATTGATATAGTATGTAAAATATAAATACTCTTGCATTAATATGCTGTTGTGATTTTAAAATAACAAAGAATCAAACTATGATTATAATTTCTGTATAGATTCAATCATATGGGTTTAGGTGGAGGGAAAGGAGACAAAAGGCGCCCTAACCCCCCCCTCCCTCAAAATTTTAAAATTAATTTAATAAAATCAAGGTCATTGATGCCATTTGAAAATGAGTTTTGTTTTATTTATTACCTCCTCCGTTAATTAAGTTTGAAATATTCTCTTTCATGTCTAAAAGTATTGTATTACAAATCCACAAACATTAGTATTAATGTAATACCAAACTCCACAGATAAATCTATAAGACCACCTCAGGAATCAACTTATATAATTTACTAATTTCGTCTGTCTGTGTCCGTCCGTCTGTCTGCCTGTAACTCGATATAATTAAGCTATTAAAATAGATCCAAGGTTTTCAATGGTACCATTGAATCAAGGGTACTCAAATTGGATAAAATATCAGTTCATTTTGTCATTCCATGTTGGTTCCATGAAATTTTATCTGAAATTTTGAAACTCAAAACCATTTTTGCCGTAGAAGCTTCGTTCACAAGTTAGCACAGTATTTAGATTACATTTACTTTATATTTGATTGTTAATAATAAAATGATTTTTCAGATTTTTTTTTGCCTGTCGTCCGACAGGCTTTGCTGCTAGTTCTCAACAAATAGTTACTTGTTTTGAGAATGATATTGCAATCTCATCATTTATCAGTAACATGGCAAATAATTTCACGTTGTGTTATTGTTTGTTTTTGTAATGAACTGAGTTAGACTATTGGTATAGTTATGTTAAATAAATCTGAAATTCTATTGTTCATTATCTTTTGGCTTTGCTGCTGAGAATAGGCAATGGTCAGACCTTTTGTTTCAATGAAACAGCTACTAAATGTGTAAGTTTGTAAAAACTGGATCAGTTGAGATCAAATTGCTCTCAATTTATGTCTGGGTCAACAGAGAAAAAGGAAATGATATACAGTAGGCCCAAAACAAATGACACTGAACAATTTTACAACATGAAAGGTGGCACTGCGAGATGAACATATAGGCAATTGTTGTATTCGAAACAGGAATGATTGAGGATGGGAGATTACTCAGTGTTGCTGAGTAAATGGTATTGACTATCGAAGAGAAAGTGTTTATTGTGGAGCACTACTTTCGATCATACGGAACAGGCCGTGGCAAATGGACTTAGCCTGCTACACGTTATGGAATTTTGCGAGCGTTTTAGCCGTCCAGCACCCACGAACAAGGTTATGTTATCCGTCGAACCGGAAGTGTACTCACACAGCAGAAAGGTTGCACTGGCCGTCCCGTAACAGAAACAAAGAATGAAAATCACTCTTAGAAGAATGGAAAAACTCTCTCCTCCGCGACATTGTGGACAACCTGCGTAACCGCTATGAGTAGGGTCAGTATGCCTATTATGAGACCCCTGCCTAATATGAGACCCCAGCCTACAGCATGTACTAAGTGCTGCCGCCTTGCGACTGGAGCGTGAAACAGTAGTCTAATGCATCATCCGTCAGCGGTGAGTCAGTCGAGTGTTTCCTAGCGCAAACAAAGGTTAAGTAATTTTTCCCCTGAATTTGTGCTCGTCGACTTTTTTGCACATGTATTTTCATTGGCTGTTTTCACCTTTAAGATAAGACTCGTTTTGAAACTCTTAGTATCGGATAGATAGCTTTAATTGTATAGTATAAACATGCCGGTTTGTTTTTAAGCTAACGTTAAGCCTAACCTAAAAAATTCGTTGGCGTGTATGACAATGCGGTCGTGCCTAATACGAGACCCCAAAGGATGCCTAATATGAGATAGGGTCTCATATTAGACATTGTTTTTTTTCATCATGCAAAGCTTGTTTACATTTTTTTTTAAACTTTTTAGATGCCTTCCGAAACAAAACGCAAAAAATGGGATCCTGTAATGATGGTACGAGTTGTCAAAGCCGTAAGAAGTCGTGATATGGGCTACAAAAAAAGCTGCAAAATATTTTGAAGTTCCAAAAGAAACTCTGGAGTGTTATGTTACGAATTCAGAAAAAAACAGCTGAATCACTGGTTAGTTTGGGAAGACGGCCTACTTTACCACAACATATTGAAGATTCGTTAGTAAAATACTGCATTGAGATGAATTCAAGGTTTTGTGGCTTAAGGAGGGATATTAAAAAAATGGCATTTCAGCTTGCTATGAAAAATGGTTTAAAACATCTGTTTCATCAGAAAAACAATGTGCTGGTGAAAAGTGGTTAAATGGATTTTTATAACGACACCCACAACTGTCTCTAAGAAAACTCAAGCATCATCGTTCGCAAGAATTAAGGGATTTAGCCCAAACAATGTGAAATTTTGGTTTCGAAAAGTAAACAAAACCTGAAGTAAACTTCATCTAATTCGTTTAAATGTCATTTTTCTTTTTTACCTATTAGCGATGCAGATAAATATTATATAATTATTGTTTAAAAGTTTTGTTTTTGACGAACTTTTCAGTAATTACAATTCATTTTTTTAGTTATAGAAGAGGGTCTCATATTAGGACTACTTTTTTCAAACCCCCAAAATGTAACATTTGTGTTTAGAATTTCATACAAGACAAAATGTAAAGTTGTTTTCATTTTCTGTCATTGTTATTTTAAGTAAAATGTATGCCTTAAAAGAATATCACGTTGGTACTGTAATTCCTCACTTATTTTCCTAGTTATAGATGAAAATCAAAAAGGGTCTCATATTCGGCACACTTACTCTACTGCTTAGAGCGCCAAGGAGATCACATTGAACATGTATTTGTCAAAAACCACAGTTGATTATTCTTTTGGTTGCAAAGTTTTCTTTTCAAAACAGTTCAGTGTCGTTTGTTTTGGGCCGTACTGTATTTTGAAAAACAATGAATGAGATTGTTAAAGTAGGAGGAAAGGCAAGGAATACCTACTTGTGGTAAATATTTTCTATATTCGCAACCGTTAAAAGTTAAGAAACGTAAAGATGAACTTGGGCTGAAGCCGTGGCACAGCAGACTTCTCCATACAACCTCTATGCAGTTTAAAGTAGTATAATAATATCTTCTTCGGGTATAAAAAAATATAAAACAAAAAAAAATCCTCAAAATTGCAGGATTCATCAGAAGACAAAACCTTCATTGTAGTAATTTCATTTCATATAGTTACATTTTGGAAATTATGAAAGTTTTAAGAGAGGAAGACACAACAGAATAGATAATTCTTTTAATTAAATATTGTTTGAAAAATCAATAAATCAATAAACTTTTCAATTAATAAATCTTTTTCAGAGTAAATAGTATAAAATGAGGAAATCAGTTACTGGAGACCGAGTCATGCTAAAAACAAATTGAGTCTTTAAAAAAATGTTATTTAAATATCTATTTCAAAGGGTTTGTTCATCTTATTCTTAACTAAAAAACAAAAAAGCAAAATGAAATATATTCAACATGGATTGGAAATCAAAATAATAATTCCTATTGAAAAGGTCAATATTGGAGTACATACACTCTATTCTTCATTAATAACACTTACTCTTAACACAAAAATAAGTGCATTTTTATATAGAATGACCATGATTTTTTTTTTTTGCTTTCCACTTGCAATGCCGAAGCTAAGTTGAACAAGAAACTAATGCTTTGCAGTTTACTGCAGTATGTAATCAATTACATGTCAGTTAGATGAAGTTTGAACATATCAACTTCATATTTACACTTTCTAAATAAAATGCCTTAAGTTTTGCAATTGTGTGAAAATATGGTGACGTATGTCGATTAATATATTCAATTTATATTCAATTTATTCTCAAATCAAATCTGTTATACCCATAGTCAGTGGTTTTGATTATCAAAGCTGTTCTGTATTTTAAAAAAATAATTAATATTCAAATACAAGCCAAACATTTTATTGATAAACAATTTAACTTTTTTAAGTAACATTTTCACAAATCATCAAAAAATCAAAGATAACACATTAACAATCCCTAATCATTTTCACGTATAATTAATCATAAATGACAGTTATAGATGTGGCAAACTTATGTTAAAAATCAAATAGTTACATGCAATTGCAATTAAATATGCCAAATTGAAAAAGAACCAAAAATATCCATGTCACTACATAGTCTACTAAAACAGCTTAAAACACAAATGTTAAAATTTACATTGAAATGGATATAATAAAGACATGTCTAATGACAGGCACAATGTAAAAATTATCATTAGACAAGAAATCAAATCTTGTACGGTTTAGTTTAATGTAAACTCGTAATGCAAATTAAGTTAAATGATTTTCTCCTTTAAATAAAACTATCAGCCAATATCAAATTGGTATTTTATTTGCGAAAAACTTCTATGGAATAAGACTATTTTTGCAATAAATCTTATCTTGATTCTACACTTATTAAATGTAGGAAATCAGCATAATTCAAAATACCAAAATTTCAATAATATTCATTTTTTCCAATTAAATTGTTATCAAAAGTTGCCATTCAAGAATCTTTCCCCCACCCTTTCTATTATTTGAATATTTAGCATTTGGTCATAAAGACTACTCATAAAAAAGGAATTCATTCTTAAAGATAATAAAAAATAAACTAAAAAAAAAAACAATAAATATCACATTGATTAAATAAATAATTAATTAAAATTAAGTATCTAAAACAGAACTGAAAATAAGGCTTCCATCATCAGTAACTGGAAAATATTTAAATATTTTGTAAATACTTTGCTGATAAAGAGCAGACAAGTGCTACTGAAGCACAATTTGCACTTTGGAATGGTACAGCAGCTTTTATCAGAAACAGTTTATTACAAAATGTCTCGGTACAAAAATATACTTGATCATTTGCATCATTTTAAAAATGTGGCAAGAATAAAGTTATTTCTTAAATTTAAACTTAGTACCAGTAAGTTACTTTTGCAATACGTAGTTTATAATAAAAAATAGTAATTCAGATTGTCAAAAAGGATTCGAAAATTCTATGGAGGGAAGGCCTCAACTGCTATCATTTTTATAATGGCCACATAGAACATTGAAGTTTTATATTATGGCTAAATTTCAGTGAACATCCTGGAATGAGGAAGTCATTTAGAAACATTGTTCAGGGATTGCTTTTTCAGCCGCTATATTTAAGATCTTGGTAGTGAGGAACTTTCAGGGTGTTCAAATCGGCAAGGAAAATATTGACTACCTGGCCTAAGCAGATGACATTGCTCGAAAACATGACATTAACCGTTTGCTTAGATTTCAGAGAAAGGTCCTCAGGAAAATTTTTGGTCCAGTCCGGGATGAAATTACTGGAGAATCGAGAAGGCGCCACAACTTAGGACTAGGAGACAAAGAATCTCCTAAAAGACAAAGAACCTAACATCGTTGGAGTGACGAAGTGCAAGACACTTCAATTGGTTGGGCATATGTTGAGGATAGAGGAAACAAGGTTGCAATGGATTGGACCCCAACGGGCAGCAGATCGGTGGGAAGACCTAGGAAGAGATTGGTGGATGGAGTGAGAGAAGACTTGTTGCGGCTGAGGATCACGGAGAACTGGAGACTGCTGGCAGAGGAGAGAGGAAGATGGAGAGCCTTGGCTCTTACGTCGCGCGGTCCTCTGGGCCTGATCTGGGCGTGATCGATCCTCTGGGCCTGAAGTAAAGTAAAGTAAAGTAAAGTAAAGTACAGTAAAGTAAAGTAGTGAGGAACATAACAATCGTAATATCAATATATATTGATAATTATGCGCCAGCTGAAGATCCATCTTTTCGGAAATCGTAATTGGTCTGAATTTTTCCTTTCTTTGCTTGAAGAATCCCAACAATAACCGAACCAAAGGTATCAGTCTCCTCCACTTTATGTCCAAGTTTTTTCAGGCCTTCCAAGATTTCCTACAAAGAAATCGATTATAGTGATGAGTGAAAACAAATATACAACATTCAAGGAAAAAAACGAAAAAGAATATCGATTATATTGTATATGTATAAATAAATCAAATCATTTATTAATCCATATGATAACAACTAAATAATTTTCTTTTCTTTTTTTAAAAAAAAATAAACGAAAATTTTTTAAATAAATTAAAGAATTAATCTTTCTGTACAATTTGTTATTTCACTTAATTTATTTCTTTTTATAACATAATTTTAATGTGAGTATATCAGTATAATCGCCACTTCATTTTATTTTCATTTGGCCAGTCATTACCTTGGAATATTTAAATATTCAATAATGTTTTTGAATGACATTTTATGACTAAATTATTAAATTTTGGAGAAAAAAAAATTATCTTTGCTTTGAAATAACAACAAAGACAATAATGTCTCTTAAATTCTAAAATATTTTCATGGAAAAAATTAATTTTTAATTGTTTTCTTGTAATTATTTATTATAGAAACGGTTTTTCCCAAATTTACTTCCGTAACTTGAATTGGAATTAAATTGTGTTAGAATGAAAACCTGTTTTAAAATCATAATAACACTGCTGTCATTCAAAGTATCTTTTTCTTCAAATGTTACGTGTATTTGAAGAGATTAATTTGGATGAAATAGTTTTTAATAATTTTTTGCTTTATAGCCTTTAAAACAAATTTAGATGAAAATGTTAAAAGAATGGAGAATGCCTAATAATTTACACAAAAGTAATAAATAAATAAAATAAATAAATAAAATAAATAAATAAATAAATAAATAAATAAATAAATAAATAAATAAATAAATAAATAAAATTAAGTATTATCACTCTTAAACAGAAATGTAAGCTATTAAAGTTATTGGATCCTGTTAATAGTGTTTCTTTCTTTCTAATCTAAGATGCTAAAATTAATAAAAGCTACATAACTTTACTTTTATAGCATTAATGAAACCAACAGAGGATGCAAGCTAGAGTATAACTTTTCAGTGTCATCATAGTTAGTTACATTAGAGTTTGTTAACAAAATTTATTTACCTTAGGAGCAAATATTAATTTCCAAAAACATGTATTGTTATGAATACATCTTTTTCTTCAAAGAAGCTGTAACTTACTTTTGGAACTTTTTATACTAGAACGTGGCGCATTTTCACTGACAAACAATTTGCATTTAGAACTGATGCAGCTGTTATCAAAAACATTTCAGAAGATGTCTTGGTAAAAAAAAAATGACATTTGTATTGTTATTAAAATTAATTATTGATGGTACGATTAATATTTGTGAAGATTTACTGCTAGATCTTTTTTAATTTATGTGTTAAAAGTGTTCAAATGTTTTTTGTGCTGTCTAACTTAATAATTTGTTAGCATATATATTGTCTTTGGAGCTGCAGTTTTAAAACATTTAGCTTATAGTTTCATTTTTATAGATATTTTTAAAATTCCTTGTCTGTAGTTTGATTTTTGACTTTTTTTTGTCTGCAGTCTTCTAATTGTATTTTTAAATGTACTGATTTGATTTATTTATTTTTAGTACTGTTTACCATCTGAAAGGTAGTATTAATCATGGTGACATCTTTTGGTTTAATGAATTTACTTTCTTTTCTTTTTTAATTCTTCTGAATTTTTTATCCTTCAAATAACTGTGGAATTTCTAATGGAATGAAATTCCATTAAGTTAAATTATTGAAAATATATACTGGCAGGAGAACAATAAGACAGATCATTTTTTGTAAATGTGCATCATATTTATCCAAAAAAAAAACAAAGGTAAACCGCAACTCTGCCTAGGGACATGGCCTAATACTGAAAGTGACCCTTTGGAGATCAGAAATATATTAAGGGGGGTCTTAATAAGGAAGAATGATGGGCCCACCTCTCCAGCTCTTACCGTTCCGTAGGTAACGCCCACGTCAAGATACAACTGGGCCATAAGTCAAGATTTTGGGGTAGGTACCTCTTCGGTATAATGGTATATATTGAGGTGTACATGCCTGCCAAGTTTGAACTTCATAGCGTTTTCCTAAGTTGGTATATTTGTCAAGTGAAGTTTTAACTTTGAAGTCGAATTTAAGGGTAAAACCCATGTTTCCGAATATGAGTGCTAAAGGATAAAACGATCTCTTAGAATAGTATCGACTGGGTGGGTCCAATTGTCCCTGCTATTTATTTTGTCTCCCCACTATTAAGTCATTTTCACTATTAGGCCATGTCCCTATGCAGGCTTTCGTTTTGTCTATACCAACTTAGAAAAACGCTACGAACTTCAAA
Source organism: Thereuonema tuberculata (assembly GCA_023159025.1). NCBI lineage: Eukaryota > Metazoa > Arthropoda > Chilopoda > Scutigeromorpha > Scutigeridae > Thereuonema > Thereuonema tuberculata. Next base: position 63,620,711 of record JAFIDM010012231.1, on the reverse strand, counting down.
CCTGTCGTGCATATACACATATCCTATACATATACCAATATATCAATATATATCATTATACCATGTGTAAAGCTATGAGGTATCTACCCCAAAATCTTGACTTATGGCCCATAACCAGTTGACTATGTCCAGATCACGTGGTTCTGGGGTAGTTAGGGGGGTCATGTGGCATACTGTTAGAACCAGTATCTCCAGAGCAAGTAAATGCAACAAAAAACAGATCTTTATCTACTACGATGGCCGAGCAATTTGCAATCAAAGTTGTATCTTGACATGGTGTTATCTACGAAACGATAAGAGCTGGAGATGGGCACGTAGACATTATTCCTTATTAAGACCCCCTTAATCTATTTCTGATCTCCAATGGGTCACTTTCCCTACTACGCCATGTCCCTCTGTAGGCTTGCGGTTTTCCTTTGCAACACTGTTTTTGTAAATTGTAGAAATATGCATTAACTTGCATTACTGCATTTTTGCAGTATTACTTGAGTTAGAAATATTACGAAAGTCTGTAAACATTCATAATTTATTAAGTTTTTGTAATATTAAATTAAAGATAATTTTTTTATATAAAAAACTAGCATTAAAAACAGTATAATATTTTGTATAATTATAAAATAATTATTTATAGCCATTTAATTTCTTATTATTATTTTATTTAAAGAATATTGGTAAAAAAAGTAATATCTTACCTTTGAAAATCCTGGTTCATATTTAATAATCATTGGGGAAAGCTGATGGTGAATCCTCTCTCCATCAATAGCTTGTTTAATGTTTTGTCCCATCCGAAGTGATTTTAAAGTCACCTAAACAAAATTTAACATTAAAAACAGTTACTCTTAAAGAGATAAAGAAAATTAATAAGATACATAATATTGTTTCTTTATTAGTTTTGGAAGTCAACGATAGTTCTTTTCAAAATTTAAAAGGAATTTATATAAAAGTCATCTCTAAAAACATTAACAAATCTCCAAGGCATTAGTTCCTATTAAAAGTTTACTTTAAAACAATGCTATTTACATAGATTTTCTTTTTTTCCTCTATGAAAAAAATGCATAAATTACCTTGATATATTGGTGATTTTACGTATGTGAGAAAGTTTATAATGAAAAGGCCAAACACACAATTTCTAAAACTTAACTTTATGAATTAAAAACACAAAATACACATACGTTTCGGCTTTCCGAAATTACAAGCCTTTCTCAATGCAACTTACAATTAAAAAAACAAACTCGTTATTTATACAGCCTACTAAAGAAAAAAGAACAATCATGGGATTTTTCCCTTTTGGTAAACCCCGTAGCTATTGGATCTGGTCCAATCAGAACGCAAACATTAAAGCACCAATCAGCAGATGAACAAAAATGCCCTCTCTGATGAGAGAAATGAACTAATTTTGTAAATAACATCACAAAGAATACAATCTGGTTCAGAACATAAACAATTTAAAGTTACTGTTATACAATCAGAAAAATTCATTATATCTTGATATACTTAACACTTTCAATTTAATGATCGTCCACATTACGGATATGTATTCAATTTCTCTGAAAAACTTAACTGTCAGTTCAAAGTTCATGAAATTATCTGCAGAGGCATTGCATTAATTTCTTTCTTTCTTTCCACGTATTTCCCAGAGTTGTGCATTAGTGGCAACATCACATATGTAGACTTGGATAGTCCAACGCTCCTAAATACAATCTATCTTCATTTGAATTCAAGGATTACTTTCCGATTCTGTGACTGAAGAGATTCCATAACTCTTGACAATTGCTTATCTTTATTTCAAAAATAGCTTCAGAACTACTATCCTAACCACAAAGCCATAGAGGCTTACTATAGAGACTTCTGACAAGAAGTCATGTAGCTAAAAGGTTTCACACTATACAGATGCCATAATAATCAAAAGTATTCTCTTTAATTTGAAACCTCAAGTAAACAAAAAACAGGTTAGCTTTTCTCTATTCAAGCTTCATAATCATCATATTTAAATTTTACAAACTCTATAAGAAATAAGACTACAGTTTATTAAATCTGCAATTAACGTAATTAGTAATTCAAAATCTTACCAAAGCCACAGCAGATGTAATTTTAGTTCCTCCTGCACCTCCAATTACAAGAACAGGATCACCATCAGAGTTAACGATGATAGCTGGGCACATAGAGGATAAAGGTCTCTTTCCCGGTTTGATAAAATTCTTAGGTGATGGAGGCATTCCAAACACATTCGTAATACGAGGAGATGAAAAGTCCTCCATTTCATTATTGGGAATAATTCCAGTAGACCTAGATATGAAGCCAGCACCAAACCTAATAAATTGAAAAGAGTTACAGATAAAAATGGAAGAAAAAATTCAAGTTGTAAGAGTTGTTTTAATCTGTAGTATTCAAATATCTAAGAATAAGACAAGAGTCTTTTTCATTGTGCAAACGGTAACTACTGATTGGGGAAGAAATTTGATTTCCACAGCTGAAATAGTTTTTATAAATAATTCAAATTCAGAGTGACTCGTTGTCAATGTCATTTAACATTTCATAGATGAATTCATTCTTAACTGAATCATGGTAAAGGAAAAAGCCATTCCTCCAAAGCATGCTTTCAGTCAATAATGCTGTAGGAATTAAAAAAAAATGATTAAAAGATATTGACATACTTGTATGTCATAGAATATCATAGAGTTACAAGGGCATTCCAACCAAAATAAATTAGGTTCAAAATGCTAATTTCCTGCATTTTCACACAATGAGTGTGTATAGAGGGGTAGATCACAACCCCTACCAATAACCCCTTCAGTATGCCAATGAGGACATGCCATGTTTAGTTTAAGAAATTTCTTTCAGAGGCTTTTTTTGTAAGTGATAAGCTTCACTTTGCTTCACACACACTGGATGACAAAAGTTTGAAATAAACTAAAACAATTCAAGGACTATGGCTGAGAAATCCTCAAAATTTAGCTAATTTAATTTAATGTCGCTAAAACTATCAAAAATTTTTCATCTCAAAATCATTATTCTTTTACAAAAGTGGCATTAATAAGCTGAGTGAATATAACTGATTAAATAACACTATATTCTTTGTTTCACTGCAGAACCCAAAAAACTTTCCACCAACCTAATATTTTTATGAAGTTTTATTCATTATCAATATTAATTTCCATCAAGAACAATGATGAAAATAAATTGAATTATTAAGAGAGGTTTTTAAAAATAATATTTTATTTAAAACTAAATAATTTAGAAAAGTATGAATTAAAATTTGGGATCAATTATTGCCATAAATTGATAGTTGACGTTACAGAGACAGCATCTCCATTGGCACCCAAAACGCTTAAGTGAGCTGTGCCTTTATCATCTTTTGTATAATGTCCACCATAATGTTTATAATCATTAAATGCTTGACTGTCTTTGATTTGTTGCCTGGTTTCCTCTGCAAATTGTGGAGATGTCAGATTTTTAAGTAACTGCAATTAAAAAAAGTAATTAATTAGTATATCACAGAACTAAGAACAACTTTATAACTTTAAAGCTTTTGAATTGTGTTTATATTGAAAACATTTCAAAATAAATAAATAAATAAAAGTTGCTTATTACCTCTTTTATGTCAACAAAATCTTCATCCCCTATTTGAGATCTTTTACCATATCCAAATTTCAATGCTTCAGTAATTCTGTGATATGTTAAAACAGATTTTTCTACATTCAACAGACTTGATTTGTCAAAATTATAACCATCAAGGATTTTTAAGATATACGCAAGGATGGCACCACTACCTGGAGGAGGAACACTATATAATGTAAGCCCCTTGTTTAAAGAAATTTCGATAGGTTCCTTGAATTTCACAATATAATTTCTGAGGTCATCCATTGTGAGAATTCCACCTTAAGAAGAAATCAAATAAATCCCAATATCATTAACTGTTTTAATTTTGTTTACTTAAAACTATTAAATTAACTACATACATCTAAATTCAAAATAGAAAGGTCATACAGTTTTTCTTTAATGTTTACCAGTCTTATTAGGTGTAATTACAGAATTACTCCTGTTTCTAGATGCTGGAAAGTTTAATGTGTGGCTTTTCAATATTTATTTATATGTTGTACTTATTTTTAGTTATCAATTTTAAAATTAATTGTTTATTTGTTTTCAGTTGTTTATGATTATATTGTTTTCAGTTGTTTATGATTATATTTGATTTCAATTGTTTAATTTACAATGTAAGATCTCGCATATGAGAGTTTGTTATAATTTGTAATGTTAGGAATGAGAAAAAGGATTTTTCTCTTTCCTTTTATGTTTCATATTTTGTATTTTTCGTTATTTAAGTTTTAAACATATGGATCTTGAGAAAGTCCTTGAAAAAAATAGGACGAAATATTGAAGACATGTTGATGAAGTTTGTATTTGTTTGGAATTTTATAGATTAAAAGTTTTTTTACTACATTTTTATTGACTATATCATATATTAATTGGTTTTTGATTTCTCTAAATTTATTACAATTATAATTATTCCAATTTATTTGTCTAAATATTTTTAATAAGCATATTCATTTCCTTTAAATCCAAACTTATTGTTTGTAGTAGGAATGTTGAAAATCTTCAACCAACTAAGTCTTGTTTTGTTTTAAGAAGAGTATTTTTCTCTGATGTTTTTATATTTATGTATATTTTTCAAGACTCATCATCATGATGTGCGATGATACATTATAAATAAATTTTTCTTCTATATTCAAAATTTTATATTTTACTCTTATTCTTGATTTCTTTTCTGCAGTTTGAATTTTAAAATTTAGGGAAGACCGGGGTCAGTTGGCATAAGGGGCTAGTTGGCACACAGCTTCTATTTCCTGCCACCGTGTAGCTAGAGCGCTAACATCTTGGTAGTAGGAAGTGTATGTAAAGGTGCACCATCCACTGTGACTTTAGTTTGCTTGGAAGCGTCACGAAGGAAGCGACCACTGTCTCATCGTTTTTCTGACTGTTGAGTAAATTTTTTCATCGTAAATTTTTTTGTTCTGGTGAACATGTAAATCGAATTAAGGTACTGCTGATGGCGGTTCTCGAAAGAGTGGATAATTGTGGTTGAATGCATGTATCATAATCTTTTGTTTCTGATGTTTGGGATTGTGTGGTATCCATTTTGTTTTGGAAATCCCTGTGGGGCTAGTTGGCATTGGTAGGTAGGGGTCAGTTGACATAGCTACGACAAATGGTAAAAAAAGGAAAAAACTGGAGATGGCCAGACGAGGAAGACTAAATTTGGTACGACCAAACAAAAGTTCTGCGAAAATTGAACCCATCTGTTCAAATAACTCCTACATTTGTGTTTGATATCAAACAATAACTATAGGTAGCTAAGAATTCATTTTTTGTTCATACATTTAATTTGTCACACAGGTGGGTTTTTTTTTCAAGTATTATTAAAATAACATTTTTGATAAAATAAAATGTTTTTTTCGAAAATTGCTGTGTTCTCCTCAAGTACCCCTAACGATAGCACGTTATGCCAACTCGCCCCTAGTAGTATATCAACTAGCCCCGCACCCGGGGTTAGTTAGCATAGTTGGAAGCTTTTAGGAAAAGTGTTTTTGGGGTTACCTAAACACGGATTTAATTAATGGGTCCTACATAATTTTGTAGTCAAACAGATAAGCTATCCGCCGTATTCACCAGAATCCCCCTAAGTATTGCACAAAAAAATAGAAAAATAAAAAACCAAAATCTATGCCAACTAGCCCCGGTCTCCCCTACTTAAATATTATCAAAAAATTTGTAGATTAATTTATGTTATTTGTTTGTTGCTTGTTTAAGAAACACCAACACTCTAATCTAGAGTTCAAGACAGAATCTAGAAGAGCTTTAAAAACAATAAGTTTCAGTTTAAATTGATATTTGGTTTCTTAAATAGTAAAACACAAAAGTAAAAGAAAAATATAATTTTTAATTACATAATTATATTGATTACACCAACTAAAACGATTATCGATATTTATATATAAATACTTAAGATTATTTATTATGTCAATAATCTCAAAATTACAAACGATTTGATTATTTTTTATCTCGTTTATAATATGTTTAAATACGTTTAAATACGTTTTGGCACATATTTATATGTAATTTAAAAGGTAAATTAAGATTTTTTTTCTTTGGTTTGTTATCATTTTATTTGCTGTAGCCCAATTTGAGACATTATTTAAATCTTCTTGAAGATTTATTGAAGTAAAAGTTTGATCTTGGTTGCTACTTACTAGTATTACATCATCGGCATAAATGTAAAATCTTGCATTTTTTTAAAATATTACTAATAGAATTTATATGTAAAATAAAAAACAAAGGATCTAAATTTGAACCTTGTGATACACCTCTCTTAATATTATATGTTTTACTTATTAAATTATTTATTTTGATTTTGAATTTCTATCTTTTAAGTAATTTTTGATAAGATCATGAAAATCTCCTCTTATACCATAATTTTCTAATTTTTTAAATAGCATTTTATGGTCAATATTATCAAAAGCCTTGCTAAAGTCTATAAAAGCTATTATTGATACTTGTTTATTATTTAAATTTTTTGTAACTTTATTATTTAAATGATTTAATAGGTCTTTAGTGCCTTTATTTGACTAATAAGCATATTGATTTTGTTTTAAGATATTTGATTTAGTAATATAATCATTTATTGATCTGGTAAAATAACTTTCAATAATTTTTGAAACATCTGAAAAAATTGAAATTGGCTAATAATTAGAGAAGTCATCTACATTACCTCCTTTATGAATAAGTATTATTTATACACTATTTTCCACAAGCTTGGAGAAATTTTGATACGATATATGTTATAAGTTCAACAATAAAAAGTGAAAAGATGTCCTTGTTATTTTTTATATCATTTATGGTAAAACTATCCAGTCCAATGGAATTTGTGTTTTTTTAGTTTATTTATAATATTTAAAATTTCATTTTGATTTGGTGTAAAAATTGCGATAGAATTTAAATTTTTGGAGTCATAGTTCATTATTTGATTATTCTTTTCATCCATTTTTTGGATTTTATAAACAAAAGTTTTGTATAAGTTATGAAAAGCAGTCTTTTTATTACATTTGGTTATTACTTTACTTAAATTTGAATTATTATTTTGAGTTTTATAATTTGTGTCTTTTCGTATTAAGGTCCACATTTGTTTATTTGTGAGTTTATTGTTTTTTAAGAATTTAGTAGTTGCGACCTGTGAAATATTCACGGAAGTAAAACAAATTCCACATTTTTGAAAAACACAAGATTGAAAAAGATGTTCTAAGCTAATTTTTTAAGAAGTCATGACTTCCATAACAGCCCACATGTAATTTGAATATCGGCTTATTTGTTAAAATAATATTATACTGGTAATATTGTTAAAATAAAAAAAAATAAAAAATTGATTTACTACTTTCGCAGTAGCCAGCGCTGCGGTTTCTCAATATGAAACAAACTGGCAACCTGCTGCCCTAAAAGAATAGGCTCGTCGAAATTGAGGCAGTATTAACGGAAGTAAAACAAATTGAACATTTTTGAAATACCCTGAAATTTTTGAAAACACAAGATTGAAAAAGATGTTCTAAGCTCATTTTTATAAAAGCCATGACTTCCGCAACACCCACATATAATTTGAATGACTAAGCCAAATTTTGTTAAAAAAATAAAAGAAAATAAAAAGTTGATTTACCAGTTTCAACAACAACGATAACAATAACGAATGTCCAACTGCCAATACCAATAATCCTGTCTGAGCAACAATGATGGCTCGTGTTCCCCTACTTCGTTGAGTAGTGAGCGAGCGGCTACACAGCCGAAATTATGTTAAAACCGAGGTTTTACAAACTCTCTGATAAATTTTGACGCATGAACTTCATGCATTTCAGTGTAAACTTCATGTATGTGGGAAAGAAAATCTCAATACTTTGATAATAATTGTGTAATCTCGCTCCGTCGCGGTGAAATGGGACGAATATTAGAGATGCCATGTTTAAACATGGGAGTGCCTGACGTGTTCCAACGCAGCACTGATTGGTTATTTCTCCGACTCTGCTTACAAATTTACAAATTTACAAATATCCGGACAATTTTTGCCTATTAATAGGATGATTTATATATTGTTTTTTTTATTTTTTGTATTTAAGAATTATTTAACCAATTTCTTTTCCTTTTGTAATTATTTTCATAGATTTTATTACTTTAAATTATTTTTGTGCTTGTAGAATAAAACATCCTTTTCTCTTTTATGTTTCAAGATATCTTCATTCATCGATGGTTTCTTAAAATTATTGTAAATGTTTTTGTTTTCTTCGGATTTTTCTAAATTATTTTGTACTTCATTATTATATTTTTATATATGTATTCGGGGTTTTATTATGGTCTTTTTTTATTTCTGAAGTTAAGCATGTTAATTTTGTTTTTATATAATTTGAATCTCTCAAAAAAATTTTCTTTAAGTTATTATATTTGTTAAGAAAATTTAAATTGTCTTTTTTTTTCATTTTCAATTATAATTCCATAATGATCTGAAATATCCCATTTGATGATATAGGATTTGATACTATAATTTACCATGTGTTAAAAACAATGATCTATACATGTTTTTGTGGTATGGGTGTTTATAGTACTATTTCTAGTAGATGTGATTAATATAACCAAGATTGTAAAAATTCTTTATTGTAACATTATTTCTTTCATTTTTCCACTGGATGTCAATATTAAAGTCTCCTATGCACATACAATTATAGTTATTATTATTATTTTTTTTTATTAACAGCAATTTATTTTTTAATTTATTTATACTGTCAAAATGATTTTTGTTGGTTAAAGGAGGTCTGTATATAATGTAAAATTTTCATTTGTAGATTGGTGTCTTACATAACATATTTTCGTATGAAATAGAATGATTATTCAAATTGATTACTGAATATTCAGGTTTGTAAAACGTAACGATTCCTCCTCCTCTCGAATGTTTTATAAGTTTGTATATTTTATTAAAGCCAGGAATATTGAAATAATGTATTTCATCTTCCTTTAAATTAACCTACACCAAGATTATTAAGTCAATATTATGGATTTTATTGTCAATGTTAGCTATTAAGTAATCTAAATTAATTCATAAAGCTGCCAATATTTAGAAATACACTGAATTTAAATTTTGTTTTCGGACAATGCTGTATTCCAAGAATATATATCTAAAATGTATAGTTCACCAATTTCGACTTGGTCTAATGTGTTAGAATTCATTATTTATTGTTATTATTATGTTTAATATTTTTTTTCCTTTTTTATAATTTAAATTTTATTGATTATATCCTCATTTGTTATTTTTATAACCTTTGAAGATTCATTTTTTCGGATTAGAATGACTTTTTGATTACTTTCTGATTAGAATGACTTAGAATGGTTTTTTATCCAAATGAACTTGTAACCTTTTGATTTAGCCTCTAGTTTGATTTTCCAAAATAGATACTTTTGTTTCCTTGTTAAGTTTTCATTTATATAAATCCTTGAGTTGTTTTTGTTTTCAAATAAATCATCATTGGTTACAACCTTCTTTGCTTTGTAAGATGAAAGCCATTTATCACGATCCCTCCTATTTTGAAATTTTATAATTTTTTGTCTATCCTTATTATAATGCACTCTATCAAATCTGTGGACAGCTTCCATTGTGTTTGTAGGGTTTTCCAATTTTAAGATTCTTGCAAATTTTTCTATTATTTCAGGAAGATTTTCTTTTTCAATTTCTTGGATTCCAAAAATTTCAATATTGTTTTTCCTCATTTCTAATTTATTTAGGTCTTCTTCAATATTTCCAACTTTGTCTTTCAGAGATTTGTTTTCATTTTCCATTTTCTTTTGATTCTCTTTTATTATCTTCTGGTTATGGTTATATTTATCAAGTTTCTCTATAATTTCATCATATTTTCTATCTAGAAATTCCATAGTCTTTAATTTTGGCAAGTTCTTTTAAAATAGACATATACTAAATATACTAAACTACTGTCAATTGCTGTATTGGATACTTCCACTTCATCATTAGGGGTTTTCTTTTCAGTTGAAGTTTCATTTCTGGTATTCTCCTTAATATCGCATTTTGAAGTTGTTTTATCTTTTGTACTTCTAATTGTGATATTTCTGCATTTCATGCATGTCCACATGCTTTTTCTTTTTGGAGTTGATATGTCTGTTTCTTCATCGTCTTTGACACATTTTTCATGCTGATTCTGACCCGCATGCTTTGCAACGCAGTGCTTTCTTCATTATAACTTCACATTCACAACATTTTATCTTGTATTTAGCATATCTCGTCATGATAATGATATTAAGTTTGATTGAGACACAAAATATATAATAAAAGGTAATACTTATATTTTTTGAGTTGGTGACATGGGAGAGCGAAGCGACTGCACGTCAATACAGCTTGATACATGCGCTATTTTTCATCAAATCAAGTTATTTATCAAACCTTCTCAGTATCCTTTGTTTCCATGTGAACGAAATTTTATAAGCAATAAGGTTTATGTAGGGAAAATCACAATATCATATATCAATGGCTTACAAATTTTCCACAATACTATTTCTTATCTATTGTACTGCCATTTAAGTGGAAATAATAAACAAAGGAGTCTGGGTCCCATTGCACTCAATAGATAATTTAATAATTCTGAACCAAAAAAAGTTTTAAAAATTTAAAAAAAAAACTTGTTTAATTCTCTTTCGAATTTTAATTTTAGAGTAGAAACTATTTCAATTAAATCCAGTTTCCTGAAGACCTACTATGCAAAAATGTCTTTATTTACACAATGCATGAATTCTAGAATTTCAATCCATTATTTAGCTAATTTAATTAGCACTATATTAAGTCTAAAAAATGTCAGCCTATCTAAGACTAAAAATCTTCCTTAATAGTCTACAAAGAGGACTAAAGAATAAAAAGAGGAGTCAGTAGTAGAGGTAGTGGAACCAGTACTAGACTTTTCCATCATCAATCATACAAATACTCTCAGATCCCATTTGAAAGAGATTTTTACCTTCTCTGAATGAGAAACAATTCTCAATAATCCTCACCATTTATCCAGGATCTTTCTGGTAGAAATGCTTCTATTGCTTATGATGTGATACCTTCAATCAAAACAGTAACTGTAACACTGATTTTTGTTTTTCAGTAAAGAATCCTTCAAACGTTTTTGTAATAGCAATTATATATAAAAACTTAAGTTGAAGGGAGTTACTGTCTAATATCAAACTAATTAAAAAGTTAATTAGAAATAAGTATTCGTAAATCATTATTTCCCACATTTTTTTAAAATTTTTATTTTACTTACCATACTCTGCAACATCCTTTACAAATCGTTCCCCAATCGGACCATTATAAAATGCCTCTACTCCCTCTTCAGCAATTATCTTTAAGGTTTTTCCAAGCTGAGTTCGCTTCACTTTATCGCCTTCTTTTTTTATTTTATTTGTTTTAGGATCAACAAAGACATCTCTGGAAAAGAAAATGTAGCATCAGTTAAACAGCAAAACTCAAATTCTAAGAGTTAATAACTGAGAGAAAATACAGGAAAAGTTAATTATCATTTTCCCTTTGAAAATTACACTTTAGCCTACAGACTGAGACACCAAACAGCTTCCATTGACGAATACTATAAAATGCTGTCAAACGTTAGCAAGTTCCCCCATGATGTATGCTATATTATAAGAATCTTAAAAAATTACCAACACACAATTATTATGTATATTTCTTAACAGATCATTTCTGTCCTCAACAATAATAGAATAATTTTTTGTTTGGTCATTTGAATTTGCTTAAGAAGCTTTTCCTTCAGATGAGTCTTAAATAAGTTCTTCCCACTGATACACTGGTATATGTATTTATGTTTTTATATCCCAGGACATGCAGATGAACTCTTTCCTTACCAAGATAAGAACTTTCGTGATCAAGATGAATACTCAAAATAGAAACTTCTGAGCTAAACAATGAGGTTTCTTAATAAAACCATTTTCTTTTAGATCCTAAAATTATTTGAACCAAACTCCAAACAATCATCCATTCCATAAAAGCTCATCTTTTCTACTTTAAGGATAGCTTTAAGGTATTTTCTAGTGAAAACAGTATGCATTAGACATGACGGGATGTAATGACTTATTCCAGAAAAGTTGATTTGTATACAAAACTGAGGGATCCGGCAACATGAAGACCAATTTTTAGAATTCAACAAAAATATTAATTAACAAAAATGATTTCCCACTTTCTCAGAAACAACTTCATTCTTTCTTGTCATGCAACCAAAACATAAATTACCTCAACGTTGGTTCTTTTGTTATACTTATTGTTTCTAACCGGAGGACTTTGGCCAAATACATTCCTGCATCAAATCCATTTTCACATAATTTTATAGAGGGTTCAATAAGATCTGCCCATGGTAATTTGCCATATTTCTTATGAATCATCCAATAGCCACGAAGCTCTCCAGGAACAGCAACAGACATACCACCTATATTACCAAAAAAATGCTATTAATAGTTTTATAATTTTCAAATTGGATTTTCAGTAATTAAGACAGTTTGTTTTACTTTATAGAAATTTGAAACTAGAAAGGACAGATTTCAGCCCAACAATTGTGAGAAAAAGAAATAATACACAAACTAAATATTCTTGCAATTTACAAAACGTTCACATTCTAGTTTTCAGAAATTGTTCGCAACTTTTTGATATGAACCTATTTAAGTCAAATCTGGAGAATAATTAAGGAATTTTCAAACTTTCTAAAGGATATTCTATTGATTTCTTACAGAAAAAAACTGCCATCTTTTAAATTTAACATCTATATATAAGATTTCCTGAATTATTTCTGTGAATTTTAGTTTGAAACATAACTGATAATAAGTACTGTAGATCAGTTACACCTTACTCTTAAGGGGAAGGGAGATAATTTTAAAAAGTATGAATTTACATTCCAATAAACTAGGCTGAAAGAATTATGGTTCTTACAAGAAATCATTTATTCTCATTTTACTTTGTCATTTCCAGCTTACATATTACTGATATTTAAAACATTAATATTGTTACCAGGCGTTTTGTCCGCTCCCCCTTCAGCGCAGTCGACTCGACCTTCCCTGCATACCTCGGCCGAGTCGACCTGTCCTCAGCCTCGTTTGCGGCGTCCTGCGCCTATAAAACAAGGCGCAGAACGCCTGAAGAGCATCTCGTCTCAGCGGCAGGAGCCGCAAAGGTCTCCAGTTGGAGCAGAGTGTAGCAGAACGTCGTGGGGCAGAAGCCCATCCAGATCTCCACTTGGAGAGAGAAGCATCTCGTCGTGGGCAACCGCCCAACAAGGAGTGTCTCCCATTGGAGTAGCAGATAGGAATTCGTCGTCGGGCAGGAAGCCATCCGGATCTCCACTTGGAGGAGAGTGCATCATCTCGTCTTGGGGCAGCCGCCCATCCAGGTCTCTTTTGAGAAGAGAACACAGCATCTCGTCGGTGGCAGAGAGCTACAGAGGGTCTCCAATAGGAGGAGAACATAGGACTTCGTCTTGGGACAGCAGCCCATTCTGGTCTCCAGTAGGAGTAGAGAGTTCGAGTCCGTCTCAGCGGCAGGAGCCGCAAAGGTACCCAGTTGGAGCAGTTGGTACGAGAACGTTTTGGGGCAACCGCCCAGAAGGAAGGATCCCACTGAGGAGATCGAGTAGCAGAACTACTGCAGGTGACAGCCCAGATAGAGGGTCTCTGTGGATCAGCGAAGAGAGCGGATCATCTAGGGACAACCGCCCATTCGAAGGATATCCGTTGGAAGGCGAAGAAGCGTCCTTACCGAAGATCGGAACCGTATCGTCTGGGTGACGTATAGCTGACTGAAGATTCCCAACCGGGAGAAGGCAGCATCATTTGGCGCCAGTCCGAGAGACTGCGTCGCATTGTGTATTCTGAAGAGGTCCCGCCAGTATTCCCAACCGGGACGGAGAAGACTACTCTTGTG
>JAFIDM010012231.1:63589224-63604642 GCA_023159025.1 Thereuonema tuberculata | reverse complement strand
CCGTAGCCTACTCTGTTCGTGTGTCGATAAAGAGTGAAGAACCCGTCAGTAGAATCCCGAATGAAGAAAGAAAGCTTCACAAAGAGTCAAACCAGATTTAAATAATATAGTGAGATAAATTTGTCAGTAAATAGATTTTGACAGTAACTTTAAATTTGTGTAAAAACAGATATCAAGTATCAAGTCGATACTTATGTAAATTTAGCTGCATTAATAACTCAGACCTAACATGAGTACTTGTACCTTCAATATAATACTGCACTTTATCAATTTCAGATATATCATTAATTTTACTAACAATTTCCTGAAATTTACTATTATACTCATTAATAGTACTAGTTTGCTTAACAAGAAAAAGAAATAATGATAATACACCTTATACTGAGTCAAACTTCAAAATATCAAAATAAAAATTGCAGATAAAGTTCTTTAAGCTATAACAATTCCTATTAAGCAATCGGGAAAGAGATTCCGTCCCTCCCCATATAAAAAAAAAAAAATTGAACCAGCCACGACCGAAAGATAATGGAACGCTCTGCTACCAAATTGTAAAGAACTGGGTGAGCGGTGGTGGCTTAAGAATAAATTCTTTTAATGGGTTCAATTATAAATTACACACAGTTTAAGTTGCTTAATGTAATACAGCTAAATTTACATAAGTATCGACTTGATACTTGATATCTGTGTTTACACAAATTTAAAGTTACTGTCAAAGTATATTTACTGACAAATGTATCTCACTATATTACTTTAATCTGGTTTGGCTCTTTGTGAAGTTTCTTTCTTCATTCGGGATTCTACTGACGGGTTCTTCACTCTTGATCGACACACGAACAGAGTAGGCTACGGTGGCTTCTAACGCAGACGGATTCTTCACTCTTGATCGACACACGAACAGAGTAGGCTACGGTGGCTTCTAACGCAGACGGGTTATTCATACCTTCATGAGCGACTAACGCATCATTCAGTACAGCGACCACACGCCTAGTCTCCGAATGACGTCCTCTTGCCGACCGCATTCCGTTCACCCTTTTCTTCTGCCGAACTGGCCTCTTCCATGTCAGCTATCCATCTCCGCTATCGAACTCCCGAACTCCCTTCTCCCCGCCGACTTGTAGTCGTCCATTTATATAGGGATTTGTCACTAACCTAATTTAGATGTTCTAAGACTTCAAATTACTAAACATATATTATTTGAGAGATTGTAAATACACATAATTATTTAAATAAATAAACATAAATAATTATAAAAAAAACCTCATTACAATCCGCCCAATTGAAGCACGTGTCACTGAAAATTATAGTTTAGAACCAAGGAAAAAAAAAGATAAAGTTATAATCTGAAAATAGAAAACTAATTATTTGTTATATTTATATTTCATTCCAATGGCCAATGAAAAAATTAAACTCATCCTTATATTATGTTCTCCTTGAATGCAGGTAATACTTCATATTTATTACATGTAAATAAATAATCATTTAATTAAAAAACAGACAAGATCTGAAAAGAAATTTAAGTCTATATTGCTTAAAAAATGTAGTTTTTTACTTCTCTTTGTTTTTTAAAATTGTCAAATAATGTAGCAGTTACCGTTTTATTTTTGTTGTAATATTGAATCAATACATAGAGAACACATTTTTAATTTTTCGAAAACAATAATTAAATCAGTATTAATATGAAGGACCAAACACACAAAGACAAAGTAGATATAAATAAATAATTTCATAATAAATAACATTACATGTTGCAAAGGTTCTATCTTTCGTCGTCAGATGATCATAAATAAATATGGAAAAGAGAAACAGGCTCGGAATTGAATTTAAATGTAACAATAATTTAGGATAACAATAAATAGCAGATATGACAACAAATAATCACCGTATAATTGTATTACAGCGCGTTAGATAAACAATTATCTGGATATAAACATAACAATAATTTAGAATAACAAAAAGTTTTCACATGTAATAACAAATAATCACCGTAAATTGTACTGCAGCGCGTTTTTAATTGAAATATCAGTATTATAACATGGTTTAGATTTAATTAACAATGATTCATGGAATTTTCGTAAGTACAATCTTTCTCAAGCCCATAAATGACGGGATTGTTTACCATTAGCGTGTGGCCGGAATTTTTGTGATGCAATGCTGTTAAATATTGCAGGTTATTCTTCTCTATCGCTGTTTCGTGTTCTTTCATTCGTTTTTTTACCTTAGGTCGAGTCTCCCCAAAATACGTGCAATTAACACTGCCTCCTTCACATTTAATACCATAGATAGCTCCCATTTTATCTTCATTCTTAATTTTATTAATATTCCCATTAAAGATGTGCTTTAAAGTATTATGAGCTTTGTGCGCTAATTTTAATATTTACACACACAACATGGAAAATAAATCAGCATTAGTTTCAAACTCAATTAATTGTAAGCAAATCAATGCACGTACAAATAATTCGATTAATTTTTTAAGAAATCCATTATCTTAGTTCTAATGTTTCTCTAAGAGAAGTTTTGTTGGCCTAATACAGTATTTACAAGAATTTACAAAGTTTTCAGAAAGTTCAAAAGGGGTACATATAACAATCTTGTCACGATTTGAGTTTTTTTTAAATCGGAGAGCCGGATGGCTCTATGGTTATATGTATGTAGACTCATAGAAATTTTCCAATATCTTTGACGAACACCTTTCCAGTCTTAGAGCAGTTCTAAGATGCAAAGATGAAGCTGGACTTAAATTCAAACTAGCGAAGTACAAGTTTGTCAGCAACCATTTAAACATTCTTGGACATCGTATTAATGCTAAGGGAGTGAGTCCTAATCCAGACAAAACCCGTGATGTCTCTGAATTTCCGACCTCATGAATATTCGTGCTGTTCGAAGCTTTATTGCTCATTGCTCCTACTCTCGACGATTTGTAAAGAATTTCTCCAAGATAGGCAAGCCTCTCACTGATCTAACTAGGAAAGATGCAGTACTCAAGTGGGGGACATAAAGAAGAACAATCTTTTCAGCCCTTGAAGAAAGCTTTAGTGACCGCACCTGTTCTAGCTCCTATAATGTCTCGGCTCTTACTTCTTTATATACAGATGCAAGCTCGTATGGCTTCGGAGCAGTACTTACACAATAGAATATAAATGAGCGTATTATCCCTTATTCTAGCAGATGCTTAGCGAAGGCAGATGCTGATTATTCGACAACTGAAAAAGAATGTTTAGCCATCTCTAGGTCAGTCTTAAGGTTTGACCATACCTTTTGGGGCATCCCTTTGCTGTTGTCACTGATCATCATGCTCTGCACCAATCTTCGACATCCAGATGATTGCCAAAGGGTACAGACAACACCATCTGGAGACGAAGGTGTTACTACTAGCTCGACTGCCCCACCTGAGCCGTAACCGAAGCCAGTCAAGCAACAAGAGCCCTGTATCTCCTCTGATGTGAAGTGCAACCATATTTGATGAATTGGTTATCTAATACTTTAATTGTTTTTGGATTCTCTATTGCAGGGATGCCCAAACAGTCGATCGCAAGAGCTTTTGGAGTCGATCGCAGAAATAATTTGGTATCAATACAAAATAATCTCATTTCTGCGGCGGTCACTCATACGCGACACTTTTAAATAATAATACGCATTACGGATGCCGAAAATTCTGGTCTAGATTAATTGTTTAATAATAATAGTTTCAATTCAAGTTGAGAACTGTCATTCATTAGCATCTATATAGAAAGCATTGTTCTCTAGACACACTCGATCCCGTCACGCTGCGCTTTGATTGGTCGGAATATACCAGAAGCATCGCAACCGCGTGACGTTCAGGGCACTGATTGGCTAAAATTTTACAGATTCTTCTAGAATTAGTTTTTCATATACAGGGTGATTCACAAAGATATGCAGAAACTTCGGGAGCTCATTCTACATGTAAAAGTAAAGAAAAAAAGTTATATAAACATAGGTCCGGAAATGTTTCGGTATCGAGTTATGGCTACCGAAAGATTTCGCTCATAATTTAGTACAATAATACGCACATGGACTACACCTCAGTTGTTAGCTCTCACAATAAATCAAAACAATGCAATTCACATTATTGTTGAACAGCTGTTATTATGTTGCCAACTATTTTGTAGGTTCCACGTGGGATAAGCTTCAAACCACTGGGAGATACAGTTCTGCGACATGTTTTATTCGATTTTTCAGGTCAACAACCATAAGAAACCACTGACTTCGCTCTTTAATTTACCTTCCCAGACTTCCAGCAAGTCTTCATTTCACCCAGGGTACAACATTATGGGCGAAACGTTTCGCTAGCCGTAACTCGATACCGAAGCATTTCCGGACCTATGTTTATATAACTTTTTTTCTTTACTTTTACATGTAGAATGAGCTCCCGAAGTTTCTGCATATCTTCGTGAATCACCCTGTATAAAGCAAACATAAAATTATCTAATTCATTATTACTAAGTTATTTTAGAATACTTGTACGTAAAATTTGCAACATAAAATGATTGCGGCGAAAAAAAGTAAAACCTACCATTTTATTAGTGATTGGGAGGACGAATTCTTTTATCTTTGACCAAACACACTTATCTTTGGCCATAATAAACGTATGTTTGCCTGGTTTGGTGAGCATTGCCTAAACGCGGGAACTTAGAAAGGCATTATAAAACCGTGCATAAAAATTATGAAAATGATTTTCCGTAAAAGAGTGAGTTAAGAGGACGAAAACTTCAAGAATTGAAAAGTAGTTTGAAAGGAGAGCAATCCATATTCACTAGGCCAGCCAAACAATCAGTAGCTGCAACAATTGCGTCATTTAAAATTTCCTGCATACTGACAAAACACAAGAAACCTTTCGAAGATGGAACGTTAGCGAAAGAAGCATTTATTGAAGCGGCAGATGTACTGTTTAATGACTTAAAAAATATAACAGATTATAGCTGCCATCAAGGAAGTCCAGTTATCTCGTCCAACTATTACTAGACGTGTCGAAATCATGAGCAGTGATTTGGAAACCAAACTGAAAAGTGATATCATGGAATATACATACTTTTCTTTGCACTTTGATGAGTCCACTGATATGACACTGCCCAGTTATGTATTTTCATTCGAATGGTGTTTTCTGATATGTCGGTTAAAGAAGAATTGTTGACAATGCTACCACTGAAAGAAAAAACTCCCGGAGAAGATATTTATAACGCTTTTCTGAATTTTGTAAAAAAGTATGTGCCACCAATTTACAAATTCGTGTGCATTACAACAGATGGAGCACCATCCATGACTGGCAATAAAAATGGGTTTGTTGCATTGTGTCGAGCTAATGATGACTTACCATCGTTTTTCACGTTCTATTGCATCATTCATCAGCAAGTTTTATGTTCAAAAATACTAAATACGAAAGATGTCATGGACACTGCCATGAAAATCGTTCCATCCGTGCGCGAAGCTTGGAAAGACGCCTCTTCAAAGTGCAATTGGAAGCTAGCGAGTCTGTTGAGCACACTGATTTACTTCATTATACAGACGAGGTTGATGAGCCGCGGAAAATTTATAAAAAGGTTCCAGGAATAACTACCTGAAATTATTTCTTTTCTAGATGAACGAGGTGACGACACTTGAGATACTTAAAAACAAAAAGTGACTCTTTCTTATCAGATGTGACAAATCATTTGAATATCATTAACTTGGAGCTACAGGGTAAAAATCAAACCGTTATCGACATGATTAGCGCAATAAAGTCTTTTAACAAAGATTAATCAACTGAACAAAAAGGATCTCAAAATTTTCCAGCTTTGGAAGCAAGAGCAAATTCTCACTTAAATTACGATAATTACGAGACAGAGCTAAAAAACATTCTAAGCGAAAGACGTTTCTCTCATTTCGATAAACTGACGGATATTGTAACTTTCATGATTTATTCATTTTCTTGTGAAGTCGTTGAAAAATCTGCTACTGAAATGTCAAACACTTTCAATATGGAGATCTCTTCTGTCCAAAATGAGGTATTGCAGATAATATCAGATATACATCTCAAAGCCAGAGCAACAGATACCAAATTTTGGTCTTTGATACCCGAAAACAAATATCCATGTTTGAAACAAATAGCTCTTCAGTTACCAGGATTATTCGGATCAACTTCCTTGTGCGAATCTGCATTTTCAGAAATGAAAATAATTACATAAAAATATGGCAATCGGCTTACTGATGAACACCTGTTATCATGCTTTTGGTTGGCGCTCAGTAATTACATACCATCCTTTGAAAAGCACGTGGATTTTATGCTTCAACATACAGTCAAAATGAGCAATTTAAGGCTATGTTACAAATATGTAATTAATCTATTATGTATATTTTATATCTCTAAGTATGTGCAATAAAAGCTTTTTTCTTTAGTATGTATGTTTTTTCTTTAGCAGCTATGCCTTAGCCTAGTCCTAATAGTCGGCCGTCGATCGCTTGTCGCCTAAATATTTTGTGGTCGATCGCAGACACTAGAAGTCTGAGCACCCCTGCTCTAGTGTATTTGGTTTCTTTTTTTTGTATTTTTGGAATCGTGGAGGCTTCCTCACAACTGAAATTATTTGTAAACTTTATTGTACTGTATTGAAAAATATTGTATTATGTTTTCAGACTTTTTTTTTTTAATTTCAAACTTTAAAATTATTTAATAGTTTAAATATATATTTGTTCTAGAAGTTCTATATATATTCTATATTTGTTCTAGAAGTTCTTGTTAGACGTCATTTCCGCATGTTTTAAGATATAAATAGTTTTGTTGAGATGATAAGAGTTCAGTTGTCATCTGGCTTCATAACAATACCAAACACACACACACACACACATCCGTGCAAATAAAGACTAAAAGATTTTCAGAGCCTTATCTTTCCAGGAAAGTAGTTGAACAAATTGTAAAATAGCGGGTAGAAAATTAATTAGTCGACTATTGAAAGAATAATTAACTTGCAATAGGATTTTGTTCCAGAATAAAAATATGCAAAATTTAAATTAACCTTAAGTAAATGTTATAGCGGACCTGGGAAATAATCCGACGTCGCTTCTATTGTCGACGACTCTATCGAGAAGTTAAACATGATTTCCTGCTGTCATTGTGCCGACATTGTTTACGTTGCCTGCATGAAACCTTACATTTGACGAGATGTCTGTCAAGATTCTTGTATTAGTTCTGAAGATCACAGTGAGAACGAAACCATTACTTTCCGAAGAAACGCTATTTTCACTGGAAATCCGAGCCGGTGGAAACTGTAGCCAAAGGGTACAGACAACACCATCTGGAGATAAAGATGTACTACTAGCTCGACTGCTCCACCTGAGCCATAACCGAATCCAGTCAAGCAACAAGATCCCTGTTTCTCCGCTGATGTGAAGTGCAACCATATTTGATGAATTAGTTATCTAATATTTTAATTGTTTTTTGGATTCTCTACTGTATTTGGTTTCTTTTTTTTTTTGTATTTTTGGAATCGTGGAGGCTTCCTCACAACTGAAATTATTTGTAAACTTTTATTGTACTGTATTGAAAAATATTGTATTATGTTTTCAGATTTTTTTTTAAATTTCAAACTTTAAACTGTTGTATATTTGTTCTAGAAGTTCTTGTTAGACGTCATTTTCGCATGTTTTAAGATATAAATAGTTTTGTTGAGATGATAAGAGTTCAGTTGTCATCTGGCTTCATAACAATACCAAACACACACACACACATACGTGCAAATAAAGACTAAAACATTTTCAGAGCCTTATCTTTCCAGGAAAGTAGTTGAACAAATTGTAAAATAGCGGGTAGAAAATTAATTAGTCGACTATTGAAAGAATAATTAACTTGCAATACGATTTTGTTCCTGAATAAAAATATGGAAAATGCAAATTAACCTTAAGTAAATGTTATATCGTAAGATTAGCTTTGCTTTGAGTTTGTACCGGTTTTAGGAACAATACCTTTCTTCAAAAGAAATTGAAATTCAAAAATATTCAAAAATTTATTTACAGACCATTAGAAATAGAAGCATTACTTACAATTTATCGATATCCCAACGAAATGGAAATCCTGGACGATATAGTACACCTGCCATAAATTGATATGGGGCTTCTTTGGAGAAATATAGCGTATCTTGACTTTTATTTATTTTCCTTGCCGTTGCTAAAGCCCAATCTTTACTGGTTATCACTGTTACTTTGTTTCCAATTAAATTGTTCAAAACTTCTTCATGATTTTCATAATTCATCAATTCTTTATTTTTATTTGCAGTTTTCCAAATATTTTGCAAAATGTCCAGCTTTGAATTCTGAAATAATATAGTTTAAATTACTTAATAAAAAAATAGGTAACAGTGAAAAACAAATTCTACAGAAAATTCCAAAAAAAAAAACCAATTAAGTGTGCAATCTCGATAAGAATATCGAGGAATTTGAATAAAGTCTTTCACTAAGTGGATTAGGCTATACTCCTTGAATTAAAATGCTGAAATTTATTTGAATTGGCCTAATTAATCTGTCTTCCATCTAAAGAGACGGACAGAATTGCTATCAATTTACTGAGAAAATGTGATATGTTTTGGAAACTGAATTTTTAACTTGCTTACGAAATGGAAAAGATTTGAAAAGTGATCAACTCTGTAAGAACTAACAATAGAAAATGTGTAACATTTTTTAATAAAAAAAGAAATTAAAGAAATTAGAATAAGTGAATGTAATTTTGTGCTCAAGCTTAAAATTTAAGAGCTACCTATAATAAAAACAAAATAATACTAACAAAAGGAAGTACATTAATATCAGAAAAAAAAAGGTTGGAAAAAAAGTTAAAAAAACATTAGGGAAAATAGAAAAAAAAAAGACTAAGAAGGAAAAAAAAAAAGAAATATACGGATTCAACTGATAACCTTCAGTATAAGAGTCCGAGACCCAAGGCATCAAGCTATAGCTGACAACTGAAATTCAATGGTTGCATTGCTAACATTTAATCTAATAGCGGAAATTCAACAAAAACAATGGCAAATATCTCGAACATGGGAAGGGAGGGGGGAGGGGCTTGACCCCTGAAAATACCCTTGTTGTTCAGAAATCCAAACACGATGGTGAAATTTATCGATCCGGTCTTCCGTTCGGGAGATGTAGGGGGAGGACATTCACGGAACGACGCAAAAGACAAGCACAATAGCTACTGATTTTGGTCGTTAACATAATAGCTCCCAAATAAGTCGTTTAAAACTTATAACCACAATAATTAAAAAAAATCAGAAGATATGGCCACACAAAATTTCATCAACAGCAATAGAAGCAGATGAACAGTTGGAAGACTTCCATGAATAAATTAATGAAATAATAAAAGAATAGGGTGAAACTACAATCGAGTTTTGATAATGGAAGATTCGAAGTCCAAGCCTGGAAGTGAAAGAGTAGTCGGTTGCATTGATAACGAAATGAGAGAGGAGAAAGACGGAGATAAATTAATAGAATCTTATAATAACAACCATATGCCTATATTGATGGATTTTTCCAGTGGAAAAGCAGCTGAAATAATAAAAAATTAGGAAAAGAAGGAGAAAGATAGCTTATTGAAAGAATTAAGAAGATTTGCAATATCGGAGATTTATCATTAGATTTTAAGAACTAAATATGCATCCCAATGCCAAACACATCAGTCCAAACGAATGTGAACATAATGTTTAATTGCATGTAAATAAAATAATGTTTTTTAAAAAAAGAAATCAAATTAATATCAATATTAGAAACAAGATACATGAAACAGAGAATGGGTTTTTTGAAACCCACTGGCGTGCAGATTGGCACCATGTCGCATTTTTGGACGAGTCTCGCTTCAACTTGTATTACAATGATGCCCGCATACGCATTAGACGATATCAAGGTGAGAACCATCTTCCAGACTGTATTGTCCGGCGTCACACTGCACGAACGATAGGCATGATGGTTTGGGGAACAACTAAATATCATAAGCGATCTCGACTGCTACGGATTGTGGGAACTCTGAACATGAACCGCTCCATCATGAAAGTTGTGGAGGCTGAAGTCGTAGCCTTCCTTCGGCACACTACGGGAGACATATCCCAACAAGATAATGCCCGACGACATGCTACCAGAAATGTCCAGGCTGTCTTCGAAGCAAGGCAGATATCCGTACTTCCCTGGTCCGATATATCACCTATTGAACATGTCTGGGATATGGTCATTCGGCAACTAGCCCGTCATTGTCATCCAGCAGCCAATACCGATGAACTGTGGACTCTGATAAAAGCAGCCTGGCAGGCAATACCCCAGGAACACATCCAAGGTCTGATACGATGCCATGTCGTTTAACAGTTCTCATTGCAGTTCATGGAGGCTTTTCACCAAATTGATTTTTTGCAAATACTGATGTTGCATTGCTTTGAAACGTTAACCGTTTATTTGTATCACTATTGTAATGTGTGTGATGACTTTTCTTCCATTTTGATCTTCATGGTGTTGCAATTTTCACAAACATGAGTGTAGTTGCAAGACACATGTAAAAAGTTTGGTTATTATACAATTTTCGAATATAAGAATAAATTTAAAAATTTCTTATACTCGGAGATAAATAAGAGTGAATCGATATATAAAATGGTGGTTGTGTATAAAATTGATTGCTTGAATTGTGAGAATTTTTATTACTGAGAGAGTAAACGTATTACTGAGAGAGGGAACATGTCCTGTAACAACGTAACTATATTAAAAAAAAAGAAAATTGAAGGATCTGAAATATCTGAGCAGTGTTACAAATGCGAACATAGACTAAGCACGATTTGGACATATTTCTTTTTTTTTTTTTTTTTTATTTTTTATTTATTTATTTATTTCTAAATTTAAAATTACAGTCCTGCTAGGTTTTCAAAATGAAATCCTGTGATGCAGGTGCTGAAAGTATAAATAATTTATATTTGTAATTTAAAAAGTATTAATCATATAAAATCATATAAAAATTATATAATTACGCAATTATACGAATTATACTTAAATTAGATTCAATTATATAATTATATAAAAATCAATATATCACAGAAATATAAAAAGAAAATCAAATACAAAAAGAAAATTATTATAAATATCATTCATTACAATCAAATTTAAGGTTCCCAAATTATTTTTTACTTATTATTCTAATTACAATTTCTTTCTTTCAATGTTTATACTGTATAACATTACTGTATAACATAATGTTTATACTGTATAACATTAAAAATTTCTAAATCTAATTGTGAAAATAAAACTTTAAATAACAATCTCTCATGCCAAAATTATTCAACTAAAAAATATATAAACAAAATATCAATACACAAGACCAAAAACACACAAAATATAAACATAGTATATGTAATCAAAAATACCTAAATATTCCAGATAATTTCGCCAAATATTATTTTTTTCAGTATTTGCCTTTTTAATATACTTATTTTATTAAATTTATTTTGTTTTAATTCATTTGTAATTTGCATAAAAATCTTTAATAGAATTCTATTTTTATTTCTTAATCCAAAGTTGTTCTTAGGATTTTCATAATATAAAATCTTTATTAATGTATTTCTAGTAATATTTTCTAAGTTATAATTTCTAATTTGATTTCTAATTTTATAAAAGTTATTTATTATTAAAGAATATAATATTTTTTCTTTTGGCATCAAAATTTTATATTTTATTCTTATCTGTATTTTTTCATTTTTTGTTAATATACAATAATCTTGTATTATGTAATTCATTATTTTATTTAATATTCTATTTATGTTATTAGTGTCTGTATTACCTAAATGTACCCAACAACATAATCCATAATTTATTAATGAATCTATAAATGATTTATATATTAACATCTTGTATCTTATAGAAAAGATACCCTTTATATGTTGAAACATATATATTAATGAATTAAGTTTATTTAATATATATAAATAATGTGTTTTCCAAGAGAATTGATCATTAATATATAAACCTAGATATCTAATTGTTTTAATAATTTCAATATTTTCACAATTACAACTTTGGAAGTTTATGTCATCATCGAATAAACAATTATAATCATGATATTTTATTACTGGATTTGTATGTAAAAATTTATTTTTTGTTTTCAATATCATTAGTTTTGTTTTTTCACTATTTATTTTCATTTTATTATTGTGTGTCCAAATAATTAATTTATTAAAGTCTTTTTGTATATTGTATTCTGCAGTTTCATAATTTTCATTTATATTTATCAATATGATGTCATCAGCATAAGCAAAAATTTTTGATGTTGATATTGTACTATATAATGTATTTAAGTATAAAATAAATAAAAGTGGTCCTAAGTTTGAACCTTGAGGAATTCCTGTTTTTAATTTATATGTTTTACCTAATTTTGAATTTAAATTAATTCTTATTTTTCTATTTTTTAAATAGTTTTTTAATATTTCTATCATATTGCCTCTTATTCCAATATGAAATAATTTTTCTATCAATATCTTATGATTAATACTATCAAATGCTTTCTCAAAATCTATAAAAATAATATATATATAATAACCGTTATTTAATGCACAATTTATGATTTTTTGGAAATCTTGAAAGAGTTTATCAGTACTTAAATTTTTTTGATATGCAAATTGTTCTTTTTTTAGTAATTTATATTTATACAGAAAGTTATATATTGAATTAGTTAAGCATGTTTCTATAATTTTTGACATATTGGAAAGAACAGAAATTGGCCTATAATTTTTTATATCATCAATTTTTCCTTTTTTATATACTGGAGTTATTTTCGCAGTTTTCCAAATACTTGGGTAAGTTCCATATTCAAACATGGCTTTTATAAGTTCATGCAATATTGCTGCAAATATATCCATATACTTTTTTATATCTTTTACAGCAATATTATCAATACCAACAGTATTTTTATTTTTCATTAATGTAATTATATTCATTATATTTTCAATACTAGGTATATTAAACACTATTGAATTTATTGAAGTTTCAATATCCGTATTATTACTTCTAGTGTTACAATTACATGTACTAACAACTTTACTAAATGTTTTACCAAATAATTCATCAGTTTGCTTATAATTATATTTTTCTATTAATTTACAAATTTTGTTTTTATCAATAGTTTTATGTTCATTATTTTTTATAATATTATTTATTATATTCCAAGTCTTTTTATTATTATTGTAAGTGTTTAGAAATTTATTTTGATAGAATCTTTGCTTTGTTTTTTGTATTAGGTTTTTTAACCAATTACTCTTTTTTCTATAAATTTCTCTATATTCTTTATTTGTTTTATTGTTTTTATGTTTTTTATATAACTTATCTTTTTCCTTAATATGACTATATATTTCATCTGTTATCCATTCATGTTTATAATTTTGTTTTTTATTATTTTTAGTTTGATAATGATATTCATGGTTTTCTCTATATTTTTCTTTATTACTTATTTGTTTTTTAGATTTATTTATAATTTTTACAAATTTATTTATTATTTTATTTGGGTCAATTATTTGCTTATTTCTTATATTATTAAGTAAGTTTTCTGATTTTTCAATAAATAATTCCTCATTTATTATATTATTGTGTCTTCTGAATTTTTTAAGATTTTGATTACTTTTACTTAATTTTTGATTAAATATTTCTAACATTATTATATAATGATCTGATATTTCTGTTTGTATAATATTACTTTTAGTATCTTTATTTTTTAAATTAATAAAACAGTGATCTAAGCATGTTGAAGTATAAGATTTTATTGTCTGTACTTCTCTAGTTGCAGTATCAATTAAATTCTCAAAGCCATAAGTATTAAAAATTTCTAAATATTTCAGTACCAAAGAATTGTTTTTTTTTTTCTAGAATATTAATATTCATATCACCAATAATTATAAAATTATTAGTTTTTTCCAATTTTTTATGAGCATATTCTATAGTGTTTTCTAATTCTTTAAGAAAATAGTTTTTATTCGTTAGAGGAGGTTTATAAATTATTAATAATTTTTTTAAATTTGTACTATTATCAATTATAAAAGTAAAAATATTAGAAATAGAAATAACCACACAAGGAAATTGATTGAAAATTTGTTAATAAGAAATTCAAAAACAAATAATTTAAATAGGCATGATGGTACATAAATTGATAATAGATAAATAAATTTAGATATTGTTTTAATAAATTAACATCTAAATGCTAATAAAAACAGTAAAATTTGAAAACTTGTTATTGAGTGAGTTAAATAATAGTATCACTTGTTGCAATATTCAAATCGTAACTAAAATCATTACCGCATTCAATATTTGCCCCTTCCATGTTCTGTTGGAGGTATAGTCATCAGCAATTTCTCGATAATTGTTATGAAGTTTGGCGGGCATTAAACGGGTGAAAATTGGGTGGTTCTGTGCTGGGAATTCCAGCTGGCCAGCAGTTTTTAGGACATATTATATTTTCATACTGGCTGGCTGAATGATTTGATAACGAATAGTGCTCCTGGGGACGAAATGAAGAACTTTTAAGTCCAATAGATTTGTATCTGTTTATACGAAATTACTCACTACAAAATTAATTTTCAATAACACAGATCATCTTTTCCCTATGTTTTCGTGGAAGCTTCCAGAAAAAGCGACATTACTAACCAAATTCGAAACATAATTCCAATCTGAAAACTTCATTTGGCTAGCGCTTGAAATCTCGAAAACATCTTCATTGTCGAGATTTAACGAGAAATATCGAAATAGAAAACAATGAAATACAAAAATTTGAAAAAATGAAATATTTACTTATTTGATGCATTGAATAAATGATTTTTAAATAAATCAATGTTTATTTTCGTAAGTAAAACGTAGGTATGATGGTAATTGCCAAGTGCTAAGAGAACAAGCTTCTATCGATTCCGTCAACACTAGATCTTTAGGTGATTTTGAGATGGGTGAATGTATTCTTGCTGGGTCCTGTTACAGACTCATAATATCTTGATGGGAACAGGCGAAGACCAGCAAAAGACCAGCAATTTCAAAGCTAACATCATGCATAGAACCACCCAATTTTCACCCGTATTATCACAACATCCGCCTTAGGACAGGCGATAAGTCCAAAGCGCTCCAACATTTAACCCGGGAAAGAAACTCTATTTTACAGAGAAATGATGAATACTAGGAGAAGAAACAAGGAAAGAAAAACTTCTCATCTTCGCAGGGAATTTACCTGGGTTCTCCAGCTCCATCCTCAGCCTATACCTCTCAACCATGATCCTTTGTATTACATTAAGAAAAGAAAATAATAATATGAATAATAATAATAATACTATAGGTCCTTTTTCTTGAGAGATTTCCTCACTCCGGGGTGAGATATTATCTCGATATTTCGGCCCCGTGCCTCGGGCCTTCTTCGGGAGATGTTTTAGAAGTTAATCACATG
>JAFIDM010012231.1:63558112-63586113 GCA_023159025.1 Thereuonema tuberculata | reverse complement strand
CTATTTTTGATATTTGTGCTGGAAATCGGGGACAGCGCTGTTTCGAGACTTATTGGTCTCTCATCATGCTGGTTGGGTCGGGCTGATGAGAGATCAATAAGCCTCGAAACAGCGCTGTCCCCGATTTCCAGCACAAATATCAAAAATAGCTCAGTGAATTTGTGTTTTGTTTAGTTATGAGCGTTCTTTGATTTATTTCACTGCAAAAATGTACTAACGCACGTTAAATCTTTTGTCTAATGTATGTTATGTTGCCAAAAAACGGGGACATTTTTCAAATTAAGTTGAAATAGTAACGAGAAAACGACTGTTAATGTTAACTGAAACAGACATAGCGAAATAGTCCACTTCAACGGACATAATTTTTGGTGTAGCCACCTAGAAGCCAGGACCTGTCTGAAACATAACTAATCCTGGTAAATTGTCAACGTTCTATTAATAAAACGAAGGATGGGCCTTATTTGAAACCGGGCCTTATTTGGGCAGCCTACCTTCAATATTGTGATGCTGAATTCTACTACAACAGGAAAAACTACTGGGCGAATCGCAACCAAATTTCGTGCACATACTGTCCTGAGCATGTGGTTCGATGTCTGAAGAAAAAAAACTCAAATTTCGGTTGCCAAGGATGAATTGTGGCGCTGTTTGTCTCCGTAATTTAGATTGCCACATAATCGAATAACATCCAAACATTTTAAAAATAAAAATTCATACTTTACTTTCTTAGTAATAAAAAAACTTTCTTCGTAAATGTAATAAAAAAACGGAGGGTGTCTGATAAAATATATTTTCATATTTTAATTCAGCGTGAAAAGTTCTATTAGGATCACACATTTTGCTCCTTATGCCTAAACAAAAGTTTAATTTTGTTCCTTAGTGTTATTTAAAATGTACGTTTTATTTCTACTTCGATCATGTTTCCTCCAGTTAATCTTTATGTTGGTGTGCACCACGTAGAAACCTGCATCAAAATCGCCCTATTATAATAAAAGCCAGAGAAATGAAGATAAATAAAATGTGAAGAGATAATTAAAAAACCTGTTTGGACTTTTCCTGCTTTCGAAAGGAACAGAGAAAAAAGAAAGCCGTTTTCTTATCTATATGGATCTCGTTATTGATACCAGGTTTTTAAAAACTGCTTTTAAGGGAATATTTCAAAACCTTCGGCTACGGAACTTAAGAATAGGGATTCATCAAACAGCACCATTACTCTCTTATACTTGAACGACAGAAAAAAATATACAATAAATACTTACTTTTTAACAAATTCATTTACCTCAGCGCTTTCATTTAACGATGCCTCGATGATTTCTTTAGTTTGACTGTAAACTTACACGTTGAAGTTATTTTCTTCGATATCAACTTCAGTAGCAGTAAAAATGAAAATGAGGCAGTGCAGTTTGCCATGACCAATAGACATGATGCTAAATTATCGATTATTATTCTTCATAAAAAAATTCGTAGTGTGTAAAAACATTAAAGTGTGTTTGAGAAACTGGAATGGCCAAAAATCGATGTTTAATGACAATTTATTGCCAAAAGCTTATTTCAACTTTGTTCATGTGTATTTAGTAAATGGAAAGTAAAAATTAATTATTAATATAAGGAAATCTGCGAATGTTGCTTCATTTAGAATAAATAAATTTTACTGAGAGCAGTTTTTGGGAAGGACCGCACAAATATTAAGAAGCAAAAGAAGGACTTTTTTTTACAAAATAGTAAAAAAAAAAACTTGAAAATTAATAGCAAACAGGAAATTTAAGAATTCTTTTTAATAAACATGACGAGGCCAGTTTACTTGGTTCCATTCGGCTTTTATAATTGGTTATGCAATATTAATAATTGTTGACATTTTAGGTTTACATTCAGGAACAGCTAATAAATATCCCTCCCCTATGCATTTAATTTAGTAACAAATTTAAAGTCATATCCAATTAACCAAAATTAAAAACTTTAGAGAAAATAAAAAAGGAGTTCTTTTTTTCTAAATACCATTACTAAAATATACGAATAAATAATCAATTCTATCAAAGGAATTTGAAAAATAATAAAAAATGAACTTCAACAGAAAACCGGAATTTTTTTTTTAAATATTTTACTGACGTTTAATGCCTTAACTGCTTTTAATAATGATAAATACACTTAATTCTGTAAACCCAATATTCCTTTCATAATCTTAATAATATTAATCAAAAAATTTCTGAATACCTTTCAATATTAAACCAGACGTTTCATTTCAGTAAGAATCTAAATTATTAAAATACAAAAATTAATCGAAATTAAATGTCAAACGAAAAGTAAAAACAATACGGCATATGAAGAAATTCCGAGGAAACGATTACATCATCTATTAAAATTAGATAAACCACAAAAGTAAATGCGCAAATTTAAATTTTATAAGCATTTTTACTATGATGGATAAGTGATGGATATTTTGAGTAATTTAGGTTTTCCAGAATAAATTTCTTAATAAGATAGAATTCTTCTTCAAAATTATAAAATAAAAAATTAAATAGTAAATAAATAACTAAGAAATAACTAAATAAATAACTAAATAAGATAAGAGGTTAAATATTATTTTAGCAAACAGTAATTTACTATTTTAAAAATTGTAATTTAAGTAGTTTTCGAATTCACTATTTTTTAGAACCTTCCAAAGAAACTGTCCTCACCTGACTATGTTTATTACCGCATTTGTAATAAATAATGCCATTCTTTACATTATTAATTCTAATTTTTAATTTCAATTATTGAAACAAAGATACATTTAAACAATTGATTTTTTTTTTAAATCATATTAAACACATCGAATTGTTTTGATATGCAAAGATACAAAGTTCGCATTTATACAAATATTATTCACTCTGATATTTAATTGAGAAAAATTATTGATTCTTTTAATCAATAAAAAAAGTGTGCCTTGGTAGAGACAAAGTCTGACATCGATTTATGTTTTATTAAACGAGAATTATAAACTTGTTTTACGATGAAGTTCAAAAAACCATCAATCATCTTGTTTACGTATAATACGGCTATACATATATATACACATGAGTCATTGCTAATTGCTGGATCGATATCTCGGTGGTACAACATGAGTCGAGGTAAGGTTTTAGTCCAGATAACGATAATGTTGTTTTTATATTATCCCTTTCTTGTCAGCCTGGAATGTCTGGAATGTAACCAGTGGTTTTATATAGTTACACTTCCTGTCTGTCTTCATTCTTCGACATATACTATAACTAGGAATTTACAAAAAAAAAAAAATAAATAAATAAATAAAAATAAAATAAAATAAAATTTATGTATATACATATTAAGTAATGATAGGTAATACTATGAAGATTAATAACTATGTTTGTTTTGGTCTAGTTTTTCTTAAATATTTATTTAAAGTTTAGGAGAATGGTAGAATTTCTTAAATGATCCTAAGCTACTTTGATGTGTGATTACGTGATATTTCTGTGTTGCGTTGTAGTCGTATTGATAATTCAATGCTTCATAAAAGTTGAGCTTAGCCTAATTGAACTGAATATTGCAATAAATACACATTTTATTTGGAATCCTGAAAAATTAAGAAATAATAAGTATTTTAAGGTACACTAACTTTAATTTTAATAAAAAAGCAGGAATCTTCTCATATGTACACTGCTTGACAAATGCTAAGGGCGGATCACAAATTCCGATGTATCATAACATTACGTGAGGATGGAAACCCAGCAGGATACAATATTGTTGCCACACTGTTCAGACATTAGAATAAAGGTCATTTATTGTTCTGGAAAATACAGAAACTTTTGAAACAGCTGACAGGACAAAAATGTTTATTTGATGCTGTATATGGAGGAATGGAAAAATGCATATGAACGACAGCAGGCACCTTTAAGAACACTGTCAGTACGGGTCACGTCCACTATAGAGGGCGATGCAACTTTCCACGATGTGTCATGCTTTGCACAATATTATCCAGCAGCTGTTGAGGCAAGTTATCCCACTCCTCTGTCAGTGCACACATGAGAGTGGTTTTGTTATTTGGAGGATATTGTCGACTAGCAAGGTGCCTCCCCAAAGCATACCAAACATTTTGAATGGGGGTTTAGATCTGGAGAACGTGCTGGCCATATAAGGCGTTGAATACCCTCGCTGTCTAGACAATCCTGAGCAGCGAGTGTTCGATGACATGGTGCGTTGTCATCCACGAACAGAAATATATCCCGACAGCACCACGGAAGAGGCGAACATGAGGCAGTAGAACTTCAACTATGTATCGTTGGCCGGTCATAGTCCCAGTTGCAACCACGGGTACGGGCTTGCGGCCAATGATCATATTGACGGCCCAAACCATGATAATGCAAGTCGAATGTCGGTCTCTTTCCTGGATACTTTCTGGACGAAATGCAGTACCTCTCTCACTTCAGACTAGTTGGTGTTTACAATCCGATGACAGACTGAACCTGACCTGAGAATAGAACGGAAGTCCATTGCTCTTTGATCCAATTGTGTTGTTCACGACACCATTCCAAACGGGCGGTACGTTGCAATCTGGACAATGGGACACACAAAACAGGTCTGCGGCGTATAGTCCTCCTTGTTCCAAACGTCTGGCTACAGCTTTAAGGGAGATCCGCTTTCCTGTGGCAGCAAGAAACTCATTTACCACTTGCTGAGCTGGGGCACGCCGGTTCCGTTTTGCCGTTAGGGCAATATAGGCCACCTGTCTTCTGCAGGCGTCGTACTTCTAATACGACCTCCGCCGTGACGCCTGCTACACATTCCAGTTGTTGGAAATGCTTTCGATAGCCGTGAAACAACTCCCTGGCAAAATCTGTTATTTGCTGCTCTTCTTCGTTCTTTCCAGTAATACGGCCACACTTAAATTCATATAAGAAATATCCGGAAGACATGCCGAAAATTTCTAGTTCGTCAATTAAAGTTTTCCAGCAAACTTTCCACAGGCGTCAAATCGCTTATCAGCGTGGCAATGCAAAATTTGCATACGCACACCTCTTCGTACTGTATCCTGCACTTATTCCAATGGTCGACATGTGAGTTCCTATCCTTTTGTGATTGTTAGGGGTGGTAGGGTCATCCGTCCTTCGCAATTGTCCAGCAGTGTAATTATAGTCTTAAAATGTATTATCAGAATTACATTCGAGGAACATTTTTTCATAATTAATGAAGATAACTATAATTTTATTATGATCTTCAAAGGAATATCGTTTACTTGAGACCTAAAAACAAAATGAATAGACAATTTTTAATTCTGTTTTCAGTAATTCAGGACGAACGGGAAATGTGTTTGAATAAACGACAGCTAACTCACACTAGCGAGTAGTTTCTTTTAAACAAAAATATAGTGTGGAACTTTCCTGAGAGTCGATTGCAAAAGAATTACAATATCTACAAAAAAGTAATTAACTACATCGTCCTAACATTATAACAAACTCCTCTTGAATAAATCAAACTTTTATTAAACCTAAATTCTTCCAAAATAAAAATTCTCTACAAGAGAATTTTACTTGGTGCTTGAAAAAGATAGCTGGTAAAGCTATCGAAATATAGTCTTGTGGAGAATTTTTGTTTTGGAAGAATTTATGTCCAAACATTAAGATATTTTTTTTAAATTATTTTAAAAATTTGCTTTTTTGTTTGCCTAGCATAAGAATGTTTTTAAGTGTAAAGAAATAATTCTGTGATAAACTTGATGATAGGAAATATTAGCTCAAGGATAATTAGTAATTTCAATTTGGCATCTAACTGAAGACAAATAAGGCAATAATTCACCTTTTCAATCAATACTGAAGAGATATTAGCAAAGGATTAGAAAGAATCTTAGAATACGAAGACAAGACATGGAAAAATATGGAAAAACATGGAAAACAAGATTAGAAGTGACTATTGATGAATTAGAAAAAAAAGCTAGTGTAATGCTGCATGAAACCCACTCATTAAGTCAGGTCGGGGTTTCACCGCCAGCGCTTGCTGAAGACGTCAAAGAGGATCGAAGAGAAAAATAACAAGCCTGTCGCCACCACAACAGCATTGAACGTAACAACGGACTGCCACGAATCAAGTTAGCACAGTCGTCAGAAAAAAAGGAACTTAGATATAAAGATTTATATTTCCAGCGTTTCATCACAGTGTACGTAACTGTACAATTCAGACTGTTAAAGAAAGAAAAGTGAAGTTGGCAAAACTAAGAAAGTGCTACAATTGTATTTCGGGAGGGAATGCTCATAGGATCGCACGAAATGCCGGTTCTGTGGAGGTGCCCATCACACAAGGCTATGTTTCTCCGTAAAAAAAAATCATCAATTGAGAGTCAACAGCAGCCTTGAATGGCCTGAAACACTACGAAGTCTAAAGAAATTAGTACAACTCCAGTTTCAAATCAGCTTTAATTACAACTTCTGTCAGCAGTCAGAAAGAAAATGGAGTGGTACATCCTCAGTCAGCGAAGGCAACAGTCAGCGGAGGTAGCAACCAGCGGAAATCACAGTGAAAAAGAAAGCCGAATCGTAATAGATGAAGGAACCCAGTATAGTTTTAAAAACAGATGCTTATCGAGAAAAACTGGCTCAAGAAAAATCGATAAGGAAATGTTTGCAGTAAATTTTGTGAAAACCATAACAAGAGAGAGACATACAACCTCGTGGAAGTTCAGTTGTCAAGCCTTGACGGAGTCAACTGCATTACGTTGTGGTAGGTGGAAGTTGAAAAAAAAATCGATCCATTTTACTGAGCACTGCCGAGTCAGATCAAACAAATAAAGATAGAAAGGGAATTAACATCACCAGATCAAGAAAAATTTTAGGTGGCAAATTACCTCAGGTTGACATTCTTATGAAGAACCCGCTAAAAATGACGGCTAAAAGAGGAAATTCATAAGTTCTGCTATATCGAAAGTTTAGGCATTACACAGAAATACAAATGAGACAAATCAGAAGAAAAAGAAATCTTAAGAGTAATTCAAGCAGAGGGCAAAGAAAAGTGGGAAACAGATACATTGTAAGATTGCCATGAGACGAGCGACAAGAAGAATTAAACGACAACATAACCTTAAGGGGATTCTACATAGCAGTAAAAGAATGAATAACAACCCTGAAAAGCTTAAACGATATCATGAAATAATGATAGACTATTTAACAGAAGACCAAGCAGGGAACAGCGAGGAAAATGAAACCACAACCGCCGTAAAGTATTATACCAGGTGTGTCTAAAAACTTCGGTGAATGATCGAATATTTCGCTTGCTGAAACTGCGGCAAGGTCGAGCATCACTGACAGCCAGGGATACGTCTAGATGCGTCTCCTAGTGTGAAGTAAGCGTATCAGGAAGCAGTCATTCGAACGCTGTCTGTGAGAGAGGTGGCGTCACACAGCAATGGACCAACGACACAATATTAGGTTCTGCTTCAAAGTGGGGAAAACGGCAACGGAGACGCATGAAATAGTGATCGAAGTGTACGGGAAGGACGCTCTAATCAGAAAATCTGTTTTCGATAGGTTTAAACGCTTTTGCAAGGAATCGTTGGAAAACCAGCCGCGTTCGGGTCGACCATCGACAATCAGAACTTCCGACATGATCCAGCGTGTGCGAAGCATGGTTGCAAAACAACAGCGTCTGACTCTGTGAAGAAGTGGGCATTAGCAAAAACAAAGTGCGAATCATCATCCATGAAGATTTCTGCAAGCACAAGATTTATTCAAGATTTTGTGCCACAAAACCTGATAGATGATCAAAAAACAAGACGTTTGGAAACTTGTGGAGATTTAATTACTATGTGTGACCAAGATCTGTCCTGTCTGGGTTTCATTGTCACAGGGAACGAGACTTGGATTTACCAGTTTGACGCCGAATCAATGGAAAACGTAATCAATAGAAAAAGTAATCAATGGAGTGGCGGTCACCTTCTTCGCTGCGACCCAAAAATAACCGCCTACAGAAATCCAAGGTCAAGACAAAGTTGATGACATTTTTCGACAAAGATAAGGAGTGAGAAATTTATTCCTGCCGGTAAAACCGTGACTGCCGCATTCTACATGAAAGTTCTCAAACGTTTGTTGAAGCGCATCCGGTGCGTCTGACGACAGTTTCACGAAAATGGAAGTGAATTTTGCTGTACGACAGAGTGCCAGTGCACTCTGCGGTCTATCTGCGTTAGTTCTTAGGTGAGCATGGTGCTACTGTTTTGAATTACCCACCCCCTCCCCCGATGTTCCTCCTGTTGACTTTCAATTGTTTCCTCGCCTTAAAGAGGTAATGAAGAAATCACGTTTGAGGACGTGATTCAGGACCGTGTGACATCAGCGCTAAAGTCTTTTCCAACAATTTTCAGAAGCTTCATGAACGTTGTCAAAAGGATATTGTATACAATGGAGAATACTTCAAAGGCTAATAAAGGAAATTTTTATGAATCATCTGGGTTTTTTTTTTCTTGTAATATTCACCGAATTTTTTAGACACCTCGCATTCCGCATCTTAGTCCAGTCATTAGGTACTTTTTGGGTGCAAAAGGTTGAGGAGTTTTGAAACTTGGCAGAAGTGTAGACTTGGGTGCCACAAGTATGACGCTAAGTTTGCGACTTCGAGCGACCGCCGCTGGCGCCGCCATCTTGAAAAATGGTTTCAAAACTCCTCAACCTTATGCACCAAAACACCTTTTTTTTGTCTCTAATGACTAGACTATCTGTGGTAAGGATAAAGTTTATCAACATGAAACTGAGTGTGCTTTATAAGGGCAGCTTCTTAATATGCGGGTATATTAACACTTCTTGGCCATTCGAAAAAAGATGTAAACTATTTAACAGCGCTGCACGTGGCGGAGCAGGGGCATCGGTTAAATTTTTGGTTAAATCGGTGTGTGTGTGTGTGTGTGTGTGTGTGTCTGTGTCTGTGTCTGTGTCTCTGTGCGTTTTCTTAGATGCGGTATTTCCTGTTTCAGGTTCTCCTGGCGAAGTTCACAAGCACTTCCCTTGATAATGGTCTTGCCTTATTTGCATCTTTGGCCGTTGATGCGTGGAATGTGACGTCATCCCATTGGTTAAAGCTTTGGATATAATCACCTCTAGCTCTTGTCATTTTACTTGTCAATGTCCCGCTG
Organism: Thereuonema tuberculata; assembly: GCA_023159025.1. Classification (NCBI taxonomy): domain Eukaryota; kingdom Metazoa; phylum Arthropoda; class Chilopoda; order Scutigeromorpha; family Scutigeridae; genus Thereuonema; species Thereuonema tuberculata. Next base: position 63,577,010 of record JAFIDM010012231.1, on the reverse strand, counting down.
GACTGGGCCAAAACGTTGCTGTAATTTGATTTTTAATGATTTTTTTTTATTTATATTTTGTGTGTGTTGCTTTTTATTGACTTTTAAAACTAATAACTACTCACGTTAAAAGTGATGCATTGTTAATTAAACTCCCTAGAAAATTGTAGAGATTTAGGTTGTAAAATAAGACTGAAAATACACTTCTTCGTTTCCTATTTAGACCAATTCCCAAAAAATCTAGGTGCAGTGAGTGAGGAACAAAGTTCAAGATTGAAACAAGCTATAACCAAGATATCAAAGAGTTGGAGGGGCGATGCAATGTATCCAGATTACAATATATCGAATGTGATGGATTGAGATTACACAAAAGAAAATGTGGGAAAAGAAGTTTCCAAAGCAAGCTAACTCACTAAAGGGAAACTTTAACTTAAAGCTAAATTTATTAAAGTTGTTTTATTTTCCCTATTTATAGTTCCTGAAAAAAAAGTTTAATGCAGCTTAATCTGGCAAAGAAGATTTTCAAAGACAATTATAAATGTTTTTATTAATGGAAAAGCATAAAATGTAACAAAACTCATACTTTAATACAAAATGATACAAATTTCATTTTCATTATGATCCATTCATTTAATGATTTTAGTGATTTTTGATGTTTCAATTTTTTTTTCGAGGGAAAAATTCATATGCTTCACAGAATCTTGTATCAAACATATTCAAGTAATCAGAACATTGTAACAACTTGTTCTAATATCGTGTTCTTACTATTTATTCTTTTCTTGCATTACGATATTGTATTTAAAGGATTTTTAAAAATATATTTCCTTTAAATTTGTAAAATAATAAATACAAGAAAATAAAATCTGATACAAGAAAATAAAAGTTTTTGTTATACTATATTTCAAATACAGTAATTCAGTAATTAAAACTAAAACACTTCTAAAATTTTTGGTGAAACCGGAGATGAGGGTACAAGCCTTAAAGGATTTTTTTTTCAAGTTGTAATGGCCGCTTTCGAACTATTTTCGGAAGTCCGAACCGGAAGTTGACGTCATCAAATCTGTTTGGAAGGCTAATGAATTGGGAAAAAACCGAAAGTGACGTCATGAAATGTGTTTGGAAGACTAATGAATCGGAAAAAAATTTGAAAGGGCCAAAATTTTTTCGAAATTTACCAAAACATACATCCTGCAGCTGGGTAGACCTAACTTCTCTAACCTACAGCTAATCGGAATCGACGATTCGGTCCTTCGGACCTCATTAGGGTGTAAGTTGTTTCTTGGGCTAATTAATGGCAATAACGGTTCGGTCCTAAAGGACACTTTGAAACGCCCAATATTGTTTCCAAATTTACCAAAAGATACATCCTGCAGCTGATTAGACCTAACTTCTTTAACCTATAGCTAATCGGAATCGACGATTCGATTCTTCGTACCTCATTAGCATGAAAGTTGTTTCTTAGGCTAATTATGGCAATAACAGTTCGGTCCTAAAGGACCTCACACTTTGAAACGGAAATAATTATCAAATACACGAAATTGTATGGAAATTATTAAAAGAAGCGCTTACCTTATGTTTCTGTATATCCGTAACTTTCACACGACACACCCAGTTATACCCGTCATCGTTATCCTGCCTTTCATGGCCGGTTGCACCATTGAAGTTCAGTAGCTGAACCATGTTCAAACTGCAAGATGAACGGAGATCATTCTTAAACCTATTGCGCCAACAACGTTTAATGATGATGTCGGTTCAAAAGCTTCATCAAGTTGATCTGCCGAATTCGGCCGTTCAAGCCGCTGAACTCGGTTCAAAACCACTATTCGGCATTCGGCCATTACTGATATTCGCTTGCGAATTGAGACCAAATCAAGTTTTCTCTCAACTATCAGAAATAACTTTTAAAAATGACAACTTTACATTTATTTAATTCGTTGGACACTGACTGTGAAGAGGAATTTCAGTTGTTAACAGAGTTGCATCATTTGTATCCAAAAGGCAGACTATTTCGCGATCAGTATATATTAGGGTGAAGTTTAGCGTCCCAAATTAAATTACAATAAAAAAAAAACCTATAACAGTAAATGACGCAGTCATAAAATATGAAATTTCACCCAAGTCTGCACGGATACCTAAGTGTCCCACCCCCCACCGACCGGGCCCTTTTTCTCGGGCACCGAAGTTTGCCGCTGTTGGTCCCATCTCTGCCGCCGACGGTACGCCTAGATCCGGCAGCAGACCACCGATACCGGACTCCAGAACGCGGTGGCACGAAAACAGAGCTTACGACGGGGACGGAGTTTATAAATAAACCAACAATTGAATTCCTCAAATCCAAAGGAATCAAGTTTCAACATTCTTCAGCCTATCAACCGGAACAGAATGGAATCGCAGAGCGATTTCATCGCACTATAATAGAAACTGCCAGGACTATGTTGATAGAAGCAAGACTACCACTGAAGTATTGGCATTAGGGAATTAAATGTGCTAACTATGTGATTAACAGGACACCACACCGAAGTACCAAGAATGAAATTCCTATAACTGGATGGTATGGGAATACAGGTCACCAAGCAAAAGACATCTAAAAAAATTTGGATGTTTGGCTTACTTAAAGGTTCCCAAGTCACAACTCAAGAATAAGTTTGAATCGAAAGTTAGAAAAGGAATATTCCTAGGCTATTCAACGAAGACAAGAAGATACATACTCTTTGATGTTGAAAGGCCTAAAATAGAGGAAACCATAAACGTAAATTTAAATGAAAATTGACGAGATAGCAAACTCCTCAACAACAGCATCAAGAAAGAAAACTACAATTTCCTCCGTTCAAGTGATGACAGAAAAGAAAATTCAAGTTCTTTCGAAAAAGAAGATAACGAGTTGGGAAGTGATAACTCAGAAAATGAAGATAAGCCCGAAAATGATAATTCCGAAGACGAAGACGGTTTAGAAAACCATGAATTAGAAGAGGAAAATGTATCAAAAGGAGATGAATCTTCTAGGACAAGTGAAGACAATAATAGTGATTCTGAAGATACCCAGTCTGATGCAGAAGACGAGTTTATGAACCTTCGAAATAGGAAAGTTACACGCAATCCTAAAGTTAGAAGTAATATTAGTATGTGTAATGAAGAACCGTCAAGTTATTATGAAGCAATTCAAGGAAAGGACGGATCCAAATGGAGGGAAGCTATTGCCCAAGAGATCAAAAACTTGGAAGACCACCAGACGTGGACAGAATGTGAGATACCGGATTATATGATTCCTTTGACGACCCAATGGATCTTCAAGATCAAGAAAGATGACTCTGGAAAGCCTTATAAATACAAGAGTAGACTAGTTGTAAATGGTTATAAGGAGAAGAAAAAAATCAACTATGAATGGACGTACGCGCCAACGCCTAGTTTGTCAACAATTAGAATGCTGTTAGCCCTAGCGGTCCAAAACAATTTCGCTGTACACCAATGCGATGTCAATGGAGCTTACCTTAATGGTATTTTCGATAACGACATCTTCATCGAAGTTCCAGAAGGAGTTACGATTAAGGATAAACACAAGAATGGCTTAAAGCTTAGCAAGACACTCTATGGCTTAAAGCAAGCTGGCAGGAACTGGCATGAGACGTTACGTCAGAAACTAAAAGATGATGGTTTCAATGAGCTAAAAACTGAACCATGCATTTTCCAACGTAAATTTGGAAAAGAAAGGTATATACTAGCGATGGACGGGATTGGATTTTTAGGTCGGGACGGGACGGGATTTTTTTTTCCCTCCCGAAAATCGGGACGGGATCGGGATGGGATTGTCCTTCCTTCAGTAAATGGGAAATAGTTGTTGGGGTTTTGAAACTTGATATGGATGACAATAATAATAACAAACAAAAACATTTTTATGTCTGTCGCTAGTCGAAATCACGAAGGCCGTCGTCTGTTGTTTATTGGTTTCGCCGGTCGATCGCTAACGCCATAACGAAAACACTTTGTTGTTGATGTAATATTGAGAGGTAGAAGTAAAATAAATAGTCTAGAGTATTTATCAATGATTTATTGTAGTCATCAGTTGCCAGGATTAATAATCCCAGCATTATTAAGCCTTTTGTTGAATTTAAATAAATCACGAAATCCCGTCCTGAAGAAATCCCGAAGTGAAGCAAATCCCTCCCGATAAACGGATTATAATTTTCCCGAAAATTTCCCTAAATATCGGGTCCCGTCTATCCCTAGTATATACTCATAGTTTACGTCGATGATATGCTGATCACAGGGAAAGACCCACACATCATCAACGAAATTAAGGATTCACTAAATCGCATGTTTGGTTTAAAAGACCAGGGTCAAGTCAAGAATTACATTGGGATGAACATTGATTACGATCAAGAGGAAAGTAAGATGACGATTTCACAACCTCAATTCATTCAAGACCTGCTTAAGAAGCACAGAATGAATGACAGTAAGCCCTATTGTTCCTTTCTATTGTTGAAGAGCGCAGAAAGTTTCAAATGATTGAAGCAGAGTCAAGGCTGCTCAACAGGGAAGAACATTTGACATTCAGAAGCATTATAGGAAGCCTAAGTTATATTAGCAATTGCACAAGACCAGACATAGCGTTTGCTGTAAATAAGTGCTCAGAAAAGAACAATTCGCCCAACGAATTGGATATGAAAAGGTTAAGAGAATCCTGAGGTACCTTCGTGGAACCATTGACCTCAAACTAATATTTTCCAAAGAATAAAGTTGCATAAAAGGATTATCCAATGCTAGTTCAGGAAACCGTTCCAATGGAAATTCCACCACTGGATATATCATATGCATAGGAGAATGTGTTATATCCTGGATAAGCAAGAAGCCAAGCTTAGTTGCTCACTCCAAGCAGGAGAGTGAACTGATCGCAAGTTGCGAATGCGCAAGAATTATCGTTAGTCACAAAAGAGTGCTCGAAGAGTTGAAATTCCGAGACTTGGCAAAGACAACAAGTGAGATCGAGTGCAACAATCAACCCACCATTCAAATGATACACGATATGTATAACCAGTCAAGAAGCAAGCACATAGATATGAAATACTATACCTTGAAGGACAACGTCAGGAAGAGGGAAATTAAGCTAAAATATGTTTCCAGTGAAGAAAACGTAGCGGACATCCTGACGAAAGGGTTGAACAAGACAAGAAATGAAAGATTAAGGATGAAGTTAAAACTTTCAAATTAACTACTCACAAGTTAAATGTTAAAAATCTTTACACCATAGGAATTGGAGGGAAGGACTTTGCTTAATAGTATTCAAACTGTTGGATGAAGACTGTAAAACAATTCCTATGCTGTAATAAAAGAGATGTACCATGTGAAACAGAATGGTATAGTCGTTTTTGTTATGAACAATGACACGTGAAAGACGATGTTTTTCTTCGTGTATTGTTGGTATTGACTTCCATGGATGAATGAACACAGAAGGAAGCGATGAATTCGCCTAGATGTAATATTCAAGAGAATTTAAAGAAAACCATTCCTGAGTTTAAAGAAAACCATTTCACTCAATAAGGATACGTTGAGTAGAGTCTAGAATCGAAGTTACACATTCGAATGCTGCAATTTAAAGAATTGATAAAGAATTTAACATTATGATTATGTTTTTGCAGGAAAGTCGTCGTTGCTAAGTTACGAGACGAGGCCTAGTAGAAGTCATAGATTAAATAAGAATAGATGGGACAGTTCCATTGACTCCCAGCAACCAGATCGGCGATGGCAGCGCCAGTAGTGGCATGGGTTGGTACTAACACAAAACGTAACTGTATGACGTCACAGCATTTTCGTTTCTCATTTGTTCTCCCACCCGTTTTCGCAATGTCTTTTTCGGGTTTTTCTATACTTCTGTTAATTTAAAAAATATTTTTAGCTAGTCCTGATATATATTATCCTAATAGTCCTGATATGAAATTTCGTTAATTCCTTTTTGTTGTTGTTGTTTTTAACGTTTTGAATATTAAGAGAGCCAGAAAAAAAATATTACAATTATTAAGTGTCATATGCAATATGTTCAGATTATATATTTCGTTTTACTGAAAGAATCGAGCCATAAATTATGAACAAACAAAACATTTTATTTAGTAAGTTTATTTAATAAGTCTAAAATACAATATGATACAGGAATTCAGATATCTGACAAATATTCTTAAATCTTCCAACTATAGTATAGTAAAGGAAAGTCACTAAACAAATACGTAAAAAGAAAAATGATAATGAAACCTTTACATGGATAGCATTAACAATAGAAAATGGTTAAAGTTACATTCATTATGAAAATCATTTCTTATACAATCCTAATAGCAATAAAAGTACAGTTTTCCATACAAATTCTGTTAATGATAAAACTTTAATCTACATCTGTCTACATTTCAGCAAAAAACCTTTTCAGGCCTTGGCTACACTATAAAACTTACTAACAAATTTGACAATAATAAAAAAATAAAAATAATGGAATGTACAATTTGAGTGTTCACACCAATGAAACTGTCATAATCCAGACCCCCATAGTAAAACAAGTCTACCACATGGAAAAAAAAAGGAACTTCTTGTTTGATTATAGATTCATGTTTCTGCACTTGGAAACCATGAATGAATACAGATAAGTCATTGAAATGTTACAAAATTAGTTTAACTACTTTACAAATGACATGAAATACTGTAATCTGCATCTGTCTACATTGTTAGTAAAGTTTTATAGTGTACATTTAAGCAAAGTTCTTCAGGCCTTGGCTACATTGTAAAACTTACTAATAAATTTGACAATAAAAAAAAAATAATGGAATGTACAATTTGAGTGTTTACACCAATGAAACTGTCATAATCCAGACCCCTATAGTAAAACTAGTCTACCACATTGAAAAAAATGGAACTTCTTGTTTGATTATAGATTCATGTTTCTGCACTTGGAAAACATGAATAAATACAGATAAGTTCCTTGAAATATTACAAAATTAGTTTTAGGTGCAATGAAACTGCACATTATATCGCTGCAAATTGTTTCGAAGAGCCTTCAGCAAATGTGGTGGATCAAAAAAAATACACTTTCTGTCCATTGACAGAAATTCCCATATTTTTGTGCTTCTTTATTTGACATGGAAGTTTATTTTTGTGTTTATTGTTTGGGGTTTCCCCCCCCCCCTGTTTTTCATTATTTTTAATGTTAAACATTCCTATTACGTATATTTTAATAAACAAAAAGTATACTTGTAATATAGGTGCTGATCTATTTTTACATTATTACAATGTTAATAAAAAAAAAAGCAAACAGCAGAGGAAAAGAAAACTATCGCTCCACTCCCTTCTTACATTCGTTTACGTAGAGGATGAACAGCAATGGGCCCACATTTCAGCCCTGGAGAACATCATCTTTTATGTTATACCGAGAACTAATATTTTGATTCATATTAATTGTAATTTTTCTGTTTTTCAGGTAGTTTTTCGATATTTCACATATTTGACCTCTAATGCCCATGTTATACACATTTTTCAAAAGAATTCGTTAGTTTATATTAGCTCTTTTACAACCTATGAATGCCACAATATTTACTTTCCCATTGTTCAGATTTTCATTTATTTGATAATTTATTGAAAAATTTGAATAAATATTGCTATTATTTTTTGGATATATATATTGCTTAATGTTTAAAATTGTCATTTGGTTAATATAGATTTCGTTAGATAACTCTCAATTATTAAACACATTAGATAGTAGTGACAAATGGCTATGGTAATTAGTAAGTTTTCTTGGTTTCCTCCTTTATAAATTGGAATAATATGTGCCATAGACTCAATAGTCTGATTAACAAAAGAAATAGGGAATTCACTGGTCTTTTAAGAAATAGAACGAAGTTAAAAAAAAAAAGAATGTAATTTAATAGAAGTTCCATTCCATAGTTTTAAAAATTTTTTTTCTTATATCAACCACAACATTACACAAATTATCACACTTCCTATCACACTATTGTGATAATTTTGTTTTTATCAATATATTTCATTTTAATGACCACAACAACCCACGATTTACACTAACAGACAATAACTTTCATTATAGTCTATTTCTGTCTGTATTATTTTTTAAAAAGTAGATGCCAAAAAGTATAACAACCCACCTTTTGGTCGGAGTACAGGGACACATTTCTGTGTTTTCTCTGCGAAACTGAATAGTTGGAACTGCTCCAAGTAACAACCGACGTTTAAAAGTGTTCGTAAAAGCTGACATCTCGAAATGGTCAGCGCACAGCAATTTCTCTTTCTTCGATGAGCCTTTCAGAGTTATGTTACTCAGCCATTGTTCCAAACTGATATTACAAACCATCATTTACATTAAGGTGTTGAGTGAAAAGTTTTTTGTGATTGAAACATCAAAAAGTCGTTAGCAATAACAACAACAATATAAGTAGGCTACTTACCGTTGTGGTTGGTTTTTCGGAAATGTAAACAGCGAAACTTCACTATTTCGGTTGGTGTTGCAGCAAGAAGCCGCCTCACAAATTCGCAGAGTCTTCGACATTTTATCAACGAATATGTCAAATAAAACAATGTCAATTAGTTTTATAGTTGATGGAAAGCACATGGCCACAAATCGAAGAACAATGAGGTCGAGGCTATGATATTAGCTCAGAACCAGACAGTTTCGAGGTATAGTTCCATCACACATCCCTTGTGGCGCCACTGTCAAACCCACGCCCATCCTGGTCGGTTTTCGGCCGAAGTGTCCTATCTATTCTTATTTAATCTATGAGTAGAAGTTTACCGGTTCTAGGACTATTCGTGAATGTCACATCAATTATATATCTGAATTAATGGATTTATATCTTCAGGACAGTAAGATGCCACAGGAAGGGTGCATTAATATCTGGAATGAACTGTAAGTTAACATTTTCAGTTATTACTTTCTTATGCCTGACATTCATCAACGAGAAGAAGAAACAATAGATCAATATTATTAGACTTAAGATACCACGAATTAAATAAAAGAAATAATTGAGTTTAACGATTGACAAAAGAATAAGATTACTTGTAAGAACTTAATTATTCAGAACTTTAAGACAAGTAAAGATTACAGTGTTACTTACACAAACTTTGAAAGATAGATACCCGTATATGCTCAAAGACATTCCATACAACACAATTAGTGGATAGTCACATAAGGTGAAAGCCATTTCACAAGAATACGGGTTAAGATCTTAGTGAACTCTTTAAGATAATTAAATATCTAATTTAACTGGTGCCGGGGACCGTGACGATGCATGAGGATCGAATTTATTGAATTGTAAAAGATACAAAAGTACATTTTTTAAAAAAAAAAAAAAAAAAAAAAAAAAAAAAAAAAAAAAAAAAAAAAATTGATTCATTTTGTGTCAACTTACTTCAAACAAATGTCAAGGTATCGAGTTTAGGTAAGAGATATAGAGTAATGTATTCTCTCGAACAATAATCAGTTAACGTCCTTTCATTTTGGCTCTTCCTGATTTAGGGCTCCGTTGTTCGAAAAACTGCTTTAAGAATGGATATATTTCAATCCACCAATTCAAAGAAAACTTATGGAGGCTTGATGCAAATAAAATGGAACGATTTCAAACCTGCCTACACACCCGTCATACAATTTATCGGCCCACCGATACAATACATATGCAATCATTGTTATTCTATAATGGTGATATGTCAATTGTTAGATAGATTTGAATAATGTTTGTGGCAATAATATTCCATTGGTGAACATGCACATGGCATTCAGGCATATTGCTTGTTCCTCGGTCAAGTATTATGAGAGTAAGACGGCAGAGACCGAGATTGATATCGTTCCTTTAGAAATGAATAAAATTTTGGATGCTAACCTTTGAAAAGTTTACATTGTCCTTCAGCTAATGATAAAATTTTTTTATTTCCATTTCTTATTTAAACATCAGGTTCAGATATTAAAATTTTTTACTATTAATCCTTGCAAAAGAGAAAGTTGTCTTACAAATGAATCTAAATCGAATGTCTCAAGCCAAAAGGTTCTATCTGCGTTTTGTTATTTTCTTGCCCGTAGAACTTTCCGGCACCGAGAAAGCTCAAAGAAGCAAAAGAACTGAAAATATAACCTTTTGGAACAATCAGCTGACAGGCTAGAACTAGTTTTTCAAACAAAATCTTCTGGCACCTGACAGATGTCGCCAAAATAAACCGTTTAGCACACAGAACTTAAATTTATCAAAAGTGCACATAGAACCTTTTGGCATGAGACCCTCGAAATATTTTCAATAAACTTCCATAAATATTACTTTCGGCTTAGATACTTATTATTCATGATGACAAACCAAATCAATGTAATAAATATTACATGTAATAAGTAAAAAGACAACATGATTTGGGCAAGTTTTTCGCTAAACAGAATTTTTAAGCAAGTGATTCTGAAGTCACTTAACATTATGCTGAAAGTTTGGTTGAATCACAAAGCTAATATGATCAGATAATAAAACTATTGGAAACATAAGAGAAGAAATTTAGTGGTTTTCAAGAATGGTTGTGGGAAGAATTTAACGCAAAGCATAAAAAATGAAATAAGTTTTAGTAAATAAGAAATCAAAAATCTGTATGTTAACAACAACATTAGCATCATTGATTCCAAAGATGACAGACTATTTAAAAAAAAAAATTCGATAAGAAAATCAAAAATGATATATTATTACGCATGGGAGTCATCTATTCATTACAATGTAGAGAATGCAATGAAATATATTACGGATGTACTTCCAGAACCATCAAGGAACGTCTAGTCGTACACATCCGTGCTTTCAAAAACAGAAAACCTGAAATTTCTGATTGGGCTTTCCATGCAATCGCTAATTCACGCAATCCGGACCTATTGTTAAATTAGTATATAAATGTAAAAATAAAAACGAAAGACTCTTATTGCGAATGTTTTATTAATTCCAAAATATGTTTCAATAAGGATAAGTCATTAAAAGTAAGTAGCATTTCGCAAAACTTATTTAAAAAATAAATTCGAGACACTAATGTTTAGCTTTATTTTAAACTAGCAGCAAAGCCTGTAGGACAATAGGCATAAAAAATCTGAAAAATCATTTTTTTATCAACTATCAACTATAAAGTAAATATCTCCTTATAAAATACATTTTTTTTGTAAAAAACACCATCAGATCCTTCTATCAGATGTCCTTGATCTATTCGGTCAACAATTTTGAATTTAACGTTGAAAGCCCGACGTGCTCGAGAAATAGCAAAATATAACTGTCCATGACTATAAACAGGCTCTGGTAAATAAATATGAACCATATCTAAAGTTTGTCTTTGTAAATAATTCTTGCTAAAGTAAGAATGGAAAAATTATTATTTTTGATACATAAGGCCAGAAGGCATTTGATACTCACCTTTGTAATCTAAATACTGCGCTAACTTGTGAACAAAGCTTCTACTTCAAAAATGGTTTTGAGTTTCAAAATCAGAAACTCAAAAAATTACAAAATTTGTAAAAAACTGAGTCAGTATGCCAAATTTCATTAAAATGGGTGCAGTGGTAACAAAATTATTTGGTTTTGAACGTATGTTTTCTTAGAATTTCAGTTGTCTTGGTCAGTTTCCAAGGATAAAATTTCATAAAAATAACATGGAATGACAATATGAACTAATATTTCATCCAATTTGAGTACCCTTGATTTAATGATACTATTGAGAACCCTTGGATCTACTTTAATAGCTTAATTATATCGAGTTACAGACAGACAGACAGACGAATTCTTTTGGTAAATTTCTTTTGTTGTTAAACAAGGTTTCTGAATGATAAGGTATTACCAACATCATTTTCTGCCTGCATTATTAGCTTGGAAACCAAAGAATGAGCCTGCATGAGCTACTATGGAATTCAAATTGAATTCATTTTGAAAATTCCATTGCAGAAGAAGTGAGAAGCTCTGGAAGGCAGCAGTAATGTATTATTAGCTATGTTCTTGCGTTGGAATAAAATGTAAAGAAGGGTCGCTCCAACGTAGTTGCAATTGCATGAGTTTGCAGATTCCATAATTCAAAATTATGTTAAATATTCAGTTTTAAAATTTAAAGCGAAGCCTTACAGAATTCGACATCGCTGACAAGGAAATTCAAAAGAATATTTGTACCAAGGTAAATATCGGGAAAATAGCAAACGCCATCATTATCTTGTGCGTAAATTGTAAATAAACTTTACCAAATGTTATTTTAAATTGCAATTTCCGAGATTCTTTTTTTTTTTTTTTTGATTAAACAACAATTTTATGAATTAAATTAATTTATAGAAAAGTTTTAAGAATATTGTTAATGATCAAAAGATCGTCAAATATTCTGCAGAATATTTAAATTTTTATTAATTATATCGTGTAGCTTTAAACTAATAATTCCATAAATCACCTTTCTGTATTAAGAAAACTGAGTTAGTTTTCGATTACACTTTTTTAAAATAAATTTCAATTGTTTGATCAACATAAAGTTGCATTTGTAAAGTTGAAGCTAACAGCGGAAATCCAATGAAAACAATGCCAAATATTCCGAACATTAGAGGCGTTGACCCCTAAAAATATCACATCCCGAACTAAAGGTCGGATCGACAAAGGGATTTCACCATCGCGTTCAGAGGTCAAACACGATGGTGCAATCCGTTTTCGATCCGCTCTTTTCGACAAAGAGAATTCATCCGTTTCTCCATCCCATCTTCTGTTCGGGGGTGGTTAGGGATGGACCGACAAGGTACGGATTGACAGGACAATCGCAATAGCTACCGATTTTGGTTACAATAGCGCCAAATGGGTCGCTAAAAACGCTTTCTAGTACACAATAGGTAGGTATATTTCAGAGAAGGCATCGCAGTCCATTTTGACCATCGAGAAAAAGTCAAAGTAGGAACATCAGCTGCCCGCCGGTAATACTCAGGGAAAAAAAAAACCTGTTATTAATTTTCTAGAAAGGGTTGAGTAGACTTAAGGACATTCTGTAGGAGAGTTAACCTGGGAGTTATTCTCCTTCCTCTAGCTCCGAGTCAAATGCTACAAGTATTTTACTGAAAGGTCTCTGTTAATAGACTTTCCTAAAGAAATTTGGTTGTATAAGAGCGAATAGTTGAAGAAAAACAGAACAGTTTCCACAACTCCAAATTTCACAATAGGGACACGAGACACCCACCTATATGCATGTGATAAATTTATATAAAAATCATAGCATATATCTAAACGTAAAGCAAAAGTATACATTAAAACATAGAATTAGAAAATTCATGTGCTCACCTTCAGGAGCTTCAATTAGTTTTCCATGCACATTTTAAAAAAGAAAAAGTGTCTAAAAATGCATAAACACACTAAAAGGGTGAGACCACTGTTTACAACTGGCATCTCAAAACAGCTGTTGAACGCTTTATTCGCGATTATCAGTTGAGATTAATCACAGTAACGTCTCAATGAAGAGGAGTCATCGTAGTACTCCTTACTACCATTTCTATATACCTCTGTATTGAGCATAGCATATATTTTTAGTTGATTATTTTTAAAATTACTGTAAGACGATTTCCATCTGTATTACACTTTGATTAGCTATTATAACACTTTGTCGAATAACTTTTAATTAACTCTGATAAATGGTCACTCAAGCTTCTTTTAAAGACTAAACAATTTTACCAAAATGATAGTGCAATGAAAGTATATGCAATGTTTATTTGGTTTCATGATAAGGTGGCAATAATTTGGTAGTTGGAAGTAAAGTTCCATCTTTCCAGCACTGTTAATTCTTTAATTTTTGGAAGAATTATTAATATATATTTAAAAATCTCCTCGTAGACTTTGCAAATACAATTTTTCCCATTGCAAAAAAAAAAATCATAAATAAAATTTTATTCATTTAAAGATATATTTCAGTTTATTTCATTGAGTATAAGTTATTATTGTAAGCAAAAAAATATAAATACTTCAATTTGTTACTGCTAGTTCCTTCCCTATTGGTCTAAAATTAACAATTTTAGAATAATTTTTGATTGAACGGTTGAAAGTTGAATTTCAAAATATTTTTGGTTTGATATTTCGTATTAGAAATACGGCGGAATTCTACGGATTGATATAAAACCAATACACTAATTCACAACAATGAAAATTCACTGATACGAAAAATAAAATCACTATTTTTCTTTTTTGTAAATCTTATTTTACAAAATTAAGTAAATAACAATAAACAAATTGTATAGAATTAATACAGTTAATATATTACATGGAATCAGTCCTTCCCATAACTTAAATAATTAAAAAAAAGATGATAATATAGAACCAATGAAATTAAGATGAATTTTCGTGTTTTTGGTACGAAACTATGCTTAAATCTTTCTTAATATAAAATCATTGGAAAAAATTAAATGTTTAGGTGGCACTTTTCCGAAGCATTCCTATAAAACAAGGTTATGTTTGAACTATTTTCAAGATGGCAAAAAAAATGGAGTATTTGGACAATTTCAAGGCTTTCGATAAGGTCTTTCCGAAGACCATTCACTATTTAGCCATTTCCTTATTTTGACTTAACTTTTAAATATTTCAATTAAATATATTTCCGAAATGACAAATTTTTTAGGAAGGGAATTTCCTGTCGAATGATTTAAAGCTGCAGTTGAATGGATTCTATTTCAAGGAAATGGTTGACTTCGTGATAAGTAATACATCTACAGTTGGAAAAATATCACTTAAAAATCAAAAGGCAAATTGAGAATGAATAAAGGGAGTTTCACATGCATCCGAAAATCGGATGGTCGGATCTACGAATCGGACGTATTCTCTTTCACATGGTCACGAAACACACTCCGACCTCGTCTGTACGACATGTAAAATTCAAATAGTTTGTATAGACTACTATCGTGACCACGTGTAAGAGAATACGTCCGATTCATGGATCCTACCATCCGATTTTCGGATTCATAAGAAACGCCCTTAAGTCCTTTTAAGGCAGTTAGTAAAACGAACTTTGATTTCCCCAAGATTACAAAAGCAGTAACATATTCTAATAACAATTAAGTACCACGGCCTGTGTACTAATTGAAACTTGAATCGTAATTTAGAAATCCATACATTCCCTATTAGTGTCACACATTCATTTATTATCAAGTAACTTAAGACGAACCTTTGTATCGCTGGAACTCAGATCTAATAATGCCATTTTTGTAAATATGCGATTGAGGGGTTGGTATATTTGAAGATGATCCTGAAAAATTATAAACTTGTAAACAATAGGTATCATGCCAATAGATAATGAGATAATCAATTATCAGTTAACGTCCTTTCATTTTGGCTCTCCCTTTTTAGATCTCCATTGCTCGAAAATGGTTTGAGAATGGATATATTTTTATCCACCAATTCAAAGAAAACTTACGGAGGCTTTAGGCAGATAAAACGATACAATTTCGAACCTGCCTACACTCCCGTCGTACAATGTATTGTGCCCACCGATATAGTACATATGCAACCTTTGTTATTATAAACGGTGATAAGTCAATTGTTAAATAGATTATATTAATATTTGTGGCATTAATGTTTCATTGGTGAACATATGCACAAGGCATGCAGGTTTATGGCTATGAGAGTATATTCATGTCGTTCCTTGAGAAATGAATAAAATTTTGGATGTTAACCTTTGAATAGTTTATATTGTCCTTCATCTATTGGTAAAGGTTTTCTGTTTCCATTTCTTATTTAAACATCAGGTTCAGATATTAAAATTTTTCACGATTAATTCTTGCAAGAGAGAAAGTTTATATTTTCAGTTTATTCCATAAATATTACATTCCCCCTAGAAACTTATTATTCATATTAAAGATATAAAGTTATGCTGAAAGTTAGGTTGAAACACAGGGTAATTAAGATCAGATAATAAAACCATTGCAATTTTATAACGAGAAGAAATTAGGATTTTTAAGAATTTTATGATTGTGGGAAGAATTTAATGCAAAGCATAAAAAAATGATATAATTTTTTATAAATAATGTGTTTGTATAATTCTAATGTAACATTTCGATAGAGAAGGGTTTGTTATTATTTCGTAAGTATAGATTTTGAAGCATTTTTTATTGTTATAGATAATTAATTCAACTGAATTTTTAAAATTTTACTGAGGCTGTAATGTAAAATATTCTTTTCTATTAATGTAAATAAATATATATTGGAAGAATATCTAGATGTACCTGGAGTTTTTTAAACATTTAAAACACTCTTCTTTTGGTAAAGACCATCTCGGCACGCCCAATTCTACGCACTGTTTGTAACTTCTGTTAGGATTTCTTCTGGTTTGCCTGTGTTCTGTCTGTCTGCTTGCGGTTATTTCATGTGTTGTTTTTTAGCCTAATAGGATAATCTTTTTTATTTGCAGAAATGGAAATAATAAATTATTTTTATTTAATTACTACGCATATGTGCGTTTTTTTAACGATTTGTCCTTGCATTATCTCTACTTTATCGGCTGAAACAACCTCAAACCAGAAATTTTTGTACATATAGTACTATTATGTTGTACATATAGTACTATGTTTCATATTATACAATTATAGGTCAAAAGTTCAGTTTCTAGGAACTGCTTGTACCCACACAAAATTTCAATTCTGAGACTTGGCCTCCTTTTTTCCCAAAATCCTTAATATTTGATCGTTGTGTTGCACGTTTCTTTAAAATTCGTTTAATGGACAACGTCTTTTCGGCAATTGGATAATAGTGTTAGGAATTCCCTGTTTCTCATTCTACACCTTTTCGTAAAAATTCTCGATCAGGTTTTGACGAATCTCATTTTTTTATTTCTTTTTGTTCTGGACAACTCAAAATCGTTTTTCTGAATACTCTCTGTCCTTATGTTCTCCGTTTCAGAAACTCTTCTAGGCCACTCCATAATTACATTCTCTCTCTCTTTCTTATTCTGAAAGACCAAAGTATTAGTTATTTCTTGATATTAATTTGACCTTCATTTACACTTTAAGGTGAAGTTAAGAAAAAAAAACAGATCATCACAAGTTTTCCACTAGTTAAATGGGGAGAACAGAGTTCTCTAATAGGAAACGTGAAAACGCCGTTTAATACTGATTTTGTTTTGTTTTGATTTTTTTAGTCTCACATGTCAGTAAGTTCATCAACTCTCAAGTTCTTATTTCCTTCACCTGGAAAGTAGGGCCGAAGAAACAACCAACGAGTACTTTTATCCTTGGAGGATCTATCGTACAAACTCTTAAGAATTCTGGAATATTTGTCAGTGCCATAGACATAAGATGCAGAGGAGAAGAAGCTAAAAAATACAAGAAAGAAAAAAAAATACATTATTGTTGACGCCGGGATTCGAATTCAGGTTCCAACACATCTTTCTCGTGGGAGGCTTTTAGTCTGTTACGGACCCGTTACCCAAGCAAAAATGGGTTTAAGGTCGACATACACATACAAATAACAAAAAAAAAAAAAAACCAATTCTAAAAACTAGAAAAAGACCGGTCATGAGGATAAATACACCAAACAATAACAATACCATTAAAAAACAACAAAGCAACCACCGCAAAAGAAAGAGATACCAAAAGTTAAAGCAAATACAAAACCCACAACAAAACACATTACGACCAATCGTGTCGACTAGTGAAGGGATGCAGACGGCAGGACCGCACCCGTCCCAGATGGGCCGTCAAAGACCCTATCCATCCCGGACGGTAAAGTTCGCAAACCACCCGCTGCATTGCTCCTTACAACCGAGAAGACAGAGTTGGTCAAATACAAATGGAAAAAAAAAAAAAATATATATATATATATATATATATATATATATATATATAAAAACCATCACCTAAAACGACAGGAACACAAAAACATACAGCCGGGAAAGATCCAGAAATCAGCTCGGGGACGCAGACAGCAGAGTCTAGCCCACCTGCTGCGTTGCTCCCGAAACCCGGAAAGCCAGAAACAAAGCCAGCAAATATAAATTAAAAGATTAACCAAAAAAGAAGCAACATTAAAAGAGAAAAATACATAAAGGTAAAAAACAACACTACATTGTAAGTAACTTTTCGGTATATTTAGTAAATTCTTTCTTAAATTTTAATATATTATGATCCCTGCAGGGAGCAGGAATTCCATTAGTAATTAATAATTTTTCAAAGTTATTCCTGAGATGCAATCTTTGAGGATGCAAGCATCGCCAAAGAACGTGGTCGTCGCTCTCATCCTCCTGCATCTCGCAAAACCTACATGCAGCGTTGTCACTTAGATGAAATTTAAAAAGATAAGATTTGAAATCCCCATGACCGGTTAAAAACTGATTTAAATAAAAATTATTATATAAAGAACCCTGACAAACATTCTGAACATAAGAGTAAAGAGTGCGTCCCTTGAAAGATGTTTCCCATTCACTCTGCCACATAGTTGTACAATTGTTGAGCATAATAAAATAAGAGTAGCTGCGAGGCATGGGCCGAAAAGCAGTAACCGAATCCAAAGTAGTTGCTCTTTTGGCCTCCCTATCGGCCTCCTCATTACCTGGGTCACCGGCGTGTGCCTTAACCCAGCAAAGATCGCAATGCGCACCATGATTTGAGAGTTCCATAATGTCAACATAGGTATCCCGGGCATCCTTATGCAGATAGGAACATCGTGAGATAGATTGTAAGGAGGAGTAAGAATCAGAAACAAATGCTATTTTAAGTGATTGCCCTCTCCAGAAATTGGCAGCCCAGGACACCGCATTCCGAAGAGCGCAAAGTTCGGCCTGGAAAACACTACAACTTGTAGGTAATTTCTCTTTGATGATATCTATATTATTGCCGAACGAGTCTTTAATAATGATAGCAAAGCCGACCTGGTTGTTAAACTTGGAACTGTCCGTAAAAAGTACTTATTGTTTATCCGATTCCAGTCCTTAATCTCAAAAATGCTTC
>JAFIDM010012231.1:63504850-63543112 GCA_023159025.1 Thereuonema tuberculata | reverse complement strand
TGATGCTGCAGACGATCATATCCGCTTACCTTCCACTACAACCACCAGGCGGTTAGTTGTTTATAAGCTTCCAGGGAACACCACATAATCCTCTTTCCATCGACGAACCCAGAAAGGGAGAACCAATCACTTTGGGTGATCATTCGTTATCATCATCGCTTTTAATCTTTTCACTTTTTAACAACTTTATAACGCTTGAAAAGGGAGTCTAAATCAATAGGGACTCTGAAACGTTGAGTCAACAGTTTTTTTTATATCCATTTTTTTTTTTTTTTTTTTTTTTTTTTTTACGAATAGTGCTGAAATAGTTTGCTCTTCTAATATTGAGGGATAACTTGTTTCAGTAGATTTAGAGGTAAGGTTCGAAGTAATGTAGGCCTAATCCCCCAAACTTGTATACCAATCATTGGAATTCTTTAACAATTATTTCAAAAATGTTGGTGAAAAAATTGTAACCTCAAAACAAACAATTGACTTTATTTTAGAGATATTATTTATGCAAAATACAGAATCAGTATTTTTGGTTATGTAGAATTCAGAACCACTGAAATCATGACCAGTTCGAAAGAAATCAAAAATTGGTAGCTGGTGGAAAACATTTTTTTTTTTTTTTTTTTTCAAGTTTTTAAGAAAACCTTATTTAGTACTTGCAGTTTCGTTAGTAAAGACAGAGATGAATTTGTAGCGCTATTAGAATTCGAGCTGGGAACCCATGTGGCGGCAAATTCAAATTAGATTATCAGTTACTGAGAAAATACCAATATATTTGCAAAAATTCACGTAAAAATAACGAAAATGATTAAATTTTTATGAAAAATAATTGAAATGAAGGGGAGTTAAAAATATTGGATATGAAAGAAATAAAGGGAAAGTATTGTTTAATTGCAGTAAAATCAACGTTACATATCCTCTGTTTATGTTCGTTTGTAGTCAGCAAAAGTTAAAAAAAAGGATAAATGAAGCTAAAATTTTTTTAAAAATTTAGGAAAGAAATGAAGGGAAAGTATTGCTATTATTATGAAAATTTATTGTTATATCATCGTCTGTTTCTGTTTTGTTAATTAAAGTAAGCCAGCAACGGTCGACAAAATTGTAAGAAAAAACATATTAATTTAATTCACTGGATGAAATAAGATTCCCTCACGAATATTTCGTTTGGAAAAACAAAACAAAACACAAGATAAAATAAATTCAGTAGATTTGATATCTCATATCCAGAAGTGCATGAAATCTTTCAGTATTGTATTTAGTCATTTTCTTATTTTGACATAACTTTTAAATATTTCAATTCCTTTTCAATTTAAAACAGTTTTCGGCATGTTTCGATTTCTGAAAGATCGTAAATTTTGCAACTTATCCTCAACCTTGCAAATCGTCCAAATACACCATTTTTCTGCCAATTTGAAAATATTTCAAACATAGCCTTGTTTTATAGGGATGCATCGGAAAAGAGTTACACCTAAACATTTAATTGTTTCCATTGGTTCAATATTAAGAAAGATTAAGAAATAGTTTCGTAACAAACGCACAAAAATTCATCTTAATTTCATTGATTCTATATTCTATATAATAATCTTTTTTTTAAATAAGTTATAGGAAGGAATGATTCTATAAAATATATTAACTATATTACTTCTATGAATTTGTTTATTGTTATTTATATAATTTTGTAAAATAACATTTACAAATAAGAAAAGTACTGATTTTATTTTTCGTATCAGTGAATTTTCTTTATTGTGAATAAGTGTATTGGTTTTATATCAATCAGTAGTATTTCGCCGTATTTCTAATACGAAATATCAAACCAAAAATATTTTGAAATTCAACTTTTAACGGCTAAATTAAAAATTATTATTAATATTTGTTCATTTTACAGCAATAGAAAGGAACCAGCAGTAACAAATTGAAGTATAGCATTTACATTTTTTTGGTTTGCCATAATAACTTATACTCAATGAAATAAACTGAAATGTATCTTTAAATGAATAAAAATTTATATATGATTTTTTTTTTGTAGTGGGAAAAATTGTTTCTGCAAAATCTACAAGGAGACTTTTAAATATATATTAATAATTCTTCCAAAAATTAAAGATGTAAATGTGCTCGAAAGATGGAACTTTACTTTCAACTACCAAATTATTGCCACCTTATCATGAAACCAAATCAACATGGCATATATTTTTATTGTTCTATAATTTTGGTAAAGTTCTTTTGTCTTTAACTTAATTAAAATTAAAAGTTATTCAACCAAGTATTGTAATAGCTAATCAAAGTTTAATACAGATGGCAGTCGTCTTAGAGCAATTTTAAAATTATCAACTAAAAATATATGCTATGCTCAATAAAAAGGTTAATAGAAATGGTAGTAAGGAGAACCATGATGCCTCCTCTACATTGCGACCTTACTGTGATTAATCTCAACTGATAATAATCGCGAATGAAGCGTTCAACAGCTGTTTTTAGATGTCAGTTGTAAACACTGGTCTCACCCTTTTAGTTGGTTTTTTCATTTGTAGACACTTTTTCTTTTTTTAAATGTGCATAGAATACTCATTGAAGCTGCCAAAGGCCACCAATTGAATTTTCTAATTTTATTTTTTTAATTTATACTTTTGCTTTATTTTTAGATATATGCTATGCTTTTTACATAAATTTATCACATGCAAAACCTATAGGTTGGTGTCTCGTGTCCCTATTGTGAAATTTGGAGTTATGGAAACGGTTCTGTTTATTTGAACTATTCGCTCTTGTACAAACAAATTTATTGAGGAAAGTCTATTAATAGAGACATTTCAGAAAAATACTTGTAGCACTTAACTGGGAGTTAGAGAAAGCAGATCGGATTCTAGCGGAGATCGGGTCAACTCTCCTACAGAATGTCCTTAAGTCTACTCAGTCCTTTCTAGAAAATTAAGGACAGTAGTTTTTTTCCTGAGGATTACAAATCAGCCGCTGATGGTCCTACTTCAACTTCTTTTCGATGGTCAAAATGCATTGCGATGCCATCTCTGAAATGAAATATTCAGAGTACTACCTACCTATTGTGTACTAGAAAGCGTTTTTAGCAAACCATTTGGAAGCTATTGTAATAGCGACTAAAATCGGTAGCCATTGCGATTGTCCTGTCGATTCGTGCCGTGTCGGTCCACCCCTAACTACTCCGGAACAAAGAACGGATCGAAAGCGGATTTCACCATCGTGTTTGACCTCTGAACGCGATGGTGAAATCCCTTTGTCGATCCGACCTTTACTTCGGAATGGGGTATTTTCAAGGGTCAGCGTCTGCTATGTTCAGGATATTTGGCATTGTTTTCATTGGATTTCCGCTATTAGCTTCAACTTTAGAAATGCAACCATCTCATTTCATTTCGTCGGCTGTAGGTTGATTGTTGTTGTTTCGGATTCATATAATGAAGTAGGTCTGTATCGGTATATATATAAAAATAATTTTGTTCGTTATCTTAATCTTTTTTTCTGAATGAACTCGTGGATTTTTTTTTCTTTTTGTCGTTATTTCCCTGAAGTTTTTTTTTTATTTTTATTTTTTTTCCGTTTTTTAATTTTTCCTTACGTTATTGTACTTTCATTTTTTATTATTATTTTTATTTTTTTTTATAAAATGGGTCGCTCTGAAACTTATGTTTTATATACACTTGTTTATTAATCAAGTTTTATTAATTAACATTAATATTTATTAATACTTATTAGTATTTGTTGCATCATTTGTAGCAATATTAAATTTTTAATTTACCATTTTAGAATTACTTTGTAAAAATCTGAATTTTTTAATGTATTTTTCTTGTTTTAAATTTTGTTTTTAGATTAAAATGGAAAACGACCCACGGAATGATGATGACTCCTATGGTGATGGCTCCGATGCCGCTTCTGCTGGAAGTCAGGAGGAAAAATACCAACCGAATAATGATGGTTACGAAGAAGATCCTTATGCTGTTGATGGAAAGGAAGATGATCAGGAAGATGGGAATGAACAAGAGGGTCCTGATGGTCAAGAAGAAACAGAAATGCAGGGTGCAAGTCAGAGTGAAGAACCGAAAAGCAGCACCAGGAGATCTAGCTGTAGTGCCTCATTTCGTCAACCTCTCCCCAAAATTAGTGAAATGGTAAATGAGGCCATTATGCAGCTCAAGGAACGCAAGGGCTCCACAGTGGACGAGATCTATACTTGTCTTCGCAAGAAGTACAAGATGGATCCAGAAAAAAGTCCACTGCACATAAAATCGTATTTGAGAAGAGCCGTGACAAAAGGTTCGATTTTGCAGACGGGAGGAGAAGGAGTTACCGCACGGTATACACTTTCACCGGCTGCAAAATCGGAAATGGCGAAAGCAGCTCGGAGCGTCGCAACTAGAGGGAGAGGGCGACCATCCACTACAGGAATCACCAAACCAAAGAAGGCAACTCCTCCATCAAATACAAGTGGTAGAAGTAGAACAAGTACAGCTATTAAGAAAGCTCCTCTGGTTCCCACGAAAAGAGCAGCTACGATGCCAACTGAAGGAGGTTCAAAAAGAAGGAAAGTTGGAGTGAATGAGGACAGTAGAACCTTGCCCATTGATGCTGTAAAGCCTCTAACAACTGGAGCTGTTGGTGTCAAACAGAATCTGGGCAAGACTGAGGGTGCTGCTTCAAAGGTTGTTACCAGGAAACCAGGGAGACCACCAAAGCCACTTTTGGAATAGAATCTGATGAAGGATCTGTTTTCCGAATTCGATAAATGCTTCTGTTTATTTTTGTAAATGGTTAAAATGTTTTTTTCCTCACTGAAACAATGATTTAACGTGCCTTTTGAAGAAACAAAATATTTTATGTAAACAGAAAACCCAAAAAATCACATCTGTTTTTTATCATCTTCTCTTATATTTATAAAAATCAAAAATAATTTCTTTATTTCGAAAGAAAAAAACAAAACAGGATATACATTTTTCTAGATATTTTTGAATTTGAGAAAAACTCAATATTTGCAAAATTCCAAAAGAATTCAAGGTGAAATTAATATTTTTGGTTATCACCGAAGTAAAAAAAAAATACTGATATTTAAAATTTAGAGAAATATTATGATTTTTTTATCTTCACGTTTCAGTCTTTTTTTTATTTGTCGTATCATTAGAACAAATTTTTCTGTATTCATTTTTAAGTTTTAATATTTGGCAAGCAATATATAATAATCATCAAAATTTTTCTATTTTAAGAAATTTATTTTAAATAATCTATAATTACACTGTTTTTTAATTTAGTTTAATTTCTGCAAACTCAAAAAACAAAAAAATCATGTTAATGTTTTAAAAATATAAAACTGTAATAAATTGGCAACTTCTAGTTCTTGTATTGGTACTAAATTTGTGATTCAAGTCATTTAAATAAATTTTCAATTTCTTTCTTTCTTCAAAGTAAACATTTTTTAATATATTTATTAAAATCCGTTCGAACAACTTGACTTACATTTTTATACCGCAATATTTCAAATTTAACAAAACGTATTATTTATTATCGTAAATCACTGGATTAGTCTATTAAAATTATCTTAGTCTATTCTGTGATCATTGTTCAGTGACTAATAATTTTTACTATGCATTTTTTCTGTTAAATCACCATAAAGAATTTGATTTACGCTTATTAATTACTAGGGTGATATAGTCAATTTTACTGGTCACTACCTAACAGTGTTCTACAAGTATGAGAAGCAGTGTAGATATGAGTTTTATATAGATATGTATTGAAAATTATCTTTACTTTCAAGGCTTATAACCCTAGATCTGCCGCGAAATACTCTATATTTTGAAATTATAATAGCTTTAATTTTTTAAAGATTGATTTTTAAGTCACCAATACATAGTTTAGGCTTCTTGAATAGGTCGCGGCTTTTTTATTATTACCGAAATGACAAATTATTTAAGAAGGGAATTTTCCTTCGAATGATTTTTAAAGTTGCATTTGAATGGATTCTATTTCAAGGAAATGTTTGACTTTGTGAATAAGTAATACATCTATAGTTGGAAAATATCACCTAAAAGTCAAAAGGAAAAGGGAGAATGAATAAGTCCTTTTACGGCAGTTACTAAAACTAGGTTTGATTTGCCAAAGATTACAATAACATTCTAATAATTAAGTACCACAGCCTGTGCACTAATTGAAGAAACTTGAATCGATAATTTACAAATTTTAAATCTTCCCTATTAGTGTCAAACATTTATTATCAAGCAACTTAAGGCGAACCTTTATATCGCTGGAACTCAGATCTAATAATGCCATTCTTGTAATTATGCAATTGAGGGGTTGTATATTTAAAGATGCTGCTGAAAAATTCTAAACTTGTAAACAATGGGTATCATGGCAATAGATAATGAGATAATCAATAATCAGAGAACGTCTTTTCATTTTGGATCTTCCTATTTTAGGTCTCCATTGTTCGAAAAACTAGTTTAAAAATGGATATAAACTCATGGACAAAAAAATTAGCGCACCAAGAAATAATTACGGGATCGTAACGAAACTTGCAATTAAGGTACATGTCGGGGAGATATGCAAATGATTAGAAATGCAGCGCGATTGCGCATTCCGGTAGAGGGCGTTGAACATCGTACTCTGTGGAGTATAAAACAGGTAACCAAAGCTTGTTTGAGTGTGCTGAATCATTTACAAGGGAAGAGTTGAGGTAGACATGCCATTATGCCGTGTTCGAAGACAGTATACGCAGTTGTCGCAGTTTGAGAGAGGGAGAATCGTCGGGATGATGGAAGCTGGGTGGTCAGCTAGGCGAGTAGCTCGTCAATTAGGCCGCTCTGGCCTAATATATTTCTCCCATCGTGACACCAACTTTAGTATTCATCGTTCATAGAACTCAGTTTCCTGGTTTTCAGTTGTGGAGACCCAGAATGTTTCCACACCATACTCGCCTGCTTTGTTTCGGGCTTGTAGTGGTATGCCCAAGATTCATTGCCATTACACCTTCCAGAAAGTCACGACCTTCTTCAGCATAACGCTCCAAGTGGTCCAAGCATGACATCATTCTCTGGTCCTTCTGCACATCTGACAGATCTTTAGATAACCAGCGCGCACTGACTTTGCTAAATCTCAATCTGTCATGCACATTGTCGTATATATCCCGTAAGAAATACGGGAATTGTTGTGTCAAGACCCGCAGATTGATGCGCCGATCGTTTCGAATAGCCGGCTTTATGCCTGTGACATTGTGTGGTGTTCCAGCGGTCACTGGTTGTACGGAACGCGTTTAATCAGTAAGGTTTACTCGGCCGTCTTCGAAGAACCTGCACCATCTGGAGATGTTGCTACGGTCCAGACAATCAGTACGATACACCCCCAACATTTCTCTGTGAATTTCACTCGCGGGTTTTCGTTTTGCCACAAAAACGAACTACATCTCGTTGCTCTTCACAAGTCGACTACGCTCTTCACAAACGCGCCATCTTTATTCAGTAGTTCATGCTCATTCCGCCAGGGCGACACCTGACCGAGGAATTGCTCTCTGTAGCACAAGATTCAAATTTGAAGGTTATCTTTTCATAGTTTATTTGATTTTAGAAGAAACAATAAGTAATATTTAAAATCAAATTGAAAGATAGAATTTTGGAGTAAAGCAACTTGCTTTATTTTGTTTTGTTCAAGTAATATTTATGTTGTGAAATGAAAGCATATAAAAACAACTGTAGAAGATGTTTGTTTACATACAATGATGTGATAACTATTATCGTAGCAACGATAACTGATGAGAGGCAGAAAGAGGATATCAATATTGACACTAAAGCATTATTAGTAAGAATGAAGAGATATGGTGCTTAGATGCTTAGACGGTTAATTATTAAAATGAGAGAGCAGATAAACTATCATTAACTCGAGTGAATTAGTTGTTCTTCTTTCATTCTGATATAGAGAATGAAACTTAGGGCTGAAAGCGTAATGTTACTTTAATATATATTATTTTAATGATTTACTGAAGTAAATTATTAAAGACACAACTTGGAACCGAATCATCGACGAAAGGGCGTCAAATTATAACTAAGTGGAGAATTGCCTACAGAAACATGACCTATGAAATCAAGAGCGCTAGTTCAACGTGGAACGATACATCCCTGGATGGGAAGAAAGAGATACAACGCAGATCTTCAAGACAAGAAGTTCCAGATGAACTTTGGTGATATAAACATCAACTGTAAGTAATTATTTCTCTTTATTTATTCGGCAAGACGCTGATGGAGAAATGGAACATTATCATCGAACAAGAGATATTTCATTGCGTGTATGATACTATTTCAACATAGCTAAAGAATGATATTAATAACACATCCAATATAGAAGGAGCTTAATTTAATAGTACATTTAAATAGTGTGATCGATTAATAATTTTTTATAAAGAAAAAGTTAAAAGGATATATAAGAACTTTGGAAAGAAAGAATTATGTTAAGATTTCAGAACTAGATACCATATATTTAATTAGTGGTTACAAAGCAGTTTCAGCATTAATTCTGAGGAGCTATATGTTATACGATAATATTGATTTAAGGAAACTTGAAGAATTGATTCCTGGATATTGTTGTAATTACAAGAGGAAAGAAATGTGTTTGAACTTTACGAAATGAACATTTGAATATACTATATGTTAGAGGATTAATTAATTTAATTAGAAGAATTTCTATAAAGTTAAAGATGTAGAATATTATTGAGAACAATGAGAAATAGAATGAGGTTAGAAGATTCTACATGCTAAAGAAATTCAAGGACTGATTAATATGGTGAAAAGAATAGAAGAAAATAAATACAAATGAATTGTTTATTTATTGAAGTGTTAACAGATAGAATTGTGTATTCTATTGAACTTTGTTTGTGACGCAATTAAATGAAGTTGAAAACATTAAAGGGCTCTGCATGACTACTGTACTTTAGTGATGATACAATTGCGCTAAGATCAAACATTATTTAATATATTTCGTTGTTATAATAAACAAAACTAACTATCCACAATTTGAACGTCCGAACCAAAATAATATTCTGTAAAATCACTGTTGTGCGTTACTTTTCGATCTCCTTTGTAAAAGAAATGCCTAAACATATTGCAAGCTTTTACTTTCTTGAAACAAATCTACAGTATTTCCGCTTCATGAATGTTCATTTACATAATAATGGAAAAAGAAATGGAATCTGATATCAAGGTTAGCAACAATGAACGACACTCAAGAGTGGTATTTCTTTAACCTCAGTTTGTTGATCATATGATATCTGCTAAAGTTATTTATTATTTTGTAGTTTCTTTTAATCCACAAAAATGTGGATTAAAGGAAATTAAAGAAAATTAATATTAAAGATATTATCAAAAATTTATTTAGAATTAAATAATAAAAAAATAAGAATAATGAATTAATGAAATGCAGTCTCTTATTGAAATTTTTGGAGCCTGCATGTCTGAAGCTTTGTTTATTATTTCTATAGTCACGCAAAGTCAGTCTAATTAAATAGGAAATTAAATTGAACAGAGAATTTCTCCAGTATTACAGAATCTAATTATTCCACAATTTCAATAGAAAAATGAAGCTACTGTTTTTTTTTTTATTTTCTATTTTTGATAGTCTCGCAAAATCAATCTAATCTAATTAAATATATAATTAAATTGAGCAAAGAATTTCTGCTACATTACAGAATCCAATTATTCCACAATTTCAATAAAAAGCTGCTGACAAGTAAATGACAAGATTTGACAGATCGACACCTCCCATGAAATTTTTATCATTTATTCAGAACCTCAAGTCATTACAGTACACTGCTGTTTGTAAAAAATGCAAAACCATGAAGGAATCATCAGAATTAAATGAAATTTGCAGCAAATGTCAATTATAGGATGTTATGCAAAATAGTAAAGTTCCAGAGCCACCGCGCATGCATGGCGTATGCAGCGCTCTCTGAACTGATGCTGAAAGCGTATAAATAGAGGGCTGTAGCGGAACGTTTACAATAGTTAATGATTATTTGTTAGTGGCGAACGTTTAGTGAGATCCAAGTATGCCTCCACAACGGAAGAAGGAGAAATTCCAACAACTTACGGAGTTTGAACGGGGGAAGGTTATCGGCCTTCGAGAAGGAGGATTTTCCTATCGCGCAATAGCAGCTCGTGTGCAGCGGAACAGTTCCACAGTGATGCGGGTTTGGAAACAGTGGACCTACGAGCACCGAGAAACTCGAAAAACTGGCAGTGGACGACGGAAGGTGACGTCAGCGCGCGACGATCGACACCTGCTTCCTCCAGGCAGTTGACAGCACGTTGGTCTACTGCTACAGGTGTACTAATGTCGGCTTCGTCAATTCGTCGACGATTGCTAAACCGTGGACTGCGTGCAAGGATACCTTTATACAGGATCCCCCTCACGGCAAACCATCGACGGCTGCGTCCGCAATGGGCTCATGAGCGCAGAGCCTGGCAAGCTGATTGGCACCAAGTTGTCTTTTCAGATGAATCAAGCTTCAATTTGAGGGGCCATGATGGCCGCATTCGTGTTAAACGCTATGCCTTCCAGAGTGCGTTATCGAACGACATAGTGGCCGAACACCCGGAGTTATGGTCTGGGGTGCGATTTCGTATCATGGACAATCCAATTTGCTACGAATTGAGGGTAATCTCAATAGCAACAGGTACGTCCGTGAAGTGCTACAGTCCGAAGTCGTTCCCTTCCTTCAAGGCATCCCTGGAGCTATCTTTCAGCAGGATAATGCACGCCCACATACTGCAAAGACTGTTCGAGACTTCTGTTCAGCCCAACACATCCAACTTCTTCCGTGGCCTGCTTATTCGCCGGATATGTCGCCTATTGAGCACATGCGGGATGTGGTTGGTCGGCGTCTCGCTCGTGATCCGCGTCCTGCAGCTTCAAAAGACGAACTTTGGCTGCGAATACAAGCAATATGGAATTCTCTTCCACAAGCAGACATTCAAAATCTGTTTGACTCCATGCCATGTCATATAGCAGCACTTATTGCAGCGCGTGGTGGCTACACCAAATACTATTTCGGACACTTAATATTAGTTTTTTGCTTTGAAAATTTCGTCATTTATTTGTACCAATACAAGTAGTTTAGGCATTAAATTTCATTTAATTCTGCTGATTCCTTCATGGTGTTGCATTTTTTACAAACAACAGTTTATATCAAATTTTAGCTGCTCTATTACGCACTGGAATGGGGTTAAAAAAATGCAAAAGTTACAAGAAATAAATATTATTTTCTTCGAGCCTCGCATCATTATTTCGTCGAGCCATACATGACGTCATTCTATCTCCTGCTGCCCGTGACCACTCAAGGTCAGACAAAACGGACAGCAAGGTACAACAAAATACTTAATTAATAAAATAATACTAATATCATTACTGTTTATAAAAATGCAAAGAATAACAGAAAAGTATGGCCAAATTTGTATTTTAAAAGAATGTACTTTTATATAAAAAAAGAAAAAATATTAAAATTAAAAAATTGAAGAAAAATTTATATAATGCTAATTGCAACCAATTGGAATATTATAAATATAATTGCAAATAAAAATCATGACAATAGATAGAATAATGACTTAAAGAAATTAGCAAAAAATAAAGTAATAGAAAATGTTTTAAATCAAAATACTTTCGTGTATTTAGGAAACATTTCAAAATCGTAAGACTGTGGAACTAACATGTTTCTAAACGTTGAAATCACAACAAATGTCTAACTTACTACTACTAATAATAATGGAACTATTATTTTTAAAAAAAAAAACAACAAATCAAGATACTTTCAGTTGTTCTACGTAGAGTAACTCTCTCTTGAATGCATTTCATTCACACTGAATTGTAAACGCCACACAATCATCCCATCCCACTCCTGATAACACAGTTTTTGGATAAGAACTTCTACCTTAAAGATGATAGGTGATAACCAACCAAGAGGATCGTACAGATGGGCTATTTGAGAAATGATGTTTCTAATGGTTATTTCTGTTTTGTTTGATATCCACACAAGGAAAAGGAAATTGTCTTTTATTGTGTCCCATTGTACACAAAGAGTTTTCACAAAGAGTTTTCTCTCCACAAGTAATATGTAAAGATGATTGTCGTAAATGTTCTATAGCCTGGTGTTCGTTTGATGCCCATTTACGAATGTCAAAACCAACTATTAACATTATAACGAGTTCATTACATAACTGCTACGCTTGTTATACTGTATTATCTCCACTCATCGGGTCATCTACATAAAAGTTTGTTAAGGTTACAGCTGCAGCTAGTGGATAATATTGTTTTCATATCATGCTAATTGTTGTAAAGATCTGACGGCTAAGAAAGGCCCACAAGCTATACTGTAAGTAACTACATTAAGCTGATATTGTTGAATAGGTTGATTTGCATGCTCACGCCACAAGATTCCTTGAAAACATCTTCTCGAACAAGTATTTGTCGATACATCTTTTCTATGTCTGCCGACAACGCATAAAGTTGTGATCTAAATCTCTAAATATATCAAAAAAGTATCATCTTGAAGTTTGCGCCCAAGCATTTACTCTTCGCTGAAGCATCAAACTATAATGTCTCATAGCCCGTTACATCTCATTCAACTTCTACCCCTTTATCTCTACTTCCCTTCACACGAGAATCTTCGTAACTGCTTCTCAAATCCTTTCCTTATTTCTGTAGTTTACTAACGGAGTGTTTTCGGGCCCGCTGCTTCATAGGAATAAACTGTCTACTGCTTTAATATCTATTAATCCTTCCCTTACGTGTACGCCTTTGACCCACGGCTAGGCGTCACAAACTGTTAGCAGCAGTGTGACTCATTTAATTTGAGAAGACGCAGGCTTTAGATTCTCCCCTCGTCTCTCTCTTTGATTTGATTGCGGAGCTTCAGCTATCTCTTTCCTCTTTCCCCCTTACTTACATCTCTGACGGACAGGATGTCGAACCCTTCCGAGCCATCTCCGAGACAAGAATCGATCGCCCTACGATCGAATTTAGGTGTTATCTATGGATTTTGCGAAGTAGAAAACATAAAGAGATCCAGTTTAGGGAAAGTTCTTACAGAACTGGGTATCGAAATCACCGGAAGCTTCGTGAAACTGTCTGAGAAGGTTAAGTATACTATAGATAGCATTAAGGAGGACGATGGGAACTAGAGAGGCGCGGAGTAACTTGGGATGAAATTGATGGAGCCGACTACAAAGCCAAGAACAATTCGTTCTATATTATAAATGTCTCCGACTCAGAGGATGAGAGCACTAGTGAGGTTGTCTTGAGATCACTAAAGAGCCTTATAGACAAATCGGACGAACAAAAGGAATTACTAGATAAGTGCATCACGGAGTCGGTAAGCCGGAGCGATCACGTCCAAAAGAAACAAATGTCTCTCAAAAGACAGGCTGGTCCTCTTCTCTCACTTGAAGCTATATGGGAAATATGACGGATCGGTTAGAGAATTCCAACACGAGTCGAGGAGACTGATGCTCAGACATAACGTCACGCTCGTGGAATTTAAGGAGATTCTCCCTAAGTTGGTGAGTAGCACGGACCAACCTTAGGTCAATGACAATATCGACGGATGGAACACCTGGGCCCACCTGAAAGACAACTCCCTGGACGCCTTCTTGCTAATCAACGAGAAAGGCGATAAAATTAAGCATCTCATGAGCCTGAAACAGGCAAAGGAAGAGGCAGTTGAGATGCTCGTCTCCAGAGTTTGACAAATGGCTTCCATGCTGGATTTGCAAGTAGATCCAACTAATTAGGATCCTCTACAAGGGCGTTCTTCATCAGTATAGGCCTTACATCCATCTCGATGAATGTGGCGACGTGAAGACATTCGTCTGTTTAGCAAAGCGCTACGAACTCCTCAATGCCATGCAGACTGCCACGAACATTGGTAGCCGATACACTGGCTATCGGAAGCGATGATAAAGTGGCAGTAGGAACGGTGAGCAAATATGCAGACGACACGAGAACCAAAAATTCGGAGAAAGGAGATGCATCCACCCAGACTGGTGATGTGAGGTGCTTTAGATGTGGAAAGATTGACACCTACTCCAGCAATTGCGTTTGTCGCTTCCGAGGCAACTCGGAAAACTAAAGGGAGTAGTGCCCAGGCCGGCAACGCATGAACATCGCCTTACCTGACGTTCAGGAGTGGGGGAACTGCTTGGAGAATGTGGGTAATTTCTTTCAGCTGACCCAGGATCCGCCGATAGTGTTCCGATGTAAATAATAGGACTGTAGGGAGGGATTTTTTACATTGTGCAACAACCACCATTTGAAAAGAAATTGAGTTATGTTAGTGGCCTGCCGCTTCGATAACCATTGGTCTCAGCATTGAGCACTGATCACCACTGTGATTAGAATTGTATCAAAAGAAGTCTTGCAATAAATTGTTTTATACCGATGGAAGAAGAGGTTAGGGAGAATCTGATGAGCTGGACGCAACTTACATTGTGAACATTATCCAATGACCAAAAGGCTCCATTATGGTACGTACAGGACATACTGTTTGTGGGAGAGTCATTGAGGTAGAAAAATGAGACAAGTTCTGATCTGAGTTAATTTATTAAATAAAAATCATTGTTTTTTATAGATTTTACATACAAGAAGAATTTGATTGGAAGATTAATTAAAAATAATCAGAATGATTGGATAAAAACCTAACGACTTTAAATTAATTAACTGATACAAAGGTTGAAACGCAAAAGAATCAGTAATTTGGTAATAGAAAAGGAATGTTATAAAATAAAAAACGGTTAAGGATTAAAATGAATAAAATACAAATATATAATTTTTACAAAAAAATACAATTAAACAATTTCTAAAAATATTTACATACAAAATGTTACAATATTCTATTACTGTAAGATATATTGTGTCATATCATTTTTGAGGAGGGGCAGGCCACTAACATAACTCAATTTCTTTTTTTACATATTTCACGCAATAGTTGAGTTTATTTGCTGACCTAAGAGACCGTGCACAGATGGCCGATTTCGACTACAGCGCCATTGGCGGCTATTGCTATCCCAACTTTTGGGACGCGGAAGCCATATTTCCTTTGCGAAAATATAGCTTATTGTTATTCTGCGACTTCTACAAATCTTTTTCAAAGTAATTTATAGCCGAATCGATTCTCAAGAATGGCACTTCTTTTCGTTTATATACAATGGGAAAAAATAGTTGGTAAATAACTTGGACTAAGTGAGTGCATTGACTTTTCATTTCCAATTTTGTATAATTTTGAAGTTTTAGTTGGTTCCCATGTGGAACCATTTGGCCTATAAAACAATTTGAAAGAGATATACTGGTAATTATATAAATTTTGTTTCTATAAAGATATAATTACACAAAAGTTAGATTATTTGCGGATAGTGAAAATAAAAAGTTCAAATGATCTTGCAGGAAAAGAATAAAAGTGAACGTTTTCTATATTTTTAACACAGCAATTAATGTTGCCTTTGCCCATTATTGAAATTTTTGAAAGCATGGGCATGCAACGCTTCGTAAGCAAGTTATTGTTAGAAGCTCTCCTTACAATATTTCCAATTTCTGCCGCCACTGGCAGCACCAGTCACATGCACGGTCCCTTATTTTACATTATATAATTTTTAGTAATTAATTACAACTATACAAGTTAATCTTAAATTAAATTTAATTTTAGATTTGTCCTCCCAATCTAAATAAGTAATTAACAATCTAAATATAAATATATCCATATAAATAATATCAATCCTAAGGGAGGAGAAAACACAAAAAATATCTGTATACAAACCACACACATACACAATTTCATTAATCAAACAAAGCAATACCAGAAATAAACAAAATTATAACTATTTTACAAATGTATAATTCCTAAAAAGCGAATTAAAAGAAGTAAAAAAAAAAAATATACACTTTCAATCAATTCAATTGCACCCAGTTCTATACTGATTCCATTCTTTTTCCTTTCTCAATAAATGTTATCATGAATTTTTATTTACATACTGAGAGGGCAATATTTTATACCACCAACCTCTTCTATCCTTAACATTCTTAATTTCCAATATTTCTCTTTCTTCAGTCAATTTCTCGCAATCAAAAATGACATGTTTCCATCCCTCATTTACTTTGCAACCCAACTTACAAAATTTATCTTCTGTTTTTTTCCAGTATTTACTTTTCCTCCATAAGCATCCCATTCTTAATTCAATATATACTTCTTTTATATACTTATTTTTAACTTTTGTACAAATGTAGTAAGAACCACTTCTTTGCCAATTTAAAAATTTGTAATATTCATTATATGCCGAATTCTGTATTTTATTATACATTTTTTGCAAAGTTATTTCCCCAATTCTCTTTATAACTTTTTCTTTATTGGATGCCCAGTAATCGGCCTCTAAAGCTCTATCCCATTATACTACCCCTCCAGCTTCAATAAATATTTCATTAATCTTTTGAGTCCTATTATTTAATTTTCCAATTTTTGCTTTCTCAACTATATCTTCCCAACATATTCTCGGCAGTCTTGTCATATTTAAATTTATTATTCTTTCCAAATAAATAAATGCCCTTTTTAACAAATCTAGACGAAGAGGAAACAGACCTAATTCCGCATTAGTAATATATCCTGGGACATCTCTATCTATCGTCCAAATAACTTTCATAAACAAATTTTGTATAGATTCAAATTCTTCTCTAATTAACCATCCATCAATTTCCATTCCATAACTTACTATACTTTTTATCATTGTTTTAAATAAAAATTAATTTTACTCCAATCCTCTAATTTGGATCTTTTTATTAATTTAATTACTTCCCAAGCCGCTGCAACATCTTTCTCTTTTCTATATTTCACGTTTTCATTTATATTGTTTTGTGTTGTAAAAAACCTTCCTAAGTATTGATAACTATTTGTAATTAAAATTTCTTCATTATCCCAGTGCCACTTTTCATTTTTCGCTCTTTTTTCTCCTCTCCTAAAAATAAAAATTTTTGTTTTCTTTAAATTTATTATTAGTTTATTAACTTTTGTGAATTTCTTAAGTATCTTAATCATCTTATCTAATTCTGCTTTTGTTTCCGCCATTAACACCAAATCGTCCGCAAACAAAAGGGTATAAATTTTTTCTTTTCCTATCCTAGTTCCACCCCATCCTTCTTCTCTTAATTTTTGTTCTAGATTATTAATCAAAATTATAAATAAAACGGGACTTAGGCCACAACCCTGTCGTACACCTTTATTAAATTTAATTTTTTCTGTTCCATTCCCAATTGTAACTATAGTTTCTTCATAAATATTCCTAATTATTTTCAAAACTTTACCCTTTATTCCTATTTCCTCCAAACATTTTAGTAATATCGTTCTATCTATGGAATCAAATGCCGTTTTAAAGTCTTCAAATAATGTATACAATTTCTTTCTTTTTTCCATTAACCTTGTAATTATACAGGTATTTAAAACGAACATATTATCTATTGTCGAATAACCTTTCCTGAATCCTGCTTGATTTTCTACAATCAAAGTTTTTTCTTCTAACCATTTTTCTATTCTACCTCTTAAAATTTCTCCAAATATCTTAAAATATGTATTTAATAATATAATTCCTCTATAGTTATTTGGGTCGCATTTATTTCCCGATTTATAAATAGGGATAATTTTTCCAGTTCTCCAATTATCCGGGATTTTTTCGGCCTTCCAAATCCAATTCATCCAGCTTAAAAATACTGTAATCCCTTCTGTAGGCAAATTCTTAATATAATCATTTTTTATTCCATCAGGGCCCGCAGCTTTATTCATTTTTAAGCGTTTCAAAACTGACTTTGATTCTGTGAGATTGACTTCTTCATTAAATAGTTCTATTTCCTCTTCTATCTTCACTAACCTATTTTCAATTTCTTTTTCCTTCCCTTTTTCAATCTTATTACTTTTCTCAGTCTTCGCAACTCTAACCCTCTCCAATAATGTGATAAAATGATCCTCCAATACATAATCATCTACTTCTTTTTTATAGTCATAATTTCTTAATTTACCTCTGTATTTCTTAATCATGTCCCAAAATTCCTTACCCGTATTAATCCTATCAAAATTTTCTTTTATATTTTCCTCCCATAATTCTTTTTTCTCTTTGCACATTTTTTTAAATTGTTTTTTCAATGCTACATATTTTTTCTTTCCTCTATTGTATTTTCATTCTTAAAATTTTTTAACTGTTCTTTTACCTTCCTTTTTAAATCTTTAAGTTCTTTATCATGCCTTTTCTTCTCTATTTTCTTTCTTTTCTCTTATACTATATACCCCCTCTTTTAATAATTGTATAAAGCTTTCATCAAATGCATTTATTTCATGAATAGAATTTAAATCGTTTAATTTTTCTGAAATTACCTGTTTATATTTATTTATGTTTTCCCCTATTAAACTCACTTCCCATGTATATTTCTTTGTTATATTCTCGACTATATTTTTTCTACATACCCTATTTCTTATTGAGATTGGCAGATGGTCTGATATCTAACAATCCCCTACTTCAAAATAAAAATCATTTCGTAAGAATTTTTCATTAACAAAGCATAGGTCCATGACTGAGCATCCTGTATTACCAATATAGGTTCAGTTTCCTACATTATTATTTTCATAGTTTCCATTTAAAATTTCTAAATTATTTTCTCTTGCCCATTCCATAAGTAATTTTCCATCTTTATTACACACCTTATCCAAAGAGTTTCTATCTTCAAATAATAATTCGTCCTCAAAATTAAAATTAATACATTTACAATTTAAATTATCTACGCGCACATTCATATCCCCTCTAACAATTATATTTACATCATTTTTTAAATCCTCTATAATGTTTTCATTTGATTGATTTAATAATCTATTTATATCCTTATTATAAATTACAATAAACTTATAGAGGTCTTTTCGACTCACAATATTTACAATATTACAATCCTCATAAATCTTTTGCGACACAAATTTAACACTCTTGCTCTTATTTACTCCTAAACTAATACCCCCCCCCCCCCTTGGTCTTCCAAATTTACCTTGTTTATCTGCTAATTTATGATCCATTCATACCTATTACTTAAACCAATATTTTCAATATTTTCGTCCAGGACGATCGGGGTGACGTTTGTGCAACTTCGCCCTTGGCAAAAGGAGCATAGGATAGAGCACATGAGCCTTTCTGCAAATGCACGGCTCTAAGCACCCTTTCTTGCATTTGCAAGCCACCATTCTAAGCAGGGTCTGAGAAGCGGGCTCTGCGCACATTGTGACGAGCATGGTTGACTTTGGTTGGCTTTGGCCGTTGCTGCCGATTTTACAAATGCAGGTTGTTCAGCGTTTCCTCATCTCCTTCGTAGAGGTTCATCAAGATCTTCTCGCCAGCATTTCCTACGTCTTCCTAGTTGGAGTTTGGATCAAGGAAAATGCTGGCGAGGTCTATCCAGTAGGGGTTTTGTTTGAGGACATTCCACCACTTCATCTTGCCTTGCCAGAAAAGGGCAGAGGTGGTGTCACACCCACTGATGGTATGCAGGAACACAACCATCCCTCGTGGATCCTGCATTTCTCCACACGTGAAGGAATTTGCTGGATATTGGACCCACCTCTGCTGCCTTTCTGGAAGTACACATTCGTCTCTTCAGAGCTTAAGCAATTGAGGAGGACCAGTAGGTCGACGTCCTTTCCAATGATGAAAGCTTGGTCGAACGATGAGCTCTTAGAGAGGGCAGTCCTCACTATAAGAGCATCGGCATCTTCTTGAGATTGATGTACCTCGATACCGAGCCCCTCTGAATTTGAGAGGTTACGCATCATGGTGATCAGTTGACGTTTGTTACATTCATTTGAGAGCAGTTTTGCTTGGGGAACTTTGATGGGTGTTGCTGGAGAGAGAAGCAGAGCGTCACAGGCGTTCAGCTGATGTAGTGCTCCTCCCGCTTCCGAGGTTTTTATTCACTAAACAATAGATCCGACTGCCAGGGACCTGGCACAAACGATTTCTATAGAAGGGTAGCACTACAAAAATTTTCTAACCTTTTTTCATGCTGTCCCTTTTTCACATAGGCATTGCACACAGTTTTCGGTCTCACTTTCACGGCTACAAATAATTCCGAGAGCCACAGAGTAAGGAGACCCGTAGCGGTACCATATTATCGTTAGGTTTGTGGAGTACATAGCGGGACTCATCTGTATTCGGTGGTTATTACGTAATCTGTAGGTATTCTTGTATTGTGTATATTTCAATGTATGATTTTGTATGTAAGTTTAGTTGCAGCCATATTTGACATCTCAAACATTAAATTCGAATAAACTGAAACAAGTGCCAGAATTTCACAGTTTTTCGAGTAACGCGAGAGTAGCACAAGGTTTCAGGGTTGCAAACTTGAGTATAAACTACACTCAAGGGTACTAACAACATATTAAAAAATCGTAGATACATGCGCGTTTGTGACATTTGCCTTTTTTTGTGTCGATATTGACTGGCCTAACTTTTTTTAACGAAATCCAAGCCAACATTATTCACTACCATGTTTTCATCATTTTCCCAAAATCCGATGTTTTACTATTTTTTGTTTTTGAGGAAACTATGAGGCATAAAGGCACTATTTTGGAATCACCTTGAAGCTAATTCAATTCTCTACAAATTCCTCTCTCATGACTTTTCTGTAAGACCATTCGTTTAGCCGGTACGTGTCTTGGAAAATGACCCTACCGATAACTTTTCACTTTTTGGAAACAATCGCCCATTTTTGACTGGCGGTTTCTCGGTAACCAACGGACCTCGAGAGCTCGAGTTGGGCTCAAATTGTAGCAAATTTAGTTTGCTTTACAAAATATACAGTGAAGATATCCGAAAAACGCTTCCTTACGGTAGTTTTTTCGCAAAACCTGAAACAAGTGCCAGAATATTTCAGTTTTTCGAGCACTACGGGAATAGCACAGGGTTTTCAGGGTTGCAAACTTGGATATAAACTACTCTCAGGGGTTCTAACAACAAATAAAAAAATCGTAGATAGATGCGTGTTTGCGATGTTGGATGTTTTTATTGACTGACCTAGCACCTGATTTCAACTAATGTATGTAACTAAGTTCTAGATTCATTATTGTATGTAACTTAATCTTTTAACACAGCGTGCTCAGCATTGTATTAAACAAAATATCTGCATACTTATTTATTGTATTGAACAAAATGTATATAGGTTGATTCTTTATCATGAATGCTTCTATGCTTACGAAGACTATTTTTATGTTTGTAAGAATTATTCGATGTATTTAGAAGCCTGATGAAGCAGGGCAAAGCCGTTGTCTGCGAAATATTGCAAATGAAGAAGAAAAGAAAATGTGGTTATGTTTCATTAATAATATTTATTAAATATATATATATTGTATCTATCAATCGGAGTATCTACAAATATTTATTTAAAAACTGAAAAAAGAGGTCTATAACTTTTGTTATGGTCTGCTATCGAGTAAATTTTAAGCCAACAAATTTTAACAATTTTTAAGGCACTTTTAATCACAATAACAGCGTCCTTGAAAAAAGTCTTCTCTATTTCACTCTATAGTTACATCTCTCTTAAATGTATATCTCTACTGAAATAAAAATTTTTAATTAGATAATAAGAAATTGAATAGATCATTTTTAACATAAGAAATTCTCGAAATTATAATTAAAATTAAATGAGAAGTTAGAATGAAAAGTAAAATTTTAATTCTGTAAAATTTGTAAAAGTCCACAATAAAAAGTTAGGAGAAGCTTGAATGTATAGAAGCTTGAATGACTCTTATACTGTCTTAATTCTCAATATAATATGGAAGCAGACTATGCAGTATTCTCTGTTACAGATGAATAATTAGGCTTATGATGATGTATTAAAGAATTGATAGGTAATCGCATTTGAATGACACAGACATGCCCAATTTGTTGATGAACTGATTGTAGATTGGTATTTAAGTCGGATGTGTGGAAGCTGAATCCGAAACATTGAGATATAGGCATAGAGAACGAACTCCATAGTGGTCCTATACCGAAACAACTAACTTAGGAGAATTTTGTCGACATTGTCATCTAGTAAATTTCTCTTTAACTGAGATTTCCGAAATCTAGGTTTTTTTGGTTTCCTTCGAACTCAATAAGGACCAAACAGATAATTGAAGAAACTTTATTTGTACTAACAACCGTCAATATAATCTGTATAGGATTGGGCATTCAGCACAGATTGAAAACTTTTTCACTTATAGCAAGTAATGTCACTAAAGCCAAATTTTGAATTAAATTACTTTGTATGAGAGAAATGTAAACAAGATACTATGCTTGAAAAGATAAAATATTTGAAAAAATCCAATACCGATAAAAAAAAATATTTTTTTGTAGAAAAAAACTGTTATAACTCCTTAAAACCTACGCTTCCAAAAAATTATGTCATCAGAAGTTTAATTGTTTCATACAGACTCAAGATCACTTTCGTATTTTTTCTTTCACTTTCTGATTTAATAAAAGATTAAATTCAACTTTAAAAAGACTATTAATTTAGGAAAAGAACATTTGAAATTCATATTAATATATAAGATTTGGTTTTTATTTTTATGTAACGCTTTGTAATTTGGAGTTATTAAAATTTGAACGTGAATAAATCCACATTCACTGTTTGTTAAATCATCGTATTGTTAGATACTTGGTTATTACTATTCGGAATTTTTAGAAGAATGAGGTTATTCTTCTTTCCTTATGTAAAATGGCCCCGTTGAAGTCTATGAGAATAGACGAAATATTGCCATGAGATGATTATGTTGTTGTGTTTATGTAGTATTTAAAGTTCTTTAATAGAGCTTTCACAATAGGCCTTGAGGTTTCTGTGCTAGTGGGACCTATCCATGGGCATTCAAATAAAAAAATAAAGCTTTCAGACAACTTCTTTCGTATCCGTCATTAAAATGACAGTCTATTGTAACAAATTATTAGACAAAAACGAAGCTTTTTATTTGCATTACTAATTAGAAAAAAATTGATTACATTAATTACTGAAAATATAATGAAATGGAGTTTTAAAAATAATACATAAAAAGAATTTTCGATTACAAATGACTAGACTAGTTTCTATAAAGTTAATGATTTGGTAAAATAAATCTATGACGGAAACACGCTACTGCATATAGGCCGACAGATCGTTCTTGACGATCCCGAATTTTCGCGATATTACGTGATTGACGCGAGAATAGCCTCTATCCATGTCTTCTCACAAAATGGCGAGAAAGAAGGCTTATCGACTCCGGGGAAGAAGCGGCCACGTGCAAGCCCCATTACTGATGTCGACGATTTTGACCGATGCCTTATTCGCCATTGCATCCATCGCCTCTACGCT
The DNA here is from genome assembly GCA_023159025.1 of Thereuonema tuberculata. Lineage (NCBI taxonomy): Eukaryota > Metazoa > Arthropoda > Chilopoda > Scutigeromorpha > Scutigeridae > Thereuonema > Thereuonema tuberculata. The sequence goes on along the minus strand of JAFIDM010012231.1, from coordinate 63,519,748 downwards.
GAAGGTAAAATTCTAACTTTAACATTTTTTCTCTAGCATTTTCCTAGTGACAGACATTCACAATACTACATTCCTTGAGACCTGCTGAAGAGGCTAATGGCCAAATCTCGTGATTTTCGTGATTCCCGCGCAAACGGATCATCAAGAACCATTTGTCAGACAGTAGCTTTGGTTAAAAAAAAAAAACTAACAAAAAAGCAGTAAAAGGAATGATGAAGAAAGACTACAAAATGAAGACTTAAATTTAATGCAAGAATCAACACTAATTATTATAATTCAGACTTAGAAGAATACATGCATTAAAAGCCATCTATTGTCCTCAAAATGAAAGATAACCGGCGGAAGTTTGAACTGCGCAGCCCTTCCGGTAGCTGATCAATTATGTTTTCCTGTCACAATGGATGACGTAGTCTGTTTTCACTGAGAAAGACATGTTGATAACGCCAAATTAAAACTTCTCTCGACTATTTAGCGTTATTTCAATACCAGTTGCTAACAATAAGTATTTATATAAATAAATAAATATATATTATTTATAAATACAATAAAGTAACAAGCGATTAGCACAATGGCGGCGTCCTTGCATTAAATCAGACGGACGTGCCTGACCAGACTAATCGATGATACATGCGCAGATCTCACAAAAACAGGGCGGCCATCATTCATTGGGAGGACAATACCTAGATATAACTTTTTGCTGCTATGTTAAGAAGATCTAACTGTTGGCTTTCAGCACTTTTACTTACTTTCAGTACTTTAATGAAAAATAGAAAAATAAAACTAATTATCATTTATAGTTAGGCAAATCAATATTTTGATTGCATTACAACCGTGATTATTGCAACATGTCAAAATAGAAATGAATGGATTGTTGCGAAACTATTGATAAAAGAAAGAGATATTACATACTGTTTCTAATATTTTTTGTTCAAGTAATAAGTGCATCCGAAACGAAGTTAAAAATGTTTCCATATTGTTGTGTGAATTTTTTGCGATCATCGACGAAAATTACCTGTATTGTGGATTGTGTTAAGAGTGAAAGTAGCATCATTAGTGAAGCATTGACATATAACCAATGATAAAATTCTAGATGCAGGGTACTGTTTTTGGCAGATGATTTTGCACGCGTCGTTGGGTGCCCAAGCGATTGTATGCAGTGTTAGCAATATTTGTTGTTCGTGTAAAAAGTCTTCTCGTGATAATAGTAGGGCTACCCTATACCATTTAATAAATACCTTGCTTTTCCTCCCTGTATAATTGATGTGCTTGTTCAGATGAAATATGAGTACTGAAAAGCTTACCATATTCACGAAATATATTGAAAATCTCCGAAAACACACTACTATCCAGAATTCTGCCGATAGGAAACCGTTGATGGTATCATTCAATACTAGCAGTTGTGGTTTAACGTACAACTTACTCAATAGCCGTCGTATTGCGATTCAAATGTCACTTCTAGCAGAACCAATTTATGTTATGACGCTTAAAGCGCCGTATATTGCTAACATTTGGAACTATTTTTTTTTCTTATGCCATACCATTTACCCTTTCTTCGGATATATTCAGTTCAAATTTCAGGTCATTCTAAGGAGTGGTTCTTTTTTTACAGCATGTTGAAAGTGGAACTTTAATTATAATCACCCTACATATTGAAAATCTCCGAAAACACACTACAATCCGTAATTCTGCCCATAGGAAACCGTTGATGGTATCATTCAATAGGAGCAATGGCACTACCAATAACCTGTAAATATACAAACTGCATATGTGAAAGATTCGATAAATGCGAAGATGAGCGGCATTTCTTAACAACACTTGATGTACTTATTATAACAAGGTTCTATCTCCTCCAAACATTGAAATTTTGCGAAACAATATTGGTATGAATATTACAACTATCCCTGGAATAACGTACAAATAAATACAGTATCTCTAGATGAATTTCAGATTTGCGGTTTGGCAGAAATTCTCTTTCTGTGCTGTGTTAAAATCTTTCTTGTTTGGAGATAGAACTTTTTTTTGTTAGTTTTGAACGAGTATAATCATGAACCAGATTCTGTAGTCAATGTACAGTATTTATACATTATTGTAAATAAAAGAAATAATAATTTACACACATATGTTGGTATTTTAAACTAGTTTATTTAATTACATGATGAAACAGAATGCCAATGGAACTATAAAATAATAAAAAATCACTTCTAAATGTCTCTGTAACACGATGTTTTATCTTCGTGTGGCATACATTTCAACAAACTTGCTACGTCCTTTTTTTCTGATTTTTTTATGACTGGCAGTTGACTATTTACAGGCACAATGGGCAGTGTTCTTGGATTAATTCAGACATCTTTGATGTACTCCTTCTTCTGAGACATTACCTTATAATATTGATGCTAGAGTAGTCGTAAAATTAACGATAGCGAAGCAGCAACGCTTTTCATCAAACTGTAAGTACTGATATTTTCCTGTAAAGAAATTACGATAGAGCGGAAAGAATTAAGTTATTCGTGGCGTGAAATTAATAAAAGAAGACAACCGTTACTCAGAGATTAATTTAACTGTAAGCCGAACTTGATCGATAATCATAAGGTCTAATTATCGATTGAGTAAAAGAAGATTTTAGCTACAAATTATAGCAGTGAATTTTTTGTCATAAAGCGGAAATAGTGCTTCAGTTAATTCTATTAATTTTGAAGAAAGAAGATGCAAATTATTATTATTAGGGCTTTATTAGTGTGTGTTCAATATATTAGTTCAGAAAAGTATTTTCCTTACTAAGCATTCAATATATTAGTTTGGAGAAGTATTCCTTACTAAGCAGTGGTGATTAGTAAATTAGTTGTGCTTCATTATCAAGAATAATAAATATCAAGTCGATATTTATAAAGTGAAATTAGTGAAGTGAAGCAATAAGTGCGAGAACATTAACTTTGTACGATTACAGTTTAATGATACTGTGAAGAAGACTTTTATCCTGAACATTATAGTGATAGAAGAACAGTACGCATTCTGAGTGAATTTAATTCTATCAGGAATTTTATTAATAAATATTTTAATAAAATACTTTAAACTATTGTGTCCCTAAGTCTTTGTGTCTTGAAAAAAAAATTACTACAATATTGTATCCCGTTGTACAATTATAATCATAATATTTCGTCTCATCTGAGTAATGAGACTGCCAAAAAAATAATCACAACCCTGATCCTTTAGTTAAAGTATTATTTTGCATTCAAAATGAAAAAGATAGATTCATCATTGAATCGTGTGCGATTAGTACATTTCCGTGTATAAACAAGGATAGATTCTTAAAACGTAGTACTTTTACTTTTTATAAATGTAAAAAGTATATAAGAAATAAAGAAATGCTCTTATAAATAATGTATAAGAAATATTCTTGCTTATTAAACTATATATTGTTTTGATTATACTATATTATTTAATTTAATTATTGTATTTCAAGAATCAAACATAATTCACGAATCAAAAGTATTGTTTTCATGTACCAAAATATTTTTTATTAAATTATATTATTTAACTTAATTATCCCTATTTCAAGAATAAAATGTATTTCACGTACCAAAAGATTGTTTGTATTATTATTTTGGTAAATGAATTCTGAAGATAGAGGATATGTTTTATCCCTATCATTATTTCATCTGAAGAAGTCTCATCGCTCAGATCAGACGAAATATTATGATTATAATGATTAAAATGTATTAACATGGAAAGGTTTGTCTGCTTGAGCAACGATGTTTTAAATTCATCTGCAATGTAAGAAAGATAATCAAAATATGTAAAAATTTAAATATTAAACTTGCAAAGTCTGCAAATACAGAGAATGAAAAATGTTTGAAGAGATAACGAATAATGAAAATTTCCAATAATCTAAAAACAAAAAGTGTAAATAAATTAATTGAAAAATATATACGGGGAAATAACTTACATACAATAAGTTAAACAGTATAATTTGAATAATTTATGTTTAATATAAAAGCATGTAAATACTGGTTTGTTATTTGAGTAAGAAAGAATTCCATGAGACTTGAAGTTCTAAACTAAAAATAGTCATGTGAGATACTGAAGTTTTCGATATGAAATATACTATTTACATAATGGGTGCTGTTTTTGCTATCATTTTTTGGTTAATTCAGTTTATGTTAATATTATTTGTGTAATTAAAGTCAATTAGGTTTTTATGATTTTTATGAAATTGTTAGTATTTTCTTCAAAAAAGACACAATTTTTCATAATTTCAGGCTAATTAATTTATGAAAATAATGTTCAATGTGTTAAATCAAAATATATTCATTTATTTATTTTTCATTTCAGATTCTTTCAAAACGTTTATTATAATCCTTAAAGTTTTTGAACAACTATTTTTTTTTCTTTATCATTGAGAAGTGGAGAATAACAAATTTGATTAAAAAAGAGGCGAATTTGCGATTAGTTTGTATTCTGGTTGACTTCGTTATTTGTAAAATTTCTTTTGTAAAAATAGTTTTAACCTATTGTTCTTAATGATATTTTTCTTGTACAAATACTTTGAGCAAATCTTTCAGAAATAACCACAATTTCTATAGTAAGTGAAAAGTTTCAAACACCATCGATGCTCATCAGATTTGTGTTCTTTCAATGTTTTCAGTTTGAAGTAACAACTTCTTAACAATGGCTTTATACGCTAGTGCCACTGAAAAATTTCGAATTATACAAGTTTTTGAGTTCGACAGGTTCGACTTAGATAGGTTTGACTGTAGTTTCATTTTCTTTTTTTCAGCAACTGAAGAAGATATATTTATTTTAAAGTAATCAGACAATCTTTTTTTCATCTAAAACGATAATCTCATTTGGCTATTTCCCTTTAAGCTAAAATGTACTTACAGTAAAAATTATACTGTTACACTTAAGCCACTAAAATGGAAAATATCATTAATATTGTTTAAACAATTGATTTCATTCATAAGCTTAAAAATATTCCCAATAAATCTTAAGAACTCCTTGAAGACAGAATAAAAGAATAATTAAACCTCAATTATTTTTATTATTTTTATTAATTATTTTTATTAATTAATTTTGGTATTTTTATTTAAACCTTACCTCGACTCATGTTATACCACCGAGATACCGATCCAGCAATTAGCAATGACCATGTGTATGTGCATGTATAGGCGTTTTTTAATTAAACAAGATGATTGACGGTTTCTTGAACTTAATCATAAAACAAGTTTATAATTCTCGTTCAATAAAACATAAATCGATGTCAGACTTTGTCTCGACCAAGGCACACCTTTTTATCGATTAAAAGAATCAATAATTTTTCTTTTAATTATCAGAGTGAATAATATTTGTATAAATGCGAACTTTGTATCTTTGCAGATCAAAACAATTCGATCGTGTTTAATATGATTTTAAAAAAATCAATTGTTTAATTGTATCTTTGTTTCATTAATTGAAAAAAAAAATTAGAATTATTAATGTATTTAATGTAAGGATCATTTATTATAAATACGGTAATAAACATAATCAGGTGAGGGCAGTTTCTTTGGAAGGTTCAAAAAATAGTGAATTCGAAAACTACTTAAATTAGAATTTATAAAATAGTAAAATACTGTTTGCTAAAATAATCTTTAACCTCTTAACTTATTTAGTTATTTATTTAGTTATTTCTTAGTCGTTATTTCTTAGTTATTTATTTAGTATTTAATTTTTTATTTTATAATTTTGAAGAAGAATTCTATCGTATTAAGAAATTTATTCTGGAAAACCTAAATTACTCGAAATATCCATCACTTATCCATCATAGTAAAACTGCTTATAAAATTTAAATTTGCGCATTTACTTTTGTGGTTGATTTAATTTTTAATAGATGATGTAATCGTTTCCTCGGAATTCCTTCATAGTTCTGTATTGTTTTTACTTTTCGTTTGACATTTAATTTCGATATATTTTAATAATTTAGATTCTTACTGAAATGAAACGTCTGGTTTAATATTGAAAGGTATTCAGAAATTGTTTGATTAACATTATTTATGAAAGGAATATTGGGTTTATAGAATTAAGTGTATTTATCATTATTAAAAGCAGCTAAGGCATTAAACGTCAGTAAAATAATTAAAAAAAAATTGCGGTTTTCTGTTGAAGTTCGTTTTTCATTATTTTTCAAATTCCTTTGGTAGAATTGATTATTTATTAGTATATTTTAGTAATGGTATTTAGAAAAGTAAATAAAAACGAAGAAATGACACACTTAACTAACTGGATAAAAAAACATATATATTTACAATTAAAAATAGGACCGGTTTCGCTATATACAAATAGCTTCCTCAACTAAATACAAAATACAAAAACAGGTACTTAAATACAGTCAAAAGCTCGAAACAAAAGAAATAATTAACCAATAGAATAATTTAGAAAGCGAAACCAATCAGATGAAAACACCAATATGACGTAACAGTTACTGCCGCATACTCTTCAGAACAGTCAGCCAGGTGAGTTGACGTCATCAACCGCTAGCCATCGTCTGCTTCATTCCACTGTAAATAAAACAAAACAAAACAAAACAGAGGAAAAAAAAAAAAAAATACCTCATATTCTACGAAAACCATATTTAGCAATAGTTTGAACAGATAAAGTCTCATTATAACATCCATTGGAAGTGATGATCAAAATTGTTTCAACACATTTTCTTCTAAAGTCATCTTGTTCAATAAAGAGCACTACAGGATTACCGAAATCAAACTGATGATTCTGTGCTTTCGGTAAGATTGGCTTCGCTTTCTAAATTATTCTATTGGTTAATTACCGTATTTACTCGCATAATTTCCCCCATCGCGTATTTTCTCCACGCAGTTTTTGTGGATTACAAAAATTCAATTTTTATTTTTATCGCATAATTTCCCCACCTCTACTTCAACGCGTTTCCAACATGACCTTGACTGGCGGTCAACTCACGACGACGCGACAATGTACCGTTACTATCGCATTTCTCTATCCCACGCTACTTTGGGGGAAGATTCCATCCCCACCCCGGTCAGTACAAGAGCAGACTCATTCTGAATCAGTACAACAATTTCGAGTGTTTTGTGAAAACGTGAAATTCGCGAATAAAGTTAAGTTCTCTATTAGCAGGCAGCTGATGCTGACGTCATGCGGTGAGCAGCTATAAAGATGGCGGGCTGCGCTGCATGAGTTACGAAATTACGTCACAGTCGCACACACACTTCCGTGCATGCCTATTGCTTAACTGTACTTTGAAGAAAAAACAAATGTTGAGATGTGATTTCTTACATTTTAAATGTTGCATGTTAATAAAATTGTTGTTAATTACATTTCTTGCTTTAAAATTCAATATTTAACATGGTTTTCCTTACACTTTCACCATATTTTTTTTCCTCAAATTGAAAACATCGCGTAATTTCCCCACCCCCCCTTTTTTTTTGTCAAAATATTGAGGAAAAAAAAGGGGAAATTATGCGAGTAAATACGGTATTTCTTTTGTTTCGAGCTTTGGACTGTATTTAAGTTTTTGTATTTTGTATTTAGTTGAGGAAGCTATTTGTATATAGCGAAACCGGTCCTATTTTTAATTGTAAATATATATGTTTTTTATCCAGTTAGTTTAGTGTGTCATTTCTTCGTTTTTATTCACTTAAATATAATCAGCACACGTAAAATATCTCTTCATGGTATTTAGAAAAAAAAAATCCATTTTTATTTTCTCTAAAGTATTTAATTTTGGTTAATTGGATATGACTTTAAATTTGTTACTATATTAATTCCATGGGGGAGGGATATTTATTAGCTATTCCTGAATGTAAACCTAAAATGTCAACAATTATTAATATCGCATAACCAATTATAAAAGCCGAATGGAACCAAGTGAACTGGCGTAGTCATGTTTATTAAAAAGAATTCTTATATTTCCTGTTTGCTATGTAATTTTCAAGTTTTTTTTTTACTATTTTTGTAAAAAAAGCCTTTCTTTTGCTTCTTAATATTTTTATGGTCCTTCCCAATAACTGCTCTCAGTAAAATTTTTTTATTCTAAATGAAACAACATTCGCACTTTTCTTATATTAATAATTAATTTTTACTTACCATTTGTTAAATACACATGAACAAAGTTGAAATAAGCTTTTGGCAATAAACTGAACTTAAATATCGATTTTTGACCATTCCAGTTTCTCAAACAGACTTTAATGTTTTTATACACAACGAATTTTGTTATGAAGAATAACAATCGATAATTTAGCATCATATCTATTGGTCACGGCAAATTGCACCGCCTCATTTTCATTTTTAACGCTAATGAAGTTGATATCAAAGAAAATAACTTCAACGTGTCAGTTTACAGTCAAACTACAGAAATCATCGAGGCATCGTTAAATGAAAGCGCTGAGATAAATGAATTTGTTACAAAGTAAGTAGTAATTGTATATTTTATTCTGTCGTTCAAGCATAAGTGACTAATGTTGCTGTTTGATGAATGCCTATTCTTAAGTTCCGTAGCCGAAGGTTTCGAAATATTCCCTTAAAAGCAGTTTTTAAAAACCTGGTATCAATAACGAGCTCCATATAGATAAGAAAACGGCTTTCTTTTGTCGCTTTCCGTTTCGAAAGCAGGAAAAGTCCAAACATGTTTTTTAATTATCTCTTCACACTTTATTTATCCGCATTTTTCTGGCTTTTATTGTAATAGGGCGATTTTGATGCAGCTTTCTACGTGGAGCATACCAACATAAAGATTAATGCCCAAGTATACCAAACTTCAATTAACTTTGACGGCTGCATTGTGGACGTAACTAAAAATTAGTGGGGGCTGCTAATGCAGAAAAATTTTAGACTTTGTTTTAAAATTGTGTGAAAGGAAACAAACATTATAAAAAGAACTTTATCAAGTTTATAAATAAAGTTTCTTTTTATATATGTTTGTTTTCTTTAACACAATTTTAAAGCAAAGACTTAAATTTTTCTGCAGCAGCACCCCCCACTAATTTTAGCTACGTCCACAATGCAGCCGTCAAAGTTAATTGAAGCTTGGTGCACTTGGGCATAAGTATAGGAAACATGATTGAAGTAGAAATAAAACGTACATTTTAAATAACACTAAGGAACAAATTAAACTTTTGTTTTTGGTACAAGGAGCAAAATGTGTAATCCTAATAGAACTTTTCACGCTGGATTAAAATATAAAAATATATTTTATCGAACACCCTCCGTTTTATGTTACATTTGCGTGAACTAAGAAAGTAAAGAATGAATTTTTATTTTTAAAATGGTTGAATGTTATTCCATTATGTGGCAATATACATTACGGAGACAAGCAGTGCCACAATTCATCCTTAGCAACCGAGATTTGATTTTTTTTTTTCCTTCAGACATCGAAGCCACATGCTCAGGACAGTATGTGTACGAAATTTGGTTGCGATTCGTCCAGTAGTTTTTCCTATTGTAGTGGAATTCAGAACCACAATATTTAAGGTAGGTTGTCCAAATAAGGCCCGGTTCCAAATAAGGCCCATCCTTCGTTTTATTAATAGAACGTTGACAATTTACCAGCGGCTTCTAGCGGCTACACCAAAAATTAGGTCCTTTGAAGTTGACTATTTTGCCATGTTTGTTTCAGTTGAGCAGTAAAAGTCGTCCAAAGCTTTTTTCGTTACTATTTCAACTTAATTTGAAAAATCGTCTCCATTTTTTGGCAACATAACTTACATGAACATGTTTAGTGTCATTTTAAAGTATGTCATGAGTAGAATAATGTAGAATAATTTGATATTTGAACAGGGGCTCCAAATAAGGCCCTTCAGTTATATTTTCAAAACTGTTATTACAGAAAGAATTTTAAATGCAACTAATTCTAAATTGACTTTTTCATAACAGCACACCTTAAACTACCTTTTAAGGCATTTTTCAGAATTTTCACTCTTGCAGTAGAAATATAAAAAATCTTTAAACGCTAGGTGGGCCTTATTTGGTGCAGTTACCTTAAAATAAATTTTGATAAACGAAAAATAATAATCCACTCGTAGTTGAAGTAATTATTCAGAATGCAAGGACTTGTTTCCAAAAAGTCGATCGGCTCTTAGAGTGGCTGGGCGGGCAGACTGTTCGCGTGTAACGGCTGCTGGGAAATGTGTTTGCTCCTCTATTGTTGAACTTTATTCTTACTTCCTACTTCAACGGATACTGGATTATATGGGGAATCCTGATACCGAGATAGCGTGTGATTGATTATTGCTATCTATGTATCATTGTGATGATAGGGTTTACTGTGATGATAGCGATTACCGTTGACGGTGATGAAGGCAAGCATTATGGGGTGGACCCTACACTATATCAGAGGTCTAAACACCTCCTCTTTAATTTGGATCACCCGGTAAATAAATAAGTTTCTTGAATAGATATTCAATTTAATTTAGCAACAATTATCGAATTGTATTTCTTAGTTGATTGTTTTAACTTTCCTTTAAATTTCAGTTGTATTAAAAGTTAAATTAACTTTTTTTTGATAAAGTGATATTTTACATTGAATAAAAATTTACATGAAAATGATCTCAGCTTCTGCATAATACGAATCATTAATATATTTTTTTTTTGAACTTCTCATGTGCATTTCGCAATTCATAATTAATCTGTTATAATAGTTACAATGAATAGAAAATATCTATTTTCAGGCTACTACATCAATTTTACATTTAAATTTTGAGAATTGTGTTGTAGGAAATATTTGAACACTTCATTAATCTTACTATACAGAAAAAAAAGAGCACAGAAACTCAAATAACTAAACAAAAACAAAAATTCACTGAACTATTTTTGGTATTAGAAACCGGGAATTGGAATACAAGATTAACTGAACTTTTGCAAATAAAAAATCCAAGGAATACAGCGATTAAATACAGAAAAAGCCAAATGAAAGGCCAATGGGATACTATGAGTCTGGTGCTTTAAAATCACTGTAAGATCTTTATGTCTGTAGACAAGTACGGAAAGCATTTGATCTTGCATTTGCCTTCAAGGCGAGTACGTGATTGGGTCAACTTCAAATCCCGATCTAGTGCCGCTATCTGACGACCTGTTATTCTACACTGATACCTCTATGCAACTAGGCATAATGGATATCTTAGTGAACATTAATTCCAACATTAAATTTAAGATTGAAATAGAAAACAATAATTACATTCCAATCCTTGATGTTTTAATCACTATAAATAATTCCCATTTCGTTACTAAGGTTTATCGGGAACCCATTTGCTCCCGAAGCCTGAGGGCCAATCTCTTAAATCCTGTTCAGTAACAAGTGTTTTTCTAGTGTTGTTTGGTTCTGTCGGATGGCTCAGCCGGGAGCGGATATGGGTTCCACTTATGTTCATTTGTTCATTGCTTGTCATCGAAGTCGTAATTTGGCTGAAGATTTGTAAAAACAATGAAACGGTAGTTCCAAACTCCACTTCGTTGAGAAGCTTTAGACATGAATGTGTTTTATTTCTTTGGTGCATGATGGGAGATTCCGCTATTTCTAAAGAACATCTTCGGCAAGTTAAGCTTATTTTCTCTTATACTTCTTTAATTTTGTTTTCATCATTGTCACAATTATTTGATTAAAACTATATTTAAAAAAACATCATAATTATTTATTTTATGATTGGGCCTACTCATTCAATTTAAAGTTAGTAGAAACTAGATTTTTTTAGTCAGTTCTGTTTTTAAATTTTCTTAAATTTAGATTGCATTGTGTCTGCGTGTTCTAGTGGATTAGACGGCGGTTTTCCATGAGGCCGATACTTCGGCATCTGGATTCGAATCCCGGCGTCGGCTTGGATGTTTACTTTCTTTCCTGTGTTCGTCTGCTTCTTCTTCTTCTCTTTTTCTTCCGCTGTCTACGGCATTGAAGGATGTGAAGGTTTGTTAGAATTTCAAATGGAAACAAAAAATTTCTTCACTAATTCTGACCCTTGTAGGGTTAGTGTGATAGATCTAGAAGAATGAAAGGACACGTGGGGTGTTCCCACGGCCCTATACCCAGTAAAAAAATATTCGATGGCATTAGAAATTTTGTAAAATAAAATAAAAAAAAATAAAACCATTTAACAATGACATAACAGATAAAAGAGTTTCACTATACAAAGTTAATAAATTTTCACAAATTTTCCAGGGCAATGAAAGTACGAAATTTTCTTCTAAAACACTAATTGATTTTATATATACAGTAGAACCTCATTATAACGGACCCTATTATAACGGACGTCGCTTATAACGGACAGTTTTAAAAAAAAATGTAATAATAATAAAGGATGCTAATTTTTATCTGACTAGTTTTACATTTCCAAGCAAGCGATTAAACATCGATCGAATAAACCCAGCAGAAAATAAATATTTTTTTTTCACACCAATGAATGTAAGCAAATCAACATGAAACAGGATCTTCTTGTTATAAAGATTAGTGCAGTGTACACGTACACATCTTTTTCAATTCAATCTACTATGTTGAAGGCTGTTTTTTATTTGATAGATAATAAACACTTTTTATAGCTAACTATTGAACTTTCATTGATGCACACCCTGCATTACACCCCTACAGGAATTATTTGTTATAAACCAGACTGTCATTAAAACGGACAACCTTCAGCCCTTATTAGTCCGTTATGAGGTTCTTCCGTATAAGGTATATGACCCAAATATCGCCCATCTAAGAAAACCTGCCCATATTCTTGTCATTTATCGTCTCAGTTGCTTGCAAACAATTACAATATATCATATGAACCTTCACTTAGATGTTCCTGAACCAATTATAGATATAACTATTATTTTGTATTTTTCCTCAATTTTTGTTCAGGCAAACCTCATATTTTGAATTTTGTGAAAGCGTTCCAAATATCGCCCACACCATTAAATACTTTGTTTTTTTGCACTTCTTTGCATTTTTTTGTTTTTTTTCTTAATGTTTTCGCAATTCTTTGTGGGTGTTGCGAGCTTCTTTTGCTTTGAATCGTCTAAGTTCAGCCCCTTAGGACTTAGTTTCCTTTTGCTGAGAGAATTCATTAGAGCAATTGTGAATGGTGACCCACTCACAAGACTGGGACATTAAATGTTTTGGAAGCTTTCAGAAGGCCATTTTTTTTTATTTTTTACAGCTGTGACAACTTCTCTGTCCCATGTCTTACGTTGAGGCATCTGTAATAAACCAAAATAAACTATCGCACAGTGGGCGATATATGGAACAACGAGGTGGGCGATATTGGGCACTCTCTAGCTTGTCAATTTGGGGGACACTACAGACAAACCGGTTACCTCTAACAAGTGACAGACATTATCAACGGATAAGTTATTTCTTTCACTACTTCACGATATTAGATGGTTGCGATGGCATGAATAATTCATAAGCTGCAGCACTAAAAGAAACAGTAGGTTCATAACTTACCAGAACGAAAAACCTTCAAGAATTCATAAACAATAAACGGGTTGAACTAACACCACCAAACGAACACAGCGTGCTAATGGAAGGAATGGCAAATTGTTTCCATCGGTTCCCGTGTGATAGCATCACTATCCCGTCCTACATCGCCCTGGGCGGTATTAGGAACCTGGGCGATATTTGGGCCATATACCTTTTATGCTGTTCGGAACATAATTTGGCTAATAAGAAGCTATAATTTCAAAGGTGAAGTAGAAAATATCAGTATTTCTTAGGCTCTCTAAACTGGAGAAGAGTATCTTCCGGAATCGTAGAATAAATAAAGTTTATCAATTCCACAGTAAGAGATGCTTCAATATTTCATAGTGAAAGATAACTATCTGTGTTCGTATATATTTTCCTTTAAAAGATCCAGAAAAAAATAGATTTTTAATAAATCTTGGTGACTTCGTCACGAGCAAAAAGAAGATAGGAGCAAAACATTACTTTATCTTACAATATAAGCCTTGTCTAACACACGCAGCTAGAGGCGTATTCTATAGATTACACAAGTTCTATTGTTTATTTTAATTATAATTTATATTTATTTTAAATATTAGTTAGAATGCTATTCAGTTTGATAAGAGTATTAATATAGCTTTCTAATCATGTTGAAAAGCTTTTGAGTTTCTTTTCCTACAAAGGTTTACATTATCTTTTCACATTTTACATTTTTTATAAGCATTTCCTATCTTGCATAATTCTTCAAGAGCTATTACTAATTGCATGTAAGAAATCAGTTCAGCTTAATATTAAAATTCTGCGAAGAAATTTATTGCTTCCCATCGATTTTTGTACTATATTTTAGATATTAGCATTTGGATATAAGCAGATGGCATATACTCTACGGAAAAGCAAACACATCTACGGAGTAAATGGTTTAATCTTGTTAATCACAGATTTTCTATACGGTGATGTGCCATATTTTCTTATCAAACGAAATTAAAAAAGGTCACTCGAGTTACATGGGCAGTTGTAAAACATGATACATGAAACTGAAGCTCTTTTGTTCCTAAGAGAAGACAACATTAGTAGAACTGCTGCCTTTTTTGATATAAGTGCGGCTTTTTTCACGCAACTTCAAATTTAAATGTGGAGTAATAGGGCACTTATAAAAATGGGAATAGTCAGAGCAGAAAACAGGAAAAAGTTATTGAGCAGATTATTTACACAATCGAATGAAATGAAATCGTAAAAATATTGTTATTTAAATCAAACTTGGCTTAACCATAAAGATAGGTTCATCGAAAATATGTCTTGATCTGAAATTGATCCATTTCATTGATTGTTTTTCTTTCGAAAATTACTATGAAGCCTAGAATTTGAAACCCAGGATAATCCCATAGATTTTGGGATTTTATCTTAACTGCTGAAACAATTACATCTCTTATACAAAGCCCATTAAGAAGCTTCATTTGATCTTATTCAAATGAAGCTTCTTAATA
>JAFIDM010012231.1:63460870-63504750 GCA_023159025.1 Thereuonema tuberculata | reverse complement strand
ATCTTGCTGATGATGGGGAATATGTTCCTCGAAACTGTCCTGTCCTAGGAACTTTTAATGTATTGTATATATTTTTAGCATAAACCTTTTTTAAATTAATTTATGTGTGAGTCCCAGTTGTTTTTTAATACAAAATATCATAAAAACATTGAATTGGGGAAAGTATTTCTCCTCAAAAAAGTGGAATTACAATATTTTTTTATTCTTTTGATATCTTTCCCAATATAGTTTTTATATTTCCTTTTATAATTCTACCATTTCACTTTTGGTCACAAACAAATGCTCGCACATAGAAATACTTCTGTACCTTTTTAACTATGACACATTTTATTCAAATGTACACTAAATGAATAAAAAACTGCAACATCTAGAAGGATTGGCATCATTTTATTGAAACTCAGAAAGCTGTTTGCAATCACTGAGAAGTTATATATACAATAGCAATTATCACTGTACCAACCCGGTGAAATCATATAATAAGTAAGATATTGAACACGGCGGAAAGACTTGTATAGTACAGCAGTTTAATGTCCTACTGAGAGATAGATTGCCAACTAGCGCGAAGTTCCTTGCTCCTGTAAATACTACAGATTAATGCGGGATTGGGGATATGCCTCATCTTGCTGATAAAAGGGTCCGTGCTGGAGAAGAGATGGAACAACCAGTAACTGGAAGATGTCGGTAACAAAGTTCTTAAGTCCCTGTATTTGCACTCCAAATCATCACCATTATAGTTTGATTGAGCTAGATTGCGAGTTGAATGAGCCGGACTCAATCTCCGGAGGAGATCGAGGATTTTTCAAAACCGCTTTCTCTTAACAAGGGCCTCTGATGATTGAGTATTTTTTAGTGTTTTAGGCTGGCGGGGATCGAGCTCCTCCCATCTTGAGCTTTAGTTCCGGTTAACATGGAACTCTGGGATCTTATCTTTAACTAGCTTATGAGCCACATAGACCTCTAGTTTCCTTCCTTTCCCTGAATGACGGTGAACAATCGTCTGTCTTCTGACCAAGACAAAAATGAGATTCGTCGCTAAACATCATGGTATACTTTAGACGTGATACAGTAAATAAGACATGGTACACTCAATACCTTCGACAGTACTAGTGTGCGAATTCTTGTTCGTTGCATTTCCGTTTAAAGCACCACTACAATAGTGACCCTGGCCTGAGATTTTTAGCCTTGGGGGTTTCTCAGAACCATGATTTATCGGGGCAACATGTTTCATCTGGCAGATTTGAAAGACAGAATTGGAGTGCGCACGCGAAACCTCACTACAAATCAATTGCAGTCTGCTGTCGAACTTGCTGTCATTCGGTATCAGCTTTTGGTCCTGCAAAACGACCAACATAGTGAACATTGTTTCTGATTATTCTTGATAGCTACCTGCAGCCTCAGTCAGTTCTCGATGCTGTTGACCACTTTTACATAATGTATGGAAGTCATGAATAAAAATTGCTTAATAATAACTGATATGCATTGAATACGGTTCTCTTATAGTTCGTACTACTGTAATTATTGTAGCCCATATTTTCCCTCTCCCAGTCATTTTTCGAACACATTTTTTTATTGTATCAATCTTTTCTCGTAATCTGGAATGTATGTAGTCAAAATCTGATGTTGTTTCGCTCATTGGTTCTCTGAGTGCTCTGCATAGCGATACTTTAATTTGAACTATCTTGTACTATCGGTTCCGTACTTTCACGATATTTTGCATAACTTGCAGTTGCTAACTTTTTTCCCTTAGTAACTATACTAACAAGAATTTATTCAGATACTACGAACAATAAAACATTATTTGTCAATTTTTTTTTTTAAATATTCCAAAGAATAAAATATCTTTATTTTGTTCTTACAGCATTCATCCTACATCGAAGCAAATATCTTTCCAAATAAATCAGCGGAACTCACTGGTGGATTTATGGAGAGACTGGTTAAAGTTTTGCAAAAGAAATATGACTTAAAGTAATTATAAACAGTTATTTTTCTCAAATAATATTTCAAACAAATTCCTTCATTTCAGTTGTATTAATTAATTTCAAACTTAGTTCAATACAGGGCCATGAAATATTTGATTTAGTTCTGAATTAATTTGCTATGATATAAAAATAGACAATGCAAAATCATTCGCTCACTTGTTGCTTTTTCAGATTATAAAAAAAAAAAAAAAATCCTTCCCCCCAAAAATATATGTACTCTATCGAAAAGTCATCGACAATTTGATACTACTATAAGTAAGCTTAGTCAGAAAAGATTTAAATAGTAAAAAATATTCGATCTAGTAAAAATCGGAAAGGAGTAAAATGTGAGTTTCTTACGTCTTCGCTTTTCTTATTTTAATTGGAATCGGGAAAGTTTTCAAATCTCTTTATTTCATTTTTCCTTTTTCTTTCTAAATTTTTATCCATGGTATACCTTTGTTGTTAATTCAATTAATAATGAAATTTTATAAGTTATGATTTCAATTGGGAAATTCTGTACATTATTGGTGTCTGGTCTTTAGGGTAATTTTTATCTTCAGCTGGGAGAGCTAATGTAGCTATGACAGCGTCATTTAAATCTTTAACTAAACTTCAGATAAACTGTATATATTAACTTTCCTGTCTGCTGATATTATACATTTTTAACCATTTCACATTTTATAATTATCAATTTACTGTATGAACCAAACTAGAAATTTTACTTCAAAACATATTTCACTTTTGTAAATATTTTAATTTTTTTTTTTTACATAAAAAAAGATTAAATGCTAACCCCTTTTTCAAAACTTCTTGCTTTATATGAAATTAAACGATCTTTAAAGTTTTTGTTTTTGGTTTTAATTTATTAGGATAAATTTCTACCTAGCTATTGAGTCGTTCCCATCATTCAAAAGAAACGGCACATGGATTGGATATTTGGGTTTGTTTCACAGACAGGTAAGACAAATCAACTTTAATTTACCTACTTGATTATACAACTTTGTAATCAGAAATATAAAGTATATAAAGTTCAGTTTTGCCACCCACAGCAAGTTCCGCAAACCTTGGAGATGTGACAATGTGACCAATTTGTAAGTACTAGGTCAGTGTAACGGTAGGAACCTTGTCATCATTTTATACAAACATTATAAATCGTAGGACTCTGCTAAATGAGTAATGCTATGTAAAAAAAATCGCAACCTCAGCCGCAAATTGATCCACAACTTATTTCACTCAGTTAACAGTACTACATATAAAAATATACGAATTCTAAATATTTTATAATGCTTTATAAAAAGATAATATTAAATGAATGAATTTTGTCTTTATTTAGAAACTGAATTGCACTATAGTTATGTTGATTTTAAAAATGTTCCTCTTAGCTCGAACAGGATTTGTTGAAAAGTATAGATATAAAAACTGAAATTTAATATTATTTACATAAGATTATATATCAATGTTAATAGATAATGCTAATAATCATTAAAATTTATTAATTAATCTAGGAAGTTGACATCACTTTTTCTCCAGTAGCAATGATTGAATCAAGACTCGATGCTGTAGATTTCAGCAGACCATTTGTGGTAGTTCCATTTCCATTAATTTCTTTGGTTCCTGACTTTCAGTCCAAAACCTTTGTTGTATTTAAGAGCTATCAAACATTGGTAAGAATTAAGATTTCTTTCAAGAAAATAATTTTAAACAATTCTGATCTACACTGGCAAGCAAAAACATCGACTCAACCATATTAACATTTGCTATCAATTATGTCCGAGTGGAATATATGTGTGGCGAACAATTTAACATCATCTGAAATCGTACAAATAGTAGAAATAATTGCAATTTCAGGTATGGTGTGCAAACTGTAACGACCCGGTGCTCGCTACATCTACGTCCATTTTCTACAGTTTTATTTCCTTCACTTTTTATAACAGTGCATTCATAACTATTTTTTTTTGCAGGCATTGGTTTCAGCAATGACTTTGTTTCCTATATAAGGAATCTTCCAGCTGCTTTATAGTACTCCCTCGAGCCTTTCTCCCATCTCGGCTGCACTTTAATTACTTTCCTTCATTTTTACTTTTGCCATCATCTTTTGTTCCTCCGGTCTCCCAGACAGGCCGACGTCTTTTACCTTGAGTGATATCTCTCTGGGGGACAGTGCTTACAAAAACAAACAGTAAAGCAAAACAGTGCGCTAGGAGCATGCGAAAGGGGCGGGAGGTCGATACTTGTTCCTAAAAAAGGAAGGCAGAGTTTGTGCCAACGAAGGCCGCATGGTCCATCTCTAAATGGAACCAGTTAAGGTCTGCTAACAAAGTTAGGCTCAGTAATAATTAGCAGCACAGAGAATTTCATTGCATCTAGTGCTTTCTGCGAGTTCTTCCCCGTTGCGAAATGAGAGGCGATACTTCGCATTACAGAAAACTCCTTGCATCGAGTGAGCGTTCTTCGAATCCTCGGGCATGTGAAGTGCGTTGCTGAAAGTGTGTCGCGGCAGACTGAAACCGACGATCCCATCTAGGCTACCTGCGCCCGGCAGGGGACTGCTCTTCGACTAACCAAGAGTTTAGACTGAACTCTGACCCGCATCACTACTCCCGAAAACTTCCACGGACTGTGACTTCAGGTGAACTCTAATGTGCTGGCATGTAGGAATGCCACAACACTAAGTGCTACATGTATTGCATATTTATGTGTATTTTCTTTTATTTTATTTGATTTTCTTTGGAACTCTGGGATAATGGATACTCCCATTATACTCATCTACTTGTAAATATATATGTTATTCCTTATTAAATCTCGTTCGTATCCCAAACTAGTTATCCCGTACTATCCATTTTGTAATTTACTTATTGAAACTCCTGCGTTGGCCAGCATTAAGGGACCGGCGCTGAGCTAAGTGTTGAATGCCTCAGGCTAGTCCCATCTGCCATCTGACTGATGTTGCCCCTCTGACCCGGCCAGACTGCGTGGAGCCTCCTGCCGTCCCCCTTCGTGGTGGCACGCCCCTTCTTCTCTCTCCCGCTGTTTACAAAGCAATCTTTCTCCCCCAGCTTCACAGCCTCGCACCCGCATATTCTCCCTAAATCCTTCCCTATTTCTTATTCTTTATAAGGTAAATTGGGTCCAGCACTTCTAATTTTCCAAACGATCCACTGTGTGTTTTTCTACTTCTCCTAACCTTCCCCTTACGTGTACGGCCATGAACTACGGCAGGGCGTAGTTAATCGCCAATAAAATTAGGTTGTTCTAAAAATTACTCATCAGTCACATTTCAGAAGTCGACAGGCACACATCTCCTTTAATTAGGTTGCAGCATTACAAACTGGATACACCGCCTGGAGAAGCAGCTCCAGTTGTTGCCTTGTTGGAAGAGGGGCCCATCCAGCGCCCTGTCGCTTGGCAGTTGAACATGAGCCAGTCTCCCGTATCGCGAGTATAGCGGAGGTATCGGACGACTGATTCCTTCTATCGGAAACCAGGTTTAGGCAGACTGCGTTCCACATCGCAGAGATATTCATTGTTTCAACTTTAAATCCGAAATCGCCACCTTACTGGAATTAACATCCAACAGGAACTTCTACGAGCACGAGGAGTGGATGTCAGTGAGTGGACAGTGAGAAGACTGCTGAAAAATTGCGACCTGACACAGAAGAGGCCTACTTCTAGGCTCCTCTTGAAGGCAGCCGATCGACAAGCACAATTTCAATATGCTCAGGATTGGAGCTTAGAGCAATGGAGCAACACTTTGTTTTCCGATGAAAGCAGAATGTGCTTGCACGCCAGCGACAGAAGAGCTCCAGTATACAGAAGGTCTGGAGAACGTTGCGCACAATGCTTTACGGTATCTCCTAACAAGTGAGCTATAGCGGCGGATCCTGCAGGGTGTGGGTTGAGATTTCCTTCGAGATGAAAACAGATCTTGTGGTGGTGTCCGCAAAGGTGGTTGAACGTCAAATGACTACATCAGGGACGTCTTAGGCGACTGTGTGCTCCCGTATGCAGAGTTTGTCAACCAGGACTTTGTGGTAATGCATGACAACCCTAGACCAATATTGCGAGGTACGTCCTTTAGTGTCTAAATGAGATAGGCGTGCCCTCCCTGATCTGGCCTCCGAGCAGAATGGACTTAAATTCCATCGAGCACATGTGGGTTGACATGAAGAGAAGGTTTCGAGCCAGAAGTCCCGCTCCTACCACCCTAACTGAACTACAGGCAGCCATGGTAGAGGATTTCGTAAGGCGAATGGTGCAGAAGATAATACCGTCAAAGACAAACCGTATGGATGCCGTCGTAAGAGCTAAGGGTGGCAACACCAAATACTGATTAGAATAAATTTTGTTTCTTTCTTTTGGAAGCTAACTTTTTTCATTACAATGTTTTCAACAAGTTTTTTGTTCTAGATTCTATAGTAAGGAAAAATTTGTTGTATACTGATTTCTTCTGATACAATTGGAAAGTGTAATTTGTAATCTTTCAAATGATATATATTGTCATTCAAAATAATTTAATAGATAGCAAATATGAATGTTGAGTCGATTTTTTTTTGCTCGGAAGTCTATTACTACTTTATAAATAATATAGAGAAAGAAAATTATTGTATCTATTTTGTTAGGAAAAGAAGATGAATTGACAATATATATATATCCCAATGAGCCATTACGTTATAACCACCTACCTAATACCAACGGGGTCTATGGCCACTCAGCCCGATTCGCAGATGAATTCGATCAGCCTGTGCGCTGTTAATCATTGTCCTGTTCACCACTGTTGTAGCTGCAGGTGGTTTGTCGGACTGTGGTCCTGAGGTCGCTAAGATAATGCACGAAAGTCTCCATCGGCTCTGGCATCATTGAGCTGCGGTCGACACAGCTGGTGCCCATCCTTGCACAACTTTTGATATATACTGACGACAGCGTCAGTGAGCAGCCCACAAGCCGTGCCGTTTCAGAGATACTAGCCATCACAATTTGTTCTTTATCAAACTCTGATAAATCGGCAGCTTTTCCCATTTTGACTCCGAACACACTACTAACAAAAAGCCGGTTTTCCGGTTGTACATACAGCAAAACCTCGTTAAGTCGTCACCCGGATAAGTCGTCACTCCGTTTAAGTCGTCGTTTTCCTTTGGTCCCGCAAAGTCTCATAGACAATAATGTAAAATAACCTTCGTTTACTCGTCACCAAATGTAATTCTACTCCGGATAACTCGTCACCCTCAACTGGTAAAAAGCATCTTTATTCTCAATTTTGCCTGCTATCTTTTCAGCCCCGCCCCTTCACTCTAAGAAAGCCTAGCCTTTGCGGGGAATTTTCACGTGGGAAATTCACTTGGGAAATTACACACTTCTCGCCGCGACTCTTTGTCAAGCCGCTACTGAGTGTTTGTTTCTTGTCTTTCTTGGCCGCTACTGACTTGTGAGTGTGATTTCATTTCATAGCGAGTAAGCTCCGCTATAAGGGCTATTTTTTAATCTTGCAATTTCGTGGTTTGATACATTTGTAACATGTCAGGGAAGCGAAAACTTACCTCGTTATCTTTTAAAGAAAAAAAAAGACTTAATTGCACTTTTTGAAAAATCAAGTGTTTCGAAAATAGCTTTTGCCAAAGAACATCATATTCCCAGGACTACATTAAACGATATTATTTCATTGAAACAAGTAATTGAAGAAGCTGACCGCAAAGACAAAAGAAAGAGAATGAGGAAATCGAGGAGATTTTAGTTCGATGGCTAAAATATGCCAGATCGCAAAATGTGCCGATTTCAGCCATGATTCTCAAAGAAAAAGCCATGGAAATTGCTAAGGAGTTGAACATGGAAGATTTCGGTGGCAGCAATGATTGGCTGGAACATTTCAAAGGCTGACATTGCCTTTCTTTTAAAACGATTTGCGGAGAAGCAGCAGCTGTTGATGGTGATGCTATAGAAGACTGGAAGAACAATGTTCTCAAGGACATTTTATCTAGGTTTGATGCATCAAATATTTTTAATCTGAATGAAACAGGCTTATTTTACCGTCTTTTGCCTGATAAAACTCTATCATTTAAGGGTGAAAAGTGCACTTCTGGAAAAGCAAGCAAACAACGCCTGACACTTCTGCTTGGAGCTAATATGAGTGGAAATGAGAAACTTAAACCACTTGTGATAGGCAAAAGCAAAAAGCCACACTGCTTTAAAAACGTTAGATCCCTGCCAGTTGAATATGAAGCAAATTCAAATGCATGGATGACTACAACGATTTGGGAACGATATATTCGTAAACTGGATTCTCAGTTTTCGCGTCAGAAAAGAAATGTTGCATCATTGTCGATAACTTTACCTCCCACAATTATTTATTTCCAGTAATCAGCACCTTCATCAATCAACACTGTTGGATTATTTTTAAGCAAGTTAAAGAAAATAAAATGTGGTAAATATAAAGTGTTTTTTTTTTTATTTTATTTTCCACTCATTCATTTGCATGTATTGATTTCTGAAAATCTTGTTTTTCTCACCGAATCCTACAGCAATTCATGAAAATATTGTAGTTCAGTGGTTGTTTTTTTTTATCCAAAAATGCCCACTCCGCTTAAGTCGTCACTCCGCTTAAGTCGCCAAAAATGTTTGGTCCCTTGAGTGACGACTTAACGAGGTTTTACTGTATATAGCTCTGTGCCCATTGAGATGTTCGTTCTACAGCCGCACTTATTTTGTTCACCTGGAGGTGGTCATAACGTAATGCTCGTCGGTGTGTATAAGTATGTATATAAAACAGTAACAAGTAAAATAGCGAAAATATTTCAAAGCATTTCATATAAATTTAGTCATCTTGTTAAAGTAATATTTATAAGCCATTGCTTTTCTTTTAAAATTCGAAATTTTTAAGTTGACACTTATTATTGGAAACCTTGTAGTTTTGTATTAATAGCATATAATCCTCTATTGCACAACAAAAAAATTTTTTTGTATATTTTATTTTTACTATAAGTGTAATTAGAAACATTCAAATGCGTTAATAGACTATTTAAAAATTTCTAATCAAATTTACAGTTCAGCAGAGCTTTTCAAGCTGGAATACATAGTCATTCAGATCGAATAATTGATGAGTTATACTTTCAATTTAACAGAAGATTCAATAACTAGTATCACTAAGCTTGGATAAACATTTTGCGAACTTAACTATTAATATTTCATCCAAGTATAAAACAATGCTTATCTCCAGATATTTGTCACACACTAAGATTAATTTGTTGCTTGTGAAAATCAATGCACTTTTACAGTTCACTTCTATATGTTTCTAGATACTTTTATCGGAAAATATCGCACGTAACCATTACGTCACTAAACGATGCTAAATTTATTTGCTGTATTTTTATGATGCAAAATACATTTGCGTTAGCTAATAATTCACGATAATGATGTGAAACACATATTTACTGTATCTAATATTTCACTACATTCGACGCCATGTCTTTATCCAATTCTGGAGTAATACTTCTGCGAATCCTTCTTTCATTCGAGGATTCTGATTCATGGTTGATTTCGAACAGTCCAGAATCGCGTTGCACGATTAGAAAAGTAAACAGAACTTACTTAATCTTCGTTGAATGATATCGGATATGTGTAGAATATTTGTTCTCACCAATTCTCCTTTAAGCCTTTGAAAAATTATACTGTCCGATTACAATCCTATTCGAAACTCAATAATTATGGCGTTCCTTCCATATACGTTAATCATCTTGAGTGTCGGCTAAATCATTGTCTTAAAATCCTTCTGAGTAATTCTGCAAACAAACATTACTGTTATTTTAGTCTTATACTAAAACATTAACTTTAAGAATGTTCACTGCTTTAATTCCATACTTCTATTCTATATTTGAAGTAAATCTACTTAGTTTATTACTCATCGTATTTTGGACATCTTTATCAAGAGAACACTGCCTCCATTTTTCTTTATATCTTCCACAACTCTTCACACTTCTCTCACATCTCGTGAATCACAATCAAAACCAAAACAAACCCTTCATTATTTAGTCTTTACTTCTCATAAAGAAAACTAACTGCATAATAAATGATTGCATATTGCTTCAACTCTAATTTTACAAATAAGGCAAAATTACGAACCTGCTTCCTCCCAACTTATGTGTGATTATTATTTCGCCATCAATATTTAGAAAATGTATTTTACTAAAGAAATTTGAGGTTGAAGCTTTAATATCTTATTTTCAAGATTTCATTAAATTAGAATCCCTATGGTTTATGCATAGAATTTATTGTGAAATTCGAACATCTTCATGGACCTATATAGTTCGGCTATTATAGCATAATTAGTTATGTTATATAGAAGACAACACCATTGAATTGTTTAATGAAGGCGATATTACGATAACGCTTTATAACAGGTATGATGATGACTTTATCCTTGTAGTTGATAAAACAATACCGGAAGGTTTTAAAAATATTAGCCAAACATCAAGGGTAAATTCTGCTGATGATTCCTAATAACGATGAAACAGCTGTTCAGAATTCCTGTTGATGTTTGCTCAATGTGCGAAGGCATATTTGTTGTCCGGTTGTGATGATTTTTTTCTCTATTTATCAATTATTACGGACGTTAAATTTGCTTTTCATTGAAAATGATACATGAGGATATACAATTTGAGATCTAATATGAAAATAATGATAGAATAGCCTTCTTATATCGACTTATTATATATACAGGTACAGAATTAGTCACTACATATCGGAAAGCTAGTTATTCTGGGATTACCCTCAATTATAAAGCCCCGCGAACACCATCCGATTTTGCACCAACTTAGTCGGCCGATTTTGACGTCACGAGTCTGGTCAAATTTGTCAGCCCCGAACACCATCCAACACGCAAATGAAGTCGGCCGTGATATTAGAATCCCATAATGCAATGCGTTTCGTCCAGCAACTGTGGAAAATCCGAAAAAATCGAGGTTTTGAAACCTCTCTGATAAATTCTGCCGCATACAATTACTGCATTTCAGTATAAACTTTATTTATGCATGAAAGAAACTCGCAATACTCTGATATTCATTGTGTACGCGCTTGTCTTCGACTTGAATAGGTGAACTCGTTTTAGACGCCATTTCTTTCCATGGGCGTTACGTTTCATGGGCTGTTCCAACGCTGCCCTGTGATTGGGTAATTCCGAGCGACTTCCAACCATCCTTCAGTGCAGAACCAACTCAAGTCGACGGACTAAAGTTGGTGGCAAGTCGCTGAAAAACTGGCTCAAGACTCTCTCCTACCAACTAGTGACGTCAAAATCGGCCGACTAAGTTGGTGCAAAATCGGATGGTGTTCGCGGGGCTTAATATATATGTGCCACATTCATTCAAATTAAATATAAACAATATGCTTAATTGTGAGAGCATTTCGCTTATGCTCAACAGAGGCTTTATTTAACAATGGAGCTTAACAATGTTTTTAAATTATTAAGAGAAAATCACTTTCCCAGTCGTTTGATAAATAGATGAATTGCACACACTATTAATAGAATTTATAATAATGATTTCGAAAATAGCAAAACGAAGATCAGTGGTTATGTTGCAATGCCATATCACGAAAAACTTTTTCAATCCTGACTAAGTTATTTAAAAAACTTCATATACAAATTACCACCAAAACTAACAGCACCATTGAAAATAAGCATAACAAACCCCAAAAAGAAGATACACTAAGTAGTACCAATGTAATATAAGCACTAAAGTGTCAAAAACATAACTGCATTTACAAGAGCACGGTCGTGCAATCAAAAAAGCAGATAAAAATTACTTAACTGCTAGCTACGTTCAACAAACTGGACATAAAATAGATTTGCAAAATCAGTTGATATTAGATAAAGCAGCAACATTAGTGAGAAGATGTAAAGAATCCATTCACATAACTTTAAACAACAATGCTTTTAATGACATCTTATCCGTCCAAAGAATAGCACAATATAATTTATTAATTATAAATTAGTATTGCTAAATCACTCTTTTTTTCTTTTTTTTCATTCTAAAGTTCTCAATATCCGTTTAGTTATTAAAGATAGTATAATAGTCTATTGAAAAAAATCTGTTGAAAAAAATCTATAAAATATACTGTTACCATGAAATTCAAAGTTTTACTAATTTTTTTTTCTTATCCACACAACTGTTTCATATACCCTCACTTCATTATGGTTTCAACCCTGATGACGAAAATCAAAATCTAATATGATTGGTTTATGACTTGATTTCTTTGTGGCTTAATGTGAGGCTGCTTATTTAAGGAACATGAAGCACATGAAAATATCACCTGACGATGTGGGCAAATTTATGAGCTCGAGAAACCGGTAGTGGTTTTTTTATTGTAAATAACTTTATTTTTAACCTTTTATATGTGTGTTGGCTTTGAAGAACCAATGTAATATAAAAAAACGCACGTTAAATAATTGTACAAGTTAATGTAGGATTGTATTAGGATAAGAACCTACAGATAAAATGCCATGGAATGATCGGTAGTGCTTTACAAATTCTTGTATTTCTTGTATTTCAAAAATTAATAGAGCTTTATGATGAAATAGATCTCCTAAAGTAACTTTAATGACCTGATATACGACCATCTGTGAAAACAAATCTAATGAAACAAGCCTTTTGAAATGAATTTAACTTTCAAAATCATCATCATTGCCATCAGACATGGCAAGTGACGTCAATGTTTCCATTTCCATGACATGTTGAATGTATTCCTTCATTATTTAAGCCGTTTTCTCGAAAATCGTTTAACATTTGTCCAAAAAAGATTTATGATAAGTATTTAAATGTAAATTAATCAAATTATCACGATAAAAGCTGCTTTCAATATAAAGGATTATTTTAACATTTCAGACTTGGCTGATAATTATCATTTTCATTGTTATTCTGGCGACCTTATTAACGATCATCGTTGGAGTCAAATATTGGCTGTCTTTTGAAGATAATGTTAATGGTGAAGGCTTAAAATTTTCAACAGCCGCGTGGTATTTGTTTTGTATATTTATCCTGCAAGGTAAACATTTTTGATTTCATTCACATTAAGCATAATAATGTCGCAATGTTAACGTGCTTTTTAGCAATCAGTATAGGTTCTATTATTATATATCAAATTATATTATTATAATCATAAATAAATAAGACTAAACTTTTTCAGAAGTGAATTTTTCCTTAAATGTTTAGAAAACAAAATACGTTTACAAAATAAAAAATAATAAAAAAAAGGCATTATGAAAATTGATTTAGTTACACACTTTGTAATAAAAATACATGAAATTTGATCCTGAAGGAGGAGTCGGACATGATACTGTATAGATTATTTTTTTTCTTTTAGAGATTTTTCACTCCGGAATGAGATTTTTCTGAGAAATCTCATCCCGGAGATTTTCTCTGAGAAAATCTCATCCTGGAGTGGGAAAATCCCTAAAAAAAAAAGGATCTATAAAATACATGAAATGTAATTAATAAATGATCGAAAAAAAAAGTAAATCAAAATAAATTGACTTTTTTTATTCAGTATCTTTGAAATAATGCAGTTTTGTTTGTTAGTGTTTAATCCTTCAGCACAATTTTTTGTTGTAATATATTTTTTATTTATGAGGACTAGTTTTTTATCAAGAAGTATGCTTAGTTATAAATATGCATAAACAATTTCTCTGACATCCTGAATTTCGCAATGCCATCCAATGAAAGTTATTCTTATCAAGGAGATTTTAAATTGCCTCTATTTCTTTAATAGAAGTTTAAATAGATACTTTGATTCTTGTACAACGTATTAAAATATTGTTTAATTACTTCATTGGATTTAATTTTAAAACTGCCATGTTGATGTCCTGTGAGTAAATTTGCAGTAATAGATAACACACGACTATTATTGTTATTGTTGCTTCCACGTGTTGAGGAATATGAAGAAAGGCAAAGTGAGAAAGGATAAGTCTACTTCTGTACTATATAATTATAAAAGGAATAAATTTCCATTTTTTTTTTTGGCAATTTCAAATAAGTATTTATTCTTATACTGCTACGTAAAGATTATTTTAGAACCAGTGCTTTTAGGCACATAGCACATTCAATAAGAATGTAACAATAAAGAAATTATTACTTTTCCATTGCAAAAGGACTATTTATTACAGAGAAATAACATTATAACTGTCACATATTAATAAATATTAATGCTTCCCCTGGCGGCAATATAAGCTGACATAAGGTGCAGATTGGAGTCAATTAATTGTCTAATGTTGTGCTTACGGCAGATTCTGCCAGATGTTCTGCAATTGTTGGGTTAATTCGATCTCATTCCGTGGCCAATGCAACTGCCTCCCCAGTATATCCCAGACATGCTGGATTAGTGACAGATCTGGGGACCTGGCTTGCAGTTAGATGGTATGAACCCTACGAAGGCATTATGAGGAAGTCTTACTATAAGAGATCTGGCATTATCATGTCGGTAAACAGCCTTGAAGGTGTGAAAGCATAAGCAATACAATTGATCGCAGAACTTCACTTATAGAAAGTATCTTTTAGCAAATCTACAAAAGATAAGGAAATCGATTGTCATAGGAGATGGTTCTCAGTCTATAACACCAGAATGTGGCAGTGTACCAATCCATCACTGCAGCCGGATTGAAAAAATCTAAACCAACTCCGATAAACTCCATAAAATATTACATATTTTCCAGAGAAGGTGAATCGATCATTATATATTAACTATCAAGCATTTTTTAAAAAAAAAAAACATTTTTGGTGGTCCTGATGATGAGAAATCAATGCTGAAAAATAATGATATATCTGAAAAATTTCGAATCTTTTGTAGTGGATTGATAGGAGTAAAAAAAATAATAATTGATTTCTCGATGAAAGCCAGTAGCTCAATAATTCCCGTACAATTTTGCTAGAAAATTTCCGAATCTGATCTTGTGTTTATCCAACATGGCCTTGGAAAATTTATCGGTTTTGGTTTGTTAAAGCTTGAGATTGATGGTATGGAAATCACTGTATTTTGCGGAAAATCAATTTTTGAACAATTTTCTTTAAACAGCTCAAACTAATTTTTATATTTGTTGCTGCTTCAAACCTTTTGGTGTTTACAATATCATGCAATGTTGTTTTTTTTGTCGGCAGAAATGAACTTTACAATTGTAATTTATATATATAAAATAGAAAATGAATAAATATGACATAATTGTTCTGAAACGATAAGAAACAAATAACAAATTAAAAAAAGACATAAAAATCATTTCATAAATGGGAATGAAATTTACAATGTAATTTACTTACAATGTAAGTTTGTGATAGCTAAATGCGATAATGACTGATGAAAGAGAAAATTCGATTGCAATGGCAATGCATTTCATGATTAGTTTATTATGAAATAAGTTTTCTTGTGAAATTAAAATTATGAAATAAAGTAGTCATTTCCACACAGCCACTTTAGTTATCGTCTAGTGCTTCGAACTGTTTTATAATCTTAAAAATTAACTGCAGTTTCTATTCATCATCTTGCTTTAGTTTCTTTTTTAACTTAAATTTTCCATGTCGTCACAATTGTTGCTTATAATTCAATCGTTCTAAGGATCAATTTATATCCAAAATATTTTTGAATGGAATTTGAAGAAATAATCCATTATTCTATGCGTATATACTCTATTGTCATTACGGTGACATCACGATTGACATTTTTATTACTGCAGTATTAATTATATTTGCGTTTAATGCAACACATTGCTTTTTACATATCCAAGGAAACCAATAAATAGCATCAAAACCACAGAGTCAATACTTCCTGAGACCTTATTTGAATCAACTCAATGGCTTTGGGTTTTACAAAGCTTTGTATGAAAACATTAATCAAGATTAACATATCAAACTATCACTGTAGAAACGAATTTGGGAAATTAAAAGCCTTTTCCGATAACACCTCTACATTAGTAATGCAATACACAATTACCTGTTCCATTGCAGCAATTTTTTTCTCGAGTTGCACTTTATCGAATCTGTGTCATAAAACTTTATATCGGCATTGGGCCACATTAGTCAAAATTATTCATTATATGAGGAAAATATCAGTTTCAAAATGTTTAAAATGCCTAAGCCAAACGCCAGAAATAACCATCAGTAACAGAATACACAGAAAATCAATAAACGTTGTTTCAACCTAAACATATAGTCGGTTTCCATTGCAAATATATTTATGAGTTTTTGATTTCTATGAATTAAATATTAAAAATCAAAATATTTAATAATTTAATATTGAAATGTAAAATTCAATCTACTGATTTCTCATTGGTAAATCAGAAAACCTGTTCAAGGAAAGCTCACGAGCTTCTAATGTTTTGAATGTGTTCGTAATCTTTGTTGGCTCTGGTCACCACAACTGTCACAATAATCGGAACTTTCGGTTCAACAATTGTTACAATTTTTTTTTTAAATTCAAAAACTTCGCAATTCAATAATGAATAATAATTTTTATCGAGAATTTTTCGGATATTGTTTCAAAGAATAAATAGAAAGAAATAAAATTACCATTATTCTCAGTTATTTTTTTAATTTACAGTAAGAGTATACATATAACATTTATAGTCGGCCATAGACAGAAACCTCATTATCATTGCTCTTTAATTACTTTTAAATTTATGAAGCAGGTTTTAGAATAAAAAGATATATTAAACTCTGAACATGTTAATTTTTCTTGTCTACATTTCCTATCCTTTGAAGCAAGAAATGTATTTATTTCTAAATAACTAAAATTCACCAAAAAGCACATCAAAAACATCAAAAACATTATCGTATGAATACAAGATAATTTTGTAATTTTTAAGATTATTCATTTCAATAACAAACGAAATGACAATTATCTGATATTCATATAAATGAGCTTGTAATTGATTTCAAATCAATCAAACTGCATAGATACCATAGCCTCCGATTGTTATGAATTGGCATTGTGTTATTGAATTCCTTGGAATGCCAATTCGGTTGGCGTTTGTAATTCATTATAGATTCAATCAAAGGTCGGGCTAAGTAATAAGCATTATTATTATTTTAATTGAAACTCTTTTAGTTCTAATTTAAATTAGAAATATTATTTTTTTTGTACATGGTTTAGTAGAGAAAAGAAAACAGATAAGATTTTTAAGTTAAGTTGTAAAAGCTTTAGTCATATTTCTTATTTTATTTTTAATAAATTAAAATACTTCTAATAAAAAAAATAGTTAAAGAGAATATTATTTATTCATTTCTTATCTTACATTTGTTTTCTATCTAATATTCATAGCATACCTGTAAAAAAAATGTTAAAAAAAAAAAAAAAATTTAACTATTTCCTATCTTCAAAACCTTATCCTCACGTTGTTTTTACAGCTTTTGCCACAAACGTTTTAAAGAGCTTTTAGAGCATTGGTGTACACTACAAATAAGTAACAACAAAGTCGACATCTGTTCACGGGTTTTTAGGGGGCGGGGCTTAGAAGTGGGAGGTGAGCTCGAAGTTGTGACGGGAATAACTACTGTAAATTTTGGGCTTTTAAGCTAAAACTGACTTTCACTTCGGTTGGCTGAATATCAAACTTTGTTATTAAAATATTATTAACAAATACTATTCACAAGTCTCAAGGTGGTTCACCTTTGGGTAATACACTTACCGCAATAGATGCGCGATAGATATATTTCTAAATTGCTTCGATTTTTATTTGACCTTCAAAGCAATTCTAAGCTTTACTTGACATTAGTCCAAGTTATCCTACTTGGACTAATCACCCTATTCTTGGTGATTCCTAAAGGCCCTTTAATATTGACTGAGTCTCTTTCTGAAGAATGTAGCATTTTGTTAATTTTTAATTTCAGATTTAAAGATTTCGGATTTCATGTAACCTTATATCCGAACACTGAAATTTTTAATCTGTAATCTCTTATCTCAGTAAAATCAGTAAAGCTCCGCAGACCGGAGCTCGTATTTTTTCCTCTTCTACAAGTCATAGAGATTCCAACAAGGTATCACAGTTGTCTGGCCAACTTTTAATTTGGGCTGTCATTGTCATTTCATTCGGCCATTTCTACTTCTTGTGAACAGGAACTGCGTCAGATCGGAGTACTGTTTCTCCCCACCTTAACAAATCATAAGCTTTCCAAGAAGGTATGGCTCATCAACAAATAATCCTTTGAGAAAAAAAAAAAACTTTTACTCCACGACGATATTTCGAATGATTTTCTCAAAGATGATTTGTAATATCACTTACTTTTAACGTTGTTTATAAGGTATGGCTCATGTCTGTCCGACTTTTAGTTAGCGCAATACAGGTGGTGATATTTTTTCATTTCGAATATTTCTACTTCCTTTGAGATAGGAAATAAACGCAGAACGGAATTCGTATTTTTTTCAGACTGATTCAGACTGAAATGGAACTGTGTACTGTTTTCAGGAAAAAGTTTTAGTATTGAATCAATTGAACTTCTGATAATCTCAGAATCCTGTTCTGATTTTTTTCTTCTTAGAATGACAATCCCGTTAACAAATATAGAATCAAAAATAAAAAATTCCGTAGCAAAATGAATTTTAATAATCGGATTTTAAACAGTTTCTCAGTTCTTGAATTAAATTATAAAGTAGCAATTCATCAATAATATATATTTTTTACACTTTCATGAAAATACTGTTATTTTTTATCATTTTGAAAGATAACGATGTCTCTCCTAACTTCGAATGCTTGAATTAATGAACGTGATTAAATAGTGGGCATTGGGCAAAATAGTGAGTGCTTCTAACCTGTTGGGGTAAATTTTGCAATTGCGAAACTATTGCACATAGAAGTACTGTAATTGCAAAGCCTCAGAAGCCGGACTTAAAACCCTAAGTTAACGATCTTTTAATCCCAAAGACATTACATTCGTGAATGCCTCTGTGTCTGACATATTTCCCAGCCCAGTAGTTGTAGTAAATAGTAGGAGGCTACTTTCATCAGTTGGACTACATTCATCAGTAAATGAATAGAGCAATATTGCGCATTTACTGCATATTTACTAAGCATCAACAAACTGACACAATAGGATAAAAACTTTGTTGTTACTTTCAGCACCAGATATGCTGAGAATACGGTAGTCAATTTTTAACAGACCAAGTAACAACGAGCGTCTGATAAAAAATAAAATCATTTTTGATTTCTTGAATTTTGCTTACGATTTCTTGAAAATGAATTATAAACTAACATTTCATCATTTATTTATAAATCTAAAACTTTAATGAAAATACTTTTTATTTTTATCACAACATTGGAAGAAATCAAAGTTTCCAAGTTCCGAAGACCGTTACCTTTCATTTTTCTTCTGTGCAGTCTGGCTGCATTAGTCATCACTTCCGGATATCAAGGGCAACTGTATAGTCTCATGGCTTTCCCAGCTTTGGAGGAAGCCATTGATTCCATTTCTGACCTGGAAAGAAGACTTATTGATGGAACAGCAGAGCTTATATTTTCTCGAGAGAATGTATATAAGGAAATTTTTAAAGTAAGTACTAAAGTTATAAAATTTACGATGTGTTATAAAAATTCAATGTATTATTGTTATTCATATTATTATTTTATTTTCATAAAGTAATACAAAGGATCAGGTGGTCCAGAGGAATAGGCTGAGGATGGAGCTGGAGAACCCAGGTAAATTCCCGGCGAAAATGAGAAGTTTTTCTCTCCTTGTTTCTTCTCCAAATGGTTTCTAGTATACACCATTTTTCTGTAAACCGGGTTTTTTTTCCGGGTTTTTCTGTAAACCGGCTGCAGCTTAGTCCAATCACCTGCCCTAAGACGGATATTACACGGATGAAAATTGGGTGGTTCTGTGCAGGATGTTAGCTAGGGATTTCTGGTCTTCGCCTGTTTAACCGGCTTCCCATCAATATATTATGAGTGTATAACAGGACCCAGCAAGAATACATCCAACCAACTGAAAATCACATAAAACTCTCGTTGTTGATAGAAGCTAGTTCTCTTAGCACTTGGCAATTACGTTTTATTTACTAAAATAAATATTGATTTATATAAAAATCATGTATTCAATCCATCGAATAGACGAGAGAATGTTTTTAATTAGTTAAAACAGGAAGCATTTTATTTTTTCATATTTTTCTATTTCTTTGTTTTCAGTTTCGAATTTCTCGTTTAACAAACGGTTATAAGTTTTCAAGATTTCAAGTGCTAGCCGATTCAAATTTTCAGACCGGAATTGAGTTAATAATGTAGCTTTTTCTGGAAGCTTCCACGAAAATATACGGAAAATACGGCCTTTGTTAGTGAAAATTAATTTTGTAGTCAGTAATTTCGTATAAACAGATACAAATCTATTTGACTTAAGTTCTTCAATTCCTATTCGCTATCAAATCAGCCAGCCAACCATCATGAAAATAGAACACGTCCTAAAAACTGCTGGCCAGCAGGAATTCTCAACGCAGAACTACCCAAATTTCACCAGTGTACTGTCGCCAAACTTCATAACAATTATCGAGAAATTGCTGATGGCTATATCTCCAACAGAACATCGAAGGGGCAAATATTTAATGCGGTCATTTCAACTTTTTAGTGCATTGCTTCTGATTTATTGCAATATTTTAACAATAAATCAAAAATAAATATTTAAGGTCAGAATTGATTGTTCAAAAACTTATGTTTATGTTTGTTGTTAGGTATGTAGTTATTCATGTAATAGAAAAACTTCTTACATGGATGGTTTAGAGAAAAATCCAGAAAGTTCAATTCAAGATAAAGATGTTAAATAAAATACTTCATCTCCCAAATTGCATTATATCTCTATTTATAGTAATACATCGTGTGTAGACTGTAATATATATCTCTTATATATATATCTCTATTTAATACAGCAATTTTCGAAAAAGAAGAAGGTTTCTGTTGTGTATATATGTATATGAAAGCAGATTATATTAAAGCGTGGTTTCTTAACCCTATAACCTTTGGTGAACTGAGGAACTTATCCTTAGTCGTTTATCAGAGTGCTTAATCGTCACCTGTCTGTCGAAGACTGCTGGGCGTAAAAAAATTAAAACTTTTTTCTTGCTTCTTCTATTTGATCCTGGATGTACTCTGATATTATACACCTTAATACTTAGCCTAATGAGTCGATTTCTCAAAACGGAGTATCTAAGTTGCTTCGATGGAAGTTACCTAAAACCATTGAACCTTAACTTTACAAGTAAATAAATACATATAGACTTGATACCAAAAGAATAACAATTTATTTACGTGACGAAGTGATTCGTTTACATTTAAATTCTTCTTCTGAAGTTCTTGTCCTTTTATTATATCAACACTTGTATGATACTAACTTTGATACTAACTTAAACATTAACTTAACAGTCTTTACGTTAATATTTATTTATTCAGAGTTCATTTGCATATCATTTTTCCTTTAATGCAAAACCTTTACTTTAAACATTCTTTATTAACTTCTTTCAAGACTTGGGTTGAATAACTAGCATTGACTTTAAACTTCAAAATGTCTCTTTAACTTTAATTCAAAAACTTTGAAAAGAATTGACTTAATTCTTTGAAGAGCCTTTACTTTAAATCAATAACCCTTTTATTTTTCTTTAATAATTATCCTTTTTCATCGTTAAACGAAGTTCTTAACTTCCCGATTAAGTCTTGATTAATTATAATCTTTATCTCTTGATAATTCTTTTGAACCTTACTAAATTTAAATCTTTGATTAATCTTTAGCCTCTAGCTGTAGCAACTTGAATAATCTTTAATCAACTTTAATTGCTTGGACTTGATTAATCTTTAATCGACTTTAATTACTTGTACTTGATTAATCTTTAATCAACTTTAATTACTTGTACTTGATTAATCTTTAATCAACTTTAATTAATTGTACTTGATTAATCTTTAATGCCATTTAAACGCCTTCACGAAGCCTTTTAGGATTCTTGCTAAATGTTGTTCCGTGGTATTAATATGAAAATAGATTAACTTACTTTATTTTCATCCTCGAAAACTTTCATGATTGGAACATCCTATGATATGCCTAATCTATTTATGCCGCGTTACCTAGCGACCGATGAATATCTCCTGGAAAATATTGCAAAGATAGATTAGTACATTTAGCCTTCTAAAAGTAGAAATTCCTATTTCACATTTCAATAAATCTCTCGTAACAAACTCGATGTGAAAATCCTTTTTCCTTCATCGAATGAAATGTGACATTTCCATCGTTGATCTCATAACTTAGTGAAAACAAGCGATCATCCTAAAAGCGTCTGTTCGTGGTGAAATCCGAACGTCTTCTCATCTCAATGGCAGCGTCCATACAATCACTTGAAATTCGTTTGAGTCAGATACTTCGATTGTTGCTTCCAACAATTCGCTCGTGAACAAGATGCATCGCCTTCTGCTCTTGGCTTTTCAATTGTTGTTCAAAACTGGACTTCTATCAATGTGAGTATTCCTTGTGATAATTGCACTTTTTAAATTATATTTTCACAACAGTTTCACATTCTTCAAACCGTTATTACATTGAGGATTAAACAATTAGTTTCTCTACAATAGGAGAGACATAATTTTAATATTATAACAATTGATTATTATTACGTTTACAATTCTACCATGGTAAATAAACAAATGTTTCAGTTCTATCTTTTAAAAACAATATCTAAAAATGCGAGCTACGATTTTAATATTACAACTAGTGTATTTATTGCCCTTTTATCTTCTATAAAGTCATTCTCGGTTTACTGTATCTTGTTTTTAATATTAATATTAATTTGATTTCTTTTTTAATAACATTTTTTTATTTATGTTTTAAATAAAATGTTCACATAATGTTCACATTCCTTTGGACTGTTCTTTTTGATATTGGTATGCTTATTGAGTTCTTAAAATCTGATAAATCTCCGATATTGCAAATCGTCTTAATTGTTTCAATAAGCTATCTTTCTCCTTCTTTATCTAATGTTTAATTATTTCAGCTACTTTTCCATTGGAAACACTTTTAAGTGTGAATAGATTTATTTATCCATCAATATATTCATAGGTTTGTTATTATAAAATCTTATTAATTTACCTAAGTCTTTCATCTCTCTCATTTCGTTATCAATGCAACCGACTACTCTTTCACTTCCAGGCTTGGAATTCGAATCTTTCATAATTATTAAAGCTCGATTGTCTTTCCACCATATTCTTTTATTCTTACATTATTTTATTCATGGAACTCTTCCAACTATTGGTATTGGTGAAATTTCGTTTGGTTGTCTTTAGATCATATTTTTTGATTTTTCTTTATCGCGGTTTTAAGTTTTTAGCGACCTACATGGGAGCTATTGTATTAACGACTGAAATCTATAGCTGTTGCGGTTGTCCTGTCCGTCTATCCGTGTCAGTTCTTTTCCTAACAACTCCCGAACGGAAGGTCTGATCGACGAACTCATTTCACCATCGTGTTCAGAGGCCCTAACAACAATAGGGTATTTTCAGGAGCCAAGCACCCCCCTAGCCCATGTTCGAGATATTTGGCATTTCCGGTATTAGCATAAATATTAGAAATGCAACCATCGAATTTGAGTTGTCAGCTGTAGCTTGATGCCTAAGATTGACTCATATACTAAAGGTTGTCAGTTGAATCCGTATATCTCTCTTTTTTGGAGCTTTTCTTTCCTCCTTTTCTCATTGTCCACATTGTTTTGTTTTTCCTTATTTTCCTAATGTTGTTTTACCTTTTTCCAAACTTTTTTTTTCTGACGTTAATATACTTACCCCCCTTTGTGTTATTATTATTTTTATTTTTTTATTTATTTATTAATTATATTTGTAAAATTTTAAAAATTATTATTTATATAAGGAAGTCAAACAGCAGAGTAAGAATAAGTGCTCTTAACCTTTTAGCAAATAAAACTAACTCGGAAATCTTTTAACACATTTAATAAGGCGACAAAAATTACAATCAGCTTACTGAATTTAAGCTTACAGATAATTCAGTATTTTACTAGAATTAATCAAACTTAGTATCTTTGAATTAAAAGTTCTTTGGTTCTTCGGGCGCAACTTACTTCTGATCAGCAATATAGTTTCTTCCGGTAATCTAACACTTTTACGTTTCTTTGCCTAAGTTTACTGTCACTTGAATTTACAATAGCTCTTCTCTTTCGATGACGACCTAACTTGCATATAGCAATAAAAGTTCTAGAGGTTTTAATATCACTATTTCCTACGCTAGAAACCCTACTAGCAAATGTTCCTCGCTAACTTCTATTTTTAATAACTATTTCACTGAATTCTTTAGATCCTAAACGATTCCCAGTTTCTGTTATCTTGATGCCTAACTTGCTTCTATCGTTCCCGTTTAAATAGCTTAAAATGTTCAAATAAATCTTTGCTTACAGAAACCGTCGAATTCATTTGTCGAACAGCCGTAGATATCTCATACTCTTTCGTCTAACCTTAGTCGTATCAGCATCATATTCCCACACCGTCATTATGTCATTAGGACTATTTATATCTGCTCAGATAGTCAAGCAGCTTTGCATGCTCTGAGCAGTTCTGTTTGCACCTCTCAGCTCGTTGCTGAATGTAGGGAGGCACTATCCTGCCTAGCCAGGACAAATTTGGTTTATCTGTTCTGGGTCCCTGGGCACTTAGGCATTGATGTAAGCGAGAAAGCGGACCTGTTGGCCAAAAGGGGTTCATCTCTGACTCCAATTGGCCCAGAGCCCTTCTTAGGTTTCTCGTTCGATCTAGGCAAACGATTACTAGGAACTGTCCTGGGAAAACAGTTCCATAGGCATTGGATTGCCTCGCATGGTATGAGGCCGGCCAAGTTGTTCATTAAAAGGCCTGACCATCGCCTTGCAATGTCAATCCTAAATTTAGATAGGAAACATTGTAAGATGTTTACAGGAGTTCTCACAGGAAACTGTACTCTTAACAGACACCTAAATATTCTAGGCATTTCCCAAAGCAATTTATG
The DNA here is from genome assembly GCA_023159025.1 of Thereuonema tuberculata. Lineage (NCBI taxonomy): Eukaryota > Metazoa > Arthropoda > Chilopoda > Scutigeromorpha > Scutigeridae > Thereuonema > Thereuonema tuberculata. Next base: position 63,479,819 of record JAFIDM010012231.1, on the reverse strand, counting down.
TAGGAAATGTGGAATGGATCAGGGAACCCCTGAACACATTCTATGCTTCTGTCCAGCTTTAGCTAGGAACAGATGGGAGATCTTTGGTAGAATTCGTCTTACCACTGAAAACATCTCCACTTTTAATATTAAGATCATTTTATCTTTCTGTAAATCTACAGGACTCTTTATGACCATAGAAACTCAACCATATGTTGAAGAATAATCATTGACGTCATCAATGTTTTATGAGGGGACACAATGGACCCAAATATGTGGTCTGAGTGACCAAACGGCAAATAGCCGACCCTCTATATATCCTTATCCTTATCCTTATCATATTCCCATGAAGTCTTCTTCTCCGTATTTAGGGGACCTTGTCTCTAAGTTCAATTTTCTCCTGAACGAATCGAACTTCGATGCCTTGATACTGAAGTTGGGCTTATACTTTCACAGTAGCTTTATCACGACAGCTGAACTGTTCTGGGTGGATCGTGCGATTCTCGTTAGCGGCAGTTATCGTCTTTCTCCTTCGAACATATCTGGATAGGTTTTTCACCTTGTATAAATCCTATCTCCGTGTCGTCAAAGAAGTTCCCGTTAAAACTGTCTCTCCCGGGCAGATCGTGTTTCTGTTCGTGATCCAATCAATTTCCTTGACCTGGTTAGACCTCTTACTTCTTCTTCTGGCAAGTCTGGAATCGTTCCGGCCTTTCACACGGTAGGGCTCCCATTTGTCTCCGACAAATATATATCTTCACTCCTTGATGAGTTACTGAACGATTCAACCAATTCTTTGGTACGTCTGTAGTCAATCCGGCCCTTCTTCTTAGGTTTGATTTTCTCCGTTTTGTCAACGTATCCCTGTAAACTATATTGGTACAGCTTTCCTCGCCTTCGTCTCGGCGATATTCGTCTTAGCGAAATCCTACGGGCGTTCTCACTTTCCTTGTGAGAATAAAAGCTACCTCTCATACGCTTCGTCGGTGAGATGTCGAATTGGACAGCATTTTTCCCTCACATCTATATCTTTCGAGGGACCGAACTCAACTGCTTTCTCCCTCACGTCCTACCCTCACTGAAACAATGCTTCATCCCGTGAGTTAATTCCAAGCAACAGTCAAAACTAATACTTAATCAAGCTCGTGAAAGTCTTATCCATGCGTGCGACAACAATATGGCGACCGCGTTATCAAAACATGAAAAAATGCCTGCCTTCGGTTCTAACTCAATTAAACCAAATGAGAAAATTAAAATTGCTTTTATCGAAAATTTAGGGATAAAATTTTAACACTAGAAATTCAAAATTCGGAATTTCTACAATATTTATTATCCATTTGGGTTTTTTTTTATTTATAAACTTTATACTTTATGAACTTTAGAGGATTTCCTCATTTTCATACAAAAAAAATTAATCTTATTTGCTTGAAATAATTTTTTACGCCTTTCTTTACCCTTACGTTTCGCTATGGAAATGAAAAATATTGAAAGAGAAATGTAATAAAATCAAATGAATGGAAATCAAAAAATGGAAATACAATTGGAATTTTTTTGTAGAATTTGTTTTTCCCTGATTACTATTTTTTTAATAAGTAATTTAAACTACATTTTTTCAGAATTCAAAGACGAAGACTTTTCAAAATATTTGGAAAATTGCAAATAAAAATAAAGAATTAATGAATTATGAAAGTTGTGAAGAAGTTTTGAGCAATTTAAATGGAAACAAAGTAACAGTGATGCGCAATAGGAAAGGGGCTTTAGCATTGGCAAGGAAAATAAATAAAAGTCAAGATATGCTACATTTCTCAAAAGAAGCCCCATTTCAATTTTTAACAGGTGTAACATATCGTCCAGGATTTCCATTTGGTAAAGAAATCGATCAATTGTAAGTAATGCTTCTATTTCTAAATGTCTGAAAATAAATTGTGAATATTTTTGAATTTCAATTTCTATTGAAGAAAGGTATCGTTTCTACAACCGGTAAAAAATCTAAGCAAAGGTAATTTTACGATATAACATTTATTTAAGGTGATTTTCCTTAGTTTTATTCGGGAACAAAATCCTATTGCAAGTTAAATATTCTTTCAATAGTCGACAAATTAATTTTCTACTCGCTATTTTATATTTTGTTAAACTACTTTTTTGAAAAGGTAAGGCTTTGAAAATCATTCAGTCTTTATTTGTACTTATATGTGTTTGATATTGTTATGATATCAGATTACAACTGAACTATCAGTCCAACGTATCTATTTATATCTTAAAACATGCGGAAATGAATTCTAACAATAAACTTCTAGAACAAATATACAGTAGTTTTGAAGTTTGAAATTTTAAAAAAAGTATAACAAGATCGCCAACTATTAAAACACTACGTATAATTAAAATAAAGCACACAATAAAATCACTAAGTACGTTTCGAGTCCCCTTCTTATTCGGACCATTTCTCCCCCCCCCTTCCCAAAATCTAATCTTCCTCTGTTTACGCACTAACGAATCCAACAGAACTAGTAGAAGAATCTCGTCTAATGTAAGGTTTCATGTGGGCAACATAAACAATGTCGGCACAACGTCATTAGGAAATCACTATGTTTAACTTCTCGATATAGTCGTAGCCGACAGAAGCGATGCCGGGTTCTTTCCCAGGTTCGCTGGAACCCGAGGTGCCTAACCGATGGATCGTCATAATATGCAGCAAAGGCTTCATGATACAATGCTTTGGGAAGGACAATCAGCTATGGGTCACTCTCAGAGATAAAACTCTTCTTCAGAAGCAGACCATCTTCCATCGCGGTTAGATTCGGGAAAACTGTCGATGATTTCCCGACAATAAGGATCTTTTTTTTGTGTGTAGCTTGAATTCTGCATCAAGATGGTATTTTCTGATATATAAATGAGTTTTACATCAAATTCCTGCAAACGCAACGTGCCAAACGGCCATTCGGATGCCAAGCAAGCCAGCACAGAGCATGATGGTCAGAGACAACGGTAAAGGGATGCCCAAAAAAGATATGGTCGAAACTCTAATAAGAGTGCCCAAATGACGGCTAAACATTCTAAGGATCTGCTTTCTTAAGCCCGTTTTACATTTACCATTTCACTCGCCATAAATGCAAGCCATAACGCAGGCCATGTCAGGATAGATTGCGAGTGATTAGTGTACCGCTTTACACTTACCATAACGCCTTCCATCACACGGAACATTTACACTTCTCAATTGTCATCATGCCTACGTTTTATTTACGAAAAAAAATAGCATTGAATTATATAAAAACAATTTAGTTAATGCATCGGATAGGTGAAATAATGTTTTTAATTAATTAAAATAGGAAATATTCATGTTTTTTTTCATCGTTTTGTGTTTCTTTGTTTTCAGTTTCGATAAATTATTCAGTCTCGTTAAATCTCGATCAACGACGATATGTTTTCGAGATGTCAATCGCTGTCGATTCAAATTTTCAAGCCGAAATTCTGAAATGATTTTGATTAATAATGTAACATTTTATGAAGCATCCACGAAAACATAAGGAAAAGATGCCCTCCGATCGTGAAATCATTTTTTTAATCGGTAATTTCGAATAAATAGATACAAATCGATTGTACTTCCAAGTTCTACAATTCGTCACCAGGAGCGTTGGTATGACATTGCGCCATCTCGAATGGCGCCATTTCTTCAAAGATAGCGCAGGGGCTATCTATCTCAAAATACTCGCCATGTGTGATTGCGAGGTGATGGCGACCATTATGGCGAGGTTATGGCGAGTGAAATGGTAAATGTAAAACGGGCATAAGGATCTGCTTAATGGATACGCTCATTACTATTCTGAATTTGTGTAAGTGCTGCTCCCAAGCCATACGAGCTTTCATCTGTATGTTAAGAAGGGCCGAGACACTATAGTCCGCAAGAACAGGTGCGGACACTAAATCTTTCTTCAAGAGTTAAAATGATTGTTCTTTGTTAGATAAGTGGGAGGCTTGGCTATCTTGGAGAAATTCTTTACAAATCGTCGATAGTTAGAGCAAAGACCAATAAAACTTCGAACAGCATGGATGTTCATGGGGCCGCAAATTCAGAGACAGTACGGATTTTGTCTAGATGAGGACTCACTCCTTGAGAGTTAATACGACGTCCAAGAATGTTTAAATAGCTGCTGCCAAACTTGTACTTCGCTGGTTTAAGTCCAGCTTCATCTTTGCAGTTTAGAGCTGCTCCAAAACTGGATAGGTAATCATCATAGATATTGAAAAAATAACAACGTCATTTATTTGGATTTCAAATAAACAAGACAAGCACTCCATTTTAATCCAGGCAGAACAAGATTTATCAATGTTTGGAATGTTGCCGGGACATTGCAGAGACTAAATGGCATAAGCTGAGGGAATAGCCCGTCAAGTGTTACAAAGGCTGTCTTTTCACAATCCCTCTCATCAATTTCAATTTGTCAGTACCCAGAAGTCAAATCTGTACTGGAAAAGAAGGAAGACCCTTGTAGTCGGTCAAAGGCAACATGTATTCTGGGCAGTGGATAAACGTCTCTCTTTGTGATCTTGTTCATTTTCAATAGTCTCCACAAAATCTGAAGGTCGCCTCTTTTTCGCGGAAAAGAACAACAGAAAACACCCAGAGGTACTGGAGGGCTTGATCGTTTCATTTTCAAGCTTTTCTTAGACTTCATTTTCTATAGCCTGTCTCCTTATAAGATACTCTGTATGGTAGTTGATAAATTGATAAGGAATCGCCCGTGATTATTCGGTGCTGAATTACATTAGTTCGACCAAAATCGGATGCATTTGAAGCGATCATTTGGAGAAACACTAGCCATTCTCCGTTTCTGTTCAAAGGTGAGGTCATTAAAAAATCATGCGTCTAACATCAGATGTGTTCTTTTGACATCTTCCTGGATATTGACGCTATTTCAGCAGTCAGTCGAACAGGGGTTATATACGCAATCTTCATTCCAGCAGGAAAAAATTGCGGGCAATTTCCGACGTTCATGATCGGTACAGTAACTGAAATTTGATTGTGACCAATCAACAGGTGTGGGGATTAAAGATTTTTCGTTATTAGAACGTCAAGCTTTGGATCCAACATGACACCTGACGATATTAATTGACTTCAATATCAACAGCAGTTCGGGCAGGCAGACGACAATCAGTAGAAATAACAGCAAAAGGTTTTTCAGCTGGATCTGCAGAATCATCTGGTAGTAGTAAGGGTTTAATCCAGAAATCTTTACTATTCTTGCACTCAATCTACACTGCTGGACAATTGCGAAGGACGGATGACACTAGCACCCCTAGCAATCACAACATGAAAGGAACCCACATGTCGACCGTTGGAATAAGTGCAGAACACAGTAAGAAGAGGTGTGCAAATTTTGCATTGCCACGCCGGTGCGTCACCTGACAGTTCTGATAAGAGATTTGAATGATTGTACGCGTGTGGACAGTTGTTGTTCGAAGGGAAAGTTTTACAGTAAAAAGTTAATTGACGAAGTTGAAATTTGCGGCATGTCTTCCCGATATCACTTAGATGATTTTACGCGCGGCCATATTATTGGAGAGATCGAAGAAGGGTGACAAATGTCCGGATGTTGCAGGGAGTTCGGCATCGCCCACATACGCTTTCACGGCTGTGGAAAGCTTTTAGAACAACTGGAATGCGTAGCAGGCGTCACGGAGGAGGTCGTAGTTAGAAGTACGGCGCCTGCAGAAGACATGTACATTGTCCCAATGGCAAAACGAACCGGCACACCACAGCTCATCAAGTGGCAGATGAGTTTCTTGCTGCCACAGGAAAGTGGATCTCCCGAAAAACTGTAGCCAGACGTCTGGGACAAGAAGGACTATACGCCACCAGACCTGTTGTGTTTGTGTGTCCCATTGTCAGACTGCACGGTACCGCTTGTTTGCAATGGTGTGGTGAGCATCGCAAATGGACCGAAGAGGAATGAGCTTCCATATTATTCTCAGATGAGAGTAGATTCAGTCTGTCATCGAATTGTAGACCGCAACTGGTCTGGCGTGAGAGTGGTACTGCGTATAATCTAAGAAATGGACCGACATTCGACTTGCAGTATCATGGTTTGAGCCGGCATCATGATCAATGACCGCATGCCCTTACATGTGGTTGCAACCTGGGACTATGACCGGCCAACGATACATTGATGAAGTTCTACTGCTTTATTTTTGCCTTTTCCGTGGTGCTGTCGGTGATACATTTCTGTTCATGGACGACAACGCACTATGGCCAGCACATTCTCCAGATCTAAACCACATTGAAAACGGTTGGGATGCTTTGGGGAGGCGCCTTGCTGGTCGACAATATCATCCAACAAACAAAACCGCCCTCATCCGTGCACTGACAGGAGTGGGATAACTTGCCTCAACAGCTGCTGGATAATATTGTGCAAAGCATGACACGTCGTGTGGAATGTTGCATTGCGTCCACGGTGGACATAACGCGTACTGACACCGTTCTCAAAGGTGCCTGCTATCGTTCATATGCATTTTCCATTACTCCATACACAGAATCAAATGAATACTTTTGTCCTTTCAGCTGTTTCACATCTTCTGTAATTTCCAGAACAATAAATGATCGCTATTCTAATGTCCGCACAGAGTGGCAACAATAATATATCCTGCTTGGTATCCACCCCCGCGTAATTGCAAGTTGTGATCCGAGCTTAGCAACTATCCAGCAGCGTATATTAATTCCATTAGAAAGTCCCAATCTAGTATCACTTGGTAAGGGCAGTAGCAAAATATGCAAAATTCCCAGGGAAATGTTTTTCCCGCAATTCTAACAGTACATTGTACTCGGGAACGAATTTCTGTACCATCAGCACCTTGCAGTTTTGATCTTATCCAGAGGGTGACTACCTTTTTGAGTTGTTTAGATATCTTATCTAATCACTGAAACAACGGCACCGGTATCTATAACGGCTGTAATAGGAAAAGCGCCCAGAGAAATGTTGATTTTGGTGCTCTTCATAGAACAGACACCAGACAACGTCGGAGGGATTTAAAAATTTTCTTCTGAGCACCTACCTCCATGGTACACTTTACTTCGCTTGACCCCAGATTCTGCTGATTTCGTTGTTAGCTTGGTATCGCCTTATAGTATGTGATTGGGAGTGCCCCGTTCGAACTGTCAGTGTTGGGAGTGGTGGAATTCCCTCTCTTGAGATCAATAAGAAGATATGAAAGGTCTTGGCGGCTGATCTCTATGCATTTGTCTTGGAGTAGGTGCTCAAGCGTTGGTACATTCAGCGGCAATATTGGACGACACGGCCTCAAGAAACGCACCGAAGTATATTGTCCTCAGTGCGCCACTGATCAGTCCTCTTCAGTAACCTTTGAGCAGGCCGCGGAAATACTTGACGAGAAGAAATCGGTTGTACTGGACGTCGATTCCAATTTCGAGACGAGGAGATATACGATGTGGTCCTTTCAGTGGGAACAGTTTGTCTTCTTGACGATGTCCCCTGAGGAATGCGCAGAGCGTCACTATTAAGGAACGCAATCGCCAATCGCAGTTCTTCCTGAATGATGCCTCGTAGATCTTCGGGAACCTGAGGTTGAATGGGTGGCGTCACGTTGATTTCTCCGATAAACATCCGAATGCCACCGAGAGATGCGCCTTGGCCTAGAGCAGCAACTGGCGACACAGGATGGGATCCTTGCCAGACAGCAGTAAACCTCTCTGAACGACGTTTTTCCCTTCCTTTTTCTATCTTCTGTCAGACTTCCAAGACAGCAGCAACAATACGAGTTGGAGTTATCATTAAAACGGAGAAGAACTCCTCTTGCACGCCCCTGATCAAATGTTCCAGCTTACGATCTGCTGACATGGCGTGATCTATTTTACAGCAAAGACGGAGGATGTCCTCATACTATTCGCAAACTGTCTCAGTTGGTTCTTGAATTCATCTCTGGAGAAGTAACTCTCCGGCACGTTTTCGTAGGTGAAAAGCGAAGGTATTAGTAAACGATGTCTTGAATGCATCCCAGGTTAAGAATTCATTTGCATGGTTATCAAACCACGTTCTGGCTGAACCTTGAACGAAGAAATACATGCTGGCTAGTTTGAGAATATCGTCCCACAATTATAACGAGCAACTCGCACTTACTGCTGAATCCAGGCTTCTTGGTCTTCACTACATAAAGAGACGGAAAAACCATATTTGTTGGCGGCGCCATTGGGTTTGTTGTAGAAAGAATCTGGCGATGCACGAACAGGCTGTGTCATTAAACGTGGCGGTTTGTTTGAACGTATAAGTCCCGATATCTTCAACGAAATTCTTACTCATAAGAAGAAGATACTCACTTACGACATCACGTGAGGTCAATGAACCAATAGGATGCTCGGCGATTTATTACGAAGCCAGATTACATAGAGGTGATAGCCATTTATATCTTAAAACATGAGGAAATGACATTTAACAAGAAACTTCTAGAACAATCATACAGTAGTTTGAAAGTTTGAAATTAAAAAAAGTATTTGAAAAACCCATCTGGGAATGAAACCAGGACGTCCGTTCTAGGAGTCCACACACTGAACCTTAGAGCCATCCGGCTCTTCACATTACAAAAACTAAAATTGTGACAATGTATCCCTTCTGAAGTTTCTTGAAACTTGGCCAGCATTCTTGTAAATACCGTATAACGCCGACAAAATTTCCCTATAGAAACATTAGAAAATTAGAATGCCGTAAAAAATTGATCGAATCTATTTGGACGTGCTTTGATTTGCTTAGAATTAATTGAGTTTTATTATTCTTTTCAGAAAATTAAAAATGTGTTCTATGCATATTGATTCAACATTATAACAAAAATAAAACGGAAACTTCTGTATTATTTTCACAATTTTAAAAAACAAAGACAAGTAAAAAACTACATTGCTTTAAGGAAAATAGAGTTAATTTTTTTTCCAGATCGTGTCTGGTTTTTTTTTTGATGATTATTTTATTTAAATGTAATAAAATGCAGTTATGTCAACATTCCATATAATGATAAGTTTAATTTTGTCATTGGCCATTGCAATGAAGTATAAATGTAACAAATAATTAGTTTTCTGTTTTCAGATTACGACTTTATCTTTTTTGGGGGGGTACTATACTACAAATATGAGTGACACGTGTTTCAACTGTGCAAATAAACACCATCTTTTTCTTATTCTTTTTTATCTTAGCTTTCTGTATATTTTTTGTGTGTTTGTTGGTATTGATACTGATCTGAAGACTAAGCTTCCAAAAATCATTTGATAAAAAAGTCTTTTGTTTTGTATTTCTTAAGTATATTGTATGTGATTTTATATGAAATTATACAATTAACACAATTACAACAGCTAATATTTTTTGAATAGCATTCAGCAATGCTTTGAGTGTGGATTAATTCGAAAATGGGTGAATGAATTTTATGATGACCACATTCCAAGTAAAAAGCAAGTCAATCCAGTTGTTCGTTTAGAAGATATACAAGGAGCTTTTTTCTTATATTTCATTGGTATTTCTATATCAGGTATTTCTAAAATGCTTTTTATGAATTTTTAAATTTTTCAATTATTTTGTTTTCCATCAAACCACACAGTAATTTGTGAAGTATCTTAGATTTGTTTAGGCTATTGTTGGCGATATTAATTGCATACTTTCGTTGAGATGCTCTAAAAGTAAATTTTCGTTATCACCGTTTACTGCTCTAGCAGCCTAAAATAAAAAAGAAAATGATACTAGATTTAAGTTTCAACCACCTGATAATGATCCAAATAAATAATCTTTCTAGATTATAATGAATAATGAACTACAATAAAACAAAAAAAATATTAAATAAATTTATTTGATTTATTTAAATCAAATAAATGAATATGTAAGAAATATTAATAATATTAATAATAATAATAATTATTATTATTATTATTATTATTATTACTATTTGTTTTAATGTTTAATATTTTAAATAAATACAGAAACACAATTTTTACCCATAAATGTCGTACTACTACATTCCTATAAGATATCAATTAGCTACTACACTGAATTAATTATACCAACATAAAAACAATGTTGTGTTTGAGAAGAAACCGCAATTAAATTTATTGACTACGTATTTTTTGGATCTTCTTCTTCTTTGGGGCATGGCACCATGGGATACATCATAACACGAATTGCCTATGGTATGCCGTAGCCACGTCCACAATGATGCGTTTCCACCCAGTCCTAACTTGTGCGTGTAGTGTGGCTGTTGGCATGTCATAATTAATATAACGGAGATCTTCTAAAATGTTATCTTTCCACTTTTTTCGTGGTCGTCCTCGTGATTTGCGTCCACTGCCTTGTCGATAATAGATTTGGTGGATTATACGGGTATTATCCATGCGTATAATGTGTCCGAACCATCTAAGCCTGGATTTCAAAATTAATTCTGAGGGTGGTTTTTCTTCTGTTGTTATCCATACCTCTTTGTTAGTCCAGAATAGCCACCATTTTATTTTCATGATTTTTCGTAAACATCTAGAGGTAAAGCTGTTTAGTTTCATTTGGTCTTGCTTTTTTATAGTCCATGTTTCACAGGCGTATAACAGTGTTGGTATTACTGTAGCTCTGAAAACTTTAAGTTTAGTCTCTCTTGATAAGTCATTATTGTTCCACACTGTTTTCTGTAGATTTCCATATGCAGCTGCTGCTAGACTTATACGACGAGTTATTGCAGCACTGCAAGTAGTATCATTCTTAATTAGGCTGCCTACATACAGGGTGTTTCAAAAATACACGGCATAATTTCAGGTATGTATTTCCCACATGTAGACAATCAAAATAGTTCATTACAACATATGTCCGGAAATGCTTCATTTCCGAGTTATGGCCTTCACAACATTGAAAATCACCGGAACGTTTTTCGTTCCGCCGGTCGTTGCCATTACAGAAGATGTTCAAAATGACCACCTCCTGCTTGAATACAGACCTCACATCGATGTCTCAATGACCTGCGAACACGATCCCACACTCCAGGAATGTTGCGTATGTCCTCAGAACGTGCCACAATTCGATTCCGAAGGGATTCCAAATCAGGCACCGGAGACGAATAAACCAATGATTTTAAATGGCCCCACAAGTAGAAATCGAGAGGGTTCAGATCAGGTGAGCGTGGAGGCCAAGCAATTGGGCCACCTCTACCTATCCATCGATCAGGAAACGTTCGATCCAAGTACCGGCGAGCCGTACGACTGAAGTGTGCAGGAGCGCCGTCATGCAAGAAGTGAGCGTGCTGACGATCGATCAGTGGAGTGTCGTCATAAACATGAGGTATGGTGTTTTCCAGGAAGTTTGTGTACGCCTGCCCCGTAAGTCTGTTTACAAGTACATGGGGTCCAACTAATCGATCACCAATGATACCGGCCCACATGTTGAGGGAGAACCGCACCTGGTGATGAGATACAACAGTTGCATTTGGGTTTTCATACGCCCATACATGCTGATTGTGGAAATTTGTTATGCCATCTCGTGTGAACTGTGCTTCATCTGTAAATAATACTAAGGCAGGAAAGTTCGGATTTGCAGCACACTGCTGCAAGAACCACTGACAGAACCTAACTCGTGCAGGGTAATCTGCTGGTGACAGCCCCTGTACACGTTGCAAATGATAAGGATACAATTGATGCTCTTTCAGCAGTCTCCAGACAGTCGTATGGGGAACATTCACTTGCAACGCTAACCTTCGTGTGCTGACAGAAGGAGTTCTGTTCACAGTCTCCAGAATCTCCTCCTGTTCTTCTGGAGTTGTAGACCTTGGTCGTCCCCTTCCCAATCCAGGAGAGTGAAATTTTCCATACTCGCACAGACGGTGATGGAGACTTACAAATGTCTTCCGATCTGGACATTGTCGCTGTGGGTACCTCTCCTGGTACAAACGACGAGCCAGCGCAGCATTGCCGTCTGCCTTACCGTACATGAAGTGCATCTCTGCCAGCTCCTGATTTGTGTACATGACACACAGTCGAACGCCAAACACACCACTGAATTTAACCTTCGCCTCGGAATGATCTGTCAGAGTGCCCTCTTAATGTGTCCTTTGACGGCAACGACCTGCGGAAAGAAAAACGTTCAATGAGACATCGATGTGAGGTCTGTATTCAAGCAGGAGGTGGTCATTTTGAACATCTTCTGTAATGGCAACGACCGGCGGAACGAAAAACGTTCCGGTGATTTTCAATGTTGTGAAGGCCATAACTCGGAAATGAAGCATTTCCGGACATATGTTGTAATGAACTATTTTGATTGTCTACATGTGGGAAATACATACCTGAAATTATGCCGTGTATTTTTGAAACACCCTGTATATGAAGTCACTAGTTTCTTGGATGGATTTTCCATCTATTGCAATTTGGCTGCTGATGGTAGATAGTTTTTTATTTTTTATTTTTTATTTTTTGGATAGAAAATATTATTTAAATCCATATAAAATAATATCAGAAATATTAATGTCTGTGTACCAATGCACACTGGCCAGATAAGCAACTGAATATGTTCACATTCAACGTGAAAATCAACGTTGTTTTCCGAGGCATTGTATAGAAGACTCTCCGATGTGAATTTACTGGCGACTTTATCTCTTGCAGTCAGTTGAGTTACCATTAATAACTTCTTGACGGTATACTCTACGACAGGGATGCCCAAACAGTCGATCGCGATCGACCGGTCGATCGCGAGAGCTTTTGGAGTCGATCGAGGAAATAATTTGGGTATCAATACAAAATAATCTCATTTCTGCGGCGGTCACTCATACGCGACACTTTTAAATAATAATTACTAATTACGGATGCCGAAAATTCTAGTCTACATTAATTGTTTAATAATAAAAGTTTCAATTTAAGTTGAGACCTGTCATTCATTAGCATGCGCACTATATCGAAAGCATTGTTCTCTAGATACACTCGATCCCGTCTCGTTGCGCTCTGATTGGTCAGAATATTCCAGAAGCATCGCAACCGCGTGATGTTCAGGGCACTGATTGGCTAAAATTTTACAGATTCTTCTAGAACTAGTTTTTCATACATAAAACAAATTTATCTCATTCATTATTACTAAGTTATTTTAGAATACTTGTACGTAGAATTTGCAACATGAAATGATTGCGGCGAAAAAAAGTAAAACCAACCATTTTAAAAGTGATTGGGAAGACAAATTCTTTTATCTTTGGCCAAACACACTTATCTTTGGCCATAACAAACGTGTGTTTGCCTTGTTTGTCGAGCATTGCCTAAACGCGGGAACTTAGAAAGGCATTATAAAACCATGCATAAAAATTATGAAAATGATTTTCCGCAAAAGAGTGAGTTAAGAAGACGAAAACTTCAAGATTTGAAATGTAGTTTGAAAGCAGAGCAATCCTTATTCACTAGGCCAGTCAAACAATCAGTAGCTGCAACAATTGCGTCTTTTAAAATTTCCTACCTACTGGCAAAACACAAGAAACCTTTCGAAGATGGAACATTTATTGAAGCGGCAGATGTACTGTTTAATGACTTAAAAAATATAACAGAGATTATAGCTGCTATCAAGGAGGTCCAGTTATCTCGTCCAACTATTACTAGACGTGACGAGATCATGAGCAGTGATTTGGAGACCAAACTGAAAAGTGATATGATGGAATATAAATACGTTTCTTTGCACTTTGATAAGTCCACTGATATGACTGATACTGCCCAGTTATGTATTTTTATTCGAATAGTATTACCTGATATGTCGGCTAAAGAAGAATTGTTGACAATGCTACCACTGAAAGAAAAGAAGATATTTACAATACTTTTCTGAATTTTGTAAAAAAGTGTGTGCTACTTTTTACAACCTCGTGTGCATTACAACAGATGGAGCACCCTCCCTGACTGGCAATAAAAATGGTTTGTTGCATTGTGTCGAGCTAATGATGACTTCCCATCGTTTTTCACATTCTATTGCATCATTCATCAGCAAGTTCAAAAATACTAAATATGAAAGATGCCATGGACACTGCCATGAAAATCGTGAATTCCACCCGTTCGCGAAGCTTGAAAAGACGCTCTTCAAAGTGCAATTGGAAGTTAGCGAGTCTACTGAGCACACTGATGTACTTCTTTATATAGACGTAAGGTGGTTGAGCCGCGGAAAATTTATAAAAAGGTTCTAGGAATTACTACCTGAAATAATTTCTTTTCTAGATGAAAGAGGTGACGACACTGAGATAAATAAAAACGAAAAGTGACTCTTTGATTTAGCTTTCTTATCAGATGTGACAAATTATTTGAATATCATTAACTTGGAGCTACAGGGTAAAAATCAAACCGTTATCGACATGATTAGCGCAATCAACTCTTTTAAGAAATTGAAGTTATTGATTAATCAACCTAACAAAAAGCTCAAAATTTTCCAGCTTTGGAAGTAAGAGCAAGTTCTCACTTAAATTACGATAATTACGAGACAGAACTAAAAACATTCTGAGTGAAAGACGTTTCTCTCATTTCGATAAACTGACGGATATTCTAACTTTCACGACTTATTCATTTTCTTGTGAAGACGTTGAAAAATCTGCTACTGAAATATCGAACACTTTCCATACGGAGATGTCTTCTGTCCAAAATCAGGTATTGCAGATAATGTCAGATATACATCTCAAAGCCAGAGCAACAGATACCAAATTTTGGTCATTGATACCCGAAGACTAATATCCATGTTTGAAACAAATAGCTCTTGGCTTGACTTGAATACATGGTGCTGCGCAGTGCGGAGTTGTTTTTGTGTTTACTGCGACGAGTTTGCGGAAGGATATGAGTATGATGTAATGATGTTATTCGCATTTGATCACTTGACAGCCATTTCACATCGGTTCAATTTTTTTAGAAGTCAATATGGCAGATTCGTTCGAAACACCTGTTGATTTGTGGTTTTTTTTAATTTTTCTTAATTTTTTGCGAAGGAAATAACCATGCTACATTAGATTCCAGGATGGAATACATCAACATTGCATCGTAAATAATAATTTCGCTTTCAGTCATGGTATTAACGAAGATTAAACGAAAATCGTTCCACGCACATGGATTTCAATGAAAGGTAGGCCTAACTGTTTTCATGGGCAGTGTCCTTCTAATACGTTTCATTCGATCATATGCTTCGTAATATTTAATGGTTTACTGTAAGTGGGCCCTTTTAGCAAGGAAAAGGTTTTCGTAGCTCCTTTCAGCAAAAATTTTCGTGTTCTCCATTTCATTCTGCTTGTTTTCTTAAAAATTGATATTTCAGACATCAACTTCCGCTTCCGGTTTTGTTAAAGTAGTTCCCGGGGCGGCCATGTTTAGTTCCGAGGATAAAAAAAAAACAACAACAAGAACCATGTTCTCAAGTTTTACCTAGCTCTTCAGTTAAGAGGATTGTTCGGATCAACTTCCTTGTGCGAATCTGTATTTTCAGAAATGAAAATAATTACATCAAAATATCGCAGTTGGCTTACTGATGAACACCTGTTATCATGCTTGCGGTTGGCGCTCAGTAATTACATGCCATCCTTTGAAAAGCACGTGGATGATAAGCAGCGTCATGCTTCAATATACAGTCAAAATTAGCAATTTCAGGCTCTGTTACAATTATGTAATTAGATACATAGCATATTATGTATATTTTATATCTCTATGTGCAATAAAAGCATTTTTCTTAAGTATGTATGTTTTTTCTTTAGTAGCTATGCCTTAGCCTAGTCCTAATAGTCGGTTGTCGATCGTTTGTCGCCTAAATATTTTGTGGTCGATCGCAGACACTACAAGTCTGAGCACCCCTGCTCTACGATCTTGCAACCAAATGCTCTAATTTGAAAGAATAAATTAACTTGTTTGACCTATGGAAAAGAAGGATGGTTTGTCTGGGAAGTATCTGTCATCGCAGCCCTAGTGATGCGATAGGAAGACGATATTTATAGGAATGAATATATATTGGAAGCCGAAAATGTACTAGTCCACTTAGGCAGGACATAAGATTGTTTGACAATTCTTACGATTTCTCTTCGTAACATCAATGCAGATTTAACATATTCTATGAATCATTCCCTCATCGCGATATTATATATTTGTCTATTCTTCTCAAGCCTTAAGACATCTGTCATTAATCATCAAGCCTCGAAGGCTGCCTAAGATACTTGGATGGTTTTCGAAAACCACGGCATCGTTCATTAATCGACAAATGATTGTTCACCCAGAGGTATCGGATAGCTTTCAGTCCGGACTTGCTTCTGATGTTGTGATATGAGAACCAACTATTTATAATTTAATAACGATATCTCTTAATATTTGTTTCTGGACTTTAATAGCACAGAATATCTGAGATTTTGTTATGCACTATCTTGCCTCTTTCACGTCAATTCTGTAACCATGGTATTTTCAATCAGGGTAATATCCACTCACACACAGATCGCATGTCACTTAGATCTCTCGGTGCTGTTGAAGACTCCATCCTTATACTCAGTAATCGCATATCGGGGATATTGTGCCGACATCAAATACTTCACGGAATATTACAGCAACAAAAAAAGCTTTCATAACTGAATGTAAGTTTTTTACCATATGCTTTATATCAACATTCGTAGCAGAAGTCGTTCTGCGGCAATGTTGTAATCTACATCTTTTCAAGAACAATGTCCGTGGAAACCTTAATTCTAATGGCAGGCATGTTTGGAGATGCTTCGAATGACTTTTTTATCAAAGAGTGTATTAAAAGAAACTTTATATTTTTATTGAAGAGCTTATGGAAACTTGGTTTACTTAATTGCATTTTTGTTTATTTAAATCTTTGCTTTGATTTTAAATATTCTATGAATAAACAGTTATTCTTATGTTATTCGACTTTAGAAAGTAATTTAGTAATTTTTTAACCACTAACTTTTTTTTCTATCATTGTAAGAGTTATTACAATGTAAGAGTGTTCGTTGTGCTAAGATGGACCGAAGTTGTTAGGGCAATGAACAATTTTCTAAATGAAGAAACCTATCTTTCCCAAATCGTTCATTGCATTAGTAACAACATATTCTAAGCATGGCAAGAAGTCCTTGAAAGAACTTGAGGCCACTTTTCTTAAACCGCTGTGTTGTTGGGTTTTTTTTTCTTTGTTTTTTTCTTTTTTTGTAAAGGGTGAAATTTTTAAACTGAGGGTTTTACTGTATAATTACCCTCAATTTGTATAAATGATTAGACAGAGCAATGTACTAACACTGTAATTTTTTTTGTATATCTAATGAATAAAGAATATGAAAATAAAGTTTTCTTTAATGCTTCTTAGAATTATAAATGTTCAAATAAAGTTATTCGAATGTTAATAGAAGGTTCTCTCTCACTTTCAATATTTCGGCAACACATTTCCGGAAACTCTTTGCTACGTGAAATGATACGACTTGTATCGAAAACTCCTTTCGTAGCACTAAAATTTGAAACACACTTTGGAGCACAATTTATCTGAAGCACTTTTATTTATATTGTTAATTGTTGCACACTTGGAGTAGTAATGACTCTTCCATTTCAATGGCGGAAATGGGAATTCAAAAACATAATTCCATCAGGTGGTTTTTCTTCCATTTGCTCTTACTTAAGTTACACTTGCAAATGTTCTGTTTTCTTGAATGGATGAATTTAATGCACTTACTTGAGCTTTTGCGATTAGATGTATATTCCATCCAACACATTGAAGTCGCAACCATATTCTCGGGTTGTCCTTTCAAAACACGGAGAACGGCATTTTTACGTGTCTCACCTTCCTGCATTCTGACTCCATCTGCACACTACGAGTGTCTTGTCTCTAACTCCATATCGAGGCTAATGTCACATCACTTTTGTTTCCGTTTCATTTTAATAAATTTATATAATTACAACAACGTGACGTGCTTACTTAAGTGCTAAATGTTGATATATATTAAATTTAATATGTGGAATATTTGAATTTATTTAGTTGGAGTTTATTTAATAAATAAATAGTTTTTTTTTGTTATGCTTGAAAAGAAAATTTTAGTTTGAGAGTTTTATTTTTCTGCCAATGAAATTGTGTGTGTTGACGTCACACTAGTTGGCATGTGTGCTGGGTCAGTTGGAGAAGTCGATTGGAATCGAGACGACGAGGTTGGTTGGTCTCGAGTGTCACGAGGAATGGAGAGCGGGAATTTTCAATTACGTAAAGTCTCTGCCGAAAGTAAGAAGGAGTAAATAATATGGTTGCAGTGGACGAAACTAAAGTAAGAAATTTTGTATGGATTTCGATAACCTGCCCGCTAAATTAACAGTCAATATTATCTGTGAGAACGGAAAAATTCCCTAAGCAGAACTGATATAAGTAATTAATGATTCCAACATAAAAGTGAAATTATTTTGGCGAATTAGAAGACATTATTCTTCTAATAGTTATATGATATAATAAAGGAAGATTTCTATCGAAAGGCGAGTGAAGAGATTTGCGAAGATAGAAGATTTAAATAAGTTTTCCGAATTGTGATGGGAGAATCCATTCCGAAGAAGGTGACAGGAAGCTGGAACTAAAAACTCTATTGTTTAATTGATGATTAAATCTCTAAGAAGGAACTGAACGGAAGACGATTCGTTTGTACGAAGAAATAAGCATTAGTTTATCGAAAAGAATCGAATTGAATTTGAATTCCAACATTTCTAAGGAACTGAACGTTAGCGGAGTTCGTAATGACTGGAGCGGTCTAAGTTCAGCCAAACGAAGGGTAGAAGAGTTCGAGAATCAGAATACTTGAAGTGCGTTCAAATAATGAACTGGTTTACTTAAAGAATAAAAGTAAAGATGCCTTTCTAGAAGAGAGTGTCGGAATATTCAGAAGAAGGAAATTTTGGAGGGAAAAGTGATCCGAATAAAAGAAGAACTCTTTGCCAATCAAAAGAAGAATTATATTCGTGTAAGTGAATAGGAGATACGATATCACAGAAGAAGTTTAAGTGCTTGCGACGATA
>JAFIDM010012231.1:63436484-63455870 GCA_023159025.1 Thereuonema tuberculata | reverse complement strand
CATGAGATCTCATATCTTTTTAACAGTGAAAGCATTATGACATGTGACTCTTGGCAACTTATTTTACACGAAGTGTTTTGGGTGGGATATAATTATACAGGGATTAAGAATAGTTATGGAAGTCACAGTTTATTAGTAATTTATAGTCAGTTAGGATTATATACTTTGACATTAGAAACCTTTTGATTTATGCTTATGCGCGTAAAGTTTTCATTGATGTTACCCTCAGCAATACATGTAATTGGTTACTACAAAATAACAAATGTGTATTGTAATAATAATACATTTTTAAAGTTTTCATAGCCCTTGTTTCTTTGCTTTGGTGTGCTCTTCTCTGGAAGTATGTGTTTTGCCCCCTACCGGGAGCACTAAAGCACTTTATTATTTATCATTTATTTTTATACAGTTTATAGTAAAATTATATTTGAAGCATTTTTGAAAAAATAATTTTTTTTTTTATTTCAACCACATAAACTATAAGATTTGTATTGGGCAGACAAAATACATTTTTCACTTTCAAAATTTTAATTAAATTCACATTTACAGTTGTCAAAATCAAATCATTTGAAATCAATCAATCGTACGCAATAGGTTCATTAATGATAGGATAAACTTCCATTGTTTAGTAAATGAATAGAAGATCATTGTTTTAGTACATTTCTAGGGAAATTTTATCAAATTCTGGACCTAACTTCTTGTCATGGATCCAAGCTGAAAACATTTCATACGTGTTATAAGTTTGTAAGTTTCTTCTCTGTAAATAAACGTGCCAATTTTCAAAGAGATCCAAGCTTTAAGAAGTTATTAGGGATAGATTCACATATATACACTATTTAATAAATTAAATATTTAAAGTAGACTAAAAGATCATAATTTTAAATTTCTCAGCTGTTCTTCAAACAAAAAATTTCGTATCAAAATTACATCTGTTGTTTCACTATCATAAAAATTATTTGAAATAAGTAACTTAAAGTTGTATCTTTTTCACAAAATAAAACAATATTTTGAATAGATGTGAATTTCAAAAAGGTGGAAAAAAACAAAAAACTTTGTTTACATTGAAAATTGAATCCTTCAGTCATGGCTGTAGCTGAAAAGTCACATCGTTTCAGCAATGCCTGTAAGTTGGAAGAGTTAATTCCCGTTCAGATCAGAGAGTTTTTGTGAATTATGATGTAATTATAAGATTCAACCATTGTAAGATTCGTCCGAATCTTTTCACATCGCCTTTAAAAAAATAATATTTAAATAATAAACTATAAATCTCTAGTAAATCATAAAAAAATGAATTATTGTACTAGTTTTGAGATATCGCACTAGTATTAAGACTACTTTGAATTCAATTTCATCATATTTTGAATCCATTACTTACAGCATTTTTAAACTTAGATACATTTATGAATAAATTAAAATCGTTCGTAAAAAAAATCACACAAAAATATATTCCATAATTACATTTTTCAACTAAAATAAAATAATGTTCAAATAAAAGGTTCCGTATCAAGATCACATTTAATTCACTAGTAAGATTATCATCGATTTTCGTCGTATAAAGGTTATGTCACAAAGGCAGTGAGAGCTCTCTCGTCTTTTGTAATCCCGAAAAGGAGCCGATGTGCAAAATGATCGGCAAATTTGGAGATTAGTTGAAATCTTTCCTCTTTCTGGAGAAGAAATGAAACGGAAGAAATCCAGAATCACTTTTATTAACGTTTCACACTTACAATGCGGAATGATTACCTTATTGATCTAAAATTATTTCCCGAAAGAAATTAACAGAATAATAATGTGAATAAAAGTTTAGTTTAATACATCGTTTCTAAATATTCTGCTCTTAAAGAAATTTGTTCTAAAAGCCGGTCACGTGATTGTGAAGTCAATACTTACCCATTTTTGAAAGTGAGTAAGGTGTTCAAATTGCATCTTACCCACTTGGACATTACATTATTCAAATGGCATCTGTATACTTTCAGAAGTTAAAAGATATAAATATTATATTGAGCAACTGCAAAAATACAAGTGTGACTTCGTCTGAAAAGTTTTATTTCTTTGCAAAAGAAAGTGAAAGAAGAGAGATACCGTTCGCCAAAAAATTCACTTGTTTGTCTGTCATGATCACTCTAATGTATTACAAAGTAATATATATTTCTTATAAATGTTCATGCTATTAAATAATAATGAAATAATTATTTCTTACGATTGACATTTTTATGATTGTCAATGCATTAGATAGAACTGGGATTTATTTAAATTGTTCTTTGATGTGGCTGAAATTATTTTCAGGATGGTTTTAAAATGAAATACTGAAGCATTTATAAGTTTATCGTTACAAATACGTCAAAAACAGCTTAAAAATTATCAGTGATTAAGCGTAGCAAAAAATAATATTGAACATTGCTGTTTCGGAGTGTCCACCACTTACATTTTCGACAATTAGAGAAGTGTTTTATATCGAAAAGATTTAAAATTTTATTTGGTTTTTAAATTTATTTTAATAATTATTTCTAAATTCTTTTACTTTTTGCCATGTTTTGTTTTGATGAATTAAGATTTGTTGTTTGGCAAATTGATTGAATTTAAAAGCTTTTCATTTATTTAATTAATTATTTTTCTTTTAATTGCTAAACTAAATAAAATTATGTAATTTCTATTTTGCTGCATGTAAGAAATTCAACAAAGGCTTTTTATTTCTCTCATTTTATTTACTAAATTTGAAGCGATTCGCTTTTGAAGTATGAAAAATCTATATTTGCATCTGATTTGCGTGACTCAACCGATCCCATCATAGTATAACGAAGGTCTCGCTCAGCAGTAGCCGGTACACTATACGAAGGTTAAGGTTTAGCTCGTTCCTTGGCCTCGCGTTTTAGAAGCCCCAGTGGTCCACGAATTAGTCAAGTTTGATGATGTAATTAAGGTGTTCCGGCGAAAATAATTATATATGATAATATTTACAGTATACTCGGTGTATGTTATACGTGTGTGTTTTTTATTATAATAAAATTTAGAATACATCACAAGTCTTTATCTTTGTTTGCTAAAAGAGTATTGATTACCTTTCAATTTGGATGCTCTTTATTTTGACGGAAACGAAATCTTCATTTCCAACAAAAAAACAAAACAAAAAAAACTAGCAATCATTAGGGAATCTACCATCGGTAAATTCCCTGAATTACCCTTAACAAAGTTGGGCTCTGGCAGAAACATTTCTGAAAATAGAATATAAAAAAATCGGAAAAGTTTGGAGTTGCTATGTGTTGCAAACATAGCAGTTTTAGCATGGAGTCGGACGATCGAGAAAAATGGCGTCAGACCAATCACAGAGCGTTTTCATTTGATGACATCAGAACACCATTTCGGGTCTTTTCGAAGGCCGATTTCTTGAAAAATATCTAAAATTGAGCCGCGATTTTTAGGATGATAAACTTTTGAATGTAGATTAATAGAAATTTAATGTCAAATGTGGTTTTTATTGAAGAGAATTGTTCCCATTGACAAAATATTGCTATCTTTTCATTCAATTTTTAATTTATTTTAATCAATTTTTAAGTTGGATTATCTCTGTCTCTCAATATTCTTAACTGCTTAAATCAGTGTTTCTCAACCTTTTAGTACTTGCGACCCAATTTTCAATCACAACTTTCATCGCGCCCCCCGAAAAAAAAAACCCTCCAAACCTATCTGTTCAACCAAAAAAAAAAAAAACCTCCAAACCTATCTGTTCAACCAAAAAAATAATAAAAAAAAACCTCCAAACCTATCTGTTCAACTAAAAAATAAAAAAAAACAAAAAAAAACAAAAAACAAACCTATCTCTTTAACAGATCTTCGATATGCTCGCGCCCCCCCTAGGGGGGCGCGCCCCACAGGTTGAGAAACGCTGGCTTAAATTATTGTATGACGAAATAGTTTTGATTAATTATTATAAAACAATAGTTAATTGTTACTATTGTTATTGTTATTATTCTTATAAGTATTATTAGTATTATTATTAAAACACTTAGGGTGGAGTGCACCAAGCTTTCGTTAACTTTGATGGTTGGTGCATCAACTGGCATTATCCGTGCACCAACGTTAAATCGCTGATGAGTCGTCAAATTTTAACAGCTGTTAAACCTTTAACGAACGTTGATGCACGGAAAATGCCAGTTGATGCACCAACCATCAACGTTAACGAACCGTCAAAGTTAACGAAATCTTGGTGCACTCCACCCTTAATGCCAAAAGAGATTTTTAAAAACCTATTTCAGTTACAATCTAAGCCAAACTTAATATTAGAAAGTTATGAGTAATCAATGAGTTTATAACATCCTGTAAACATTTTTAATATGCTAATTTGAATTATAAAAAGGGAATTCCGCCATATCATCAAACATAATCATGACCTTCAATGGGATATTCCCTGCCTTATTATATACTGAAGTAGTAAATTAAAAAATTACATATAATTTTTGTCATTTTAAATCATAGATTTACTAATATATTTATTATCCAAATTTATCCATTTCAGTGCTTGTTTTTCTTTGGGAAATTACTAAGAAGACAAGAATTTGAAACCCAGATAATCCCACAAATAATCCCACCTTCTCTTCTGCCAGGATCTTTTTTTTTTTACATTTGCTTTGGAATGAGTTGAGAATTAATAATAAAAGTAAAGCTGAAAAATCAACTTCTTTGTTTTTGTATTTAGCCGAATGGCATTTTTAATCGCCATCTTAATGAAAGCAATATGAGATTTGCCACTGACGTGTGTAAAGTGACATCGTTTTCTCCCAAGTTCGAATTGGAAAACGACAAATGTTCTATCGAGTTTTAGACAAGTTTTCGAGAACATGTAAAGCATCCATAAGCTTGCTTTAATTAACAACATTGTTTCCATTTTCATGTATTTATCTCTTACGTTCCCACTTTAACACCTAATATTAAAAATGCTTATAAACAGCTTAGTTTCATTAAGAAAATAGATGTATTTATATTCAAGATCTGAGTGCAGTAATGTTTGTTTATTAAGAGGACTCTTTAAAACGAATTCGTAAAAAAATAAAATTTTCCATTTATCCTGAATTCCATAACCAAATTTTTTGTATGAACAATGGTGTATTCAGTTTCTAAAGAAAAAGAATTAGTAATTATCATATCAAAAATTGAAAGACAAGGACATTCGTTAAAAATATAAAAACAAAAATTAAACGACATCAGTTCATATCAAAAATTGTAAAAGCTGACAAAGGGAAGTTTGGAATCATTCCCGTAGTTCCCAATAGCACACGATTAAAATAAAAGACAGTGGCCTAATAAGAATGAAAACCTCGACTTAAAACTTTAAGTCTACAAGTATTTATTAAAAAATTGAAAAAAAAGAGGTCTTTAACTTTTATTATGGTCTGCTTTCGAGTAAATTTTAGCCATCAAATTTTAACAATTTTTAAGCCACTTTTAATCGTAGTAATAGCGCCCTTGAAAAAGTCTTCTCTATTTCACTCTATACTAACTCTCTTAAATGTACATATCTCCTGAAATCAAAAATTTGAATTTGATAAGAAAAAATTGAATGGATCATTCTCGACATTATAATTAAAATTAAAAGAGAAATTAGAATGAAAATTAAAATGAAGAAAATTTTCAATTCTGTAAAATATCTACTTGCATTACATAAAGTCCAAAATAAAAAGTAAGAAGAAGCTTGACTGTATAGAGTCTTTTATACTGTCGTAATTCTCAATATAACATGGAAGCAGACTATGCAGTATTGTCTGTTACAGCTTAATAATTAAGCTTATGACGAGGTATTAAAGAATTGATAAAATTAGTTAATAATTTCAGAGTTCCATAGGTAATCTCATTTGAATGATACAAAGACATTCCCAATTTGATGATGAACTGATTGTAGTTTGGTATTTAAGTCGGATGTCTGGATGCTGATTCCAAAAAATTGAGAAGCAGGCTTACAAGGAAACCTCTCGAACCTTACTAATTCAGATTTTAATGAAACTTTGCAGAATGAATCATTAGATTGTGTTTATAAAATGAAATATATCTTAGATGCGGAATCGAGCGGGAAGGACAAATTTTTTGGGGTCAAAAATGATCGAATATAGATCGTTTTACCTCAAAAACACCAGATGGCGCTAATGATTATGTGCTAACATCTACACCTAGTACTTTCCTATACATTTTAATAGCTATGTTAAGTAGCGCCATCTGTTGACTCGTGGTGTAAACTTATTCAAAGTCTTTATTTTTGTTTTAAATTTAAAGTTTCCAAATTCGGAAAGATTCTTATACGTAAATTAGAAAGAATCAGATATAAGAGGAAACCTTCTACATTAGTTACTTATGATGTATAATATATTGATAAATCAATTTCATTTACAACGCTGATCAATTTCATAAGCGTCAAAAACAGACATGTACGTTGAATCTAACGAATTTCAATGCATTTTTATGAATTAAAAGTACTGATGATTTACTTCAATAAAATATTTTGTGCATTGGGTCCTTTTTTAAACAGTCTCCTCTATATTTGATTTGGCATTAATTTTTTCTTTTTAATAGCTTAAAAATGAGAGGTGCGTAGAAGGTTCTATTTGTAGTCAACTGCATATCATTGAGAGCTTATAACTTCCAGTCACAAATCGGTCGGAAGAGTTTATTATTTTAATAAGTATTATTTTTCTCATTTTTTCTTTCTTTTTTTTCGTTTCCTAATACTAAGTTTTTTTTTTTATTTCTTTTCTTTTCTTTATCCTAATATAAAGATAAAGACAGGGAAAAAAATAGTCTTATGTGACTATTTAATTAGTGAAAACAGAAATGTAAGCAAAAATTAAGAGAATACAAACACTTTTAAATTTGAAATATAGCAAAATAAACAAACACATAAATACAGCAAATAAAAGTAAAAAGCTTTGTAGAAATTCAGAATATTTTTGTAATACTTATTAAAAAAAATAACATCCTTTCCACGCATTTGACTCTCAAAATTATAAACTCTCAATGTACTTGACTACTTCAGAAACCTTCTACACACCTCTCATTTTTAAGCTATTAAAAAAAATTAATGCCAAATCAAATATAGAGGAGACTGTTTAAAAAAGGACCCAATGCACAAAATATTTTATTGAAGTAAATCATCAGTACTTTTAATTCATAAAAATGCATTGAAATTCATTAGATTCAATGCACGTGTCTGTTTTTGACGCTTATGAAATTGATCAGCGTCGTAAATGAAATTGATTTATCAATATATTATACATCGTAAGTAACTAATGTAGAAGGTTTCCTCTTATATCTGATTCTTTCTAATTTACGTATAAGAATCTTTCCGAATTTGGAAACTTTAAATTTAAAACAAAAATGAAGACTTTGAATAAGTTTACACCACGAGTCAACAGATGGCGCCACTTAACATAGCTATTAAAATGTATAGGAAAGTACTAGGTATAGATGTTAGCAACAAATCATTAGCGCCATCTGGTGTTTTAGAGGTAAAACGATCTATATTCGATCATTTTTGACCCCAAAAAATTGGTCCTTTCCCGCTCGATTCCGCATCTAAGATATATTTCATTTTATAAACACAATCTAATGATACATTCTGCAAAGTTTCATTAAAATCTGAAATGGTAAGGTTCGAGAGGTTTCCTTGTTAGAGAACAAACTGTATAGTGGTCGTTTACCCAAACTACTAATTAAGGATAATTTCGTTAACATTATGTCATCTAGTAAAATTCTCCTTATCTGAGATTTCCCAAATTCAGATTGTTTTGGTTTCCTTAGAACTCAATAAGGACTAAGCAGATGATTGAAGAAACTTTATTTGTATTAACAACCGTCAATATAATCTGTATAGGATTGGGCTTTCAGCACAGATTGAAAACTTTTTCACTCACAGCAAGTAATGTAACTAAACCCTAATTTTGACATTAGAAGATTGACAATTTTAATAAATAATTAAGAATTTTTGTATAATTTAATTCGTAATAAAGTTTTTTATTATTCTATTGTTATGTTTTATTTCTTCATCTTCGTTTTTACACAACCTCCTAAATAAGTGAATGAAATAATTAGTGAGTGATTAAAAGAAATTTGTTGAACATTTAGAAACAATTAACTTTATTTAAAAATACCGTATCCATAGGTAAGGCAATCACCACCCGGATGATGATGATCAACTTGACTCTATTTATTATTGCAAGTCATCCTACAACTCAACGAGAACATTTTTGATAAAATATTTGTATGATAAAACATTTTCTATTAGTATTTTCGATAGAGTATAGGATTTCGCTGTCAGACATAATACACAATCAGTCTCTTTCTTTAGAATGGAGGTTTGTGCTCTCAAGTAAAAATCTATTTGAAGTCTTTGAAATAAAAATGACTTGTTTCAAATAAAATATATGTAATGTTGTATTCTCCGATTGTATCTATAAGTATTAGGGAAAACTGGAAATAAGAAAAAAACCGGACAAGAACTTTCCCTTTTACTTGTCAAAAACCGATTTATCAGATCGTAAATATATCTAATTAATGATAATCAGTCAACACACATACAGACATAGTGATTGATATGCCTATGAACCTCACCTAGGAAATTAAATTCTAAAATAGAAACAAGTTTCACTTAAAACAATGGACGTGCATTTTTACCTGATTT
This sequence comes from Thereuonema tuberculata, assembly GCA_023159025.1. Taxonomy (NCBI): domain Eukaryota; kingdom Metazoa; phylum Arthropoda; class Chilopoda; order Scutigeromorpha; family Scutigeridae; genus Thereuonema; species Thereuonema tuberculata. The sequence continues at coordinate 63,447,211 of JAFIDM010012231.1, read as the reverse complement.
CTTAAAAATAAAATATCGATATGAGACTAAAATCAGCTAAATTAATATATTAACAGAAACGATAAGTTGTGTATATTGATGTGCAGATCATCAGATCTATTATATCATTGTCAAAAAGAAAGGTTCAGTAACAATGTCGGAAGAAAACAAACAACAGCATAACATGTGAAAATATTCCTAAATATATTTCTTAAGTTCATTAACAATTCCTCTTAGAATTAAAGCACTTGCGTTAAACATATTAGTGTCGATTAAATGTTCACACAGTTCAATATTCTTTTAGGTTATATTTCCCAAAAAAAAACTTCTAAAGTTCACACAAAATATTAAAAGTTCAATTAAATATCGTTGGAAATAAACTCCTCGAAGCTTAATCTTCAACAAATGTTTGATATCTTATTAGTACGAACTTATTACTGCTGTAGTAACAAAATAACTTGATATAGTCCTTGAAGGATAACATCTGTCAAATGCATCTTTACTGTGAATAAATAAACGAAAGTCACTTCAGTTCTTCCATAATCCTATACGGTTCTCTGTAGATACTTTGCATCACCATTAATCCTTGAATAATCATGGATGAATGTTAAAATGTATTCGAGATAGTCTGGATTGATTACTCTAATAGAACCACATAAGTCAGAATTTATCAACTTTAATGTTTTATTTGTTCGTATTTCTCTTATTTTTCTACGATGAATACTAGTAAGTTTTCATCCTTTGCAGCTCTTGCAGAATAAATCTTTCTCTTTTGGGATGCGTAGATGTTCTAATCCTCTCAGAAGATTTTTCTTTGATGAGTTTCATTTTCCAATGGATAAATGTTCTAATCCGTCGTGCCATAATTTGTATTGATTGTGTAATTCTCATTGAAATGAGATTGAACCTTCTTTGTTAAAACACTGCAGTCTACTGCGTATAAATTATTTTTCTTATACAAAATTTCCAAATTCTTCTTTCAACTTCTTCCTTTTCATCTAAGTATATTAAACAAAAACTCCACATCTCCATAACATAGTATTCAAATAGTTTATTTAATAGTTTGCGAATTTTCGGGATGAAAATTATAACGCCATCCCTTCTTCAAGCGAAATAAAAATAAAATATTCTTTGGAATAACTAAAATACAAAATAGTAATGAACATGAAACACGTTGAAACAATATACAATTGTTTTTACAATGAAATAGCATAAATATTCGTTTCATCACTTCACAATTTTTTAATAATAAATCTAATATACTAACAAAATGCTAACACATTAGATCAACCAATTACTTGTTTACAATAATATATTCACATCATTAGAATCAATTAATTTAAACCAATAATCTGACATCCAACAGTCAAAAATTTCAATAATTAAATTCGTCAATATTTACAACTTTTTTTACATCCTTTTTAATTAAATCCTTTACTAGTAGTAGAAGGGTCTACTTTAGTACCTTCATACCTATTAAAATTACTCCCTTTCGTACATTTTATTATGCAACTTTCTAATATCTTTCTAACACATAAATCTCTTTCTTTATACAAGATCTTGACAAAATTGTTAATTACATGTCCCTTCTTTATACAATGCTCTGCTATATCTGACACGTCCTTATTTGCATTTTTTAAGGCATTACACGTGTTCCGACATGCGTTCAGACATAGTTCTTTTTGTCTCTCCTATATAAAATTCCCCACACGTTCTACAATCCACCCTGTACACTATTCCATTTCATATTGCCAATCCCTTTGATTTATTTTTTTACATAACAAATTTTTAATTGTATACTTGTATTTGAAACCAACATCTATATTAAAAGACCTACAAATATTCTTCAAAACCATGCTATTCTCATTAATATATGGAATAAAAACTTTATTTCAGTGGCGGCTCGTGGCTGTGAAGTTAGGTGAAGAGCTAGTAGGAAAATAATTATATTATATAATAATATATATATTATAAATATATTATATATATATAATATATATTACAATAAAAAATATTATAATAATTTCCTTCTTATCTTCATCTTTCCAACGTGAAAATGATGTTTCTAATAAAACAGACACTAAATCATAAACAGCATTCATATTTAAAACAGCTTAGCACTACGAAACCAGCCACTGGAAGAGAATATCGTTCTGTTCCTTCAACTTCACCCGTACAGCAGCGTAGTACAGCACTCTACAGCGGGTGACGTCACGGTTGTCATAGCAACTATCGCCTCGGTTGTCGATCTAAAGCTCCGCCCCTGGGGTTGAGAAACTGGAAACGAGGTCAACTTCACTTGGTCGTTCAGAATCGCACCGCGCTGGGTGCCAGAACTCGACGCGCGGGACTTACAAAATACAAAAATACGTTTCTATTAAAACCAACATACGTGATAAAGAAAATAAAGTTTTTCTTATAATAATTGTTATATTATAAATAAATAATATTAATTTATTACAAATAATTGGTGAAGTGCCACTTCACCTACTTCCCCTGAATAGCCGCCACTGCTTTATTTGTAAATTTTCCAATCTCTTTTATTTTAAAGTATTATAATCATTAATTTGTTTCTTAATGAAACTTTCCGAGTAATCATTTTTCTTCAATATTTTAGTCATATCCTCAATTTTTTTCCAATAAGTATCTTGTTTACTTGTATTCCTATCAATTCTCCTTATAAAATTTTCAACTATATTCTTTTTTATACCAATTCTATGACCCGATCTAAAATTCAAAATATGATCACTCTGACAATCTTTTCTGTAATGTTCCATTATAATCTTATTATTTACATTTATTAATTTTACATCTAAGAAACTTAACTCATTATTTTCAACTCAGTATTCAAATAGTTTATTTAAATTACTGTGCTCACACCAAATACTGATTTGGGACACTTAATATTGTTTTTTTGCTTTGAAAATTTCGTCATTTATTTGTACCAATACAAGTCGTTTAGGCATTAAATTTCATTTAATTCTGATGATTCCTTCATGGTATTGTATTTTTTACAAACAGCAGTATATCTTTCACATAGCCAGCAGTAATATTCATACTGTTCAATCTGGTAACTGAAAGCTTCAACCCAATAAGGTCCTTTGTATCGAAATATATCTTCTAATCGTCCTACAGAAGTTTTATCTTCCGCCATCGGTGTCAATTTGCTTCTATCACATTTCACTATATTGACGCTTCCGAAAACACAATCAAATCACTTGATTTTGCACTATGATTTGTTTCGAACAATGATATCATCTTTGCACCAGTTCTCATAGTTTAAAAAAAAAAAACAATAGCATTCGAAGTAACACGGATAACAATAGTTCATGAATTCTTTTATTACTAAGTTTTGCCACTATTAAAATTTAACTTGATATGACTGTTGCATATTGCCACTATTAAATTTTTACTTAGTAGAAAATATCAGATATTACATAGATATTTTATTTGAATATTAGCATAAACAAACACGAAAAGAAAAACTCACCAATTGTTTTCCAAATCATACGATCTGCGAAGAAACATAATCAACCCTTACTCAAAATGATAGTTTGACAAATACTCTGAAACTGCCTTACAAAACCAAGACAAAATACGTGATCTGCTGAAGGTTTCACGTTCTCAACACCTCATCGAATTGTAGGAAGGACCTAACTTATACATGCATCAAGAGTTTGACCGAATTGTCATTTCATAACAAATAAGTGTAAGATTTCCTACCAAGTAGAAATGGCGTAGCAACGCCTTTGGGGGCCCGGGGCGGGAGTTCCCTTTTTCCACAACCAAAAAAAAAAAACGGAATCTCCAATTTAACAACCAAAAAAAAAAAAAGCCTTGTAAAGGGACTGGTCGGGATAGTTGGGTGGATGGGGATGGGGTGGTCTTCCCCCCTCCGCCCCCCCTTGCTTCGCCACTGATTATAAGTTAGACAATCTCTCTGATTGGAAATACTGTTTATCATTCAAGATTGGGAAACTACCAAAGGGATAAAACAAACTACGTAGAGCCAATTTTATTTTATTTTTATGATTTGTTGCCAACCTATGCTTTAAAGTTGTTTTTTTTTTGTAAATTGAAGTTTTGGGAAGTTCTATTTAAAAATTTCATTTTCATGCCTGGATAAAATGGAATGATCTCACAAAAGATATTATGCTTTTGAATTATCATCCAAATCATTATTTTCTCATATTAGGAGAAGGATATAAATACCTTTAAGTGGCTGTTAATAGTTTGATTAAAGTTGAACATTACTGAACTTAAAAAGTCGATATTTATCGAAATATCAAAACAGTATTGAAATCATAATGAAAACTAAGTTGTAGCCAATTATTGATGCATTAAGATTTGATGAACTAATGATGTATTAGAATAATTTAACGGCTAAAATTTCTAAATTTATCGCAAATCACAAAACTTCAAAAACGATCAATAAAAAAAAAAAAATCGAACGTTTAGTACACTAAATCTAAAACAGAACGTACCGGTATTCATTGATGAAATCTTCCACTTTATTAATGATCATTTAGAATTATTCTAAAAAAGCCTGCAATAATCTATATAAGTTGAGAATATAATTAGCAAGTCGAATGATTTCAATGCTCAATCAAGGAAACTAGAATTTGCTTCCTAGAATAGAACTAAACTGAACCGCAAACTACAATTTTCATTTTAAAAGAAAATAGTTTCAAAACGTTTCCTGCAAATATGAAGCTGTAATTTAATATTCTCGATTTGTATTTAGTCACAGTTAAATTTACTTCGCTTTCAAAAAAGCGCATTTTGAATCTGAAAGTTTACATCAAGGTAATAATTAATGTTATTTCTGTAATAAATAAAATTCTTTTAATTATCGAAAATTTTAAAATATTTTCCCCCTTAAATGCGTAATTGTAGTTCCGATAGTTCAAGTGGTGTATGAACTAAAGAAATTCACTTCAATGCTCGAAGTATGTTGTGCATTTTTCCATGTCTCTTCCATGCGGGTCTTACGTCCAACCAACTGTTTGTTATAGGATCAGACTTTTTTCTAGGAGAATTATAGGTATAGAGAGAAGATATCGAGCTAACAATTCCATCTCAATGAAGTCCTTGTGGTGATGAAAGAAGAGGAACCTCACCTCCTCCAACCCATTGACAACATAAAACTATTATGAGATCCTTTAAGATAATGTTGAAAAATTTTTTAACGTCATCTAAGTCAATTTAATATATTTCAAAATTTTCATTTGTTCTTATCTTCTTTCATTAAAATAATTTCAAAAATAGCGATTTTCTTTAAAATAAACTAGCAAACCTCCAAGTAAACGTTTTAGTGATCAACTGACATTGAAATCTGAGGTCGTTTTCTCAGTCACTGGACCTTTGATCGCGACAGGACTACCTGTATAATGTCTTAAATTTTGGTTATCTAGCCTTACGGCACGTGACTTCCGTTTGACTCACGTCGATGAAGAATAAAATGTAGCAATCCTTCGGAGAAGTAGCGGGCAGAAAAAAAAAACCAATGCTTTTTTTTTTATTTATTTAATGTAAATAAATATTATGTATATAATAGATTTTAGAGCATAATAGGTTTTTCGGCAAAGAATGGCCTAGACACTATAGTTTTTGTTTTGTTTTTAATTTTATTTTGATATTTAATTTCAATATATTTTAATAATTTAGAATTCTTACTGAAACGAAACGTCTGGTTTAATATTAATAGATTTTTATAAATTTTTTGATACCATTATTTATGAACGGAATATTGGATTTACAAAATTAAGTGTATTTATCATTTTTAAAAGCTCTTATGGCATTAAACGCCAGTAAAATAATGGAAAATAATGAAAACATTTTTTCGGTTTTCTGTTGAAGGTCGTGGGTTTTCTCTTTATCCTTTTGTAGAATTGATTATTTATTAGTATATTTTATTAATGGTATTTAGAAAAAAACTCCTTTTTTATTTTCTCTAAAGTTTTTAATTTTGGATAATTGAGTATGCCTTTAGATTACTCATTACTATATTATTATATTTATTGCATGGAGGAGGGGTACTTACTACCTACTCATGAATTTAAACCAAAAATGCATTCAATTATAAAAATGCATAACCTATTATAAAAGCCGAATGGAACCAACTGAACTGGCATCAACATGTTTATTAAAAAGAATTCTTATATGTCCTTTTTGCTGTATAATTTCAAGTATTTTTTTGTACTTTTTTTGGAATAAAATTTCCTTCTTTTACTTCTTTATTATTTAGACTTTCTATGGACCTTCCCAATAACTGCTCTCATTAAAATGTATATATTCTGAATGAAGCAACATTCGCAACTTTCCTTAAATTAATAATTACTTTTTACTTACCATTTGTTAAACACACATGCACAAAGTTAAAATAAGCTTTTGGCAATAAACTGAAATGAAATATCGATTTGTGGGCATTCCAGTTTCTCACACACTTGAACGTTTTAGCACGCTATGGATTTTTGATGAAGAATAATAACTGATAATTCGGCATGATGTCTATTGGTCACGGCAAAAGGCACCGCCTCTTTTTCTTCTTTAACGTTAATGAAGTTGATATCAAAGAAAATAACTTCAACCTGTCAGTTTACTGTCAAACTAAAGAAATCATCGAGGCATCGTTTAATGAAAGCGGTCAAGTAAATGAATTTCTTACAAAGTAAGCTGTACTTGCATATTTTACTGAAATTTCAAGCCTAGGAGAATAATGGTGCTGTTTGAGGAGCTATTCTTGAGCTCCTTAGCCGAAGGTTTGAAATATTCCGTTTAAAAGCCATTTTTAAAAACCTGGTATCACTAACGAGCTCCAGGTAGATAAGGAAATGGCTTTCTTTTGCCTCTTCGCAGTTCGAAAGAAAGGAAAGGCCAAACAGGTTTTTTAATTATCTCTTCATGTTTTATCTATCCTCATTTCTCTGGCTTTTATTATAATAAGTCTGTTTTGATGCAGCTTTTTTTTTTTGCAGCCACAAAACTATTGAAACTACTATATTTCTATGTTTTACAAAACCAAAATAAAGATTAATTTGAGGAAACATGCAGTCGAAGTAGAAATAAAAATAATTAATAATTATAATTAAACTTAGAAATAAAAATAATGTTTATCGTTATTTATCTTACAACGCTATTATTGTTACACACACATATATATATATATACAGCCGGACAGATTTCTGAAATTCAAAAACCCAATATAATTTCAAAAACCTGTTTCTGTGAATGTATCGGCATCCGAATCCACACTCACTTCATTAGCGGCGTCTGGTGTTAAATTTTGAAACTAAGCTAAAATTTGGAAATCACAAAAGCGCATTATTCTGAGAAAATTGCTCTTTTTATTATATTTTTTTTTTTTTTAATTTATATTCTTTTTTTGTATAATTTTCTTTGAAATTTTATACTTTTTTTACTTTTTTTATTTTTATATGTTTTAATACGTTATATGTTAACGAATCTATTTATTATCTCATGATTATCATAAGATTCCTGCATCAAATTTTAATCATATCTTTTTTGCTTTAGTTGTCGTTAGGTATCGTATTTTAATTTATTCAATGTTTCGTGTAGTATTCGTAGTATTAAAGTAAATTAAAATTAAATTAAAGTCACTATATTCTTTAATCCACCATAACCAATGCTATCATATTCTTTAATGCAACATAAACAAACCCACTATATTCTTAAATTCACACCATAACGAAAGTCAATATATTCTTTAATCCACCATAACCAAAGCCAACATATTCTTTAATCCAACACAACCAAAGTCAACATATTCTTTAATCCACCATAACCAACGCGAACATATTCTTTAATCCTTCATAACAAAAGCCAACATATTAAATCCACTATAACCAAAGCCAACGCGTTCTGTAATCCACCATAACCAAAGCCACTATTTTCTGTAATCCACGATAACCAAAGCCAACATATTCTTATAATCCAGGAACTTTTCTCTTCAGCAAATCGTTGATAAAATTTATGTCTGTTTTATGAGATTACCATCAAGCAATTAAGGAGGAATCCATATAATGAAGAAAAATTAGTTTTCCTTAATCGTTTCTTATACTTTAAATGTTTTTATTAACGAAGCAAAATAATATAACTACAATTTCTGAACTTTTTTTCAAATTATAAAATGGCGAAATGACCTATTTTCCTAAAAATTCTTATAAAAATTAAATATTTAATTTAATTAAACATCAATTGGTAAGACTAAGTTGTTTACTAAGTGACATCCTTGAACAGTTGTTTTGAATCTGATATGGCGATCATCAGCTAGGAAGCGAATTTTTTGTTGTTTATTTAAATTTTGCAGGCTTCACATTGATTCCTACTATAATTATTATAAAGTGCATGGATAAATGCAAGCTTATGATATTGCTTTGCATAAAACTAAAATTTTGTTAATTAACTTAATAAATTAATTAAAATTTTGAAAAATAATATCTGAAAAAATTTTTAAAAAACTTGCATTAATAAAATTATTCGAATGAAAAACTCCCAATGCAAATTGGTCAAAGCTAAATGGTAATGGTGGTTTTGGAGGTAAATAGACCTTTTTCTTCTATCGACAACATAGTGGAGTCACTTTGCACTTTTAAATTTCTTACATTCAACATATATTTTACAGCATTTTTTACATATCAAATTGAGTAATTCGATGCGAATTTTAACTTGTCGGCAGTATATTTACCTACATTAGAAACAAAACTGTTGATACAATTTATAATGGGCCGTGAGGGTAAGGAATTATTTTCATTACTGTTAAACAATAAACAAATTGTTTAAAATTAAGGGTTTCGTTAAAAAACTTTATTTTAAATACCTTTTATAAAAATGTAGAGACGCTTTAACAGAAGCAACTTGTCTTTCGAAAGCGAAACAACATTTTAAATAATGCTATAGCGTCGTAAACTTAAATATATTCTTTTTTGAATAAAAATGCACTTTAAAATGATATTTCATCGTTTATTTAATAAGAACAGATAAAAATACAAAGAAAGATTTATATTTTAATAAAAATAAACAATATATTACAATAAAAAACATAAAAATTTGTCAACTTCTCATATATTATTTCTCAAAGGTATTTTTTTTTTATTCCCCTTAATCTATATTACTAAAATCTTTTATTTCTCTGTCTGTCTGTCTGTCTGTGTGTCTGTCTGTCCGGCGCAGTTTTCTGTGAGAATGAAAAATAGAAAGAATTTTTTCAATGAAACATCCGCGACAGGAATCGAAACTGCAACCTTCTGATCCGAAGTCAGACATCTTACCCATTAGGCCATGGGAACTACAACTCTGTTTATATTGCTTTTTTGACTTATCTGTCAAAACTGAACTGACACTGAAAAGTAACATTTGTAATTAAAAAGAAAGTCAAAAAAGAAAGACGCAGTACGTCATTAGGTAGAATACTGAGAAATCAGTATTTGTAATTTAAAACCCACTGAAAAGTATCAATTATCACTCTAAAGAATATTCACATTCAATTTCTTGCGAATAATTTCGTATACAAGCTATGATCTTCATTTATCATCTATATCAACTAACGTCCATCTGAAATCTCTTCTTCAAATATCTATATCGAACAATCTGATGGCCTAGCTAATAGATATAGATAATTTTCACTATTTGTAACTTAAAAACCACTGTAAAGTATTAATGGAAATAAAAAAAAGAGACTCAAGAAAGAAAGAAGCACTATTTCTATTAAGTAGAATACTGAAAGCTGACTATTTGTAGCTCAAAAGCGACTGAAAATTGTATCTATATTACGAAAATCTTTTATTTCTCTTTCGGTCTGGTGCAATTATTGTAATTTACAAAAATAGAAATAATTTCTACAAGTTATCTACTGGAATCCAACATGCAACCTTCTGCTCCGAAGTTAGACGTCTTAGGCATTAGACCACAAGGATTACATTCTAATCTCTATAAAAAATAAAAATATATCATAGATATATGATTCACACGCTGATTGTAAAAGCAGTCGTGAATTGAGAGAATATATACATCAAAAATTAAAATAAAAAAAAACTTAAAAAAAATTTTAGTTTTATTTTACTTGATGTAATTTGTGTGTGTGTGTTTTTTTAATAAATAACAAATTGTTTCCCGTTACATACGCGAGGCTTCCGGAGCGAAGCGACGGGTAGCCGACTAGTACTTCATCAAAATCAATATTTCAGATATCATTTTGAAGATTGATCTGTTCATTTATTTATTGCAGCATTACCATTCGGTGACTGATCAAGATACCATGCGAATTATTCGAACGGCTCAACTAGTTTTTCTAATTTTTCGTTGCATCTGATCAATAGATAATGTATGTTTTTAGTAACAATCCTGATTATTCAAGTCTACATTGAACATTTCGTTGTATTGTATAATATTTAATATAACTATAGAATTGTTCTTGTATGATTTTGTAATATTCAAATTTTTATTCTCTCGTAATTGCTTATTTTTCAATAACAGAAATGTTACTGTTACTCTTACCCCTTTGCATTTTTGATGAGCTATTCTGCCCACCATCGATCTAATTTTTTTCTTCTTCGCGCATTTCACATATACTAAGGGTCATTTCAGAAATGCTAATTATATCAATTGGATCATATCTTTATCTTCATTATCATTTAAAATTCCAAACAAATAAAAACTTCATCAACATGTCTTCAATATTTTTATTTAAAATTCCAAACAAATACAAACTTCATCAACATGTCTTCAAT
>JAFIDM010012231.1:63421444-63436084 GCA_023159025.1 Thereuonema tuberculata | reverse complement strand
ATTGAAGACATGTTGATGAAGTTTGTATTTGTTTGGAATTTTAAATATCAATTGGATATTTTTTAACATTATATGAATTTGCAATTGTAAACAGATAATTGGCAATTGGAATCATTAATTATAGACCCTATTTAATGGGCTATTCCATTTTCCCAAAGATAGTGTGAGCAATTTCTTAATGTCTTTCTTTCGAAACATTAAAAATTCGAAAATCTTTGATTGCAGTTATATTGAGAATTAACATATAATCCTGCTTACTGATAATTTCTGAAAGTTATAAAGTAATAAAATAAACTTTTTAAATGTATCAAAAACCAAGTTTTCTTAGTTTGGTTATTAATTATTTAAATGTTTAAATATCCAGTGTTGTATTTTTCTTGTTATTTTGATAAGGAATTTTTAAATTTAACAGTTTACGAATGAGTTTGTACCTTAAGCATGAAACGTTAAATATAATGGGTGCTCCTATAGTAGCTAATGTTTTATTAATATTTATGAAATTAAGGCTAAACCGCAGAATACGGTACCAGCATTCACCGTCTTCTTAAGGATACATAGCTCAGTGCCGCTTTGTAGTTCCGCCTCCACGCATACAAATTACATGTTTTTAACACCACGTTATTTTCATACCAAGTGTTTTCTTTCTTTTTTTTCACTGCGTGGCTTTTTCTTCTTCGTTCCTTTTGGAATACGACTTTGACACTTCGAGGTGTTTCTGTTAACACCATGTTAAAATGAATGATAGTGAAAGGTTGACTTCGGGTTTGTGTGATATTCAAAATAAGGTAAACTTTTTTTTAATACCTTTCATAACAATTTCCTCTAAAAAAAATTAGCCATCAAATATTTTTGCGTCGTATGAGGTCAAGCTGTTGTCGCCCACCGACGACAGCGCTAGACCGAATTTCTGTAATGATTCGCTGTAGATTAGATAAGTCAGGCTCCATCCACTACAGGATGTGTATATTGATAACTTTTAAAAACATTTTCTTCCATTCCAAATTTACCCTTTTCAAAATAGCGCTAACACAACCATTACGTCACCAATAACCCGCCATTTAGAATATAGTGCAAACCCATTGTAAAAAATATACAATAAATATATATATAATTGCAATAAGTAATATACTAGTTCGGAAATCACTGCTTCTATTTAAAGAGCTATCCTAACTCTTGATTATTATTTCCACATGAAAATGAATTTCACTTCTGTAAATCAGCAGAGTAATTGGACCATCTAACTAAAACTAGATGCTTGTTCTGTAATACTTCACTATCGTAAACACAATAATTACACAACTAGTAAAACCTTTATATATTTAATGAACAACTATTGTATTTAGATAACTTGATAACTTTAAGTTTACAAGCTTGATAATTCTTCTTAAACAAATTAATCAATGTCTCTTGAAAACGTGTCCTTAGCTTCACTATATTGCTAAACACTGATGAACGGGATTCTACACTAACAGTTGAATGCAGGAAACAGTCAAAGTTCACAAAATTCACTTGACGGCGACTTTAGCAACACGCACTTTAAAGTTCTGGAAACATTAATACCAGCATTCCATTGAAAACGCACAAAATGCCGATTTCCATTAATGCTAATGCTGATGAATTGATACTCTAGGCCAGGGTTTCTCAACCTTTTTTTACCCATGGACCATTTTTCCCTTCTTTTTTTTTGGTGGACCCCCTCATAGCTAAAAAATAAAGGGATTATATTAATAATCAACGAAATAGTAAATGATTATGCTCTATTTTGAATAAAAACTAATTTAATGCAAATAAATTATTCTGCAGTGGTAAATAATATATATTCTACACACTGGTAAATAATTCGTAATAAACCATTTTAAAATAAGTGTGATTCAATGAGATCCTGTGGACCCCCGAACAATATTACATGGACCCCGGTTGAGAACTCCTGCTCTAGGCTATCTTCTCAATTCCTTTATTCTCAGCATATGAATTCACAAATTATCTTCTCGTTTACGATCCTGACACTTAAATAAAGGAAAGCGCTATGAAAAATTCCACTTACGAATTTTCACTGATTTGTTCTACTAATTCGCTCCGGAATTTCATGTGCTGATTGTCCTTTATTTCTAGTCGATTTCTGTATCCATCATTGTATCCTTATATCCTAATGATGGCATTGGTATCCAGTTCATTGCGATATCTTGTAAGCGTTGAACTTGATTCAATTCGTCCCCGGCACAAATAGCTTTCATATTCCACAGTCACTATGTTGCCATCACTCGACGATTGAAGTAGATCGCCGAAATGTGTCAAATAAAACGAGCATCGTTTCCTTATAAACTTTCCGATAGGTCCTTCATATTGTTATGGGCCTATCTCTTCGTCGCTGCCGCCGCAGACTATTAATCCCAGAGATGTCGCATTTCACACCTCCGTTCCAAGAGACTTCTCGATCCGAACTCCGTCAGACACACTGGAAAAATACGCTTCTCAGCACGATGTGACATCACGCATCTGGTGCAACAATTAAGTTGATAAACAAAAATGCTCGCGGATGTCACGAAGCATCTCCGTTCCAACAATGCATTGTCCGTGTTCCTCGACATGCAAAAAAAGCTGACTTTCGATGGCCTATTACCGTAATCTTCGTTTCACTGAAATTAATTATAAGTCTACGCTTTTCAATAGTTTATTTAAGTAAGATTTGTGAAAGCATGTTAATGGAAATTAAAAATTGATATGTTAAACAATGTTCTATGGGCAACTCAGGGCAGACCCAAAATGAAACTTAACAATAAAGAACAATAAGGAATAATAAAAGAGTAGAATGAATCTTAATAAAAGTATAACGTGCATTAATAAAATTATTGAAATAAAAAACTGAGACAATGCACATTTCAAAATACGTATTATACATTAAAAACTTACAAACAGGAGTTTTCATCCTTCTTTGTGAAGGTCGTTGTCAACTGAAATTACAAGATTCATAAGACAATTTATACAATTTGGTAAATTAAACAACAACAGAGACGACGGTTTAGAAATTCAACCAGAAAATGTCACTTACGAAGACGAGGCTTTTCTTGGATGAACATTTCACCAATATAATCAAACTTGAGTGTTACCAATAAGATCACGTTTGGCAACTGCCAATGCAAGAGGACTACATTTAGGACCAACCACGATTAGAAGTTTAAGTTACAAATTGTAAAAATTGTCTTGAACCCTTTAATTAGTTCACACAGAAGACAATTTTCAGAGGGACTAGGTGTAAGTGGGCTGTTATGGTACTACTTAACAAGTCAACACAGAAAATAAATTATAAAAATGTTGAAGACTAAGCCTAAGGTATTCTTTCTAAGAAGAATGAAGAAAAGGAAGTTTTTTTACCACAGAACGCCGGAGTGTGTGAATGTTAATGTGGCGAGAGGAACAGAAGTCTCGGAACTAGTCCTTCTGGCCAGTTGATTGCTTGTTGCCGCTGAGGGTAGATGGAAAAGAATTCCAGCTGGCCGAGTCCAACTCTGCAGGCGCTGAGGGGAGGGAATACTTTGGGCACTAGCCGAATCCTAATAGTCCATTGACCGCACAGCACTGAGTTGAAAACGACCTTCGTAAAGAAGGGCGAAAGCTCCGGTTTGTAAGTTTTTAATGTGTAAAAGGCTAAATTTTTTTAAATGTGCATTGTCTGAGTTTTTTATTCCAATTAAAAATTGATATATATATTTTCGAAACTTAAAACTTCGAAAGTTTTTAAACATAGTTACCTTTAATATATACTGAGGTGCCAAAAAAAAGTGATATCGTCTAATATCGATTAGGTCCTCCTAGGGTCTGGATAACGGCAGTAATACGATGTGGCATGGCGCAGCTTAGCCGCAGCTGCTTTTGCGCCATAAAACACCAACCAACCAACCAACGATGTGGCATGCACTTCATTAGAGCTCTAAAGTATTACAGAGACAGTGCACACCAATGCAGTACAGAGCGTTCTACTACGTTTCGTTACTTCTCTTGTGATTAATTCCTGGCAGTGACTGCAAATTGAAGTGTACACCATTTGTGTTCGATTAATACTAGAAAAACATGACGCAAAATCAGTGGAATGTTTCTCCGGTCATAATCGCGTGACTGCGGTTTTGTGCGGTGTTGCGTTGTTCTGTTGAGGGAGGCCGTACCTGTCACAATAAATGCAGGACATGAATGGGTGCAAATGATCGTCAACGGTGATAACGTGCAGATGTGAGGAATCCAGAGTCGCCCATCGGTCCGAAACATAAGAAACCGCTAATCGTCGAACCAGACTACACGTTTCCAGTCAGTCAGAGTCCAGTGGCGGTATTCCCGAGCTCAGCTGAGTAAAAGCCCTTGTGTTGTGTGATAAGCAATGGCACCAGAGTAATTTGTCGGCTCTTGAATCCTACAGAAAACAGGGAACGTTGCACCGTTTGAATGCTGATGTTAAAACCTTGATGCTAGAACTCTTGAGTCGTGCTGTTATTTGCAGCAATGTTGCACATGGGCTGGATATTATAATATTATACGCCAGACCGCTATCCGCCTTTTTGAGATTTTTTTTCAGCCCACAAGTCTCGCACGCTGCTTGTTTTCCATGATTTCATGTAGTTCTGATACAATTTCGTCGTAAATTCCGAAATAGTGACCTATCTCTTTCAAAGTCGCATAAGTTCTGAGGAGCAGCCATAAGAGTTTGAGATTTACAACGATATCTGCCGTTTTATGTAAGTCGTTTGGGTACGATTTCATTAATGACAAGTGCCTGATGTCTTGAAATGGACATGGTAGTGCCTTCCCATTTTTCCATTAAACTCTAAAACTTTTAAACAAAACATTAAGTTTTCAGAAGTCTATGCGTAGAGGCTTGTTCGAATGTCAAAATGAATTTGTAACCTTCAATTGCTTAAAAGATTCAGGTTAAAATGTCTCTTATACAGGACATCTCTTAACTTTCGGTAAGCTCTCATCGATCGCACTAGATATACGAAGTTGGATCGGAAGACCAGCCATCGTCCCTTTCACTTCTTTCTTTTTGATTTTTTTTGTTTTGTTTTGTTTAGTCATGAACCTATAGGATAGAAAGTTTAATGAACTACAGGTTCATAATGGATAATAATGAATCTAGGAAAAAACCTAGAATAAAGTCAGAAACACATACATTAATATCACTTCAGTAATTCATATACACATAGAATTGACATTATATTTAATGTTTTGAATATGTTTTTGATTTTTTTGTTATTTTTTTAGGCTTTTGAAAGACTCCTTATATCCGCGGTTTCTCTGTCTGTGGACACATATCCACAATGCTTCACAACGGCTTCTGTTAGCTCAGTTGTAGGTGGCCTAAATGTTGAATATTGTAAGTGTCCTGTTAGCTCAGTAAGTTCGAGTACCGTGCTAATAACGCGAAGGTCGTGGGTTCAATCCCCTTGGGCATTTTTAAAAAAAAATTTTTTAAATCATTATTAGGAATTCAGTGTATTAAATGGTTTGAGTTAAGAATGACGATTATTCCATGTAAATGGTAAGATAGCATGGGGTCTCAAACATACTCTTGCAAGCATTTTCTAGGCCACCCCGGCGCAGTCTATTCTAAAGTAAAGGTGACTCAGAAGCCGTTGCACTCTGATTGGTTTACTAAACGCTATCCCTACCTTGTTTCTATTTATTTCTGTAAAACAATTTGTGAACGCATATATCGTAGATTGCAATATATGAATATGACTTCTCATGTGGTAAGCTAAATTTTTTTTTGGAATTACAGCCAAAGCACTATTTAACATATAATCGCAATCGAATATTTAATATTAGAAAATTGCAACGTGAACATTGGCTTTAACAAAGTTATTTAAAAACAACCAGAGATGTTATTGCTTGATTTTACGTGTGTAGAAAAGTTTATATTGAAGAGGCTAAACACACACATATTACTAAACATTTAACTTTATAATTTAAAATACATACGTTTCGGCTAGTCGAAATTACAAGCCTTTTTCAATGTAACTTAAGACAATTAAAGAAACAAATCCTTTTATAAAGCTTATAAAAGTAAAAAGAACAATCATGGGTTTTTTTGTCACCCTTGATTGAACCCCCGTAGCTTCAGGAGCTGATCCCATCAGAAGGCTAACATCAATGTACCAATCAGCAGCTGGACGAGTGTCCTCTCTGATAATGGAAACGAACTAATTTTGTAAATAACATCAAAAGAAGACATATGGTTCAGAACTGTGATGAACAATTTAAAGTCGATATTATACAATCAAACAAAATTCATTATAATTTTTCTCTTTTCTTTTTCTAATAATTCCAATTTTACGCAATTTTCAATTTCATTAATATCCAACAGCAAAATAATATTTTTTTTTATATATATGAAATAGAATAGATTTAATTTTTGTTTCTTTCGAAATCCAATAAGTTTTCTCTCTCTTTTTTTTTTTTTTTTTTTTAACTTTTACTCATAAAACACACATCATTTGAAATTCACTTCAAGTTCAACCATTGTAAACCTGAAATAGTAAAGAAAGGTACCCAATATGTAAATACATAAATAAACACATTAAATTACTACACTGTTAACAATGTTGAGTAGGAACGCTATTAATATTAAATTTATTGAAAGAGTTGGTCTCTAAATTTTTATACGAAATCCATATTGATATATTTCTCTAACTGAAATTTGGTCGTTGTAACTGTTCTTGGATGTAAGGATTAACACAGACTCCATGCACTTTCGGAGATTAGTGTCCATGGACCGTCCGAGGATTGAAGGATTTTGGAGGTCGATGGAATGTCCTGTTTCTACCGTATGGGAGAAAGTTTTATAAGACAGATCTCTTCGTTGAATGGCGCGACGATGGTGAGCTAGAGGCTCATCCAACTTCCGGCCCATTTCTCCGACGTATTGACAGTCATGTTGTTGGCACGGAATCGAATATATCACTTTTTTTCTGATGCAGGATTAGGCTTTTTTATTCCACTCCTCTTGATTACGGCCGTCGAATATTTATTTGGAGATGTGAGAAAGATGTCGTCCTTTTTAGAAAATGTTTAACAATGATTTAAAGTTATGTTTAAAAGCGATCTATGATGATCCTCAATATGATATTAATGAAGCATCAAAGAAAAAAATTTCCATGTATATTTCCATAGATTTCCACCCTATTGTGTTTCCTATTGTTAAACATTGGGAAACACAATAGGATGGTAATCTATGGAAATATACGTGGGATTTTTTTTCTGTGATGCTTCATTAATATCATATTGAGGATCATCATAAAATCGCTTTTAAACGTAACTTAAAGTTCTTTTGTATGAACCATAATGGGTAAGAGTTCTCTAAGAATAAATTACGCAGATAAGCTGTTCAACGTAAATGACATCCCAGTTTCATGGCTCCAAACTCAGGCACTCTCTAATTTAAGTCCTTTAGGACTTAAATTTAATTGGTTTCACCCCCCCTAAGATTCATAACATCCTCGCCCAAATTGAGAGAGCCTTACCCATGAATGTTAAAGATAAAGAGGAAATTAGTAATTTCAGAAGGAAGATTGGTAATGCTATTAAAAAAACAATTAATCATAATCCTTATATGGTCAACCCATTACAACTAGAAGGGGTGAACCAAAGAAGTAAAATGGATAATATAATAATCACGCCCGCAGATAAAGACGGTAACCCCGTAATATTGGACTCATTCACGTACAATAAAATGACACAGAAGTTCCTCCAAAATCAGATAGGGATAATCTTCTTTTTATTTCAATATAAACAGAGATGTTATTTTAATTAAAAAATAGAAAACTTCGAAAACACTCGCTAAAGGTAGTTAGGAATGATAAGACGAATCACCAGTGCCTTAATTATTTAGAGTTATCAAAACACTCATAAAAATTATTTATAGTTTTGAAATTTAAAATCTCAAATTTACTACTAAATTTATCGATCCAAATTATTTTGCTTTCAGTATTAATTTTTCGGCTAAACCGGAGAAGAGGATACCAGCCAATCGGTTCGGAAGGTTCGGAAGGATACGTGGCTCGGGGCCGTTTTTCACTTGCTTCATCGCTGAGCGATAAATAGATATCTGTGTCTCAACACCACGTTTTTTTCGTTCATTTCGAGTACGGCTTTCGTGGGCCCCGGTGTGTTTTTTTGACACTGCCAAAATGAATGGTTTGAAGGGTTGTCTGCGGGTAAATGTGATTTTATTTATCTTGGACAGTTTACAGATGGATATAGAAAGATGTCATTGATTTTTGTCTGAATGTTGGTTTCATTGCTAAGGAATATAAGTGTGCCAAGTGTGGAGAGAGCATGTGTTTGACTGAAAGGCAGGATAACGATGACGGGTATAACTGGGTGTGCCGTGTGAAAGTTACGGATATACAGAAACATAAGGTAAGCGCTTCTTTTAATAATTTCCATACCAATTTCGTGTATTTGATAATTATTTCCGTTTCAAAGTGTCAGGTCCTTTAGGACCGAGCTATTATTGCCATTAATTAGCCTAAGAAACAACTTTCATGCTAATGAGGTCTGAAGGACGGAATCGTCGATTCCGATAAGCTGTAGGTTAGAGAAGTTAGGTCTTCTCAGCTGTAGAATGTATGTTTTGGTAAATTTCGAAAAAAATTTGGCCCTTTCAAATTTTTTTCCGATTCATTAGTCTTCCAAAAAGATTTGATGACGTCAACTTCTGGTTCGGACTTCCGAAAATAGTTTGAAAGCGGCCATTACAACTTTAAAAAAAAATCCTCGAAGGCTTGTACCCTCATCTCCGGTTTCACCCGTCTTTTCCCACATTTTCTTTTGTATAATCTCAATCCATCACATTAGATACATTGTAGTCTGGATATATTTCATCGCCCCTCCACCTCTTTGATATCTTGGTTATATCTTGTTTCAATCTTGAACCTTGTTCCTCACTCACTGCACCTTCATTTTTTGGGAAATGGTCCAAATAGGAAACGATGAAGTCTTATTTTGCATCCTAAATCTCTGCAATTTTCTAGGGAGTTTTATTAACAATGCAACACTTTTAACGTGAGTAGTTATTAGTTTTAAAAGTCAATAAAAAGCAACACACCAAAAATATAAATTAAAAAAAAAATATTTAAAAATGAAATTACAGCAACGTTTTGGCCCAGTCCAGCGGGGCATTGACAAGTAAAATAACAAGAGCTAGAGGAGATTATATCCAAAGCTTTAACCAATGGGATGACGTCACATTTCCACGCATCAACGGCCAAAGATGCAAATAAGGCGAGACCATTATCAAGGGAAGTGCTTGTGAACTTCACCAGGAGAACTTGAAACAGGAAATGCCGCATCTAAGAAAACGCACACATACACACACCAATTTAACCAAAAATTTAACCGATGCCCCTGCGCCGCCACATGCAGCGCTGTTAAATAGTTTACATCTCTATTTCGAATGGCCAAGGAGTGTTAATATACCCGAATATTAAGAAGCTGCCCTTATAAAGCACACTCAGTTTCATATTGATAAACTTTATCCTTACCACAGATTGTCCAGTCATTAGAGACAAAAAAAGGTGTTTTGGTGCATAAGGTTGAGGAGTTTTGAAACCATTTTTTCAAAATGGCGGCGCGAGCGGTGGTCGCTCGAGGTCGCAAACTTAGCGTTATACTTAGGGCACCAAAGTCTACACTTCTGCCAAGTTTCAAAACTCCTCAACCTTTTGCACCCAAAAAGTACCTAATGACTGGACTAAGATGCGGAATACGAGGTGTGTCTAAAAAGTTCGGTGAATGTTACAAGAAAAAAAATCCAGATGATTCATAGAAATTACCTTTATTGGCCTTCGAAGTATTCTCCATTCTTTACAACACCCTTTTGACAACGTTCATGAAGCTTCTGAAAATTGTTGGAAAAGTCTTGTTTGGGAACCGACTTTAGTGCTGATGTCACACGGTCCTGAATCTCGTCCTCAAAACGTGATTCCTTCATTATCTCTTTCAAGCGAGGAAACAATTGAAAGTTAGCAGGAGGAAGATCGGGGGAATGCGGAGGGTGATTCAAAGCAGTAACACCACGCTCACCCAAGAACTAACGCAGATAGATCGCAGAGTGCGCTGGCGCGTTGTCGTGCAGCAAAATTCACTTCCAGTTTCGCGAAGTGAAACTGTCGTCAGACTCACCGGATGCGCTTCAACAAACGTTTCAGAACTTTCATGTAGAATGCGGCAGTCACGGTTTGACCGACAGGAATAAATTTCTCATTCCTTATCTTTGTCGAAAAATGTGATCAACTTTGTCTTGATCTTGGATTTTGGTAGGCGGTTATTTTTGGGTCGCAGCGAAGAAGGTGACCGCCACTCCATTGATTACTTTTTCCATTGTTTACGTTTTCCATTGATTGGGCGTCAAACTGGTAAATCGAAGTCTCGTTCCCTGTGACAATGAAACCCAGACAGGACAGATCATGGTCACACGTAGTAATTAAATCTCCACAAGCTTCCATACGTCTTACTTTTTGATCATTTATCAGGTTGTGTGGCACAAATCTTGAACAAATCTTGTGCTTACACAAATCTTAATGGATGATGATTCGCACTTTGTTTTTGCTAACGCCCACTTCTTCACAGTTAGTCGCCGTTGTTTTGCAACCATGCTTCGCACACACTGGATCATGTCGGAAGTTCTGATTGTCGATGGTCGACCTGAACGCGGCTGGTTTTCCAACGATTCCTTGCAAAAGCATTTAAACCTATCGAAAACAGATTTTCTGATTAGAGCGTCCTTCCCGTACACTTTGATCAATATTTCATGCGTCTCCGTTGCCGTTTGGAAAGATCGAAGAAAAGTGGCAAATAACAGATGTTGCCAGGGAGTTCGGCATCGCCCACAGAGTTGTTTCACGGCTATGGAAAGCATTTCCAACACCTGGAATGTGTAGCAGGCGTCGCGGCGGAGGTCGTATTAGAAGTACGACGCCTGCAGAAGACAGGTAGCCAATATTGCCCTAACGGCAAAACGGAACTGGCGCGCCACAGCTCAGCAAGTGGTAAATGAGTTTCTTGTTGCCACAGGAAAGCGGATCTCCCTAAAAGCTGTAGCCAGACGTTTGGGACAAAGAGGACTATACGCCCGCAGACCTGTTATGTGTGTCCCATTGTCCAGATTGCAACCTACCGCCCGTTTGGAATGGTGGCGTGAGCAACATAGTTGGACCAAAGAGCAATGGACTTCCGTTCTATTCTCAGGTGAGAGTAGGTTCAGTCTGTCATCGGATTGTAGACACCAACTGGTCTGATGTGAGAGAGGTACTGCATTTCGTCCAGAAAGTATCCAGGAAAGCGACCGACATTCGACTTGCATTATCATGGTTTGGGCCGGCAATATGATCATTGGCCGCAAGACCGTACATGTGGTTGCAACTGGGATTGCAACTGGGACTATGACCGGCCAACGATATATAGTTTAAGTTCTACTGCCTCATGTTCGCCTTTTCCGTGGTGCTGTCGGGATAGAATTCTGTTCATGGACGACAACGCACCGTGTCATCGAACACTCGCTGTTTAGGATTGTCTAGACAGCGAGGGTATTCAACGCCTTATAAGGCCAGCACGTTCTCCAGATCTAAAACCTCATTCAAAATGTTTGGGATGCTTTGGGGAGGCGCCTTGCTAGTCGACAATATCCTCCAAATAACAAAACCACTCTCATCAGTGCACTGACAGAGGAGTGGGATAACTTGCCTCAACAGCTGCAAGATAATGTTGTGCAAAGCATGACACATCATGGAAAGTTGCATCGCCCTCTATAGTGGACGTAACCCGTACTGGCACCTGCTGTCGTTCATATGCATTTTTCCATTTCTCCATATACAGCATCAAATGAACACTTGTCCTTTCAGCTGTTTCACAACCTTCTATATTTTCCAGAACAATAAATGACCTTTACTCTAATGTCCGAAAAGTGTGGCAACAATATTGTATCCTGCTGGGTTTCCACCCTCACGTAATGTTATGTTACATCGGAATTTGTGATCCGCCCTTAGCATTTGTCAAGCAGTGTACATATGAGAAGATTCCTGCTTTTTATTAAAATTAAAGTTAGTGTACCTTAAAATACTTATTATTTCTTAATTTTTCAGGATTCCAAATAAAATGTGTATTTATTGCAATATTCAGCTCAATTAGGTTAAGCTAAAGTTTTATGAAGCATTGAATTATCAATACGACTACAACGCTGCATAGAAGTATCACGTAATCACATCAAAATAGCTTAGGATCATTTAAGAAATTCTGCCATTCTCCTAAACTTTAAATAAATAGTTAAGAAAAACTAGACCAAAACAAACGTAGTTATAAATGTTCATAGTATTTCCTATCATTTCTTAATATATACATAAATCTTATTTTATTTTATTTTTGAACAGATTAATAAAAAGCCAACACACATATTAAAATTTAAAAATATTTTAAACACATTAAAAATGCTACATGTTTCGAGTAGCTTGCTACTCATTAACGAGTGAAGTGAAACCGAATGCAAGCGGGATTTATACATTGCAATTCAAAGTTAAAGGAAGGTTATCAGGTGACTTGGTAGGGTGGCCTCTTGTGGCAAGAATTAGAACTTGAGCTTGGAAGGCGTCATGTCACCGGAATAGCTGTCTGTAGGGGAGGTCCGGATGTCTGTACTTAAGTGAGGGTTAATGCCTTCCAGGAATAAAAAACCGAAGTTGACGAGCAAGACGAGAAGCGTGAAACAGCATCTGTAAAAAAAAAAAAAAATTATTATTATTAATCCCAATTATAAAGAGAAAAGACAATGGGGAGAATCCCGCAAGAAAATCTGCGTCTTTATCTTTTTTGTTGAAGGCCTTGTATTGTTTATGCCTTATATGAAAGGAGTTCCTTAGCTGAACAGCCGGTTTACAGTTTTTTAGCAAACGTGACAAATGTGTGATTAATTATATCAGGAAAGTTTCACGAAATCTTTTCCAAGACTCACTCATATCTACTGATTTTGCTGAAAAATTGAAGGATGAATACCTAAAAGTCCCCGTACTTTTGCCAAAAGTGCATAAAAATAAGAATGGGTCCGGTCTTTTTCCAGTCAGGCCTATCGTTAATTGCAAATTCTCAGCCATTTCCTTGCTTTCCCAGCTCATTTGTGACAAATTATTAAAATTTAAAATTAAGTCCAAATTCTCGGTAATCAATAGTAAAGAATTCATAAAGAAAATCAGGTCACTTCCTTATACATATCAATATGAATTTTTTTCTTTAGATGTTGAATTACTTTACACTTCAGTCTCATTTGATTTAATTTGTAAAACTTTTCAGGTCTTTCGTTCCCAATATAATCATATAACGGCACCAGTTGTTTCAAAAGTGTTGCAACTTATTGAAGCATTATTCAAAATCCAATTTTTTGAATTTAATAGATTATTTTTCAGACAAACAGCTGGGCTTTTTATGGGTCTCTCCATCTCGGCCATCATAGCGGAGTACTGCATGATTTATATTGAAGAAACAGCGTTTCACATCTTCAATGAATGTGATCTACACATCCCATCTACTGTCGTTATGTCGACGATCTTGTATTTTATACTGATGGATGTATTCCCTTAGGCATCAGGGACATCTTTGACGGCATTCACACTAACATCAAGTTTAAAATTGAAACCGAGAATAATAAGGCCATTATTCATCATGATGTGATGATTGAACGTAGGAACGCCCAGTTCTCCACTCAAGTTTACAGGAAGCCGTCGTCATGTAATCTAACTTTAAATTATGAATCCCATTGTCCTTTATCCTTTAAGATCAATATCATTCATATGGCTGTAATTAGAGCTTTCGTCATTTCTAGTTCTAATGATTTGTTTGAAGCGGAATTAAAAAACATACGGAACATTCTTTGTGCTAACAATTATCCGCGAGTTTAAATTAAGGTTTTACGTGTACTGCTCATAATTATTAAATCAATATCAAAGCCTGTACACCTGAATATTTCACTAACTTGTTTAATACAATAAAGATACACACGACCAAGGTTTCAGTTACTTATGAACCGTAACTATTTTCAAGTGATTAATACAAAAGAAAAGTCGGTTTTTATAACGATTATACAAAATAATAAACCAATGAAACAGCAATGTGATCCTTGCGTCCCTGTAGCGGGGTGCTGACATCTCATTAGCATGCATCATGGAAGCTTGGGGAACCTTGTGGACAGAATTTGAACTAAAGATGTAAACAGTTCCACGTGTTGATTCTTGACATTAAGCTTTTCGGATCCAGCAGAAAAGGAATACAATCTCCAATGGAACTCTGAAATTAAAAAATTAAAAATAAAAAGATTAAAATAAAGATATGTACAATAAAAATCTTGTTAAAAATTATTGGTGGTTTATCTCAAGACATGTTTGAGATTTTTTGAAATTTTTTTTTGAACCCATAGTCAGCTATGTGTGGCGCGGAAAGGCGATCATTGTAGGCTTCGATCATTGTTGTGATGAAATATGATTCAATACATCTTCTTTTGAAAAGTTGCTCACATTTTCCAAGAATGATGGGATGCACGATATCGATATGATGTCTAAATGTAACGGAGTGCTGGTAGGTAAGGTAATCTTTGTTCCTATTAGTGATGGC
>JAFIDM010012231.1:63381566-63401444 GCA_023159025.1 Thereuonema tuberculata | reverse complement strand
TTATTTTCCTTTCAATTTATAGTTTAGAAAAATTAATGGCAATTTCTTTTCAACTCATTCACAGAATATGTTCATAGCAATTCCATTTTAAAGTTCTCTATTATTTTTGTTAATATTAAAAATATCAATTCTTTTCTGATATCGACATTTCACTTGTCCTTTGGAAGAGAATTTAACACAAGAATGTAATGCAGTACAGTATGGAATGGATTAAACCGTAGGGCTTTCCAGAAGAGGGAATAATCTGGGAAAAATCCTCGACCTCATCTATGGTTAAAATAGGTCCTCTAGCCCGTAGACCAAAGTCTACATCTCTAGATCATCAGACTTATACTGGATTTAACAAGAGAAATGGAATTACGAAAGGCTACATCAAAACTTTTCATAGGGCTTTTATAAAGGTTTTCCCTAGCTAAATAATTAATAAACGAAGAAGCCTATTATGTATTTGTTTAAGTTGTTATTTAATATTGTAGTGATTTTTATATTTATTATATAGTTCTATCCTTTTGTATTCTAGTTATTCCGTTTTTCTGTATTTTAATCTCCATTATTTAATACCTTTGTTGATCAGTTTATTTTTGAATTTCAACGGTTGTGGCGTCCTTTTTAATTCACTTTATTTAAATCACAACGGTTTAAAAACCCGTTGTGATCACATGACATTTAAATCTCCCAATCGATTTGTAAACGCCACAACCAATCAAAACACTTGTACATAGGCTATTTAAACACATGTAACCTCTAAATAAACAGTTGTTGTTAGTTCTTACTAGTTCAGTCCAGACGCAGCTTCAGTCTCTAATTATTTAGACACTACGATTTTTACCAGCTAAAAAACACCCCACAATATTAATAATAGTATTATAAAAACGAGAATGGACAGTATTTATATTTGTTCTTCAGAAACTTCTTAGTTGAAAGTTCCACATTGCTATATAATTTTTAAATTTTGTAAGTATTATCTGAATAATTCTTTTGAAAGTTAAGACATTTATTTTCTAATATGGCTTTATGAATCAATATTCTCATTAAAAAAGTTACATTGGATTTATCTGTATTAGCTGAAAGATATTAATAAATTTGGAATGTACTGATGAAAATTATTTGACCTTCTTTGTAATTTTTATAACTATGAACAACTTATTACTCAGTAATGATAATTCATCGATCTTTGAAGCTTTGTTTGATGGAAGAAACTGGATATCATTTCAACAGCTTCGATTTTTCCATTTTAATTTCTATTCTTCGTCAAGTTCTAATAACTACAGTTAAACCTGAATATTATCAGTATAAAATCTGTGTCTTGTTCTTCAGAATTTTCTCAATCCCGCCCACATCGTTTGAAATTTATTTAATTTGATCTTTATAACAAATGGAAATAGGTGTAAGATATTAGCGAATGAAAATAAGACAATATATAAGGTGGACAAATACGAAGATATAAGGTATATGGCCCAAATATCGCCCAGGTTCCTAATACCGCCCAGGGCGATGTAGGACGGGATAGTGATGCTATCACACGGGAACCGATGGAAACAATTTGCCATTCCTTCCATTAGCACGCTGTGTTCGCTTGGTGGTGTTAGTTCAACCCGTTTATTTTTTATGAATTCTTGAAGGTTTTTCGTTCTGGTAAGTTATGAACCTACTGTTTCTTTTAGTGCTGCAGCTTATGAATTATTCATGCCATCGCAACCATCTAATATCGTGAAGTAGTGAAAGAAATAACCTATCTGTTAATAATGTCTGTCACTTGTTAGAGGTAGCCGGTTTGTCTGTAGCGTCCCCCAAATTGACAAGCTAGAGAGTGCCCAATATCGCCCACCTCGTTGTTCTATATATCGCCCACTGTGCGATAGTTTATTTTGGTTTATTACAGATGTCTCAACGTAAGACATGGGACAGAGAAGTTGTCACAGCTGTAAAAAATATAAAAATTGGCCTTCTGAAAGCTTCCAAAACATTTAATGTCCCAGTCTTGTGAGTGGGTCACCATTCACAATTGCTCTAATGAATTCTCTCAGTAAAAGGAAACTAAGTCTTAAGGGGCTGAACTTAGACGATCCAAAGCAAAAGAAGCTCGCAACACCCATAAAAAATTGCGAAAAGATTAAGAAAAAAACAAAAAAATGCAAAGAAGTGCAAAAACACAAAGTATTTAATGGTGTGGGCGATATTTGGAACACTTTCACAAAATTCAAAATATGAGGTTTGCCTGAACAAAAATTGAGGAAAAATACAAAATAATAGTTATACAGTAAAACCTCGTTAAGTCGTCACTCAAGGGACCAAACATTTTTGACGACTTAAGCGGAGTGACGACTTAGGCGGAGTGGGAATTTTTGAAAAAAAAAAAACAAACAACACTGAAATACAGTATTTTTCATGAATTGCTGTAGGATTCGGTGGGAAGAACAAGATTTTCAGAAATCAATACATGTAAATGAGTGGAAAGTAAAAAAAAAATACTTTTTATAGTTATCACATTATAATCGTTTTAAAAGAAAGGCAAAGTCTGTCTTTGAAACGTTCCAGCCAACCACTGCTGCCGCCAAAATCTTCAATGTTCAACTCCATAGCAATATCCAAGGCTTTTTCTTTGAGAATCACGGCAGAAATCGGCACATTTTGCGATCTGGCATATTTTTGCCTTCGAACTAAAACCTCCTCGATCTTGTCAAACTTCGATTTCCTCATTCTCTTTCTTTTGTCTTTGCAGTCAGCTTCTTCAATTACTTGTTTCAATGACAGAATATCGTTTAATGTAGTCCTGGGAATATGGTGTTCTTTGGCAAAAGCTGTTTTCGAAACATTTGATTTTTCAAAAAGTGCAATTAAATCTTTTTTTTCTTTAAAACATAACGAGGTAAGTTTTCGTTTCCCTGACATGTTACAAATGTAATCGAACCACGAAATTGCAAGATAAAAAATAGCCGTTATAGCGAGGCTTACTCGCTATGAAATGAAATCACACTCAGTAGCGATCAAGAAAAACGTCTACACTTGTAAAGAGTCGCAGTGAGAAGTGTGTAATTTCCCAAGTGAATTTCCCACGTGAAAATTCCCCGTAAAGGCTAGGCTTTCTTAGAGTGAAGGGGCGGGGCTGAAAAGATAGCAGACAACATTTAGAATAAAGATGCTTTTCGCCATTTTTGAGGGTGACGAGTTATCCGGAGTAGAATTAAATTTGGTGACGAGTAAAAGAGGGTTATTTTACATTATTGTCTATGAGACCTTGTCGGGACCAAAGGAAAACGACGACTTACACGGAGTGACGACTTATTCGGGTGACGACTTAACGAGGTTTTACTGTATCTATAATTGGTTCAGGAACATGTAAGTGAAGGTTCATATGATATATTGTAATTGTTTGCAAGCAACTGAGACGATAAATGACAAGAATATGGGCAGGTTTTCTTAGATGGGCGATATTTGGGCCATATACCTTATATAAGCATAATCACCGACGGTTTCGGAGATCATCTTCAAGGTGAGAACATGGCACAAGACAAGGGAATAAGAATAAGATGGGGGTGAGGGGACAATGGGAGAGGTGCATGTTGGGAACTTGGAGGATGGGGTGAGACTACACTTGATCACATAAAATTACTCCCGAATAACCAACTTCAGATGTTGCTTCAACGCTGTCTTCATTGCTTCCTCTTAATTCCCAGGAAAAACCAAAATCCATGTTGCTAAATCGGGCTTTTGCATATCAATAATGACTTTCTTTCTGGTTGAATACGTCCTCCATTATCTCATGTCCGTCTTAAAATCTCCTAATCATGTCTAATTGATATAGGTTAATCTTCATAATCTTCATGTTCTCCATGGACGTATGTAGCAGCTGCCTTAGGAAATTGTTTTGCTTGGATGTCTTTGTTTGAATGAAAGGCTGGCAGAGAGGACCTTATCCATCTACATCTCGAAACTTTCAAACAATGGCTTTTTTGATTGTTGGAGGTCGGCTCCGTAACTTAGTCCACCCGGAATGAAATCTTAAAAACATCCTGATGCCACAAAAGGCTTCTCTCACCCATTAATTTCACTTACTTTGGTGATTCTAACGTCCTGAAATTTCAATCTTCAAATTGCTGACAGTGGTCCAATAATTCTTCTTAGTAAAACTCGAACCATTCTTACTATAGCTCATAACTCGAATAGTATTGAAGCGATATTAACCTGTATTTACAAAGGTTCCAAAATAATCCATTATTTACTACTCTAAGGTTCACTGAACATAAAAAAAATACTGTTTATTACTTAATAATTGTACCCTTTTTTTCCTTTAGTAATTTTTTATTCATCTAAAACATATTTTTTTTTCTAGAAAATGAATATTCAAGTATTCCTAATAATTATTATTATTTATGAAGTAAACATTGAAGCAGGTAAGTCAAAAATTATTATACTAATATTTTTTTATGGATATTTATCAAAAAAAATAAAAATAACATAAATGCTAATTTAAGTTAAGGTTAAATCTAAATTTTACTACTATCTTTTAAAGACCAGATATTCCATTGAGTTTTTAACAATATGACAAGTCAGTGTAGAGGAAATCACTTAAACCATTTAAAAATATTACACAAACCAATAGATTTATTAATTTTTCCGATTCTATGGCAATTTCTCAACATTGAGACCACCGGTACAGTTGCTTCTGGTTATATATTTATAGCCGACGTTACGGAAGTGAGTAATTGATCTAAGATATTGGAAGGAACTCTTACGCAGATCAAATTAAAAGAATGGTTCTCATTATTTTTAATCGAAATAACTCTTTGTAAAAACTGTTATAACTTTTTAGAATAAAACTTTCCAATTTTTATGAATTTCATTAAACTCATAAATAAAGTAATTGCGTAAGGACCCTTAATTTTCTGTTTTAGAATACATTTTTTACAAGATTGATTTGATGACTTTCATCAACTTTGCCACTTATTCTTTAATTCATTAATTTTGTATCCTATCCGACTACCTAGTTATGGAAGAAACAATTCCTGGCTGAATTTACTAGCTGAGAAATCTAGGAATTTTCAAAAAGAGCCACACGTTTAAAAACTTTACCACTGATTTTTTTTCCTGTCATGCCGTTATTATTTTAATTCAATCAATTTCATTTTAGTCATTTTTTATTTCAATAAATTCTTCAGCTCATTCTTATGTAAAGCTTATGTATTATGTAATACTAGCAGCAAAGCCTGTCGGACGACCCAGGCATAAAAAAAATCTGAAAAATCATTTTATTATCAACTATCAAATATAAAGTAAATGTAATCTAAATACTGTGCTAACTTGTGAACGAAGCTTCTACGGCAAAAATGATTTTGAGTTTTGAAATCAGCGTAAACAACTGAGTAAGTATGCCAAATTTCATTAAAATGGATGCAGTGGTAACAAAATTATTTGGTTTTGAACGTATGTTTTGTTAGAATTTCAGTTGTCGAGGACAGTTCCCAAGAATAAAATTTCATGGAAACAACATGGAATGACAAAATGAACTAATATTTTCATCCAATTTGAGTACTTTTGATTCAATGGTACCATTGAGAACCGTTGGATCTATCTTAATAGCTTAATTATATCGAGTTACAGACAGTCATACCGAAGAACTTAGCCAATTTATATATATATTTGATTCGATTGATGATTTGATTTGAAATTTTTTTTTTAATGTTTATCAGATCTATTTAGATGTACTTCTTACCTGTACACCTGTAATATAGGTTCTGAGAGTTTAATGTAAAGGATCATTTTCCACCCAAAAAGAAAAACGAAATACCAACCATATCTAAAGTTTAATTTATCTAATGAATAATTATTATTTTTGACTCATAACGCCGAAAGGCATTTAAAACTCACCTTTGTATAATCTAAATACTGCGCTAACTTGTGAACGAAGCTTCTACGGCAAAAATGGTTTTGAGTTTCAAAATCAGCGTAAAAAACTGAGTAAGTATGCCAAATTTCATTAAAATCGGTGCAGTGGTAATGAAATTAATGGTTTTGAACGTATGTTTTGTTAGAATTACAGTTAAAATTTCATGGAAACAACATGGAATGACAAAATGAACTACCGGTAATATTTCATCCAATTTGAGTACTCTTGATTCAATGATACCATTGAGAACCTTGAATCTATCTTAATATCGAGTTACAGACAGACAGACGGACAGACAGACAGATAGACGAAATTAGCCAATTATATAAGTTGATTTATGTCTTAAAAACTTATTAAAATGGTTAAAGTATCCCATTGCAAGCCAACATGGTCCTTGAGGTTGAAGGAGGGTAAGTATCTCAGCGTTTGGTTCCGATAGGATTAGGTTGACGTCGTGTTGTAAACCTACTGCCCGTCCGCCTTTAAGAAATCCCAGATCCATTCTACAAAGAATTGAGATATTCTAGAAACATAAATCTGAAGGAGAATTCTGAAGGAAAGTATTATTATTTAATGAGATTTATTTTATTTGTGACTTCTAAAGTAAATAAAATTAAATAAATCCTAAAGAAAATAATGGAAGAAATGCTATTGAATAAAAAGACGAAAGGATGCAAAGCAGCCCCGTTCAGTTAGTCACCATTAAGTGATGATGTCGCTGATGTCAGTCCGAATCCGACGTCATGAACACGTATGCGAGGAGCGTCGCTTCCCGATTGGTTAGAGTGCTTCGCGCAGTGCAGAGAGACGTTCTACCAGACAGAAGAGCGTGTCAAACGGAGTAGCGACAGAGAAGCGGGAAGTTTGAAGCATGACGGTCCGAAGAGAGTTGCCAATTCCCGGGTTCCACGAGAAGACGAACTTCAAGAAATGTGAGTGTTGTTTTTCATATTAAAGGGAACCGGGTTGGCGAAGATAGAACTTTAGAAATTTCTGCGGTACAAGAGCAGAATTAAATTAGACGAATTAACGTAAGAGAAGATTCAACTAAACATTAAATTGAGAACGGTGCAAGCTGAAGGTACCAAGTCTAGTGTGCTTCGATATCGCGAGTGAATTAGTGAAGAAGAATTACAGTAAAATAAATCAATATATTAGTGCTTCAGACTAAGTGTGTTCAACGAAAGATATAACTCAATAAGAAGTTATTCGAATGCTATAAATAGTGATTTATTTATTAATTTAAAGTATAAATTGGTGAATAAATTATAGTTACATTTATCTACTACTGGCCAATAATGATGGCTTCAAGTCGAAGCTAAATTTTGGAACCGATATGTAAAGATTATTAGTGAACTTCAGTATTGCAGTATTACAGTGTTATAGTACTGCAGGATATCAGTGTTACAATTATTCAGTGGACATTGAACGTGATAAAGAATTCCAAACGATTAGATGTTTCATGTGAGATTGAAGATAAAGTGAATATACGATTAGCTCAGTGCTCCACAGGCCATTGTAAACTGTGAGACTCTAATTGAATATTCAGATGACGTTACATTTTGTGAACAATTAATAAACTTTAGATACTTAGCTAATTTCCTAGTCGAATATATCGACATTTATGTTATTTCTCAATATGGATTCCAAATACAAAAAAAAACAAAAAAAACAACTACTAGTTTGTCTACAAATTCAATATGGAAAAATACCCGCCTTTAACCAGGCATTGAACCCGTCTACCCCAGCTCGCAGTCAATTGCCTTTCTATTTGGCTACTGGTTCCATCATTCTTATATATATTATATAATACTTATGTCTTATAAACTTGTAATACAGCCAAAATGAGTTTTAGAACTTTGTTTGTTTGTGTGGATTATCACAATGAAAACATTATAAGCATTAAGTAATTGAATAAATTAAAGTATTGTGAATATATGAAAGTAATTCAAAATACTGGAAAAGTTCATATATGTTACTATGAGTTTCGAAAAATTGTCGAATGTTGAAATTAATAACGATTGTCTACATTCTCCAAGGGAGATTGGATAATGATTTAAATTTAAGAGAAAAGAATTGAATTTATGTAAATCATTCTAACATTGACAGAAACCAATAGTGTCAATCCATTTTAAAATCAGCATTCACACATTATTCTGTCTCATCATAAGTATCATTTTCTGTATCACACAATTTTCTAAAAATATAAATTCATCGTTTACATTATATATTACATCTTAACATAAATACCATCTTTTCTGCCAAATTAATGATCTTATTTATCGAAGGATACAAATTTATCGTTTTCCGAAATTGACTGATTCGATTTAATTTTATATTTCAATCTTATATGCACTTTATACTTATTACGGCAGATTTTCCATAGTTTAACGATTTTTTTAAGGCAGAATTGATTTCATAGTTAATATTAATTTTATTTTAATGTTATTTGTTTTCGATGTCGTGGCTAGGTTTTTCCAGAAATTTATCCCACAGATGTTTTCAGGATGTTCTATTAGAATATATTGTTTCGATAAGTCAACAAATTGCGGTAATAGCAGATGATGTTTCAGGTAATTGATTCATTATTTTAGCAATAATATATGTTTAGCAATATATATTTATAGCAATTTTATAATAGATATTATAAAATTGTATTTATTAAAGTGAACAGTTTAATTAAACTTTATATTTGAATATCTCAATAATATGCATATTCGCATAGTATAAAAGAAATTTCTTACAAACTGATATAGATTTCAGATGTGGTACCTGTTAATACAGGCATAGTCTTTGGGTATGTAGGCAAAGGCGAGAGAGGCAAAGGCGCGAGAATTATAACAAATTCCTCGATTTCTTTTTTCTTTTTTTTTTAGGGGGGAGAGGAGATAATGAAAGTGAATATCAGTGACTTGGATCGTATGAAGCAACGCATAATGAAGTTTGCACAGACATTACTGAGGATTCAGTACTAATGGAGAAGAGTTCATTATCTTTTTGCTCACTTTGTTCAACTTTGCGTTGTCAGCGAAAGACAACATATTGAACATTTCTTGTTATGTCAGTTATTGTCCTCACATTGTTTTTTTCTGCATTAAAAGTACGTAGAAACACATCTATTTGCTTTTATTGTGCATTTCCTTAGTGTCACGAGGAATCCGTGAACAAAATATGCTTTAAGCTGTACTGGCATGTTAACATCAGCATGACCTGGATGGCTCGCGTTAATCTGCGAACACCGTGTATATGTTCAAACGTCGCCGCTCTTAAACTTGAAAAATGAATAAAGCTTTCGCACAATTTCGCGGCAAAATGAATAACGAACCCTGTTATTTTTAATAGATCAGAATAGCCCAGTGTAAACGGTTCATTACAAATAAAAACAAAGAATAAATGCAACGTAGAATTAGAAATTAATCAGACGGCTTATTTTAGAAATAGTAGATAGTGATATTTGCGATCTTTTCGGCGAGAAACGAGACGACAACTCACCGATTAACTTCCAGTTTCTTTGTTTTATTTATTTTTTATTAATAAAGCACTAAAAGCCAATCTTACCTTTCCTTGCACATGTTTATTAAATATCGTTACTCCGGTAACTAAATGGTTTTCCATCTTCAGTCAGAAATTAAAAAATCAAAATATGAATTGAGCGAGAAAATGGCTGCCGGTTACTCGGCATTGCCGGTTAAGGCAATGCAATTGTTTTGTGATTGGCTGTCAGATTAATGATTGCTCCTGCCACTTTCACACGACAATATGATTGGCCTGACGCTTATTTCTAAAGGCTACTGTCTTCGGCGGCAAATGACTTCGGCGGACTTTGACGTCACAAACTGCAGCTGAAGTCCGTTGAAGTTCGCTGATGTCCGTTCTTCATATGCACGCCGAGCTTCAGGTTGAAATTATGTAAGGTGTTCACTTAAATTTATTTTTTTTTTTATATGATAGATAGGATTCTCATTTTTCTGAATAATCTAACATTATCTCATTTTTCTTTGAATTGAAAAAAAAATACTTATCAATTTTGCAAGAACATTAATAATAATGAAGTGTGTCCATAACAACTGCTAAAGATCAGATACGAATTTTAAAATGAAAAATATAAAATTACATCAGCTTTCTTCAAAGAATTTCCACAAAATTCTATCTTGTTGCCAATTATTTCCATTCCATCATATTTAAGATAGACATTAAGAACATTAAGATACAGACATTTCCATTCCATCATACAGACATTAAGAAGATTAAACGGATTAATATCCTCTATTTAAAACTAGGATAGATATCCATTGCCGTTTCGGTATAATCTACTAGTCTAGATGGAAGCCTTCCACGAAGCAGAACTGTCTCGAGTCGTAACATCCCTATATTTAGATGAATGAACCTGAAACTTATAATTGTCAATATATTTATAAATGTTGTTATTAGGTACAGTTGTGTTATAGGAACTTAAAACAGTAATAAAATAAGATTCCAACATTTATCTGGTGTCTTTTTTATTACTGTTGCCTAATATTAAAAACTTTTCAAATTCACTAACGTGGTCTGTATTGTAAGTATGATATGCAATCCCGGAAACATTAATGTTACCGGTTTTTATACAACTTCTATGTCCAGCCATCTGGTTTTTTATACTTTGTCCAGTGTTTTCTACGTAGAAACAATCATGTTTCATACAAGGAATTAGATATATACATCCTTTTTTGTTCATGTCTAATATTTTATCTATATCTTAGAACAAAAGTTTATTAATACTGATACTAAAGGATATATTTGCTTGTCTAAATAAAATTTTTCTAAGACGATGGCAGCATTAGTTAACTAATTTCCATCTAGTTCAGTGCCAATCTTTGAAACTTCTAAACAAAAGCAAATTCAGGAATATTAATTTGCATTTACTATTTGATTACCAGAGATAGCCAAGAATACTGTAGAGTTGTTTACATTATAGAATGTGATTCAATTCATTTTGTCACACTAGAATACAAAAGATTCTAACAACGATTTTCAATAAACCGATAATGCTGAAAACTGCTATGAAGCTTAAGGTTCAATCATTTTATGATCTTCAGGTTTCAGCAGAATTATTGCTCTATTAAATGCTTATTGGGAAAATGTTCTGATAATATTGTTAGATATTTATTCAAAGAATAAGTATTAAAAAATAAATGCAAAGATTCAAGCTACAGGCTCGAATATTCAAAATCTTGTCATTTACGAAACTTCTTTGTTTTCGAAATATCTTCTAGTATATTTTCTAGTATAATTCATTTCATTATTTTTAAATTAATAATTTAGATTATAATAGAATCAATAACAAATGGCAATAAACACATAACGAAGTTCCATTGTATAGTTACAAACCTTATTTTACTTTGAACAGGTACAGCATTAATATCCTCAATGAATTGGAAAAACCTTATATTTTACTGAAACCCAGAAAGAATAATGATGCACGGATCCCGAATGCAACGGTATTTATTATTATTATATTACAATATATAAAAAATAGCGAACATATTAAAATGTTCAATATATATAAAAAAAAAACCTCATGTAAATAACGCAGTCTTAGATGTTCCGAGGAAAATATTTTACAAAAACTATTTAACAAACATTTAAAAAAATATTTAAGAAATATTTGCAAAAACTATTTAACACAAGTTTAGAAAAAAATATTTAACAATGTAGAGAATTAGCTCATTTTGATATCTAGAGTAAAAGACTTACATAAATGCCAATATAAAAATATTAATACCCTTAAATTGGAAGCTAATTAGAAGTTAATTAATACAGATGATACTAAGTTTCTCAGAATTAAGATAAATTGTCACTTATTACGTACGCGTTCAGAATAAGAAACCTATTTTAGTGCTTATCTTCAATAATATAAAATTTGATTATTTAGTATTGAATTTAGGCACTCATCGTAAAATTAAATATAACATGTAGAAATAATATTAGGAATTCCAAAATAGATATGATAATAATTTCAAATGAAATAGATGGTGGACATAAAAGAATGGGGGGGGGCTTCAGGGACATCTATTTTCTGTATTGCTTAATGTATATACAGAGGGTGCGGGGCCTCGGGCGAGATGAATTTTGCGGGGCCCTTGCCAATCCTATTTTAACAACCAGAAGATAAAAAAAAAACGGAAATCTTACTTTAACAACCAAAAAAAAAAAAAAAAAAAAAAAGCAACGATCCTATTTTATCCTCTTTCTTCTCACCAGGCGCTGGGCCCCCAGAAGACCAGGCGCGGGACCCTTCCAAACCCCGGCCTTGGGCGGTCGCCCCATTCGCCACCCCCTAACGCCGGCCCTGGTATCCAGTATGACATCTCTCAATTGGAAGTGCAAATGTCTAAGTTTGATGTGAATCGCTCAATGCCTCTCAATGTGCTCACCTTTCGTCTAATTCCTGTCAAACTATGTCCTATGTGATGACCTCTACAGCTTGGGCGATCCTTTCTTTCATATCACTAATGGACATGTGCATAAGGAGTACATTGTCTTCTTCACATACCGCTATAGTGTTATGTCCAGAGATCGTGATGGCCACCGCAGAAGGTGTTTTTTTTGCACCGTTCTGTTCGAAAATGTAGTCGTTGTAATCACTGTCCAAGATTTAGTGATGCTTCGGCGAAGAAAAAGACCCATACTCTTTCGTTCCTTCTGAAAATGTAACCGGAATTCAAGTAATACTGGCACGATTGATTTCGACACTTCAAATCGAAGCACGCAGAAAACTTTTTCTATCTGGGTCACCATTTTTGGAGGTAACGCTACCATTGGGGCAGAAATTTCAACGTATGCATGTCGACGCTACGCATGCAGTACAATTAGCCTCCGGCACGAACGACTTTACGTCTTTTACGCCCACCCTGTATATGATTTTTCTCTTTCCTTCCTTTCATCGACTTTGGCCAACTATGGACCACGGGCTAGCTCTATCTGACAACGTCAGAGTGAGGCTAGAAAAATCCAGAAGGGTAACAAGATTCACATCCCGTCCAGAATAACCCTGAGATAGTAAGTCCCACGGGAGAAACGGACGAAACACAGAAGAAGAAATATCCATGCTCTCGACCGGGATTTGAACTCGGATACCCGCACACAGGCCACAGGGCAGCCCGACGCCTGAGACCAAAAACCATGCCGGCACGGCCGATTCTTCTCTTTAATAATAAATAAACAGAATAATGCCACGGATTCATTCTTTCATTCGTCTTTTCTAATCAAAATGCTATTTAAATTATTTATTCATACTTTTT
Source organism: Thereuonema tuberculata (assembly GCA_023159025.1). Taxonomy (NCBI): domain Eukaryota; kingdom Metazoa; phylum Arthropoda; class Chilopoda; order Scutigeromorpha; family Scutigeridae; genus Thereuonema; species Thereuonema tuberculata. The sequence continues at coordinate 63,388,277 of JAFIDM010012231.1, read as the reverse complement.
TCAATTTTTAATATTCATTTTCAACTTAAAAGAAGATCTCATTAAAAAAAATGTTGAAATAGGGAATATTTCTGGTATAACTATAGACAAAATAAGAAGCCATACGTCTTACCTTTCTATTTTCGTAAATCCACGTTTATCAAAAAAGAAAAATGTCAAAAAGAGGAATTGATTATTAGTGTAATTACGAAGTGGAAATTATTGTGATTTAAAATAATTTTTATACTGGTGGCAGAGTTCTTTTAAGCGTAGCAATGAACATATTGATAAAAATTACGTGCTATTAAATAAAATTTAAAAAATGCCTACCATCTATAAGCACGGATAATTAAAAAGGATGAAATATTTTAAAGCTCACGACGTTTCGACATTTTTATTTTTCCATTTTTATTTTTTATAAAACCTTCGCAAGTAGTCATCCCTATAACTATTATAAATTATTGGATTTTCATTATCCAACTCATGCTGCATCGTGTTACAGTGCGTTGCGATATGGTTTGCTTCATTTCGCGTTTTCACGGCATATATATGCTCCTTTAGCTTTTTTTCAAAGGACGTTTCGTCTGCTCAAGATAGAGGCATCTGCTTTCCGTACTACTATTTCCAAGAGTTTTGCACTGTATCCCGCATACCACTCCCTGCCTACGAATATTAACTTTTTTGTCCTGAGATAATTTTTTTGAACTGTTAAGAATTTTATTAATAGTATTTCCTGGTTTACTAGCTAATTTTATGTTTGCTTCACTTAATATCGGGTTTAATTTCTTAAATAGTGCTTCATCATATGTAATGACAGTATACCTATAGTTTTTATTTTCTGTTTTTTTCTTCATTTAACATTTGTAAACGTTTATGCTTTTCTTTGTTTAACACTCTTTTAATATGCCTTTTAATGAATTCTTTTGGGAAACCATTTTTATAAAAAATATCTTCAATTATGCTTAGTTCCTTTCCCAAACGTTTTGGAGTGGAGCATACTTTCATTGCTCTATCAACTGCCATAGTTATGGCATTTCTCTTATAGCTCAGGGGTACGGCGCTTTTATAATTTATGCTAATCCGTGCGTCAATAGGTTTTCTATAGACGGTTTTAAATATTTTAAATAAAATAACTCAGTTTTTCAAGGAAATTTTCAAGGTTTCTACAAGTTATCCATTTTTGAGCAAATATGCACAGCTATACTTCGGATAAAAATTCCGAAATTAGAACAGAAAGAAAACAATTACTTGGGATGAAATGAATGATATTGATGGAAACTATATCCCCCAAGTGGAGTGGAATGTCTTAATAATTGGTGGACATGCGTCTACAATCTCTTAGCAATGCAAAACAACAAATTTAACAGAACTTGATTTTGGCCAAAAAAATAAAACATCATTTAAAATTAAGAAAGATTTTAGCGAACTGCGTAATTCATGCTACTAAAGAAGAAAATTTCAGTAGGTATGAGGACACAAACGTAGACCCTAATACTATTTTGTTAATTAAGGACTTTATTAAATTAAATGTTAAAAAACTGCTTCATTTAATGTATTTAATTATTAATAAGGACTTTCATATTAATTATTTAGTAATAGAGATCTCTGTGTTGTAAGTCTCACATAACTCATATAATGATATAACATTGTAACAATATTCATGTCTTTAAATTTGTTGGATTATCAACCATTTGTGTCTATTGTGTATTAGTTTCTGTTCCCATTTATTTATGGCTTGATAAAGGAAAAGCGAATTTTTCCTGAAAATTTGCTTTGTGTATTTGAAATAAATATTTTAATAGAAAGGTGAAGTTATTTTATATCGTTTTAAATATACTTAAAATGTCATTTCTTTATATCTTCCATTCACTGTATACTCCAATTTAATGTAGTAAACGCCTGCTTTTTCGACACCTAATCTGAGGACAAAACGAATTTAAATTGAATAAAATCCCCTTACATGATGTTTCGAAACCTCATTGGGACAGGTTTCTTCTTCATATAAAAAGATTAAAAACCTAAAACATTATTAAAAACAAAAACTTTACCTATCCTCCTACCTTCGATTGTCCATCCCTGGTAGGTATTCGTCAAGAACTGTCTAAAAATACTGTCTAAAATACCTACCAGGGATGGACAATCGAAGGTAGGGAGGATAGTTAAAGTTTTTGTTTTTAATAATGTTTTAAGTTTTTGATCTTTTTATATGAAGAACAAACCTGCCCCAATGAGATTTCGAAACGGTTTGGAAGGGGATTTTATTCAATTTTAATTCGTTTTGTCCTTAGATTAGGTGTCGAAAAAGCAGGCGTTCACTGCATTATATTCCGACACGTTAAAACATTTAGTTATATATTCCAATTCTTCTTGTTCATTACAGTATCAAGATACAACAGAGATTGCAAACTTAATAATAAATTTGAATTCACCAAATTCGATTATTTTCCTGCCTTCTAAATTAAATTTCTTAGATTTATTTTTATACGTGAGTAGTTTTTTTTTTTTTTTTTTACATTTTCTTGTATTTATTGCTTTTGTCGCCTTATAAGACTATAATTTTATCATTCTTTGTTAAATCTAAATCCCAATCTACAAAGCGTAAAAGTACAAAATAAATAAACTTCTTTTTTCCTTTTCTTTTCTGCAATTCAACAATATTTATACTAATATTTACATTTATACTAATTAATGCTTTTATCATCTAAATTTCATCAACGACATACTAATACAATAAGCACACTTTATAGAAAACAAATTTAAAGCAACGAGAACACGAAGCAGCTTTTGCTGGGCAACTCGGTGATAAAGTTGCCCGTCGGAAAGTTGCCAACAACAGTTACGGGCGGAAACGATGCAGCTTGGTGGGCGCCGCCATGCGAACAACACGCGAAACACAGGACGAATTGCAATGACGTCATTTGACAATACGTCATGAAATTGCAGTGCTGGCCTGCAAAACAGGAACGGCAATTAACGGCAACAAAACTGAAATAATGCGTTACTATTATTAGCTGATCTTATTCGCCGGTGAAGGCGATAATGTGAAACACGAAAAACAATGATCAACAGCCGCTATTATTACAGTAGAATTGCCAACAATGACGTCCCGTGGCTTTGTTCAGAAATTGGCAAACTGGCAACAATTGTTGTTTTGATTGTTGTAGTGTAAAATTGCAAATACCGAGGTTTATCCAACGTTCTATTACATTCTACCGCATGAAATTAATGCATTTACGTATAAACTTTCTTTCTGCGTGAAGGAATTTCAGAAATATCTGTTATTCTGTCTGTAATTGCTGTCCGTCAATTTCAATCGACGGCAATTTATTTCGGTGCCATGTTTTCCCATGGGCATGAAGTCATGCATGACGTGTTCCAACGCCGCGCTATTATTGGGTGTGCCCAGATAGCTTTTGGAGTCTCTGGTCTTGGCAGCTTTTGCTGCCGGCAACTCCGGTGGCAACTGTGCTCAGGCAGCTTGAAAAGCGCTCAAGCTGCCTCGTGTTCGCGTACCTTAAAGTTTGCTAAATAACCTGTTTAAACTAAACATATTTCAAATCTTCCTTCCAATTTGAAATTAACATCAACGCATAACGAATTAATGACCTTTTTTTTGAAGTTGAAATGCTTATTAAAGACTTAATAAACAATCATTAAATATAACTAAAGTCAGTAGTTGCTTTTAATTTCTAGTAAGACTAAATAACATTAACGTAACAACTATAGTAATGCCAAAAGCAAACTGATCATTCTAGTGAAATCGCCCATAGTTTGCTCCAAAACAACTTTTAAAAATTCTGATTCTTGGTACACATGTTCCTACATATTTCAGTATTTTAAAACAATTTTTAAAAATATTCTTTCCAATTTGTTTCCTAGATTAAGAACATTTTCCCAATGTTGCTGCAGCTATATTTGGTGAATTTCGATGTTTACAAAACTTAACTTGCGACAAAAAGAGTTTCAGAAATGGAACAAAAAACATTGTTCAAATCAAAGAAATGACACATTCTGCTAAACTCCTTTTATAACAATTTAATTGTAACATTTCGTCTACTTTGTGTAAGAAGACTTCATCAGACGAATGAGGACAGGAAAAATATATCCTCTTCCATGAATGCATTATTTTGATAATAAACTGTAACAAGTGTTACGTGAATATAATAATTACATCGTGAATACAATAGTTGTAAAAATATATAATTGCATGTACATTTTGAAAAAATAGACATGTCTTTCGTGAAAACCCTGTGCTACTCCCGTGGTGTTCGAAAAACTGCGAGATTCTGGCACTTGTTTCAGGTTTTGCGAAAAACCTACCGTAAGGAAGCGTTTTTCGGATATCGTTACGCTATATCTTTGTAAAGCAAACTAAATTTGCTACCATTTGAGTCCAACCCGAGCTCTTGAGGTCCATTGGTTGCCGAGATACAGCCAGTCAAAGATAGGCCATTATATCCAAAAAGTGAAATGTTATCGGGAAGATCATTTTCCAAGACGCGTATCGGCTAAACGAAAGGTCCTACAGAAAAGTCATGAGAGAGGAATTTGTAGAGAATTGAATTAGCTTCAAGTTGATTCCAAAGTGGTGCCATTAGGCCTCATAGTGTCCTCAAAAACCAAAAAATAGTAAAACGTCGAATTTTGGGAAAATGATGAAAACATGGTACTGAATAATGTTGGTATGGATTTCGTTAAAAAAAGTTAAACCACTCAATATCGACACAAAAAAAGGCAAACATCGCAAACGCACCTGTATCTACGATTTTTTAATATGTTGTTAGTACCCCTGAGAGTAGTTTATACTCAAGTTTGGAACCCTGAAACCCTGTGCTACTCCCGTGGTGCTCGAAAACTGCGAAATTCTAGCACTTGTTTCAGTTTATTCGAATTTAATGTTGGAGATGTAAAATATGGCTAAACTAAATATAGATACAAAATCATACATTGAAATATACACAATACATGAATATATACAGAATACATAATAATCCCGGTCCGCGGAATACAGGTGAGTCCCGCTAAGGTACTCCACAAGTCTAACGATAATATGGGCGAGTACAGCTACGGGTCTCCTTATTCTATGGCTTTCGGAATTATTTGTAGCCGTGTAAGTGAGACCAAAAACTGTGTGCAATGCCAATGTGAAAAAGGGACAGCTTGAAAAAGGTTATAAAATTTTTGTACTGGTTCCCTTCTATAGAAATCGTTTGTGCCAGGTCCCTGGCAGTCGGATCTATTGTTTAGTGAATAAAAACCTCGGAAGTGCACTGTAAGAAGTTGACCGTTGAAAAAACGGTAAATAACCGTCAATTATGGCTGCCGACTTATTACCGTTAAAATGACGGTGACCGTAATATTTGCAAGAAACGGTGACCGTGTTTTTAATGGTAAATTACCGTTAAAATGACAGTGACCGTAATATTTGCAAGAAACGGTGACCGTCTTTTTAATGGTAAATTACCGTAATTTGTACAACACCGTTAAAAAAAAACGGTCACCGTATTTGTAACAGGTGTTCGCCGTTTATTTTCCCCTCTTGTTGTTTAAATGGGAATCATGGCTGAAAACTGTTACAAATACGGTGCCAATTTTCTTTTCTGTATTTTAATAATGGATGCCAGATAGTAATAAAAATGTATATGCAATTGGGACCAAAGTAAATTTGCACTACCTGATGCGGGATCCACATCCGGATCCTTCGTCAGGTGCCAATTGGAGTTCTTTTGTTCCAATTGTAAATATCATTGAAGTGCCACACGAATATAATGGAAAAAGTAACAAATGTGTTCTGTAACCAAATTTGTGTATATTGTCAAAGAAGTCTAATTAACAATGTGTAGGTAATACAAAGTAATGGCACTCTGGTTTATAAACTTATAAAATTTGTGTAGGTCAATGTATCATAAAACATTATATAAAATATATATAAAAAAAAGATGCACTCCGAATAAAAGTTAGTACATTTTAATAACTTTATAGCTAAGCATGCATAAATTGCATGGGTATTTACAAATGTAACACTTTTGATGAAACCTGCCACATTTATTTCTTATTCGCCTTGCATTTCTTCTCAATGCTTGTTTCTGAAAGAGAAAAATTAATTATTAATATGCATCTATTATTAACTATGTATAACACTTTAGAAGTAATAGATCTGTTATCATGCATTACATTTTTATGGGCTAAAGTATGTAGATGTAAAAGTATAATTAATGACTGACTGGAAAAATGAAAATGGTCTTAGTCAGGACATAATTACATTCTTCAAAAGTTAGAAATTATGATATAAGTTGGGTCCAAATGCTTGGTTTTATTGCCGTCAACAGTGAAAGTTCCTATTAATGCTATATTTAAGTGAATACAGTTGTGTGTGTGTGTGTGTGTCGCATGTATATAAATGTTCATGTTGGACATGTGTAACTTATTCCCTTAGTTTTCATGGCATGACAACTCTTTAATTCCATAACTCAAAAAAAGCCCTCCATACAAACTAATATGCAAGTGCTTGCTTTGTATGAAAAGATAATGAAAACATTTTTTTTTGGTTTATCAATCAATCAAGGATACAATTTCCAAGTTACTATTTTTTTTTATAATTTAGTGTTCTGCAGTTGCTACAAAGTATGACATTGAGGATGTATAATTACAGCAATTTTAAAAAATTAACTTACTGTAACTGATTTGATAAATAACAAAAACATTAAAGTTTACCTTACATTTTATTAAAAG
>JAFIDM010012231.1:63337475-63366566 GCA_023159025.1 Thereuonema tuberculata | reverse complement strand
ATAATAATAATATTATTTCATTCTAGATTAAATTTTTAACAACTTCACTAGAGAGGTGAAAAGTTCTAAAACTTATAACACTTGTAGCAATGAAGTAGATTAGGGGTTGGCGTTTGCCCCCTTAAATTGTAAAAAAATCATTAAAAATGATCGATTCTTCCTATTTTTTTCGGCAATTTTTCACTTCTTTTCTACATATTTCAGCTTCCAGCCTCCCCTCATCCTCCCCCAAATAATAAAAATATATATTAACAACATATAGCAACAATAATAAAAATTTCTAGCAACAATATATAGCAACAACAATAAAAAAATATATATAGCAACAGTTCGGAAAAGTTACTGTAGCACGCTCGTGGTCTCAATACCTCACGCGCAGAAATAAAAAGTAAAATAATATATAATAATAATAATAATTGTAAAATATTAAATGTAAAATAATAAATGTAAAAACTAAAGTAGCAAATATAAAGAATAATAAATAAATAAGATAAGTATCTTCATTTGGTGCTTGCTTTCCTTTTATATTCTGAGGTAGAAGTTTCATGTACAAAAAAACCAGCAGTACATGTGTCGCATTCCACTTCCCTGAAAATCTCCTCTCGAACTTATTGATGGAACCGTTCCCCGTGTTCATCCGAAACTGCTTCTAAATTTTCAGGGAAGAAGTCCAGGTGTGAGTGAAGGAAATGCTCTTTCAGAGATATGTTACACTCCATGGACTTGAACGCTGACAGCAATTTCTCGACATGAGCGACTTAATCATCAGTTTTGTTGTTACCGAAAAACTTCTTTTATTTATTTATTTATTATTTTCTTCATTATTTTTATTTATTATTATCTATTATATTACTTTTTATTTCTGCGCGTGAGGTATTGAGACCACGAGCGTGCTACAGTGACTCTTCCGAACTGTTGCTATATATTTTTATTATTGCTCCTATATATTGTTGCTAGAAACTTTTATTATTGTTCCTATATATTGTTAATATATATTTTTATTATTTGGGGGAGGATGAGGGGGGCTTGAAGCTGAAATATGTTGAAAATAAGTGAAAAATTGGCGAAAAAAACAGGAAGAATCGATTATTTTTAATGATTTTTTTACAATTTAAGGGGCAAACGCCCCCCCCCCCCCCCACCCTACCTCATTGCTACAAATGTTATGTTTTAGAACTTTTCACCTCTCTAGCCCCTCAGAAGACATGTAAAGGCTAAAATAATCCTTTTAATCCCTCCAAATTATGGAAAAGTAATAAAAATAGAAGGGGGGGAGCGTCCCCCGAATACGGTGGGTGATGGGGGAAAACGGAGGTTATATTCGGATTTAGGAGGTCATTTTACATAAGAATCAGCAAGAATGGTGTCAGCGATCGAAGCAAATTTTTTTTTTGCCGTCCAGTGTTATTGCTTTAATTTCCTTATTATTATAAATGTGGTTGCTGCGAATGCAAAAGGAGCAATTGTTGTGATTACTGTGATTGTTGCTGAGCTATATTACTGTTCGGTTTTGCTTACGAGAGCCTTCAACGCTTTTGCGCATGCGTCAGGTCTCCCTCGATTTCATGACAATAGGTGTGAGGAGAAACAAAAAGAAACAGCTACTAGTTTTTAATAGTGTTAGTTTACTAGTAGCTGCGTTCTATTTGCGCTTTTCGGGAAAGAATTATGGAAAGAATAAATACTATTGCAAAAATAATAGGTACTGAAAGAAAAACAGGTCTTAGGAAAGTGCCGCCTCAGCGTATCACCTCTTTGCGGAGTAAAATCGTCCGTTAGTCAGAGTTCTCGCTTTTGAAAACGGACAATATACATGTGATTGTTGAGAATGCAAAAGGCGCAATTGTGGCGATTGTTGTGCTCTTTCCATTGTCGGATACTTGTCCACAGACAGACGGACAAACCGGGATTATAAGGCTACCTTTACTTCTTCTTACGGACGTCCAGAGTTGTTGGCTCCGATAGTCCGATGTCTATAATATGTCGTTGCTGCCAGAATCCAAAAACGTTTATTTCTTAGGACGTCTTGAAGTTTAAAAGGGCTTCCCAATGCTGATAGAAGGGCCTGTCTTGAGGAGCATAGAGTGGTACACTTCAGAAGGATATGTTCCAAGGTTTCTTCTTCCATTCCGCAACAGAGGGGAGACTCACTAAGGTTGAATCGATAGAGATAGGTTTGGGTCACTATATGTCCTATTCTTGCTCTTGCTGCAAATGTGGCAGTGGATCTATTGATATCTCGATATTTTTCAAGATCATTTGGTTCTTTTTGTATAGAATATAAATTTCTTCCTTTTGTTTCTCTTGTCCAACAATGAATCCATTTTTCTTTTAAAACTGGCAGTGCTGATGCATTTCTTAAGAGATTGTGGGAGAAAGATGGAACTCATGTCTGCTGCTTGTTTGGCAATTCTATCTGCCATTTCATTACCATCAATTCCCCAATGGGAGGGGACCCACTGGAACTGTACTTGTTTCTCTTTATTAATAAGATCATTGAGCAGAGTTAGTATTTCTTTAATTCTGAACCAGTAATGGTCTGGTTCTTGCTTTTTACCTTTCAGAAGCCTAAAATGGCATCTATCACTAATCAATCAAATATATTGTTAATAATTGAGAACCTCAAATGTTGCTATTTTTTTACATCAGTTTTCATAAAATCCTTTATTAACATAATTATATTAGGGTCAACAAAGGCTTCTTCGTATCTATTAAAATTTTTATTTTTGGTATTTTTAATTATGTAACCCTCCGATATTTTCCTTAATTTTAAGTCTGTTTTTTCATATTTTTACATCCTTGTCCATAACATTTCCTTTTGTTAGATAGTGGTCTGCGATGTCCGAAATTTCCAAGCTTTTTTATTTTTCAAAGCTCTTCCGTATTCTGAAACACATTCTACTAGGGCCCTTTTGGTCTCTCCTATGTAGAACTTACCACAAGTTTTACAATCAATTTTATAAACTAAACCCATTTCATTTTGATTTTTATTATAATTTACTTTTGGGCAAAGTAAATTTTTAATTTTATTTTTATATCTAAAACCAATATTAATGTTGAATGATTCATATAATTTTTTTAACAACATATTATTTTCATTGAGATATGGGATGAAAATTTTATTTTCAAACTTGTTTATTTCTTTAATTTTAAACAAAATATAGCGTCTAATTTGGTCATTAATAAACTTATCTGAATATTCATTTTTCTTTGAAGGTACAGTCATATCATTTATTTTTTCTTTGTAAGCAACTTCCTTACTAGTGTTTTTATTTAATCTTATTACATAATTTTCAATAAAAATTTTTTTATATGAATTCTATGACCTGAATAATAGTTCAAATATGATCACTTTGATAATCCTTCTTGTAATGTTCCATGATAATTTTTTTATTATTTTTTATCAATTTGATGTCTAAAAATTTCAACTCATTATTTTCTTCTAAATCTTTTTTAAATTTTAAATCATTACTTCTTTTATTTACTTTTTCAAAAAATATGTTAAATTCAAACTATTGTTCCATCAAACTTCAAATAAATATACTTCAAATACTTCTAAAATATTTTTTAGAAATAGAAATAAAATTGTTCTAGATAAAACTAATGAGGTCAATCTAAATTATAAATTTTTAAAATTACCTATTGGTATAAATGTAGATAGTAATATATGAGAGATTTGTAATGAAAATAAGATAAAAATTATTTATTATAAAGGAAACAGATTATTTAGGAAAAGGATTAAACATAATGATTCCAATGGTTTATATATAAAATAGGGGTTACTTACGCTTTAAAATGCAGAAATTTTGGGGAAATCTACATTGGAAACACTGGATCATTAAAGGAACGGGTTGACGAACATACCAGAGCATATAGAAGTAATAATAAAGCAATTTCAGACTGGGCAGATCACTGCCTTAGTTTAAACCACAATCCGGATCCACTGATCAAAGTATTATACGAATCTCATGAGGATACTGAAAGATTACTTTTAGAATCTTGCTTCATCAATTGGTGTAAATGCATTAATAAAGAAAAATCGTTGAAAGTAAGTGAAATTTCTTTTGGTATGTTTAAGAAATTTATGGGCAATATTAGCAAATTAAAAGAGAAATTAAACTTTGTGTAGGTTTGTTTAGGTTTGTTTTGTTTGAATTGTAGTTTATTTTGTTTTGTTTGTTTGAATTGTAGTTTATTTTCAAAATACGTACATCAAAATACTTTATCTTCTTTAATCCAAACTAGACATATAAATAAACTCAAAAACACTTTCACTGTAGATACCGTTGATACCAATATTTCGTTTTAATTTCTTAAAACTTTTTTAAGGTTTTGTTTGATGAACATTTGGTTATTCATGTTTTTTAGTTGTTGTATTTTTATATTGTTCTAATGAGAGAAGAATTTCTCTTTCTTTTTTATGTTATTTTATCTTTTGTTCATCAAACAAAACCTTGAAAAAGTTTTAAGAAATTAAAACGAAATATTGGTATCAACGGTATCTACAGTGAAGGTGTTTTTGAGTTTATTTATGTGTCTAGTTTGGATTATAGTTTTTGTTTTGTTTGTTTTAATTGTTATCTTTTCACGTTTAGAGCGTGTATATTTATTTTTATTGTATTTGATTTTTTTGTTTGTTTAAATTGTTATATTTATGTTTGTTTAAATTGTTATTTTTTCACGTTTAGAGCGTGTATGTTGATTTGTTATTTTAAATTGTATTTGATATTTATTTTCACGTATAGAAGAAGAAAGATAGTTTTCTTTTCTTTCTATTTTATAAACATTGAGAAATGAAAAAAGAATCGAAATATTGGTGAAGTTCTGTTCCGTTTACGTTGAAGTATTTGAAGTTAGATACAATATTATTCACTATGCAAACTTTATACACAAAGTTTAAAATTTCTAATACCAATGAAATAAAACAGCAGAAATGAATGAATATTTATAAATAAAAGAATAAATTTGGATTAAATAAGAAATTAAAACCTAAACATCTAAATATGAATATCTTGATAATGAAGCCTAAATTAGAAAAGATCAAGAAGGTTCAAGTATCCTCGTTGGGAACTCTACATGTGGTTATGGGTACTGTACTATTATACATTCTTTGGATACTATACTATAAATGACAGTTCAGCATTGTAATCCATATCTGAACTATAGCACTTCATTCAGCCATACTCAGCTTTTAATTGTGAATGGATGTGTTTGATGGTCAGTGCTGGTTTTTTTTTATATAACATAAGGACCAATTACTTGAAACTGTTTAACGTGCAGATGAAAAAGTAATAAGAACGACCAGACTGCACTGTGAATAAAAGAAATTATAAAAATACAAAAATGGTAAATATGAAATAGTGTAATTTTATAATTCCTTTAATTCACAGTGCAGTCTGGTTGTTCTTATAAAGACTAATTTTGATTAAAATCATAAAACTGGAATGTTCTGTTGGTTTATTAGAGAAAACTGCCATGAAAATACTTATAGTAGAAATCGGTAAAATTTTTTTAGAAAGCTGATCAATATTACTGAAGATAAGAGTCTCCATTGAAAAAAAATTAAAAACCTTAAAAAAATAGTTTGTGAAGACGAGAAAAGTACATTGGAAAAATGATCATACCGGAAAACAAAATTTAAAAAAAATTGAATACTGGAATATATAGAAACAGGTAAGCTAAACATAAAAAAAAAAACTGGTCATGCAACAATTTTTTTTGGTGATTTCATATAGAATGGTAAACGTAAACTTTTTAAAATTTTATTAAGCAGTTACTTGATTTCTTGTTTATTTCCATTAATAGCTAATTAATAAAAGGTATTTAATCAATTGTGAATGTGAATTAATAATTGTTTATTGCTTCTTTAGAAAAATGATTCTGAAGAGCGAAGAAAGTTAAGACAACATATTTATTTATTTATTATCACAGAGGAGTATGAATTAGAAAATCTCAAACAAATTTCACATGTGGAAGATTTCGATTTTATATTTGTGAAATTGGTAATTTTAAAGTTTTAAAAATTTATTGTGCATGTAATTTAATTTTGAGAATAAAAAAAAATTAACAACAACAACACTAAATTGCCTAGGTATAAGCAGAAAATAAATACTATTAATCAAATGATCGCTTCTTAATCTGCATTGTAATACTGATCGAACGGCCCACTGTTTCCTTTTTATATATTTGAATGTAGTTATCCTTCAAGAAAAGAATAAAGTGTAAACGAAAATTAGATTAATTCAAAATGTAAAGTGATAATGAAAAAATGGTAGTTATTTACATACTTCCTATGGAATTTTTGGAGGAGTTCCTTCGCCTTGAATACGTTGATTGTGAAATATTAACTTATGAACATTTCGGGAAAATTATGTAATTGAAGATTAAATGTAAAAAAAAATATTTTTATTTGTTTTTTCCCCCTCTTCGTAAGAAATGCGGCTTGTCCTATTCAAAGGAATTACAAGTAGATGGCTTTTAAGAATAATAAGTTTTTGAATTTACATAATTTTTCTGTTTTTAGCGCTAAAATTATTGGTGTATCTGTCTTTAATTAATTTAGCTTTGTAAATTAATATATTTTTAGGATTTATAGATAATAATGATTCTGAGTATTTATGATTTTATTTTATATTGAATACTTTAAAATATTTTGGTAGTGAAATATTTTATTCAGTGATGCTTAAAGAGTTAAATGGAAAATATCAATTCACTGAATTGAAAATTGATTACTGCACGAAATATTCAACAAGTAATATTTAAATTCTTTGTTACACGGAAGTATTCGCCTATCTATTATTAAGAAAGTAATTATAGCAATCTATCTGTTCATTTAAAATGGAAACCTTAAATTACTGAATACCATATTTCAAAAAAAGTTCCAGTATTTAAGAGAAAGTTAAAATGAGTCCATTACGAAAACCATAAATTTCAGAGAATCTAAAAATTAGGAACACTGTACTCTTCATTTTCACACTCTTCATTTACAAGGATTATGAAAATTCAAGAAATCCCTAAATTTCGTGAAAATACTTATACGAAAAACCTTAAATTATTAAACTAATAATTTCTGTTGCCCAGTGTCTAGAAAAATATAGAATCATAAAATGGAAACCATGAAAGTTAACTCATTCTCATAGTTTGAAAAGCATATCAAACAGAATTTTAAATTTTAAAAGTAATTTAAAGAGACATCTTATTTTAATTTCATACTTTTTTCCAGAAAACTAATCTGAGATCAAAGATAGAAATAATAACTCATGGAACAAAAACTAAATATTTTACAAAATTTCGTCAAGGAATTCAAAATGTTTGGAAAGAAGAAATTATCTGGAAAACTAAATATTATACTTTACAATCTAAAAAGCTTTCTTCTCCAATAAGAGCAGTAAGTAAAAAGAAAAATAAGTAAAAATAAGTAAGTATTAAAAATTTAAATATAATAGAGCTTGTAGTTTACAATTCTTAAAATAATTAAGGAAATTCATTTACACTGGTGGAAAATGAAAAATGAACACCATTAAGGAAGTAAATGGGAAGCATAGTATTTGCTTGCGGTACTGGAAGTGAGCAGTAAATGTAATGATCAAAAGCTCAGCGTTGTGGAAGAATTAGGAAACGAGTACTGTCCGTGGACAATCCGAGCCACCTATCAGCAGTTGTTGACCTGCTGCAAAAGTGGTCTGCTGTTTCCAGCACCGTATTAAGCGGCGTGGTGGTGGTGAACATTGTCAACATGCCAGGATAGCGTAGGCGAGCCTAGTTTGTGCAGTTAAGGAAGTTTAAGCGAGGTCGTATTGTGAGTCTGCGAGAGGCCAGGTAGTCGTGGTCGTTCCGAAGAATCGCTCAGCATGTTGGACGTGAAGTGTCCGCTGTGCACCAGTGTAGGGACCGGAGGTCCGAGAAAGGTGTAGTTGCTTGTCAGCCTGGTTCCGGAAGACAGCGGCACATGGATGCACGCCAGAACCGCCTCATCATACAAGCGACCATCGCGAATCGCACGGCGCGGCGACCAGATAAGGACCAGGTCGAACCCGGGATGATAGCCAGGACGACCTCCAACCATTTGCTAGAAGCTGAGCTACGGTCAAAGGTGCCACTCGTCAGACTTCCCGTCACTCCTCGCCACCTTGCAGGCCACCTCCAGTAGTTTCATGAAAACAGCACCTGTAGGGATGAATGGCGCAACAATGTGTTTAGTGATGAGAGCAGGTTCTGACTGATGGTAGTTTGCGCGTGTGGCGTCGACCAGAGGAACGGCACTTGCCACAATGTATACGGCAGCGATGCACAGGACCGACGCGACGCCTAGCATCGTGTTGTGGGCAAGCGTTACCTACAATGACCGTTTGCCTCTGGTTGTCCGACAGAAAACATTGCTTAGTGCAGCATACATGCAGACCTCATCCAACCCATTCTGTTGCCATTTCTGCAACGTCTGATAGATGTGCTCTTCCAACAGGACAATGCCAGCACGATCAGTAGAACTGTCTCCCATTGAGAATTTGTGGGAATCGATTGGACGGCATCTGGTCCGGTCTGCAACACCGGCGACCTTCTCAAAGTGCGCCACTAGGTGGAATGTGCTTGAACCACCATTTCTCAGAATGACATTCGCACTTCTACGATGATCTCCATGCGAGAGTGTTGGCCTGAGCTGATAACGGTGGAGGTACACAGGGTACTAATATGGTCTTTTGACAAACACTGTAGCCTCTGTATATAGGCGAATTACTCCGGGCCCTTGATCATCTACAGTGTATGATCTATCGAATGCTTAAAAATTAAAAATTTAACGTGCACATAATTTTTTTCAAAAAAATTATATAGTAAGCACGAATAAAATTTCATTCTCCTGGGACCTTGGCTTCAGGGTGTTCATTTTTCATGTTCCACCAGAGCATTTTATTCTCATTACATTTACAATTGTCAATGTATCATAATAAAATCTGTTGTTTATAAATCTCATATTTATCTTTCTTTGTTTATCGAAACTGTTACAAAAATATTAATACCTGTTTAAATAATTTACATTTATTTAATTCAAAGTTTGAAAAAAATTTAAAATTATGTTACAAAACTTCAATTAGGACTTGTATATTGAAAGTAGATTTAGATAATTACTGACGCTCGAATTATCTGCCATTGTTTCAAAAGTGGTTTCTTAGACTTGTAGTGAGTAACGACTCTTCTCCAGTGAGAAGAAATACACGCCACAAAGCTTATAATTTCTGCTTGGTAAACGTCTTCTGATAAACAAGTTATTTAAAGAAACCTCACTGAAAGAAATAGCAGATTGACAAATGTCTACTATATGCAAAATACCTCAAATGGCAATATGACAATAAACCTTCTTTCTTACGGTAAAGTTGGATCCTCACCAGTAACAAGAGGAGATTCAATACATCCATTCAAGCAAAAATTTGCCTAACCGTCGAATATCACGAAAATAAACATTGAATTTCGTTTAATTTTTCAGTAAGCAGAAATGAACTCCCACCATATTCTGCTTCCGTCAACATATGACGTTACGGGTTTTAAATAATGTGCTACAAAGCTGAAAGAGGGATAAGAAGCTGAAACGCATCAGAGGTTTTCATGATGAACTCAACCAAAAAAAAACAAACAAAAAACAAAACACCATTCCATTCTGATTGTCAGGAACTTTTCCGTTCTGATTTTCCAAAAATTCCTTTACTATTAGGAAGATGGTCTTTCTGAAGGAATTTTCAATTAAAAACGGCTCATTAACTCCTATAATTCTTTTGTTTTGCAGTTTAATTCCAATTTCAATTTTAATATATCTGCTTGAAATCTTTTCCAATTTAGTTTTTTTCTTCTTCAATATAAATTTCAGTAATTTTGCCACGATCTTCGGAACAAAGTTCATTTATCTTGACAGCATTGTTAATCAGTATTTAGTTTTTAAACAATTTTTCAATGATTCTTTTATAAATATCAGCTGTTTGAAGAAAAAGAAAGATATGGGATGTGAAAAATTTCAATAATAATCTGAAGAAGACAGCAGATAATCCTTGATAATGGTAATTACCAGATAAGCGATGTTTTTCAATGTGAGGATAATGATGCATGACTTTCTTGTGGAAATTAGAAATTTTTTAAAATTGTAAATTAGAATTCTTAATTATGATATAGGCCGCGCGGTTGGCGTTGTCGCTATGACATCGGCCTCTCACCTCTAAGTATCGGGTTCGGTTCTCATGTGAGTTTCGTGATGGTGGACGATCCGCGCTGGGCAGGTTTTCTCGGGGTTCTCCCGTTTCCCCTGCACTTCTCCCACCATACTTTCTCAGTCCTTCTCTCCATCTGTCCTTATTTCTGTGGGTTAGTACAATAGACCTCCGGTCGCAGTGCTTGGCTTCTCTACCACCCACATTCAATACATTACATACACACATTCTTAATTATGACATTCTCGTAATCAATACCCTTCAAATCCCTAAAATAATCAGCAAAAAAGAAGAAATATGGCACCTCCATAAATCTAAACTAAAATAAAAAAAACATATTTAAAATAAAATTCATGTGTTGATCTCAACTAGCCCTAATGAATATTCTATGCGCATTTAAATAAAGAAAAAGCACCTAAAAAATATAAAAAGACTTACAGTTGGAACTAAGTGCTTACTATTTACATCTCAAAATAGCTGTTCATGGTTAAATGGCACTAATTAGTTCAGAGCACTCACTAGTATACAACAAGGTCTCAACACGCATGTGAATAGAAATGTAGCATCTCCACAAATCTAAATTGAAAACAAGAAATACCCATTAGAAATACAATAAAGAAAAGCGCCAGAAACAAAATTAAGTCACAAGTAAATGCGCATAGGAAGTTTCTTTCAGGCTGGCGGAAACTAGCACATGCATTTTCTTTGTTTTATTTTTATGTGCATTTCTTGTATTTAGTTTAGATTTGTGGAGGTTATATTTTTTCGTATTGTTACTTCTATCACCTGTCCTTAATGTTTACTTGTGACTACTCTGAACTGATGATTGCGAATTAACAGCGAAACTGCTGTTTTGAGATATGAATAGTAAATACTTAGTCTTAACCTTTTGAGCGCCTATTCTTTATTTAAATGCGCTAAAAAAAATCGATTGAAGCTGGCGGATTCATCAGCTGATGAATTTATTTTTACTTTATTTTTAATGTGTATTTTCTGTTTTTAGTTTAGATTTGTAGAGATGCCGTATTTCTTCCTATTGCTACTTCACATCCTATTGATATTTCACTTCCGTATTGAGATCCTGTTGTTTACTGATGACTGAAAAAATAAGATCTCTAAAATAATTTTTGGAAGAAAACAAATTCGAAAATGGTTTGTAAAATCAATTCAACGTAAGACAGGATATTTATTCATTCCCATCCCTAGAACGGATGAAAAGATTTCGTAACGCTGCAATTTAATCATTCAAAATATTATGATATCCAGAATCCTTATCGAAGTTTAACCATAATGGCTTTCGACCATAACGGCTTCCTATCCTAAATAGATCTTATCATGGTCCCCCCCAAAAAATCAAACTTATAATATCATCTGTCCTTACGACTAGCGGTATTTATATTTAAGTTACCCTATAGAAACTTCATAAAGAACTAATGTAATTTAGAAAAAAAGAGTTTCAGACATATAATTCAAGTCGAATTCCACCTCTCGGAATACTTGAAAAGCAACGGTAATATTACCCTTTATTAATAGTAGATATAATATCTATTTGCTAATTGATATTAGAATATCATTTATTGCAAGAAATATCAATAATACAAAATATAATTTGATATTACAGAACATCAATATTATTATCTAATTGATATTAGAAAACAGTTTTTCAGGAAACATGAACTGTCTGCTATAAAAAATAAAACCTAGCTAAATTTGTATTGTTATTGCCCTCCTAATCTAATTGTACTGTTAAATATAAATTTTATTTGAATTTACTTAAGTAAGAGAAGATGGTAAAGAAAAGTTTGCATTTAATATAGGAACTGGATTAAGCTGCTAGAAAGATTAC
The DNA here is from genome assembly GCA_023159025.1 of Thereuonema tuberculata. Classification (NCBI taxonomy): domain Eukaryota; kingdom Metazoa; phylum Arthropoda; class Chilopoda; order Scutigeromorpha; family Scutigeridae; genus Thereuonema; species Thereuonema tuberculata. Next base: position 63,354,530 of record JAFIDM010012231.1, on the reverse strand, counting down.
AATTTATCACTATTTCTATAATAGACATTTCTAGAAATTTTTCCTGTATGGGTGTTTTGGCCTATCTTTCCTGAATCTGGAAGAATCTGTTTTATTAGGAAAAATGACCTCGATCAAATACGAAATTGCTGATTTTCTTCAATATAATACGAATAGTTTAATTTTTTGCTGAGCATATCGAATGACCAGTTCAAAATTACATTGGTAACCATTTTCTAAAAAGAAAAACGTGAACTTTTGCATGAATTGGGGAAAGTATTTCTCCTCAAAAAAGTGAAATTAGAATACTGTTTCATTCTTTTAATCTCTCTCCCAATTTAGTTTTAACATTTCCTATTACAATTCTATCATTTCACTTTTGGTCACAAACAAAAGATCGCACATAGAAATACTTTTGTACGTTTTTAACTACGATACACTTCAAATGTATACTAAATGAATAAAAATACTGCAACATCTAGAAGGATTGATATCATTTTATTGAAACTCAAAAAGCTGCTTACAATCACTGAGAAGTGTGCTTGTTACATTAACAATAGCAATTATCACTGTACCAACCCGCTGAAATCGTATAATAAGTAGGATATTGAACACGGCGCGGCGGAAAGACTTGTATAGTACAGCTGTTTAATGTCCTATTGAGAGATAGAATGCCAAATAGCGCGAAGTCCCTGATCCATTTGAGCTAAAGTTTCTCTTCAGAGCTGTCCCCCCATCATACTCCAGACGTGCTCAATAGATGAAAGATCGGGAGAGTCTACTGCATCTAACCGTTTTCCTCCTGTAAATACTACAGATTAATGCGGGATTGGGGATATGCCTGATCTTGCTGATAAAAGATTCCGTGCTTGAGAAGAGGTAGAACAACCACTAACTGGAAGATGTCGGTAACAAAATTCTTAACAAATATTGAAAGAAGGACCATATACACAAAACCATTTCTCGTTTTGTACGTTTCTCGTTTTTACGTTTTATCATTTATATGTTTTTTTGAATGGTCCCGGCAAAATCCAATGCATATTAATATTAAATAATTTCATTTATACGTTTTCCTGAAATCGCAAATTTCATTTATACGTTTTTTTCAAGAACTCAAGATGAGAGAAAATGCGCATTTCAACCTCAGATTCCTACCTGCCGATTGTCCAGTCTAAAGCCCCGCGAACATCATGCAACTTTTCAGCAACTTAGTCGTCCGATTTTGACGTCACGAGTTGATATAGACAGCCTTGAGCCCGTTTTTATGCAACTTGGCTGCAACTTTTGTCATCCGACTCGAGTTGTTCGTACACCTGCAACTCGCAAAGTTGCATCGAAGTCGCTGGGAATTACCCAATCACAGAGCAGCATTGCAACACGTCAGTCGTGACGTCACGCCCATGGAAGATATGGCGTCCAAAATTATATTCGCCGATTCGATTCGAAGACAAGCGCGTAAACAATTAATATCAGAGTACTGCGAGTTTCTTTCATGCTTAAATAAAGTTTATACTGAAATGCAGTAATTGTATGCGGCAGAATTTATCAGAGAGGTTTCAAAACCTCGATTTTTTCGGATTTTCCACGTCGGCTGTGGGAAACGCATTGCATTATGGGATTCCTTCTATCACGGCCGACTAATTTGCGTGTTGCATGGTGTTCGGGGTTTGACAAAAGTTGGCCAATTCGAAGTCGGACGATTAAAGTTGCTGAAAAATTGCATGGTGTTCGCGTAGCTTTAGAAAACACCCGCAGTCTTAGAGAATTGCTCTGAAAAATCTCTGTCAAGTTTTCAACAAGCTTTGGTGGGTTTTAACATCAGGCAAGAATATCTCATTAGCAGTGATTTAAATGATAAAGTCAAGATGGCACTTTTAACTGTGCATACTGAACTTTTTTCTGTGCATTCCAAAAGAGCTCTACAGCCTAAAATAACAAAATATTTTGTAAATGCTGAATGGATATGAATAGTAGTACTAGTTGTACATTAAATCCGGAATGAAAAGTTTTGTATTACATACCCCTTGTATTTCATTTTCATGTAAAATTTTAATTTACCTCTGACTTTTTATTGTTGGTTATTACGAAATTGTATGTAACTTTTTTGAATTGCGTTTATACGTTTTTTCATTTATACGTTTTTTTTCTCAGTCCCTTGGAAAAACGTATAAAGGGTTCTCCATTGTATATGAGGAGCTTAGTTTTAAAACCCGCCATCTCCAAAAATTGCAAATTCCGAACCAATGGAGTTTTTGCTAAGTTCAAATAAAAATCCGCCGTTTACATACAGTTTAACTTCAAAAACAATGTATTGCGATACGATTTCGATACAAATGCTGTTTCAAAGCCCGCCATGTTCAGCAGGAATGCATTAACAAACCCCTATTTTCCTAAAATTGATTTTTGGAGATGGCGGGTTTTGAAACTAAGCTCCTCATATGTCAATTCCATATGAAGAAAGATTGAACAATAAATTGAATCTTATCTTGAACAAGGTAAATATAAAAACGGCACACAGCCAATAACACATTAGGAAATATTCTGGCAGGAAATAGGACGAAAACAGACAATCTAGATAAAATGGGGGTGGTTCACAGAATCAAATGCGATAATAATCTTGATAATTGCATATATGTGGGAGAAACGAAAAGACGGGTCATCACGCCCATGAAAGAGCACGAAAGGACCCTAAAACAGCAAAATTTGCAATATCTGAAAGCTGAACACTTTCAAAAAAACAGGTCACTCAATAGTGACTGATAAACTCAATAGTGACTGATAAATCAATTGTTTATGCTACGGAGCAGGATTGTTATCTTAGAAAGTTTCATGAATCACTAATTATTAGGTCGCACAAGTCTTATAACATGGATGTGTCGATACGAAATGCATTAGTTTATGATATAAAGTAAGTTGATTATTATTGATGAATCTTTATTGTAATAAAGTGTTGATAATATTAATTTATGATATTCCTTGTATTGTTGTTATTCCTGGTCATAAGTAGGTTTATGGCCGTTTCGACGTTTAGTTAATGTGGTTTTTTTTTTATTTCTGTTACATCTGAAGATGAGGTTGAACCTCGAAACATGTTATATGAAGATTAATATATCTTTATTTTTGAAGGTTTTGTGTATATAGTCTTTCTTTCAATATATACCACACAATGTGAATATTAATTCTAACAAATAGTTAAGAACTGCTTGTATTGACGAGCTCTGACAAAGATATCCCACTATTTGCACTCCATCACCACTATTTGCACTTGTCGAACTTGCTGTCACTCGGTATCAGCTTTTGGTTCTGCAGAACGGCCAATGTTTTGCTCCTGACTATCCCTGATAGCTGTCTACCGTCTCAGTCACCTCTCGATGTTATTAAGCACTTTTACTTAAATGTATGGAATTAATGAATGAAAATTACTTAATAATAACTGGTATGCATTGTTTACGGTTCCTTTTCAGTTCATACTACTATAATTATGGCAGCCCATATTTTCCTTCTCCCAGTCATTTTTGAACTATTTTTTTTTTACTGTAGAAATCTTTTCCCTTGATTTGGATTGTTTTTAGTCAAAATCTGACGTTTGGCTCACTGGTTCTCTCTCCAGAGTGTTCTGCATAGCTATACTTTAAATTTGAATCACCTTGTACTATCGGTTCCGTACCTTTGCATAACTTACAGTTGCCAACTTTATTTTTACTTTAGTGACTATACTAATAAGAATTTATTCAGACACTACAAACAATGAAGCATTATTTGTTTGTTTTTTTTTAAAAAAATATTTTTTTTAAAAATCTTATTCGAAATCATAAAATTTCTTTATTTTTTTCTTACAGTTTTCATCATACACCGAAATAAATATCTTTCCAAATAAAACAGCGGAACTCACTGGTGGAATTATGGAAAGACTGGTTAAAGTTTTGCAAAAGAAATATGACTTAAAGTAATTATGAACAGATAGTTTCTCATTTCAAATAATAGTTTGAATGGTTAAAATTTAGATTCCGGCACAGGTTTGGAACTAATTTTTTTTTCCAAGATGTGATATAATCGCTGTTTTCGGACTATATCCAAGATGGCGGACATCATCTAGTGGTGAAATGTGAGTGTATGAAAATAGCGGGGTTATTTACCAATACATACATCCTGCAGCTAAGCCAACCTAACTTAACCTAACCTAAGCCAAATTTGAAGGGTTACATCCTGCAGCTCAGCCAACCTAACTTAAGCTAACCTAAGCCAAATTTGAAGGGTTACATCCTGCATCTGAGCCAACCTAACTTAAGCTAACCTAAGCCTAATTGTTTTTGGTTGATAATGGAATGGGTGCCAACCTAACTTAAGTTAACCTAAGCCAAATTGTTTTTGGTTGATAATGAAATGGGGGAAAAATGCTTACCTTATGTTTCTTCGTCTGTCGTGTGCGGAGAATATATTTTTTCTGTTATCTTCGCAGACACAATTCCGTCAATTTAATGTTTTTACCTCACTTTCGACATTTATACTGTTTCGCAATCATACCCACATTCATACAAAATCAATAACATCTTTCTTACACCCATCTGTCAAACTCGCCAGATAAACAAAATCACATTTTCCATCCGTTAACCTTTCAAAACCATCCATTGTTTGGCAGAGCAGAACAAAGAACAATAGAGAACAATATAAATCACGTGACGAAAAAAAAAAAAAGAAAATATCTCTCCGCAGAAATCAACGAATAAATGATATAAAAAAAAACCACGTGATGTGTTGTTCCGCACCGAATCACAGCTGTGCCGGATTCTAAAGTCTAGCCGTTTAAATATATTCCTTTATTTCAGTTGTATTAATTTCAAATACAGCTCAGTACAGTAACATTTAATATTTTATTTGCTTTTAATTGATTTGCTATGTTATCAAAAAATAGAGAGTGCAAAATCATTAGCTCACGTTTTGCTTTTTAAGATGATAAAAAACAAAGAACAAAAAAAATTATAATAGTCTATAAATTCATCGACAATTGGATACTACTATAACTAAGCTCAGTCAGAAAAGATTTAAATGGTAAAAAATATTCGTTATAGTAAAAATCGGAAATAACTAGAATGTGAGTTTCTCACGTATTTCTTCGCTTTTCGTATTTTAATTGGAATCGGGGCAAGGTTTTAATTCGATTTCATTTCAATTTTCCTTTGCTTTCTAAATTTTTATTCATGGTATACCTTTGTTGTTAATTCAATTAATAATGAAATTTTATAAGTTATGATTTCAATTGGGAAATTTCATGTACATTATTGGACGTTAGGGCAATTTTTATCTTCAACAAGAAGAGCTAATGAACCTATGACTGCATCATTTAAAAAACTAAACTTCAATTTTTAAGTAAACTTCATATATACTGTATATATTAACTCTCCTGCTGCTGAAATTACATATTTCTAATCATTTCGTATCTTATAATTACCAGTTGACTGTAGGAACCCAACTAAAAATTTTACTTCAAAAGATATTTCCCTTTTCTAAATATTTTCTTTTATATAAAAAAAGATTAAATGCTAACCACTTTTTCAAAACTTCTTACATTGTATGAAATTAAAGTCTTTAAAGTTTTTGGTTTTTGTTTTAATTGATTAGGATAAATTTCTACGTAGCGATTGAGTCATTCCCATCATTCAAAAGAAACGGCACATGGATTGGATATTTGGGTTTGTTTCACAGACAGGTAAGACAAAATAAATTACCTACTTGATTATATAACTTTCTAATCAGAAATATAAAGTATACGAAGTTCAGGTTTGGCACCCACAGCAAGCTCCGCAAACCTTGGAGATGTAGGCAATTTGATAAATTTTTAGATACTAGGTCAGTGTAATGGTAGGAACCTTGTCATCATTTCATAGAAACATTATAGATCGTAGGACTCTGCTAAATAGTAATGCTAAATAGTAATAGTAGAAAAAATCCCAACCTCAGCCGTAAATTGAGCCAGAACTTACATCACTAAGTTCACAGTACTCACATAAAAATGCACATATTATAAATATTTTTTAATGTTTTGTAAAAAAATTAATATTAAATGATGAACTTTGTCTTTACGTAGAAACTGAATTTCACTGTAGTTGAAAAATGTTCGTCAATGCTTTTAGCAGGATTTCTTGAAAAGTATAGGCATATGAGTAAAAACCTGAAATTAGATTTAATATTTACTTACGTAATATTATATATCAATATTAATAGATAATGCTAATAGTCATTAAAATTTATTTATTAATTTAGGAAGTTGACATCACTTTTGCTCCAGTAGCAATGATTGAATCAAGACTCGATGCTGTAGATTTCAGCAGACCATTCGTGATAGAATCATTTCCAATAATTTCTTTGGTTCCTGACTTTCAGTCCAAAACTTTTGTTATATTTAAGAGCTATCAAACAGTGGTAAGAAATGACATTTCTTTCAAGTAAATTATTTTAAACAATTCTGAACTACACTGGTGAGCAAAAACATCGACTCAACCGTATTTGCATTTGCTGTCAATAATGTCAGAGTGGAATATATGTGTAGCGAACAATTTAACATCATCTGAAATGTATGGTGTGCAAACTTTCATTGCCTATAACATTAGAGTGTTCTAAAAATTACTCATCAGTCACATTTCAGTAGTCGACAGGCAATCATCTCCTATAATTAAATTGCAGCATCACGAAATGGACACCACGCCTGAAGAAGCAGCTCCAGTTGTTGCCTTGTTGGAAAAGGGGCACACTCAGCGCCGTATCCCTCGGCAGTATCAAATATGAGCCAATATCCCGTAGCGCGAGTGTAGCGGAGGTTACGGGCGACTGAGTCCTTCAATCCGAAACCAGGTTTAGGCAGACCGCGTTCCACATCGCAGAGAGATTCATTGTTTTAACTTTCAATCCGAAATCGCCACCTTGCCGAAATTAACATCCAACAAGAATTTCTATGTGCAAGAGGAATGGATGTCAGTGAGTGGACAGTCAGAAGACGGCTGAAGAATGACGACCTAATACCGAAGAGACCTACTACTGGGCCCCTCATTAAAACAGCCGATCGACATCTTCAATTTGCTTACGATTCGAGTTTAGAGCAATTGAGCAACGTTTATTTTCCGATGAAAGCAGAATGTGCTTGCACGTTAGGGACATAAGAGCTCCGGTATACAGAAGGCCTGCAGTCTGTTATGCACAATGCTGTATGGCATCTCAGAACAAGTGAGCTATGGCGGCGGATGGTGTGGGTTGAGATTTCCTTCAGGGTTAAACAGATGTCGTTATCAAAGCTGGTGGTGGCTGCAAAGGCGGTTTAACGGCAAATGACTACAGCATGGTCATCTTAGGTGACTGCGTGATCCCGTATGCAGAGTTTGTCGGTCAGGACTTTGTGGTAATGTGTTTGTTGTCTCGAAAAGCCGAGACAACATAGTGCGAGATGCGTCCGACAGTACCTGGATGAGGTAGGCGTGTCTACCCTACACTGGCCTTCGTGCAGGCCGGTCTTAAATTCCATCGAGCACATTTGGAATGAGATGAAAAGAAAGGTTGGAGCCAGAAGTCCTTGTCCTAGCACCATCACTAAACTCCAGGCAGCCATGGTAGAGGAGTCGGGAAGCCGAATGGTGCAGAAGTTAATACAGTCAAAAACAAACTGTATGAAGGCGTCATAAGAGCTAGGGGTGGCAACATCTAATAATGATTAGAATATTTTTTTTTTCTTTTTTACAGTATTTTGTCTTATTTATTTAGTTTTTGTTTTGAAGCAAATCTTTTCCTTTTTATTTCTCGGTTTTCAACAAGTTTTCCTGTTTTCTGTTTTAGATTTTGTAGTATAGAAAAATTTGTATACTGATTTCTTCTGATACAATTGGAAAGTGTATCTTATACTCCTTCAAATATTGTCATTCAAAATAATTTAATAGACAGCAAATATGAATATTGAGTCGATTTCTTTTGCTTGACAGTTTATTAATATTTTATAAATGATGCAGAGAAAGAAAATTATTGTATCCTATTCTGTTAGGATGAATGGGCAATATACGGAGTATATACACCATTACATTATGAACACTTACCCAATATCGACATGGTCTGAGACTACTGAGCCCGATACGTAGAATGGTTCGATGAACTGTGCGCTGTGAATCATTGTCCTGTTCACCAATGTTGTAGCTGCGGGTGATTTGTTGGACTGTGGCCCAAAGGTCGCTAAGAATAACGCACTACAGACTCCACCGGGTCAGGCATCAATATGCTTCGGTCGAAACATCTGAACGACGGCTCGACACATCACCACTTCATTATATACTCACGACAGCGTCAGTGAGAGCCCACAAGCCCCGCCGTTTGAAAGATACTAGCCATCACAATTTGTTCTTTATCCAACTCTGATAAATCGGCAGCTTTTCCGATTTTGAATTCAAACACACTACTAACAAAAAGCCAGTTCTCCAGTTGTACATGTACTGCTCTGTGTCAATTAACAGTTTCGTTCTATAGGTGCACTTATTTAGTTGGCCTGGGGGTGATCATAACATAATGGCTCATCGGTATGCGTAAATATATATATGAGTTTTCCTGTATACATGTTACTCTAGGCATATAAATGTTACTCTAGCAAAATGATCACAATTATATTAAATGCTTTGAAATATTAAAGCTATTTTACTTATTACTATTATTTATTACTTTTATATATTGTGACGGTACAAGGGGGGGTGTAATTTGGGTTGTCGTTCTGACAGACGTTGGGCGCCAACCAAAAGTCCGTTTGGTAAAATCTCTCTCTACCCCCTCCAAGTCGCCACACCCCAGTTATCTAGCTCAATCCTCCCATGGGAGTAGGGGGCTACGCCTTGCGTCCACTGTACAAAAGAGGCCTAACGCTTCCAGATACAAGTTACTCTTAAAAATTTTTATTTAACAACTTAAAAGTGATAAGCTCCTGAACTTGAACGCAATGTCGACAGGCGAAGCTATGGCTTATAACTTTCTAAATTTCACTATTTGACTAACACTGAACTGAAAGTAGCTAAAGTACGTTGCACTATTGAACTAAATTCACTTCACTTAACTTTGAATATTTCTTAATGGGATGCGCTGCAAAATGTAACACTAGGAATTTAATTCCGCTAATTTGAAGATTAGAAGCACTAGGTAAGATAAATTCACAACACAAAAATTCACTCACTGACTTATCCTGTGCGGGTGTGCACGCACATTGTAATAACATTTATCCTGTGCGGATCTACACACACATTTTAATTTACTGGATTTGCAAGAATTTGCCTTTGCAAAATAACTTATTGAAATTTCAGGCTATTCACGGTGCCTATCTAAACTAAGACAACTGAATTAACATATCCTATTCTAACAAAACGGGCCGACAATCATGACTTTCGGTCACCGGGGAAGAACTAGCGATGCGGCTGTGAGCTATCGCACGTGCGCGGCTCGAAGAAGCAAGAGACCCGCGAAGTCAGGAAGCAAGAGACCCGCTCCCCTCCAAACACGGCGTTAAATAAACTCGAATGAGCCGCCAACGTGACATCACGAGTCGGCCGCCCTATCAAATAGCAGAAATGCATATCTGACCAAATATGGGAGATTACATCATTTAAGGTGATAAGTTCAATTATCTAATAACATCGCTATTCAATTAACAACTCCAAATTTGGAATAATTACGTCATGGAAAATTTTCAAGAAAAAGGAATTCTCTGTGGCTTGAACTAAACTAAGCTAATTTAAAAACGAAGAAAATTAATTCCTTTAAAAAAATTAAAATCCTGAATTAAATCTATAAAATTAACTTAAGTTCAATTAAGCTTAAAATTGCTTAAATTCTTAAAATGTCTTAAAATTAACCTAAGTTTGCTACACTATTCAAACTATCCTAAATCTAACATTTAAAATTAAAGATCTCTTTCCCAAAATCCCAACTAAAGCTAGATTAAGTCTAAAGCTAAAACTAAATTATCGACAACAGCTAATGCCAATTTTACCGAAGTTTTTCGCCATTAGCCTTACAAAATAATTATTTTGAGGTTATTTTTCTCAATTACAATTTTTTTTTTCTTTTACAATCACAGTAATACTAAAATTTCGATATTTTAATTTTTACATCAATTGAAATATATGAGTGTTGTCACATCATATATATACACTCATTATAAAAAAAAAAACGACTCATCTAGAAGGAGTTATCCGATTGTAATGAAATTTCATATGCAAAGACATTGGGACCGCCCACGCAAATGATTAAACTTTGGTGTCCAATGAATGAATAGCGAGAGCTACAGCGCATCGGAACTGCGCACTCACCAGGTGTATATAAGAAGCGATTCTCAATCTGATGGTCAAAATTTCTGTTGCATTGCGAGTTAGGATACCTTTCAACGACTGAAAAAATGCCTCGCCGCAGGATTCGAGCTCATTACGTGCAACTGTCAGAGTTTGAAAGAGGTCGTATCATTGGATTGAAAAAGGCAGGTTGGGCAAATCGGAGAATCGCTCGTCGTATGGGTCGAAGTGACGCGGCGATTAGAAGATGCTGGCAGGAATGGGTGGACAATGGCAGATTTCAACAGAGCGGGAGGATAGAGTGATTGTCAGATCAGCTGTCACAGCGCCTGAATCATCGTTATCAACCATCCGACGTGCGACCCGCACACGAGTGTCCACCATGACCATTCACAGACGGCTGAGAGAGCGACATCTACGCTCCTATCGACCTCTACGCCACCTGCCTCTCATGTCTGCACACCGTCGGGCCAGATTACAGTGGTGCTTGGCTCGATCCGGTTGGAATGATGCTGACTGGGGATGATAGTGTTTCGCGACGAATCCCGTTCCAACTGTTTCCTGACGATCGTCGCAGACCTGTCTGGAGACGCCCAGGGCAGCGTGCCGATCCTGCTTTCACTATTGCACGCCACACAGGCCCTCAACCAGGAGTTATGGTGTGGGATGCCATTTCCCTTGATAGCCGGACCCCTTTGGTCGTCATTAGCGGCACACTTACAGCACAGCGGTACGTCGACGACATTCTGAGACCTGTTTTGCTATCCTTCCTTTTGCAGTACCCTGGCCTTATTTTTCAGCAAGATAATGCCAGACCACATACGGCACGTGTTGCTACGACCTGTCTTGCAGCTTGTGAAACACTTCCTTGGCCAGCCAGATCCCCAGATCTCTCTCCAATCGAGCATGTCTGGGATATGATGGGAAGGCGACTGCATCCGCCAGGGAATGTGGATGACCTAGCCCGACAATTGGAGCAAATTTGGCAAGAAATACCGCAGGACACCATCAGGGAGCTTTATCACTCTATGTCACGTCGTGTGGCATCTTGCATTCAAGGTAGAGGTGGGTCAACATCTTACTGAGCTCGTTACTTTGTAACTCTGTAACTCTGAAATAAATCATTCAATTTTCTGAAATTTTAATCATTTTCTATTCTGTACATAATCTTCCTCTCCACCAATTTTTGTCTCCATCGGACAACTCCTTCAAGGTGCGTCTTTTTTTTGTTAATGAGTGTATATAAAAGTAATAAGTAAAATAGCATAAATATTTCAAAGCATTTAATATAATTTTAGTCATTTTGTTAGAATAACGTTTATATGCTTTTCTATTAGAATTCGAAATTTTGAGTTAGAAATTTGAATACATTATTGGAAACTGCTTCCTCAAAACTCAGGTGTGATTATTATTTCGCTATCAATGTTTAGAAAATCTATTTTACTATAGAAGTTTGAGGTTAAAGCTTTGATATATATTTTCAAGATTCCATTAAAATTAGCATTAAACATAGTAGAAATAATAGAAATAATTGTGGTTTATTACTACAGCTTTAGAAAACTAATGCTTAAAAAAAGGGATCAGCTTTATCAAACGCTTTATTACACTCGAAAACTTTAATATTTGCTAAATTTTCTTTTTTCCTCACTTAATTAGAAAGGATCTCATTCGAACTGGATCTCCTCTTACTGAATCTATATCGGTATTTGATCTGTATTTTTAACTTTTTTGTCCTAAGGTGGGTGCCCCTGTTATGGCCATGTTCCTGATATGGCCACCCACCTATTGTGAGTTAGTTAACCAAAAATTCCGCTAAATGGCATCACCACCCAGTTAGGGGCATCCCTAGTGTGTCACGTGATAATTTACCATCCAGCGAGATTGAGCAATATGGCGTCAGTTTTATGTTTTGTGTTTTTCGTATGACTGACTCTTGTGTTTCTCTGATGAGTCTCCTTTGTTTTATGCATTTTTTCAAATACTTTTTTCATGAAATCCATTCTACTCGATTCAGTTTTTAATGCTCTTTCGATTGGTGTTGTCGTTGATGGTGTATCTTTTACGAGTTGTTTATAATAATCAATTTTCGTGAAAGCTGATCTGCTCCTGATACGGCCACCCACGAGGCCATATTAAGTGCACCATGGCCGTATCAAGTTCACTTCAAGTTTACTTTTTCTCCAGACAAAATTACTCAAAAAATCCTTTTTTGTGTCTTTTAGATATAAAATAATGAGTGACAACGTGAAGAAGAGAGGATGATGGACTGAAGAAGCCATGTCCAAGGCAGTCAGTGGGAATCCGTTTTGAAACCACTTTTAAATAACAAAAAAAGGATTACTTATTATCACGTTTATTCATTTACATCAAAATTATGTAATTTTAGTAGAACTGAACTATGATACTGAAAAAAAAAACACGACTTATAGAATATGAAACAAGGGTGGCCATATCAGGTGCACATGTTCCTGATATGGCCACTAGGTGGACTTTTAGAATTTTGTTTTTTTGAACCAGTTAAACTATTTTTATGGGGCATGACAAAATTTTTTGTGAAAATCGATTAGCATGAGAACGATTTAAAAAAAAATGGTTTTGATTTTTACCAAAATGTCGGTTAGAAAAATTCTCAAACCTTAGCATGGCCATATCAGGGACACCCACCTTATTTCTAAAAGAATTCTTAAATTGTTGTGAATTAAGAAGAAGAATTTTCTCAAAAGCTTTGAAAAATATTTATTTTTAAAGAATTGATTCTATCAAACATAATTTCTTCTTCACTAAAGCAATAATTAATGATCACACTGGGTATTGGTAACGATGTTTTACATACTCCCGAAAATTTGCCTCAAACGAGCTCAAATACTTGCCAATTTGCTTGGGAAGATTGTTTATGTCTCGTTTTGTTCTCGTTGAGATCGCGATTACAAATCCCTTCGCCAAAGAGACAAACAAGATGATTTTTGCAGCTTTGTTTGTTATTAATTCTCAACTCATTTCATAGCAGAAATAAAGAAAAAGGTAAAAAAGATCCAAAAGGAAGAGAAGGTGGTGAATAAAGCCTTCGATTGAAACCATAAACAAAGAATATCCAGATTTCAGCGTAATGTTAACACTATCATAGTTTTTAAATCAATTTCCTCGTCGCCAAGAGCGCTGGTGTCGACTTGCTTCTAATTATTTGCCTATTTGAATTTATTTGACTTTAGAACCTTTCTATTAGGGCTACTAGCGCTAATACAGCAACTAGCTCTTACTTCGCTAGAGCAACTAGCAGATTTTTCGAGCAAGTGGGAGTTTTTCAAGTCACTTGCCGGGTTTAGACAAGTTTTCAAGAGCATATAAAGCGGCCATAAAGGAACCTTGAAGTGTCTAATCAATATATTATTACAGCAGCACTTTAGCTTCTTTGTTTATAAGATTCAGGAATATTTTTTACTTTCTATTTTGTTGTACAGTAGCCATAATTGTTCAGGGAAGCATCTTTATATAAAAAAATTGTTTCAACAATTCCGCTCCTATATGTATATTCATTAGAAGGGGATCTTTGTGATGTTTATTTTGTGGTTGCGTCACGTTGAAATATATATCTTCCAAATTTCTCATTTTAAAGTTGTCTTCAACATAGCTGATTTTCCATAAGGCAACTTTTAATTTTTATTTTGAGCGTGTTTGATAACAATAGAAAATGAGGAAAATTATAGGATTTTGGAGTATAACTTTTCGACTGGGAATAAGCCTAACGTATAGAATATAGTTAGAGTAGATAGCACTGTAAGATCATAGCATAAGACATGATCATAGCAGAAGAGGAGGATTGTGGACAGAATTAATGTAGGGTTGTGTTAGGATAAGAATCTGTTGGTAAAATGTCATAGAATGATCGGTACTGCTTTACAAATTCTTGATTTCTTGTATCTCAAATATTGATAGAGCTTTACGACGAAATAGATCTCCTAAAGTAACTTTAATAAACCTGATCTACGACCATCTGTGCAAACAAATCTAATGAAACAAGACTTTTGAAATGAATTTTACTTTCAAAAATCATCATCATCGTCATTGGACATGGCAAGTGACGTCAACGTTTTCATTTCCATGACATGTTGAAATTATTCTATTTAAGCCGTTTTCTCGAAAATCATATTTAAATGTAAATTGATCAAATTATCACGATAAAAGCTGCTATCAATATAAAGGATTATTTCACATTTCAGACTTGGCTGATAATTATCATTTTCCCTGTTATTCTGGCAATCTTATTAACGATCATCGCTGGAGTCCAACATTGGCTGTCTTTTGAAGATATTATTAATGGTGAAGACTTAAAATTTTCAACAGCAACATGGTATTTGTTTTGTATGCTTATTTTGCAAGGTAAAAATTTTTGGTTTCAATCAAATTAAGCATTCTATTATTACATTCTGTTATTACATATCAAATTATATTTTTATAATCTCAAATATGTAAGACTAAAATTTTTCAGAAGTGAATTTCTTCTTAAACGTTTACACGACAAAATATGTTTACAAAACAAAAGATAATAAATAAAAAAAAAACAGATTATGAAATTTCATTTAGTTACACAATTTGTAATAAAATATATGAAATTTAATTAATAAATGATCGCAAAAAGGAATAAATAAATCGAAATAAGTTGACTTTTTTTTATTCAGTTCCTTTAAAATAATGTAGTTTCGCTTGTTACAGTATTTAATCCTAAAGCACAGTTATTTATTCCATAACATATTTTTTATTGAGTAGGAATATTTAGTAGTTTTTATCAAGTGCAATAAGTTATTGTTGTTTAGGCTTAGTATACACACACACACACACACACATATATATATATATATGTGTGCGTGTGTGTCTGTGTGTGTAGATTGTTTCAAAATTCGTGTGTAATATTCAAACCACGTGTAGGGGCATGGCTAAGGATCAATATATACTAATGAACCCATGTCCGGAAACGCTCCATTATGGCGCTAGGTGCTCCTAAAGTGAGCTTTTGCTGCTCCTAACCTTTGCGACATGATGCTATATTTTTTGCAGGCGAGCCCAAACATTGATCTGGGGTGCTATTTTTGTTTGTTACAATATTATTCAGTTTTATGCAGTATTTGGATAATTATTTATAATAAAATAAAAACTAACAAGATAGAGAAAAACCAAAAATCGGAATAACGGTTGTAAACTGACGTACGTAGTATAAACATTTACAACTACAGTAGTTGAATTAATTAATTAATTTAATTACATCTACGGTGGGTGGCCATCACATTAGGACCAGCGGTATTTTTTTCAATTATTGAATTTGGATATTTTTTCACGAAAGTCTGATAACAAAAGTGGATTTCAAAGCTTATATTTCCATAATTAGTTTATTTTTTAATTAAAATAAAATAAAAACCAATTAAATTTCACACATTTCTTCAGGTAATTTTTTACAATAATAAATAATAATAAATAAATAATACTAAAAAAATAACACAAACTTTAAGAAAACACACTTGCCAACAATAACCTCAAAAGTCCCTGTACTGATAGTTTGACTTTGACAGCTGACAGTGGGCAACCAGTGTTGCCTACTAACAATTTTATATGAAAACTTTACTAAGAATAGGCTGTACTCATCATATATTAAGAAATGATAACACATTTAACGATTTATATGCGAAATGCGAAATTTAAATATAAACATTTGCAAAAATATTGTGTGGTCCTAATGTGATGGCCACCCACTGCAGATGTAATTAAATTAATTAATTCTACTACTGTAGTTGTAAAAGTTTGTCTACCGTACGTCAGTTTACGATTTACCGTTATTCCGATTTTTGTTTTTTCTCTATCTTCTTAGTTTTTATTTTACTGCAAGTAATTACCCAAATACTGCATAAAATCGAATAAAATTGAAACAAACAAAAATAGCACCTCCAGATCAATGTGTGGGCTCTGCTGCAAAACATTTCGCATGGTGTCGCAAAGGATATGTTCTCTCAGAAAGGCTCACTTTAGGACCACCTAGCGCCATAATAGGGCGTTTCCTGACATGGGTTCATTTAGGAATATATTCATCCTTAGCCATGCCCCTACACGTGGTTTGAATAATACACACGAATTTTGCAACGCCCTGTAGATGTAACGCCGGACAGTAATGTGGGATTTGAAAATGCCAATACAAAAAACACATCACTGTTTCTGTGAAGATATTCTATCCGCACGTCATCAGCGGCAAAATTTAGAAACAATATAGAAAACAAAAACGCAATATTCCAAGACTTTGCTCCTTTTAAAATCAAAAACAATATTACCCCATTTCCACAAGTCGTATGGATTCCAATGAGATATCACTCATAGTCTGTTCGACATGTAGTTAGGGCTAATGAGGTGACAATGGATGGACAGATAACCGGACGCATAGAACCTTCTTAATAGAAACCTTTCTCCTTTTTACTTTGTATACGGTGTCGCTGAAAAGAGTTTTGATTTGACAGGAACAACTTAGTATTTGTATTACAAAGCCCGACATATCAACTTCCAACCAACCTTCTGCTTTTTATTTTCATCCGACTTTGCAACCAAGTAATTTTAGATAGAGCTAACAAAGTCTATTTAACTTTATGAAATAAGTTGAATAGAGAAGTTATATAGAGGACAACAAAGAAACTAATGCTGTTTATAAAAGTAATGTAAGTGAACATAATAATCTAAAAAGAATTTAGTTGCATTTTGATAAGATTGATGAGGACAATGAATACTCAAAAGCAAAAAATAA
>JAFIDM010012231.1:63312193-63336258 GCA_023159025.1 Thereuonema tuberculata | reverse complement strand
GAGCTAACCTAATTCTAACTGTATTTGGTTGAAACTGTGCCTTAGGGGAGTTAATTCGAGCTAACCTAATTCTAACTGTATTTGGTTGAAACTGTGCCTTAGGGGAGTTAATTCGAGCTAACCTAATTCTAACTTTATTTGGTTGAAACTGTGCCTTAGGGGAGTTAATTCGAGCTAACCTAATTCTAACTGTATTTGGTTGAAACTGTGCCTTAGGGGAGTTAATTTGAGGTAACCTAATCCGATCTGAAAAAAAAAAAAAAAAGAAATTCGTCCTACCTTTATGTAACGGTATCGTTGTTTTGTGGCGGATAAATCTTGGAAATGCCATCGATGAATTCTGAGAATATAAGCCTGTAGTTTCCGTCGTATTTCCTCCGCCACAGAAATTCAGCTAAATATGAGTCGAATTGTCCTTGACGTAACCTCGTTCCATTAGGACACAGATATTCTTTAGTAATTAATCCAACACTGACACAGAAATCAATCACATCTTTCTTACATCCTTGTTTCAATTTCATAAAAAAATAAAAATCACAATGGCCAGCACGTAATTTCTCCAAACCTGTCAATTCAGCATTGGCGGGAACATTTATCATCGCCATTTTAAAATTTTGAAAAACGAACACACGAGAACATGAGAACCACGAGAACATGAGAACATGATTAAATAGCTAATGTATTCGTACGCGAAGTGAATTTCCGGAAGTGAAGGCTTTCTTAGTTTCAGTTTCGATTACCGTAAACTGCAGTTGAACCCAAGAAAGATTGCATGAAGGGTAT
This sequence comes from Thereuonema tuberculata, assembly GCA_023159025.1. Classification (NCBI taxonomy): domain Eukaryota; kingdom Metazoa; phylum Arthropoda; class Chilopoda; order Scutigeromorpha; family Scutigeridae; genus Thereuonema; species Thereuonema tuberculata. The sequence continues at coordinate 63,335,475 of JAFIDM010012231.1, read as the reverse complement.
CGATATATTAGTTTATAATATGGGATATAAAGAATACAAGACGGATCCAACGATTAAATTATACATATAATAAGATGAAAAGATATGATGGACAGAGGTATTATCAAAAAATCTATTCGATAAGAAATATTAAAGGAATATTGTTAAACACCGGCAATGAAGAGCAGATTGAAGATACATAAAGAAGGAAACCGTTTCAGACTATTGATAAATACATTCGGGAATCCTACATATTATTTGGCTACATGGATAAATTCAGTAATAAAAGGATTTAAATAAAAGGATGGACATTGATAATATGTATTCAAATGTACCAGTCGATGAAGCTATGTTATTAATAGAAAAAAAATGATATGGAACACCAGAGAAAGATAAAAAAAGAAAATATAGATATTGAAGAATTTACGGAGTTCATTGAATTTTTGATTACGAAAACTTATTTTTCAAGACTGCATTGGCTTATTAACGCACACATTAGAAAAAAAGCGGTTGATAATACAAGAAGAAGAAAAAAAAATTATGGCGGACATTACCTTTGGCGTTGTCTTCAATTCTCGTAGTTTGATGAAATGCGGTGATGTAACTCTTAAATCCAACTCCAGCTATTCTTAAAAGCGTGCTTAGAGACGTCTCAAAAAATATATAAAAAAAATAAGAAGCGGAGAACATAAGTTGTCAGGGTTCTAATGCGGTACACACTACTTCTGCCATGTGCTCAAAGATCATCTGACTAAAAAAATACTCTCATGGCCAAAACCAAGTCAAATTCCTACGCCAGGTGTCGCCACAAAAAACAAAAGAGCAACTTCTAAATGCATTATCAACAAAAAAAAAAGAAAGCGTTGTGGCGCGGCCAAAGACCATAATTAAATTTACAAACAAGAAATGTGTTTTCTATGGCGTCATCACTAACAGGAAGTTCATGTAACATTTATTTAAATTGTCTGGAAAGTTTTATTTTCTTTTGTTGTATTTCAAAAACTAAATCTCAAATTTCAAAAAAGAAGTAGGGAAATTCTTCCGAAAACTTATAATCAAATATGTGTTAAACATAAGCTGAAGATATGTTTCTAAGATAATGTGAAGAGAATAGATTTAAGAAGAAGATATGGAGATAAAATCTTAGGATTATTTTTATTTGTTTCAATTAAGTTAATACTCTTGCTGTTAATTTAATTTTCATGGATTCGTTTTCTTATAGTATAATATCATGGAAAGTCCTTTGAAAAAATATTAATCTCCAAAATGCATTTCTGTTTTCTAAAACTTCCTAAACTTCCAGGTAACTTCTGTGGCACATAAATGTGCAGTTTTAAATTATTTTATCTGAAATTCATTTCATTTAAATGTCTATTAGGTGTGAGTGATGGTTAAATCAGAAAAAAAACTGCCCACCTATACAGTAGAACCTCGATTATCCGAAATTCTTTTAACCTGAACCTCGTTTAACCGACATCGGTTTCGTTATGCTTTTTTTGTTTTTTTGATAAATAAACAATTCTCCCCCCCCCCCCCATCCCGCCTCCTGTCGGAAATTCCATTCTATTGTCCCCTTTGCCGAAAATTCTAATCGTCACCAAGACATCTGCCTTCTGCCTTTCTATTTGTTACTTTCTGTCCGACTGAAGGTAGTCGCGCACTATCAATTTTTAGTTGAAAAGCAGCATTAGTAAAAGAGGAAGAGCAAGAAAAGGGGAAATTTAATACCCCTAACAGGGCGATAAGTGGACGATTATTGCTCTATTATTGCGTGCAGTTTCACTGAATGCCGGAGGGTCTTTAACGTTGCATCCAAGATGACCCATCTCTGAGACCGAGTTCGAAGCTGCACACAACAATACAGCAATAATCATCTACTTATCATCCTGCTAGTGAATGAATTTCCTCTTTCATTGCTCTTCCCCTTTTACTGCTTTTCAACAAACAATTGATAGTGCGCAGATATCCTGAGAAGAGTTGACTTTACCGAAATGTAGAACATTCATTTATGCCATGGAGCCCACTAAACGAAAACGCGTTTTGTTAATAGTGGAACAGAAGTATCAAATTGTGAGCAAAATTGAAGCAGGTGAAACTTCTAAAATAAGCAACCCCGAAGCTTTTGAATGTTTTGATAAAAGACTGATGTGGTTGGAGCAACAGACTGACTCTGATTCTATAGAACTTATGCTACTGAAACAACTTCTGGACAGAGCGGCTAAACGACGTCAGTCATGCTTACGGCAGAGTCAACTTCAGTTTAAGCCATGTATGTAAAGTATGTATCGTACGTCATATAAACATTTACATTGCGTTTTCTGACTTGTGTTACATCTATTGTACAAATTTATTGTTTATACTTAAAGCAATATAATTAAAAACATCACATTTAGCCATTTTGTACATGTGTAGATGTTTAAAATCCAGTGTTAAAAATTGGTCTCCTGATGGCCATTTTTAACTGAACTCTTATCCGGAATTTTCGATTTACCGACGATGATCCGGTCCCGACCACTTCGGTTAATCGACGTTCTAGTGTACTTATTTGTTGATATTGAATTTATTTCAAATATTGTGATTTTATTTGTTTCAAATTACTAAAATATATCCAGATCATTGGAAATAAAATGAAGAAATAAAAAAATAAACATTGCATAAAAAACAATTTACGAATACGCTATGTAGAAAAACCATGAAATATAAGTTAAAAACTTCTTGAATATCCTCTAAGCGAACAAAGAGATTGACAATCTGTCTAGTGGAAACGTGTTCAACACGAAATTGAACTTTCCATTTATTATAATTACATTTTGAGATTACTAGGGGATTCCAAACTTCTCTTTGTAAGCTTTTCCAATTTTTAATATGATATTCACTAATAATTCTTTAGAAAGTGAGTACATCCATTATTCTCGCTAATGGCTTAAAATATTTAGATATGGAATTGAGGATATACGGAGGATATACCGATTGATATATACGAATATTATTTTTGACCAATTCCTTTTAAAGAATCCTTATAATCAACAAATACTGCAGTTCTTGGATGTTGAATACAAATAAATATTTTTTATTAAAACGAAGCACTTTATTAATTCATAAAGTAAAAGATAAATACATGAAAATGGAAATACATGAATATGATTATTTAAAGCAAGCTTAGACTGGAACGTTTCTCTGATCAGTCATGATGCGTTGATGATTCATGATTTGTTACACTTCATGTTCAAGCCCATTAAGAAGCTTCAATTGAATAAGATCAAATGAAGCTTCTTAATGGGCTTTATATAGCAGATGTAATTGTTTCAGCAGTTTAGATAAAATCCCAAAATCTACGGGATTATCCTGGGTTTCAAATTCTAGGATTCCTAGTAATTTCCGAAAGAAAAACAATCAATGGAATGGATAAATTTGAGATCAAGACACATTTTCGATGCACCTATCTTTATGTTTAGGCCAGGTTTGATTTAAATAACAATATTTTTACGATTTCATTTCAATCGATTGTGTAAATAATCTGTTCAATAAGTCTTTCCAGTTTTCTGCGCTGACTATTCCTATTTTTATAAGGGTTCTATTGCTCCACATTTGAATTTGAAGTTGCTTGAAAAAGGCCGCACTTGTATCAAAAAAGGCAGCAGTTCTACTAATGTTGTCTTCTCTTAGGAACAAAAAAGCTTCAGTTTTATGTACTAAATTTTTTACAACTGCCCTTGTAACTCGAGTGACCTTTTTTAATTTCATTTGATAAGAAATAATGGCACATCACCTTATAGAAAATCTGTGATTAACAAGATTAATCCATTTACTCCGTAGATGTGTTTGCTTTTCCGTAGAGTACACGCCATCTGCTAATATCCAAATGCTAATATCTAAAATATAGTACAAAAATCGATGGGAAGCAATAAATTTCATCGGAGAATTTTAATATTAAGCTGAACTGATTTCTTATATGCAATTAGTAATAGCTCTTGTATAATTATGCAAGGTAAGAAATGCTTATAAAAAAAAGCGAAAGTAAAATGCGAACAGATAATGTAAACCTTTGTAAGAAAAAGAAACTCAAAAGCTTTTCAACATGATTAGAAAGCTATATTAATACTCTTATCAAACTGAATAGCATTCTAACTAATATTTAAAATAAATATCAATTATTCTTCTATGTATTACTTAAAATAAACAATAGAACTTGTATAATCTATAGAATACGCCTCTAGCTGCGTGTGTTAGACAAGGCTTATATTGTAAGATAAAGTAATGTTTTGCTCCTATCTTCTTTTTGCTCGTGACGAAGTCACCAAGATTTATTAAAAATCTATTTTTCTCTGGATCTTTTAGAGGAAAATATAAACCAACACAGATAGTCATCTTTCACTATGAAATATTGAAGCATCTCTTACTGTGGAATTGATAAACTTTTATTTATTCTATGATTCCAGAAGATACTTTCTCAAGTTTAGAGAGCCTATGAAATACTGATTACCAAAAAAAACGACGAACCTAGAAGGAGTTGTCCGATTGTAATTAAATTTCGTATGCAAAGACATTGGGACCGCCCATGCAAATGATTAAACTTTGGTGTCCAATGAATGAATAGCGAGAGCAACAGCGCATCGGAGCTGCGCATTCAGCAGGTGTATATAAGAAGCGATTCTCAATCTGATGGTCAAAATTTTTGTTGCATTGCGAGTTAGGATACCTTTCAACGACTGAAAAAAATGCCTCGCCGCAGGATTCGAGCTCATTATGTACAACTGTCAGAGTTTGAAAGAGGTCGTATCAATTGATTGAAAGAGGCAGGTTGGGCAAATCGGAGAATCGCTCGTCATATGGGTCGAAGTGATGCGGCGATTAGAAGATGCTGGCAGGAATGAGTGGACAATGGCAGATTTCAGCGTCATGAAGATAGCGGTCGACCTAGGGCCACAGCAGAGCGGGAGGATAGAGTGATTGTCAGATCAGCTGTCACAGCGCCTGAATCATCGTTATCAACCATCAGACGTGCGACCCGCACACGAGTGTCTACCATGACAATTCACAGATGGCTAAGAGAGCAACATCTATGCTCGTACCGACCGCTACGCCACCTGCCACTCACGTCTGCACACCGTCGGGCCAGATTACAGTGGTGCTTGTCTCGATCCGGTTGGAATGATGTTGACTGGGCACGTATAGTGTTTAGCGACGAATCTCGCTTCCACCTGTGTCCTGACGATCGTCGCAGACGTGTCTGGAGACGACCAGGGCAGCGTGTCTATCCTGCTTTCACTGTTGACGCCACCCAGGCCCTCAACCAGGAGTTATGGTCTGGGGTGCCATTTCCCTTGATAGCCGGACCTCTTTGGTCGTCATTAGCGGTACACTTACAGCACAGCGGTACGTCGACGACATTCTGAGACCTGTTTTGCTACCCTTCCTTTTGCAGTACCCTGGCCTTATTTTTCAGCAAAATAATGCCAGACCACATACGCCACATGTTGCTATGACCTGTCTTGCAGCTTGTGAAAAACTTCCTTGGCCAGCCAGATCCCCAGATCTCTCTCCAATCGAACATGTCTGGGATATGATGGGAAGGCGACTGCATCCACCAGGGAATGTGGATGACCTAGCCCGACAATTGGAGCAAATTTGGCAAGAAATACCGCAGGAGACCATCAGGGAGCTTTATCACTCTATGCCACGTAGTGTGGCAGCTTGCCTTCAGGGTAGAGGTGGGTCAACACCTTTTTGAGCTCGTTACTTTGTAACTCTGTAACTTTGAAATAAATCATTCAATTTTTCTGAAATTTTAATCATTTTCTATTCTGTACATAATCTTCCTCCCCATCAATTTTTGTCTCCATCGGACAACTTCTTCTAGGTCGTCGTTTTTTTATTAATGAGTGTATTTTCTACCTCACCTTTGAAATTATAGCTTCTTAATAGCCAAGTTATGTTCCGAACAGCATATATATATATATATAAAATCAATTAGTAATTTAGAAGAAAATTTCGTTCTTTCATTGCCCTGGAAAATTTGTGAAATTTATTAACTTTGTATAGTGAAACTCTTTTATTTGTTATGTCATTGTTAAATAGTTTTATTTTATTTTATTTTATTTTACAAAATTTCTAATGCCGTCGAATATTTTTTTACTAGGCATAGGGCCGTGGGCACACCCCACGTGTCCTTTCATTCTTCTAGATCTATCACACTAACCCTACATTCAGAAAGGGTCAGAATTAGTGAAGGAATTTGTTGTTTCCATTTGAAATTCTAACAAATCCTCACATCCTTCAATGCCATAGACAGCGGAAGAAACAAAAAAGAAGAAGAAGCAGAGAAACACAGGAAAGAAAGTAAATATCCAAACCGACGCCGGGATTTGAACCCAGATGCCGACGTATCGGCCTCATGGAAAACCGCCGTCTAATCCACTAGAACACGCAGGCACAATGCCATCTAAATTTAAGAAAATTTAAAAACAGAACTGACTAACACATCTAATTTCTAATAACTTTAAATTGAATGAGTAGGCCTACTCATAAAATAAATAATTACGATGTTTTTTCAAAATTTAGTTTTCATCAAATAATTGTGACAATGATGAAAAAAAAAATAAAGAAGTATAAGAGAAAATAAGCTTAACTTGCAGAAGATGTTCTTTAGAAACAGGGGAATCACCCATCATGCACCAAAGAAACAAAACACATTCATGCCTAAAGCTTATCAACGAAGTGGAGTTTGGAACCGTTTATTGTTTTTACAAATCTTCAGCCAAATTACGACTTCGATGACAAGCAATGAATAAATGAACATTAGTGGAACCCATATCCGCTCCCGGCTGAGAGTTCCGACAGAAACAAACAACACAAGAAAAATACGTGTTACTGAACAGGATTTAAGAGATTGGCCCTCAGGCTTCGGGAGCAAGTGGGTTCCCGGTAAACCTTAGTAATGAAATGGGAATTATTTATAGTGATTAAAACATCAAGGAATGGAATGGAATTATTGTTTTCAATTTCAATCTTAAATTTAATATTGGAATAATGTTGCAAGATATCCATTATGCCTAGTTGAATAGAGGTATCAGTGTAGAATAACAGGTCGTCAGATAGCGGCAGTAGATCGGGATATGAAGTTGATCCAATCATGTACTCGCTTTGACGGCAATTGCAAGATCAAATGCTTTCCGTACTTGTCTATGGACACAAAGATCATACAGTGATTTTATAGCACCAGACTCATAAATAGCCTTTCATTTCACTTTTTCTGTATTTAATCGCTGTCTTCCTTGGATTTTTTATTTGCAAAACTTCAGTTAATGTGGGCGAAACATGTCGTCCCCTTTTTAATATGTTAAATGTTTTTCACTTTTTAATTTGTGTGTTGGTTTCTGTCTTTAATTTGATTAATTTCATACCATACATGTTAAAATTTTTCCAAAACTTAATTTTTGGTTTTCTGGTATTCCGATTCCCGGTTTCCAATACCAAAAATAGCTCAGTGAATTTTTGTTTTTGTTAATTATTTGCGTTTCTATCCTCTTTTTTTCTGTATAATAAGATTAATGAAGTGTTCAAATATTTCCTACAAGACAATTCTCAAAATTTAAATGTAAATTTAGGTAGTTGCCTGAAAATGGATATTTTCTATTCATTGTAACTATCATAACAGATTAATTATGAATTGCGAAATGCACATGAGAAGTTCAAAAAAAATATATTAATGATTCGTATTATGCAGAATCTGAGATCATTTTCAGGTAAATTTTTATTCAATGTAAAATATCACTTTATCAAAACAAAGTTAATTTAACTTTTAATACAACTGAAATTTAAAGTAAAGTTAAAACAATCAACTAAGAAATACAAATAATTGTTGCTAAATTAAATTAAATAAGTTTCTTGAATAGATATTCATGTACCGGGTGATCCAAACTAAAGAGATGGTGTTTAGACCTCTGACATAGTGTGGGGTCCACCCTATAATGCTTGCCTTCACCATCACCGTCAACGGTAATCACTATCATGACAGTAAATCCTATCATCACAATGATGCATAGATGGCAATAACCAATCATACGCTATCTCGGTATCAGGATTCACCATATAATCCAGTATCCGCTGAAGTAGGAGGGAAGAATAAAGTTCAGCAATAGAGGAACACACACATTTCCCAGGTGCAGTTACACGCGAACAGTCTGACCGTCCAGCCGACAGTCTCTCGAAGAGCCGATCAATCAACAAGCGTCCCGCCAAGCGAATGTCATTGTTGACCCCAATCAAGTGTAAGTCGCAGACAGATTAAATCAATCGACTTCTCGAAAAGTAGTCCTTGCATTCTGAATAATTACTTCAACAGCGACTGGATTATTATTTTTCATTTATCAAAATTTATTATAAGGTAACTGCACCAAATAAGGCCCACATAACGTTTAAAGATTTTTTTATATTTCTACAGCAACAGTGAAAATTCTGGAAACTGTCTAGAAAGGTAGTTTAAGGTATGCTGTTATGAAAAAGTTAATTTAGAATTAGTTGCATTTGAAATTCTTTTTGTAATAACAGTTGTGAAAATGTAACTGAAAGGCCTTATTTGGAACCCCTGTTCAAATATCAAATTATTCTACATTATTCTACTCATGACATACTTTAAAATGACATTAAACATGTTCATGTATGTTATGTTGCCAAAAAATGGGGACGATTTTTCAAATTAGGTTGAAATAGTAACGAGAAAAGCTTTGGACGACTGTTACTGCTCACCTGAAACAAACATGGTGAAATTATCCACTTCAACGGACCTAATTTTTGGTGTAGCCACCTAGAAGCCAGGACCTGTCTGAAACATGGTAAATTGTCAACGTTCTATTAATAAAACGAAGGGTGGGTCTTATTTGGAACCGGGCCTTATTTGGGCAACCTACCTTAAATATTGTGATGCTGAATTCTACTACAATAGGAAAAACTACTGGGCGAATCGCAACCACATTTTATACACCTACTGTCCTGAGCATGTGGTTTCGATGTCTGAAGAAAATAATTCAAATTTGGATGAATTGTGGCGCTGCTTATCTCCGTAATTTAGATTGCCACATAATCGAATAACATCCAAACATTTTAAAAATAAAAATTCATACTTTACTTTCTTAGTTCACGTAAATGTAATATAAAAACGGAGGGTGTTCGATAAAATATATTTTCATATTTTAATTCAGCGTGAAAAGTTCTATTAGGATCACACATTTTGCTCCTTGTGCCAAAATAAAAGTTTAATTTTGTTCCTTAGTGTTATTTAAATTGTAAGTTTTATTTCTACTTCCATCATGTTTCCTATACATAATCTTTATGTTGGTATGCACCACTTAGAAACCTGCATCAAAATCGCCCTATCATAATAAAAGCCAGAGAAATGAAGATAAATAAAATGTGAAGAGATAATTAAAAAACCTGTTTGGACTTTTCCTGCTTTCGAAAGGGAAAGAGACAAAAGAAAGCCGTTTTCTTATCTACATGGAGCTGGTTATTGATACCAGGTTTCTAAAAATTGCTTTTAAGGGAATATTTCAAAACCTTCGGCTACGGAACTTAAGAATAGGGATTCATCAAACAGCATCATTAGTCTCTTATGCTTGAACGACAGAATAAAATATACAATTACTACTTACTTTGTAACAAATTCATTTTCCTCAGCGATTTCATTTAACGATGCCTCGATGATTTCTTTAGTTTGACTGTAAACTTACACGTTGAAGTTATTTTCTTTGATATCAACTTCATTAGCGTTAAAAATGAAATTGAGGCAATGCAATTTGCCGTGACCAATAGACATGATGCTAAATTATAGATTATTATTCTTCATAAAAAAATTCGTAGTGTGTAAAAACATTAAGTGTGTTTGAGAAACTGGAATGGCCAAAAAATCGATATTTAATTTCAGTTTACTGCCAAAAGCTTATTTCAACTTTGTTCATGTGTATTTAACAAATGGTAAGTAAAAATTAATTATTAATATAAGGAAAGATGCGAATGTTGCTTCATTTAGAATAAATAAATTTTATTGAGAGCAGTTATTAGGAAGGATCATACAAATATTAAGAAGCAAAAGAAGGACTTTTTTTATAAAAATAGTAAAAAAAAAAAAAAACTAGAAAATTACAAAGCAAACAGGAAATTTAAGAATTCTTTTTAATAAACATGACGACGCCAGTTTACTTGGTTCCATTCGGCTTTTGTAATTGGTTAAGCAATATTAATAATTGTTGATATTTTATTTTTACGTTCAGGAATAGCTAATAAATATTCCTCCCATATGCATTTAATATAGTAACAAATTTAAAGTCATATCCAATTAACCAAAATTAAAAACTCTAGAGAAAACAAAATGGAATTTCTTTTTCGAAATACCATTACTCAAATATACTAATAAATAATCAATTCTACCAAAGGAATTTGAAAAATAATGAAAAATGAACTACAACAGAAAACCGCAATTTTTTTTAAATATTTTACTGACGTTTAATGCCTTAACTACTTTTAGTAAGGATAAATACACTTAATTCTGTAAATCCAATATTCCTTTCATAAATAACGTTAATCAAAAAATTTCTGAATACCTTTCAATATTAAACCAGACGTTTCATTTCAGTAAGAATCTAAATTATTAAAATATATCGAAATTAAATGTCAAACGAAAAGTAAAAACAATACGGAACTATGAAGGAATTCCTAGGAAACGATTACATCATCTTCCTTCCTTTTATCGAATTTGGCCAACTAGGGACCACGTAACTAGCTCAACCTGACAATGTCAGGGCGAGGCTAGTGAAATTCAAGAAAGGGGGGACGAGAATTATAACCTGTCCAGGATAACCCTGAGATAGTAAGTCCCAGGTGGGAAACGGACGAAACACAGAAGAAGAAAGAAACAGCCATGCCACCACCGGGATTCAAACCCGGGTACTGGGGCATCGGCCACAACGGCAGCCCGCCGGCTAAACCGCACGGCCACGCCAGGACGGCCGATTACATCATCTATTAAAAATTAGATCAACCACAAAAGTAAATGCGCAAATTTAAATTTTGTAAGCATTCATACTATTATGGATAAGTGATGGATATTTCGAGTAATTTAGGTTTTCCAGAATAAATTTCTTAATACGATAGAATTCTTCTTCAAAATTATAAAACCAATGGTTTTTACTATGATGGATTTAGATACTAAATAAATAACTAAGAAATAAGAACTAAGAAATAACTAAATAAATAACTAAATAAGTTAAGAGGTTAAAGATTATTTTATCAAATAGTATTTTACTATTTTATAAATTCTAATTTAAGTAGTTTTCGAATTCACTATTTTTTAGAACCTTCCGAAGAAACTGCCCTCACCTGAGTATGTTTATTACCGTATTTATAATAAATGATGCCATTCCTTACTTTATTAATTCTAATTTTTAATTTCAATTAATGAAACAAAGATACATTTAAACGATTGATTTTTTTTTAAATTTTATTAAACACGATCGAATTGTTTTGATCTGCAAAGATACAAAGTTCGCATTTATACAAATATTATTCACTCTGATATTCAAAAGAAAAATTATTGATTCTTTTAATCGATAAAAAGGTGTGCCTTGGTCGAGACAAAGTCTGACATCGATTTATGTTTTATTAAACGAGAATTATAAACTTGTTTTACGATTAAGTTCAAGAAACCATCAATCATCTTGTTTACGTAAAATACGCCTACACATTTACATACATATGAGTCATTGCTAATTGCTGGATCGGTATCTCGGTGGTATAACATGAGTCGAGGTATGGTTTTAGTCCAGATAAGGATAGTGTTGTTTTTATATTATCCCTTTCATATTAGAAGTCTGGAATGTAACCAGTGGTTTTTATATAGTTACACTTCCTGCCTGTCTTCATTCTTCGACATACACTGTAACTAGAAATTTGCAGAAAAAAAAATAAATAAAAATAAAATAAAATAAAATTTATATATATATTAAAAAATAATAGGAAATACTATGAACATTATTAACTACGTTTGTTTTGGTCTAGTTTTTCTTAAATATTTATTTAAAGTTTAGAAGAATGGTAGAATTTCTTAAATGATCCTAAGCTATTTTAATGTGTGATTAATTGATACGTCTGTGTAGCTTTGTAGTCGTATTGATAATTCAATGCTTCATAAAAGTTTAGCTTAGCCTAATTGAGCTGAATACTGCAATAAATACGCATTTTATTTGGAATCCTGAAAAATTAAGAAATAATAAGTAATTTTAAGGTACACTAACTTTAATTTTAATAAAAAGCAGGAATCTTCTCATATATATGTTACCTGCAATGTGTGAAATCCGGCATTCTATAGAATGCCTAGGAAATATATAGAATTCCTAAAATGGAACGTCAAAGTATGAAATGATTGCTACTTTATACATTGCCTAGGCATTCTATATAATGCCGAATTGCCGTACGGCAAAGTATGTAATTGGCCGGCTGGGGTGCTTGGGTCGTTGTTTGATGATGGCGATCGAAGCTTAAGTCTTCTCAGGACATCAGTGCATGTGTATTATCCGGCTCCCGTGACGTTTTCCCGTGGATTGTTGTGTGATCATGTCGGAAGGGAGTGTAATGCCAGGACAGGAATCACGCCGTGCTGATATGCAACAACGGTTCTACGATGAATTATCTCAAGTAAGAGCCAATGCTGCTAAACACTGTTTTTTTAACCGAAACCAGTTATCAAAAATTAGTGGACGATGTGAAAAAGGTTAAGACGACCATTAAGAAAGAACTCCGGGACTATTGGCTGGTAAAACACTATGATGTCATGATGGTGGAAAATAACAGTAAGTTGATCTATTCTGTCAAAGATGGTGTGAGTGCCATACAGTTGTACGTCGCGGACTCGGAGTTATTTGACGTACTTCATGATGCTCATTTGGCTATTCGTCATGGAGGACGGGACAGAATGTTGAAAGCACTTTCATCCAAATACAAGAACTTTATCCGTCGTGATATTGAACTATATATTACCTTTGTGAACCTTGCCAGAAAAAACAAAAAGGTGTCAAAAAAAAGGTGTTGTGGTCAAGCCAATGGTTTTTTCTGAATTCAAAACTCGCTGTCAGGTTGATCTCATCGACTTTCAATCCCATCCTCATGGGGAATACAAGTTTATAATGGTGTACCAAGATCATCTCACCAAGTTCATGGTTCTCAGGGCCCTGAAAACAAAGAGGGCAGAAGAAGTAGCATACAAGCTCGTAGACATATTTACGTTGCTTGGTGCTCCAACGATTATACAGTCCGATAACGGCAGGGAATTTGCAAACAATGTGGTAAGCAGCCTAAAGGAGAACTGGCCCAACTTGAAGATTTTCCATGGTAAGCCACGCCTGACTCACAAAGCCAGGGGAGCGTCGAAAGGGCTAACCAGGACATCGAAAATATGCTGTGTGCTTGGATGCAACATCAAAAAACTGGCTGCTAGAGTGAGTGGTTACGATTCTTCCAACTTATAAAGAACAGAGCTTTTCATTCTGGGATTAAAAGATCACCATACATAGCTCTCTTTGGCTGCAAAGCTAGAGTAGGCCTCACAACGTCGTTCCTATCTGACGATGTTTTACAAGACGTGGAAACAGATGAAGAGCTCGAAAAATAATAGAGAGCGTACAAACAACACAAGAGCAGGAAGACAGAGATGAAGAAATGCAAGAGACAGCGATTTCTGCAGAAGACATGTCTGAAATTGCAATTCATGATGATGGAAACCAAAGCAGTGGTGAAGCCATGGTTATCGAAAAGCCTTCCATTTCCGTGGTTACCGAAGACCCTTCTTTTTCCACTACCTGCTGCGTCTGCTTAAAAGAAATCAGCGGTGCTCATACAGTGTTGGTCAAAATTATAAGGACAAGGGAAAAATCGCCAAACTTGGCTACAGTTGGCTGGAAAATCATGCAAATTTTATGGCTGGAAACCAATGATAAATACAACATTTTTTAATTAGCTTTTATGGAAATATATGGGAAATTGATATTCATAAAATGTATTTCGGATTTAGACAGCCATGTGATATGGACAAAATTATAAGGACAACGCTATTTGTTTATTCTAAAAAGCAAAATTTGCATGTTATTTGTTCTGCTCACGGCACTTCCAGACGATATAAAAGCGTAGTAAGCGATTACGAACATCGTATTCTATTTTTTCAGTCATGCCGCTAGGTACGAAACTTTCGGAGTTTGAGAAAGGGAAAGTGGTTGCTTTTAAAAGTTCAGGACTTATTGTACGTCAAATTTCAACAAAGCTGAATAGATCGAGAACGGTCATTTATAATTTTCTTAAAAATCCCGGAAATTATGGACGGCAAAGACATACAGGTAGGCTATCTTCTGTTTCTGTGCATGTGAAAAGAATGATAATAAGGCGAGTTTGCTCCAAAAAGCAAACATCAACGGAAAGTAAACGGGAATTAAGCTTACGATGCAGTGTTCGAACTGTTCGACGTGTTTTCCAAAAGAAAAAAAAGGTTCGTTATGGAAAACTTAAGTCAAGAGCTCCTCTTAAAAAAGTCCATAAGAGACTGAGGGTGGAGTTTGCCAAAAAATACATTACTATGGAAAAAACGGGGATGATGTTATCTTTTCCGATGAGAAAAAGTTCAATTTGGATGGACCAGATGGTTTTTGCTACCTCTAGTTTGAGCTCGGTAAAGAAAAAGAAATTTTCGCAAAGTGTAGATTTAGAGGTGGCTCAGTAATGGTCTGGGGAGGTTTCGCAACTGGCATAACTACTACAATATTTTTTGTGCAGGGCACAATGAATTCTGAGAGTTATGTTGATTTATTGGGCGATAATCTTTTACAAGAAGCACCGTTAATTACGAGTGGAGACTATTTGTTCCAGCAGAACAAAGCCTCAGTACATGTTTCTCAAACTTCGAAAGCATGGTTTGATGCTAATTTCGTGAAACTATTTCACTGGCTGGCCAAAAGCCCAGATCTAAATCCAATGGAAAATCTGTGGGGTATTCTGTCACACGAAGTATACAAAAATTGTATTTAGTATCAAAACAAGCAAGAACTTATGTCCTCCATTGAAAAAGCTTGGAAAAAAATTTCTAAGAACGTTCTGAAGGAACTGTCAAACTCTGTGATGTCAAGACTGATAAAAGTGATTGGGAAGGGGGAGATTATTAATTATTAGTGAGTTTCAAGCCAAAACATTCATTGTCTTTATAATTTTGTCCAGTTTTTACAATAATATTTTTTGTTAAATATGACAAAACATTCATGATTTTCATTTTCCAATCTTTTGCATTCTATAATGATTTCTAGCATAAAAAAGCATTTTATGTATACATTTCACTTTATTTACTTCAGAAATAAATTTTTTCTGTGCAATTTTCAGTTATCCTTATAATTCTGACCACCACTGTACATGTCGAAAGTGTAGCCGAAATATTCATGCCATCTGTGGGCATCCCCCTAAAGACGATGCTGACGACAACGAAGTAGAAGGTTATGGAATTAGCATTGTGTGCACTGTTTGCTTCAATATTGAGAAAGATATCAAAAATAAAATGGAATCGAAATTGAACCTCGAAATGCAAGCCAAAAAAATGAAAAGGGATTCTGACAAAAAATTTCCTCCTGCACCTTTGGGTGCCACTGTGTGAATTCCCATTCTCGATGTTGACAAGGGCCGGGAGACTCGCAAAATCTGTTGGCAGTTGTTATGAGCATGACAGAAGATGGCTTTTACCGGATGGAACTGCACAAGGAATCTTGAAGCAACTCTATGCCAGATCAGAATTCACCGTATGTCCAAAGGATTTATTCAAAGCGGAAGACGTTCCTGACCATGAAATTGCTCTCTGGTCTGCTGCCACTTCTCAGTCCACAGGAAGCGGCCAAGGATTCGTCAGGTGTGATTCCGCAAGACGAAATGCCAAACTATGAGGTGTCTTTGTGTGAAAAAGAAAATAAGTGCAATTCAAAATGTCATTCTAGTCTTCCCTGCTGCAACAAGTAGCTCATTCCAGTTGTTTTCTACTTGTTTTCACTGGCATCAACATCCTGTCCTTTTTATTTAGCAATTCTTCACTAAGTCGTGAAATATGAATGTACAAGACCTAAGTGCCAAAATGTAAAGTGTTTTTGTGTGAAAGAAGAAAATTAAGTACAATTTTAAGTGCCATTTCAGTGTTACCTACTGTAACAAGTACTTCAATCTCAGTTCTGCTGTAATGATCAATAAGCGCTTTTGTTGTGCTCTTCTGTCACTTTGCCTAAATGATACTTGGAATGCCTAAATATATAATGCCTAGGAATTGTATAGAATGCCTAGGAAAAGTGTGCAAAATCTTTACAAAAAACTGATATTTTATACTTTGCCCAAAACCATTAGGCATTCTATACATTTCCTAGGCATTCTATAGAATGCCGGGATTTCACACATTGCCGGTAACATATACACTGCTTGACAAATGCTAAGGGCGGATCACAAATTCCGATGTATCATAGCATTACGTGAGGGTGGAAGCCCAGGAGGATACAATATTGTTGCCACACTGTTCGGATATTAGAATAAAGGTCATTTATTGTTCTGGAAAATACAGAAGGTTGTAAAACAGCTGAAAGGACAAAAGTGTTCATTTGATGCTGTATATGGAGAAATGGAAAAATACATATGAACGACAGCAGGCACCTTTGAGAATGGTGTCAGTACGGGTTACGTCCACTGTAGAGGGCGATGCAACTTTCCACGTTGTCATGCTTTGCACAACATTATCCAGCAGCTGTTGAGGCAAGTTATCCCACTCCTCTGTCAGTGCATTGATGAGAGTGGTTTTGTTATTTGGAGGATATTGTCGACTAGCAAGGCGCCTCCCCAAATCATCCCAAACATTTTGAATGGGGGTTTAGAGCTGGAGAACGTGCTGGCCATATAAGGCGTTGAATACCCTCGCTGTCTAGACAATCCTGAATAGCGAGTGTTCGATGACACGCTGCGTTGTCGTCCATGAACAAAAATATATCCCGACAGCACCACGGAAAAGGCGAACATGAGGCAGTAGAACTTCAACTATGTATCATTGGCCGGTCATAGTCCCAGTTGCAATCCCAGTTGCAACCACAGGTACGGCTTGCGGCCAATGATCATATTGCCGGCCCAAACCATGATAATGCAAGTCGAATGTCGGTCCCTTTCCTGGATACTTTCTGGACGAACTGCAGTATCTCTCTCACATCAGACCAGTTGGTGTCTACAATCCGATGACAGACTGAACCTACTCTCACCTGACAATAGTACAGAAGCCCATTGCTCTTTGGTGCAATTGTGTTGCTCACGACACCATTCCAAACCGGTGGTACGTTGCAATCTGGACAATGGGACACACATAACAGGTCTGCGGCGTATAGTCCTCCTTGTTCCAAAAGTCTGGATACAGCTTTTAGGGAGATCCGCTTTCCTGTGGCAGGAAAAACTCATTTGCCACTTGCTGAGCTGTGGCGCGTCGGTTCTGTTTTGCCGTTAGGGCAATATAGGCTACCTGTCTTCTGCAGGCGTCATACTTCTAATACGATCTCCGCCGTGACGCCTGCTACACATTCCAGTTGTTGAAATGCTTTCCATAGTGAAACAACTCTATGGGCGATGCCGAACTCTCTGGCAACATCTGTTATTTGCCGCTCTTCTTCGATCTTTCCAGTAATACGGCCACGCGTAAAATCATCTAAGTAATATCCGGAAGACATGCCGGAAATTTTAAATTCGTCAATTAAAGTTTTCCAGTAAACTTTCCACAGGCGTCAAATCGCTTATCAGCCTGTCAATGCAAAATTTGCATACTCACACCTCTTCCTACTGTATCCTGCACTTATTCCAATGGTCGACATGTGAGTTCCTGCCCTTTTTGATTGCTAGGGGTGTTAGGGTCATCCGTCCTTCGCAATTGTCCAGCAGTTTAATTATAGTCTTAAAATGTATTATTAAATTACTTTCCAGGAACATTTTGTCATAATTAACGAAGAAAACTATAATCTTATTATGATCTTCAAAGGAATGTTATTTACTTCAGAACGAAAAACAAAATAAATAGATAATTTTTAATTCTGTTTTCAGTAATTCAGGACGAACGGGAAATGTGTCTGAATAAATGACAGCTAACTCACACTAGTGAGTAGTTTCTTTTAAACAAAAATATAGTCAGGGACTTTCCTGAGAGTTGATTGTAAAAGAATTATAATATCAGCAAAAAAGTAATTAATATGCGTTCTTTGTTTTATTGTACTGTAAAATGTTTGTAATGCACGTAAAATTTATTGTCTAAGTAATTAATTATATCGTCCTAACATTATACTCCTCTTGAATAAATCAAACTTTTATTAAATCTAAATTCTTCCAAAATTAAAATTCTCCACAAGAGAATTTTACTTGGTGCTTGAAAAAGATAGCTATCGAAATATAGTCTTGTGGAGAATTTTTATTTTGGACGAATTTACGTCCCAACATTAAGTTATTTTTTGTAAATTATTTTAAAAATCTGTTTTTTTTTTTTGCCTGGCATAAGAATATTTTTGTGTGTAAAGAAATAATTCTGTGATAAACTTGATGATAGGAAATATTAAATTAATCGCTTAAGAATTATTAGTAATTTCAATTTAGCATCTAATTGAAGACAAATATGGCCATAATTCACCTTGTTGTTGTTGTTGGTTGGTGTTTTATGGCGCAAAAGCAGCTGCGGCTAAGCTGCGCCATAATTCACCTTTTCAATCAATATTGAAGAGATACTAGCAAAGGATTAGAAAGAATGTTAGAATATGAAGACAAGATCATAACATGGAAAACAAGATTAGAGCTGACTATTCATGAATTAGAAAAAAAGAAAGTTAGTGTATATCGATCTTTCCTCATTAAGTCACGTCGGGGTTTCACCGCCAGCGCTTGCTGGGTAACAGTCATCGGAGATAGCAGCCAGTGAAGAAGAAAGCCGAATCGTAATAGATGAAGGAACCCATGCCACTTTTAATAACAGATGTTTATCATCTGAAGAAAAATCCATAAGGAAATGTTTGCAGTAATTTTGTGAAAACCATGGCAAGCGAGAGGCATACAACCTCGTGGAAGTTCAGTTGTCAAGCCTTGACGGAGTCAACTGCATTACGTTGTGGTTGGTGGAAGTTGAAAAAAATCTGTCCGTTTTACTGAGCACTGCCGAGTCAGATCAAACAAATAATAATAGAAAGAGAATTAATATCACCAGATCAAGAAAAAATTTAGGTAGTAAATTATCTCAGGTTGAGATACTAATGGGAACCGATCTTGCAATATCTGTTCTTACAGGTCGTATGGTTGCTGTTGAATCGGTATACGGATGAACATTAATGGGTATCTCCATAGAATCTGTAGCTGGAACTGCAACACTAATATCATTGCAAGTCGCTGTAGAACCAGCTAAAAATGACCGGCTGAAAGAGGAAATTCATACGTTCTGCAATATCAAAAGTTTAGACATTACACAAAAATACAACGGAGACAAGTTAGAAGAAAAAGAAATCTTAAGAATTATTAACCAGAGCACCGAGAAAAGTGGGAAACAGATACATTGTAAGATTGCCATGGGACGAGCGAAAAGAAGAATTAATCGACACCAGAACCTTAAGGAGATTCTACATAAAAAGGAGTAAAAGGATGAATAACAACACTGAAAATCTTAAACGATATCATGAAATAATGATAGACTATTTAAGAGAAGATCGTGCAGGGAAAAGTGAGGGAAACGAAACCACAATCGCCATAAAGTATTATACGAGGTGTGTCTAAAAAGTTCGGTGAATGATCGAATATCTCGCATGCAAAAACTGCTTCAAGGTCGATCATGCGCACGGAATATACCCGAAGAAAGGGGAAATGGTATGGCATAAGAAAAAAAATAGTTCCAAATGTTAGCAATATACGGCGCTTTAAGCGTCATAACATAAATTGGTTCGGCTACAAGTGACATTTCAATCGCAATACGACGGCTATTGAGTGAGTTGTACGTTAAACCGCCACTGCTTCTATTGAATAATACCATCAACCGTTTTCTAAGGGCAGACTTCCGGATCATAGTGTGTTTTCGGAGATTTTCAATATATTTCGTGAATATAGTAAGCTTTTCAGTACTCATGTTTTATCTGAACGAACACATCAATAATACAGGGAGGAAGAGGAAGATATTTATTAAATGGTATACGATAGCCCTACTATTATCACGAGAAGACTTTTTACATGAACAACAAATATTGCTAACATTGCATACGATCGCTTAGGCACCCAACGTGTGCAAAAATCATCTGCCAAGAACAGTGCCCTGCATCTAGAATTTTGTAATGAGGTTTTGTTATAATTATTTATGTTTATTTATTTAAATAATTATACTTGTTTACAATCTCTTAACTTATGTATGTTTGGTGATTTGTGAAGTAGAATATGCAAATTAGGCTGGTGGCGAACCCCGATATTAATAGACTGCTACAAGTCGAAGGGGGGTAGTTCGACAGCAGACACGAGAGAGAACGGAGCGGTCGGAAAGGAAGCGTCAGTCGGGGAAGGAGGCGTTGGTCGCCGAGATGAATGAAGCGTTAGTCGCCGATATGAAGAAATGAAGAACCCGTCTGTCGTGAGAAGCCACCGTAGTTCTACTCTGTTCGTGTGTCGTCGAAGGAAGATGAACCTATCAGCAAATCAAGCAAGAAGAAAGAAAACTTCACAAGAGTCAACCGAACCTAAGAATAAGTGAGATAGATTTGACTGTAATTATAATTTGTGTAAAAACAGAACTTTAAGTATCAAGCCGATACTCTATGTAAATTTAGCTACACTAAATATCAACATAAACTGTGTAATAATTTAAAATAGAACATATTAAAGATCATCTAATTTAAGCCACCAGATCCACCCATTTTATTACAATTTTATCATTGGTTATATGTTAAAGCTTCACTAATGATGCTACTTTCACTCTTAACACAATCCACAATACAGGTAACTTTCGTCGATGATCTCAAAAAATTCACACGACAATAACTTCGTTTCGGATGCACTTATAACTTGAACAAAAAATATTAGAAACAGTATGTAATATCTCTTTCTTTTATCAATAGTTTTGCAACTATCCATTCATTTCTATTATGACATGTTGCAATAATCATGGTTGTAAAGCCATCAAAATATTGATTTGCCTAACTATAAATGATAATTACTTTTTCATATTAATTCAATACAAAACTCCTTTTCTTCATCAAAAAACATCTTCTTTATTGCCTAGACGATATTTCTCAGAATTTATCATTCTGCTTTATCAAGCCTTTTCGGAATATTTTACATCGAATAACAAGTAGGTATCAATACATTGTTACTTTCATTGTCAACGAACATGACCTAACATAATTAAACAACAATAATAATTGATACTAAGGATCATAAATCTTCTTTATTACCTAGACGATATTTCTCAGAATTTGTATTGAGTTAATATGAAAAATATGAAGACATGTAAATATATTTTTGAAAATTAGTTTTATTTTTTGATTTTTTATTAGAGTACTACTAGTAAAGTGCTGAAAGCCAAAACAGTTAGATCTTCTTAACAGAGCAGCAAGAAGTTATATCTAGGTAGATGGCTTTTAATGCATGTATTCTTCTAAGTCTGAATTATATGAATTAGTGTTGATTCTTGCAGTAAATTTAAGTCTTCATTTGTAGTCTTTCTTTCATCAGTTCTTTTACTGTTTTTTTGTTAGAATTTTGGTTTTTTAACCAAAGCTATGCAGTAGTGTGTTTCCGTCATAGATTTATTTTACCAAATCATTAGCTTTATAGAACGTCTAGTCATTTGTAACCGAAAATTCTTTTTATGTATTATTTTTAAAACTCCATTTCATAAACCTAAATTTTCAGTAATTAATGTAATCATTTTTTTTCTAATTAGTAATGCAAATAAAAGGCTTCGCTTTTGTCTAAATAATTTGTGACAATAGACTGTTATTTTAATGACGGATACGAAAGAAGTTGTTTGATAGCTTTATTTTTTTATTTGAATGTCCATGGATAGGTCCCACTAGCACAGAAGCCTCAAGGCCTATTGTCGAAGCTCTGTTAAAGAACATTTACAAACATTAGTATAAAAGATAAGAAGATTAGGATAAATATAGGAAATAAAGGTAATATCTATCCAATCTCCATCCGGCATATCTGATAAGTTCCTAGCACTACCTAGTTTGCTCTACTAAATCGATCAACATTAAGGCTGGCTTTAGACGGGTGAAAATCGCGTGACTCTGTGCTGGGAATTCCTGCTTGCTAACAGTTTTTAGGATATGCTCTATTTTCTTGCTGCATGGCTGGATGGTTTGTTAGAGAACAGCGCTCCTGGTGGCGAATTCAAGAACTTTAAGTCCAATCTATTTGTATCTGTTTACACGAAATTACTGGCTAAAAAATTGATTTTCAGGAACACAGGTCATCCGTAAGTTTTCGTGGATGCTTCTAGAAAAAGCTACATTATTAAACAATAGGTAGACTCATTTAAGTAAAATCACATGTTGGAACATCCTACATCAATTTCATACTGGACATTTTTGAAATTGGTTAAGAAATTGCATTCAAAACATAGCCAAAGCATATTTTCGGAAAGCAATCTAGCCCATTTAAATGTTGATCTTTTTCTTATCAAATTTGCCAACAATTTATACTAATTTTCAAGTGAAACTGATTATGCCGAAACACTTAAATCTGAAGTTTTTTTCTGATAGTATTTTAAATTCTTATATTTGTTATCGAATTTACATTTATTATTTGATTTGTTACCTCAAAAACATACTGTTTATGCATTAATTAAAAAAGTACTGAATTTAATCTTTTATTAAATCAGAAAGTGAAAGAAAAAATACGACAGTGACCTTGAGTCTGTATGAAACAATTAAACTTCTGATGACATAATTTTTTGGAAGCGTAGGTTTTAAGGAGTTATAACAGTTTTTTCTACAAAAAAATAATTTTGTTGTCGGTATTGGATTTTTTCAAATATTTCATCTTTTCAAGCATATTATCTTGTTCACTTTTTCTTTCATACAAAGTAATTTAATTCAAAATTTGGGTTTAGTGACATTACTTGTATCAAAAAACAACTATGACTTACACACAAATCAATTTATTTAAGAAAGGTTTAAAAATAAAACATGCTAAAAAATACAATACGTATTTTTATTTACGTTGTTTGACGAGATCATGACTTTCCACTTTCCATATCATTG
>JAFIDM010012231.1:63291913-63307193 GCA_023159025.1 Thereuonema tuberculata | reverse complement strand
GTGTGTAAGTCATAGTTGTTTTTTGATATAAGTATAATAAAACACACCTTAAAATCTTCATAATGACATTACTTGCTATGAGAGTAAAAGTTTTCAATCTGTGCTGAACGCCCAATCCTATACAGATTATATTGACGGTAGTTAGTACAAATAAAGTTTCTTCAATCATCTGTTTAGTCCTTATTGAGGTCGAAGGAAAGCAAAACAATCTAGATTTTGGAAATCTCAGTTAAAGAGAAATTTACTAGATGACAATGTCGACAAAATTCTCCTAAGTTAGTTGTTTCGGTATAGGACCACTATATAGTTCGTTCTCTATGCCTATTTCTCAATGTTTTGGAATCAGCTTCCACACATCCGACTTAAATACCAAACTCCAATCAGTTCATCAACAAATTGGGCATGTCTGTGTCATTCAAATGCGATTATCTATGGAACTCGGAAATTATTAACTAATTTTATCAATTCTTTAATGCCTCATCATAAGCTTAATTATTCATCTGTAACAGAGAATACTGCATCGTCTGCTTCCATATTATATTGAGAATTAAGACAGTATAAGAGTCATTCAAGCTTCTATATATTCAAGCTTCTTCTAACTTTTTATTGTGGACTTTCACAAATTTTACAGAATTAAAATTTTTCTTAATTTTACTTTTCATTCTAACTTCTCATTTCATTTTAATTATAATTTCGAGAATTTCTTATGTTAAAAATGATTCATTCAATTTCTTATTATCTAATTAAAAAAATTTATTTCAGTGCAGATATACATTTAAGAGAGATGTAACTATAGAGTGAAATAGAGAAGACTTTTTCAAGGACGCTGTTATTGTGATTAAAAGTGGCTTAAAAATTGTTAAAATTTGTTGGCTTAAAATTTACTCGATAGCAGACCATAACAAAAGTTATAGACCTCTTTTTTCAATTTTTTAATAAATATTTGTAGATACTCCGATTGATAGATATAATATATACATATATATAATAAATATTATTAATGAAACATAACCACATTTTCTTTTCTTCTTCATTTGCAATATTTCGCAGACAAAGGCTTTTCCCTGCTTCATCAGGCTTCTAAAATACATCAAATAGTTCTTACAAACATAAAAATAGTCTTCATAAACATAGAAGCATTCATGATAAAGAATCAACCTGTATACATTTTGTTCAATACAATAAATAAGTATGCAGATATTTTGTTTAATACAATACAGAGCACGCTGTGTTAAAAGATTAAGTTACATACAATAATGAATGTAGAACTCAGTTACATACATTAGTTGAAATCAGCTGCTAGGCCAGTCAATAAAAACATCCAACATCGCAAACGCGCATGTATCTACGATTTTTTTATATGTTGTTTGGACCCCTGAAAGTAGTTTATATCCAAGTTTGCAACCCTGAAAACCCTGTGCTATTCCCGTGGTGCTCGAAAAACTGAGAGATTCTGGCACTTGTTTCAGGTTTTGCGAAAAAAAACTACCGTAAGGAAGCGTTTTTCGGGTATCCTCACTGTATATTTTTGTAAAACAAACTAAATTTGCTACAATTTGAGCCCAACTCGAGCTTTCGAGGTCCATTGGTTGCCGAGATACAGCCAGTCAAAAAGGGGCAATTATTTCCAAAAAGTGAAAAGTAATCGGTAGGGTCATTTTCCAAGACACGTACCCGCTAAACGAATGGTTCTACAGAAAAGCCATGAGGAATTTGTAGAGAATTGAATTAGCTTCAAGTTGATTCCAAAGTGGTGCCTTTAGGCCTCATAGTTTCCTCAAAAACAAAAAATAATAAAACATCGGATTTTGGGAAAATGATGAAAACATGGTACTGAATAACGTTGGCATGGATTTCGTTAAAAATAGTTAGGCCAGTCAATTTCGACACAAAAAAGGCAAATGTCGCAAACGCGCATGAATCTACGATTTTTTAATATGTTGTTAGTACCCTTGAGAGTAGTTTATACTCAAGTTTGCAACCCTGAAATCCTGGCTACTCCCGCGGTGCTCGAAAAACTGTGAAATTCTGGCACTTGTTTCAGTTTATTCGAATTTAATATTTGAGATAATATTAAAATATGGCTGCAACTTAACATACATACAAAATCATACATTGAAATATACATAATACAAGAATACCTACAGAATACATAATAACCCCGGAATATAGATGAGTCCCGCTATGTACTCCAGAAATCTAACGATAATATGGGCGAGTACCGCTACGGGTCTCCTTACTCTGTGGCTCTCGGAATTATTTGTAGCCGTGAAAGCGAGACCAAAACTGTGTGCAATGCCTATGTGAAAAAGGGACAGCATGAAAAAGGTTACAAAATTTTTATAGTGGTGCCCTTCTATAAAAATCGTTTGTGCCAGGTCCCTGGCAGGCGGATCTATTGTTTAGTGAGTAAAAACCTCGGAAGTGGGAGGAACACTAAATCAGCTGAACGCCTCCGACGCTCTGCTTCACTCTCCAGCAACACCCTTCAAAGTTCCCCAAGCAGAACTGCTCTCAAATGAATGTAACAAACGTCAACTGATCACCATGATGCGTAACCTCTCAAATTCAGAGAGGCTCGGTATCGAGGTACATCAATCTCAAGAAGATGCCGATGCTCATATAGTGAGGACTGCCCTCTCCAAGAGCTCATCGTTCGACCAAGCTTTCATCATTGGGGAGGACGTCGATCTACTGGTCCTCCTCAATGGCTTAAGCTCTGAACAGACGAACGTGTACTTCCAGAAAGGCAGCAGAGATGGGTCCAATATCCAGCAAATTCCTTCACGTGTGGAGAAATGCAGGATCCACTAGGGATGGTTGTGTTCCTGCATACCATCAGTGGGTGTGACACCACCTCTGCCCTTTTCTGGCAAGGCAAGATGAAGTGGTGCAATGTCCTCAAACAAAACCCCAACTGGATAGACCTCGCCAGCATTTTTCTTGATCCAAACTCCAACCAGGAAGACGTAGGAAATGCTGGCGAGAAGATCTTGATGAACCTCTACGAAGGAGATGAGGAAACGCTGAACAACCTGCGATACTCCGCATTTGTAAAATCGGCAGCAACGGCCAAAGTCAACCAAAGTCAACCAAGCCCGTCACAATGTGCGCAAAGCCCGCTCCTCAGACCCTGCTTAGAATGGTGGCTTGTAAATGCAAGACAGGGTGCTTAGGGCCGTGCACTTGCAGAAAGGCTCATGTGATCTATCCTATTCTCATTTTGCCAAGGGCGAAGTTGCACAAACATCATCCCGATCGTCCTGGACGAGGAGGACGAGGATGTGGACGAACCAACACTGACGACCCGCCTCCACCTCCAGAAAATGTCGTCCCTCCCCCTCCCTCCCCCACTGGTCCACACTGGATGAGACCCGGCCTTTCCGAAAGGGCGAAGTTCTAAACTACTACGGTGTTTCAGCTAGACTGTGTAAATAGTATTTTCTTGTTTACATTTATGTTTATGTTGTTTATTTTGTGTTTACGTTTATTTGTTTACTGTATGTTTCTTTGAAGCCATATGTTACATCAAAAATGTTAAATTCACATTCTTGCACTTTTTTTAACGAAATCCATGCCAACATTATTCAGTACTAATTATTCAGTGTTTCATCATTATTCATTATTCAGTGCTTTTATCATTTTCCCAAAATCCGATGTTTTACTATTTTTTGTTTTTGAGGAAACTATGAGGCCTAAAGGCACCACTTTGGAATCAACTTGAAGCTAATTGAATTCTCTACAAATTCCTCTGTCATGACTTTTCTGTAGGACCATTCGTTTAGCCGGTACGTGTCTTGGAAAATGAACTTCGCATTAACTTTTCAATTACCCATCTTTGACTGGCTGTATCTCGGCAACCAATGGACCTCGGGAGCTCGGGTTGGGCTCACATTGTAGCAAATTTAGTTTGCTTTACAAAGATTTGCCAGAAAAACGCCTCGTTACGGTATTTTTTTTCTCCAAACCTGAAACAAGTGCCAGAATCTCTCAGTTTTTCGAGCACCACGAGAGTAGCACAGGGTTTTCAGGGTTGTAAGCTTGGGTATAAGCTACTCTCAGGGGTCCTAACAACATATAAAAAACTCGTAGATACATGCGCATTTGCGATGTTTGCCTTTTTTTGTGTCGATATTGACTGGCCTACTGCCCGTTGTTAAAAGAATTAAGTTACATATATTTGTTTAAATGTATGTAAACATACCTGTCTGTTGTACACCTGTTGTTAACCAATGTGATAATTATGGAATTATTTCAATGTATGTAATGTATGTAAACATACCTGTCTGTTGTACACCTGTTGTTAAGCAATATGATAATTATAGAAATATTTCAATGTTTTTACAGCTTTCTTTAAATTTTTCTAAAATCATTGGGCTTATATCTATGCCCTTTTGTTTGTTAAAACAATTGAAATTATTAATTATGCATGCTTCTAGTATAAACCTTGTGTCTTTTTTGTATATGTTTTTGTATAGTATCTTAACTATTGGGTCAGGGTCGGTCCCAAGGTTATGCAATGATGGGTCCAGTCAGAGATTTCTGTGTGGTTATTTCGGAATGCACTTATGTGCTCTTTCACATGTTTCTCCAGGGTTCTACCAGTGTTTCCAAAATATATTCCGTTACAAGGTCTACATTTCAATTTATATATTACTGACATAGTTTGCATTATGTCATTTTCTTCCTTCTTTTGTATTAATGATCCCAAATTTTTATTTGCCACTCTTTTAATTGATATTGTGGGGTGTTTTTAACTGGTAAAAATCGTAGTGTCTAAATAAGTAGAGACTGGAGCTGCGTCTGGACTGAACTAGCAAGAACTAACAACAACTCTTTATTTACAGGTTACATGTGTTTAAATAGCCTATGTACAAGTCTTTTGATTGGTTGTGGCGTTTACAAATCGATTGGGGGATTTAAATGTCTTGTGATCACAATGGGTTTTTAAACCGTTGTGATTTAAATAAAGTGAATTAAAAGGACGCCACAACCGTTGAAATTCAAAAATAAACTGATCAACAAAGGAATTAAATAATGGAGATTAAAATACAGAAAAACGGAATAACTAGAATACAAAAGGATAAAATAACGATAAAACTATACAATAAATATAAAAAAATCACTACAATTATCTCCCTTCCCAGATTTTTCGTCCCCGAAAAATAAAAACAAGTTATGGCCATAAAAAAAAAAAATATATACACTAATATACTGAGCTCAGTTAAAAAAATAAGGAAAAGCTAAAATTTATTTACATATACATATGTTTTCCTTTGGTCCCGACAAGGTCTCATACACAATAATGTAAAATAACCCTCCTTTACCCGTCACCAAATTTAATTCAACTCCGGATAACTCGTCACTTTCAAGAATGGCCAAAAGCATCTTTCTTCTCCGTTTTGCATGCCATCGTGTTGTCTTTTCAGCCCCACCCCTTCACTTTAAGAAAGCCAAGGCTTTTACGGGGAATTTTCGACCCCGCCTGTCACTTCAATCCTTTTCTACTCCTTCGGGGGATTTGGGTTCTTGGAATCTCGCTGCTAATCATTCAAAGCACACTTCTCGCTGCGACTCTGTCTAGTGTAGACGTTTTTCTTGACTGCTCCTTCATTTCATAGGGAGTAAGCCCGCTCTACGGGCTATTTTTTCTCTTGCAATTTCGTGGTTCGATTATTTTTTAAAATGCTAGGAAAACGAAAACTTGCCTCGTTATCTTTTAAAGAAAAAAAAAAAGACTTAATTGCACTTTTTGAAAAATCAAATGTTTCGAAAACAGCTTTTGCCAAAGAACACCATTTTCCCAGGACTACATTAAATTATATTCTTTCATCGAAACAAGTAATTGAAGAAGCTGACAGCAAAGACAAAAGAAAGAGAATGAGGAAATCGAAGTTTGACGAGATCAAGGAGGTTTTAGTTCGATGGCTAAAACATGCCAGATCGCAAAATGTGCCTATTTCTGCCGTGATTCTCAAAGAAAAAGTCATAGAAATTGCTAAGGAGTTCAATATTGAAGATTTCGGCGGCAGCAATGGTTGGCTGGACAGATATTTAAAGACAGATATTGCCTTTCTTTTAAAACGATTAAAATATGGTAACTATAAAAAGTTTTTTTATTTTTTTTTTTATTTTCCACTCATTCTTTTGCATGTATTGATTTTTGAAAATCTTCCTTTTCTCACCGAATCCTACAGCAATTCATGAAAATACCGTATTTCGTGTTTTTTTATTCTTCAAAAATTCCCACTCCGCTTAAGTCGTCAAAAATGTTTGGTCCCTTGAGTGACGACTTAACGAGGTTTTGCTGTATTTGATAGTTGATAAAAAAATGAATTTTCAGATTTATGCCTGTCGTCCGATTGGCTTTGCTGCTAGTATTTCAATAATTATCACATTGGTTAACTTCAGGCAGCTGATTTAAACAAATATAAGAACTAAGTTCTACATTCATTATTGTATGTAACTTAATCTTTTAACACAGCGTGTTCAGTATTGTACGAAACAAAATATCTGTAAACTTATTTATTCTATTGAACAAAATGTATATAAGTTGATTCTTTACCATGAATGCTTCTATGTTTATGAAGACTATTTTTCTTTTTGTAAGAACTATTCGATATATTTAGAAGCCTGATGAATTAGAACAAAGCCGTTGCCTGCGAAATATTGCAAATGAAGAAGAAAAGAAAATATGTTATGTTTCATTAATAATGTTTATTGAATATTTGTAGAATTAAAGTTTTAATTCGAGGTTTTGATTCTTATTAGGTCACTCTTTTTTATTTTAATCGTATGCTTTTGGAAACTACGGGCATGTCATTTAATTTTTCGTTTTTATTTTTAACGAATGTCTTTGTCTTTCAATTTTCGATATGATAATTACTACTTCTTTTTGTTTTTTAGAAACTGAATACACCATTGTTATCGTTCTACAAAAGATTTGGTTATAGAATTCAGGATATATGGAACATTTTACATTTTTTACAAATTTGTTTTAAAGAGTCCTCATAATCAACGAACATTGCTGTTTCGGATCTTGAATATAATTTTTTATTGAAACTAAGCTGTTTATAAGCAATTTTATTATTAAGTGGTAAAGTTGGAATGGAAAAGATAATTAAGGTAGGTTGCCCAAATAAGGCCCACCTAATGTTTAAAGATTTTTTACATTTCTACTGCAAGAGTGAAAATTCTGAAAACTGTACTGAAAGTTAGTTTAAGGTGTGCTGTTATGAAAAAGTGAATTTAGAATTAGTGGCATTTGAAATTCTTTCTGTAATAACACAGTTTTGAAAATATAACTGAAGGGCCTTATTAGGAGCGCCATTTCCAAATAAGACCCACTACTAGTCACAGCAAACTCGCCCACTGAGACAAGAGCTTGGCCGTGAAAACAGCCAATTTCCAACATTTAGTTCCGACTAAATATTAAGCTACAAATTAATAATTAATTAGTAATTAATTTATAAAATTGTAAATTTAAAACTAGCTTTGATGATTTTTGTTATTTTTTTCCCATTATATATAATTATTTTATGTTATAGAATGGAGGACCTTATTTGGAGCCCCCTGTTAACCCATGCTTTCATGCATTGTTTTACTAAAAAGTATTTAAATGCAAGTCAACTGGAAAATTTCAAATATAGTATCTTATTCTACTCATTACACACTTTAAAATCGCATAAAACGTGTTTATGTATATGAAGTTGCGAAAAAATGCAGACGATTTATCAAATTAAGTTGAAATAGTAACGACAAAAGCTTCGGGTGACTTTTACTGTTCAACTGAAACAAACATGGTGAAATTATCCACTTCAACGGACCTAGTTTTTGGTGTAGCCGCTAGAAGCCAGGACCTGTCTGAGCCATAACCAAACTTGGTAAATTGTCAACGTTCTATTAATAAAACGAAGGATGGGCCTTATTTGAAACCGAGCGTTATTTGGGCAACCTACCTTACATGAAAATGGAAACAATGTGGTTAATTAAAGTAAGCTTATGGATGCTTTACATGTTCTCGAAAACTGGTCTAAAACTCAGTAGAAAATTTGTGTTTTTCCAGCTTGGAGAAATGATGCCACTTAACTCATGTCAGTGGCAGTTCTCGTATTGCTTTCATTAAGATAACGATTAAAAATTCCTTTCGGCTAAATACAAAAACAAAGAAGTTGATTTTGCAGCTTTAGTTTTATTATTAATTCTCAACTCATTCCATAGCAGAGGTAAAAACAAAGATCCTGGCAGAAGAGAAGGTGGTAGATGAAGCCATGGATGGAGACCATGAATAAAGGACAGATTTTTGCATGAAATTAGCACTGTCGTAGTTTTTCTCTAAAATTTTCTCGGCGCTAAGCGCATTAGTCTCGAATTGCTTCCAAAATTTATCTCAACCTCATCATTTAAACAAGGGACAGGTTTTCGGAACTTGTGGGTTTGAGATAAGTTTTCGAGAGCGTGTAAAGCAGCATTAGAGAATTTTAATCCAATCGGTCAAGATGAGTTCAAGATTCATGATTTGTTAAACTTCTTAATCAACTTTTTATATCAGATGTTTCAGCAATTAATAGAAGAATCCCATTATTTATGGGATTATCCTGGTTTAAATTATTGTCTTCTTAGTAATTTCCCGAAGAAAAACAAGCACTGAAATGGATAATTTGGATTAATAAATATATTAGTAAATCTATGGTTTAAAATGATAAAAAATTAAATGTAATTTTTTTAATTAACCTCTTCACTACAAAATAAGACAGGGAATATTCCATTGAACAGTCATGATTATGTTTGATGAGATAGGGGAAAGCGAGGAGAGATGACGCCCATTTCGATAATAATTTATATCTCCTAAATTTTTGAATTCATTTGAGAATGAATTATGCCAAGTCATTCTGTAGACATTATTTACTTAAAAAAAATACTAGTTTACATTGCATCATTTATATATATATAAAAATTACGTTTTACAAAAATACTACATTTTGCCATCTCTTCTCATACGGTAGATGAGATGACGCGCTAAGGGTAGGAGAGAAGCCTTATTAAAAATTAAAGTAAATATAAAAAACACAAATTAAAGTTTTGAAACATTATTAATGTATTTTCCTCGTTTTTTACAGGTAATTGAAAAGAAATAGAAAGTGTATTTGATATCAATTAATCATACTACATTAAGGAAGGTCAATGCTGACAGGAGAAAATTATTGTTTCGTATTGATTAACTTAATGAGATTTCTTTGGTTTTTTTCTCGCCAATCTTCCACATAAAGAACATAGGTCTAAATACCGCGAACAAGTTTCATGTAGCCATCTTTTGCAGGACACGCACTTAAACCAATCAGACGTAGACTGGGTCTCAGAATAGATTTCCAGACATTCCACATATTCATTTTCATCATATTCGTCCCCTGACACTGAATCAGACAAGAGAACTACTTCTTCATCTTCTTCCAATGATGATGAAGACGACTGAAATTTCGTTGATACATACTGGTTTCGTTTTGGAGTAGCATTCTTTGCTTTTTCTGTCTTTTTGCTTTGAGACGTCTTGTTTTCTTTCTTCTGTTTTTGACGAGAATTCTTTATTTTAGTTTCTTGTATGTAGGCCGGATCTGTAATATTCGCAGCTGATTGCTTTCTCTTCGAATTTGAGGGTTTGAGGCTGGACGGAATAGGCCAAACACTTCTTAAAACTTTCTTCGGAGTCAGCATTGTGCTGCAACATGGCTGTGGAGAAAATGTTTCAGCAGGGAGTGCAGCAGATGATTCTTCATTTGAAGCAGTTATAGTGATGTCAGGAGAACTTGATTCATTGCTGCAGTTGTGCTGGGAAGCGCTGGATTCTATTGATCGTAAGGGGGGCGAGTGTTCCTGAGAATTTGAGCTTGGTCACATGCTAAAAGAAACGCATAGTCCGGAATAGCATCCTCATTCAATGGATAAATTCCAGTAGCTGTGAAGGCCGAAATACCCATTTCCACAGTTGCAAAACGTTTCCAGGCAGAGTTCAACAATCCTCCAAACTCGTCTCTAGAAATATTTCGACTGCCTTTATTTTGTCTCACCAGTTTTTCACATGCATCTCTCCAGTAAGTCTTCAAAGGTTTAAATGCGTCTCGGTCCAGAGGCTGCAGATAGTGGGTAGTATGGCTCGGTAAGCAAAGCAGGACAATTTCATTATCTCTGGCTATTTCTAAGAGTTGAGCGTTGTTCATGTGAGATGCGTGACCGTCCAAGATGAGTAGGTTTCTCCCTGCAGGCTTATGAGGGATAAAATGATTAATCAGCCAGTCCATGAACAAATCTGTGTTAATGTAAACCTTTTCAGGTCTCCTCTTTATTTGTTCCTGGTGGAGCTCCTTTCTCATGCTGGGGTTTCTTATACACACCCTTCATAATACAGTAAGGGGGTAAAAAGTGTCCTTCCGCGTTACAGCATGCCAAAAGAGTAATTGTTTGACCTTTCTCCGATGTAGTAACTATTTTGACGTCCTTGCTACCTTTGCCTGCGATCACTTCGCCAGGCACATTGTTCATCTGTAGCCCTGTTTCATCTGCATTCCAGATATTCCCTGGTTTATCGGACAGAGAGTTTTCATTAATTATTTTAGAAAGAAGTTTGAAATAATCAGAAACTTCTTTTCTGTTCATCCTTCCGTTCTTGCACGTGAAGTTCCTTCCCCTTTTCTTATTGAAAGTTCAGGATTTCTTCTCATAAAGGATTGAAGCCAAACTTTCCCAGCTATTTTGTCATCTTTATTAAATGTGGTTTTCAAGCCTAAAAGTTCAGCCATATTAAAGGCCATCTCTCGAACATCCATTCTTTTAGGTGCAAAACCTACAGCCTGGAGATCAAGAATATGTTTTACTAATTTTTTTTCCGCCTCTTTGCCAAGCTGAGAACCTGGTCCAAGGTTACTCTTGATGAAATTATTGTTCTTTATTCTCGTCCTCAATGTCTTTTCGGGAATATTGAATTGTTTACTTGCTACTTTTAGAGATAGCCTTTTTTCTGCAACAGCAAGACCTGCAGTTTTAAAATCATCCTCAGTCCATGAAGCACGATTTGTCTTTCTTGTGTATGTATTCGGCATGATTTTTCAACCTAATAAATAAAAATAAACAAAATAAGAGTATATTTTCAAGCCACTGTTTCATTAATTTAAAATTGAAATCAAAACGGCGTCATCTCTCCTCACATTCTTAGGAGTCATCTCTCCTAAAATGTTAAGAGCGATTTCGCACCTTATATTTCCCCAACAAACATGGCCGAACACAAAAATATTATGCATATAATCCCGCCAAGAACCCAGTTTCAACTAACAACAGCAGAAAATCCTTTATCGCCGCTATAAATATGCTATGTGAAAATTTTATAACATTTACATGAAAGTTCAGACACTTACCAAGGTGAGTAAATGTATAAATTCCCTCGTAGAATCCACAAATATTCACAAAAATGTAGAAGAATTTGACAGCGTTTATATTCCACACCGATGTACAATCCGACTGAGGGTAAGTGTCGCCACGCTGTGTTAAAACATGTAAACTGCAGACCGCGTCAACTTTCCTACCCCTGTCATCTCTCCTCGCTTTCCCCTATGACGAAATTCCCTCTTTATAATTAAAATTAACGTATTATGGATTTTTATAAGATGATATAAAGTCATTGATTACTCATAACTTTCTAATATCAAGTTTGGCTTAGATTGTAACTTAAAGAGGTTTTCAAAAATCTCTTTTGGCATTAATTGTTTTAGTAATAATATTAATAATACTAATAAGAAGAATAAGAATAACAATTATAACAAATAACTATTCTTTTATGATGATGAATCAAAATTATTACGTCTTACAGCAATTTATGCATTAAGAATATTGCCAGACAGAGATAATCCAACTTAAAAATTTATTAAAATAAATTAAAAATTGAATGAAAAGATTGCAATATGTTGTCAATAGGAACAATTCTCTTAAATAAAACATCTGACATTATATTTCCATTAATCTACGTTCAAAAGTTTATCATCTAAAAATCGCGGCTCAATTTTAAGTATTTTTCAAGAAATCGACCTTCGAAAAGACCCGAAATGGTGTTCTCAAATGAAAACGCTCTGGGGTCATTCCACATCAAATCACCCGATGAGTTCACCACACCATCACAGATTTTTATGAAAATTTATTTGCATACATAGAGTCATAATATAAGACATTCTGCAAAATATGCGATTTTTAGGTCAAATATTTGCCGAGATATAAATTTTTGAAGTTTTTTTTTTTTTTTGTGCCACGCCCCTTTTTTGACGTATTTTCTTGAATATCTCATCTCCTAATCACTCAAATGGAACCAGATTTGTTTTCCCCATGTATTTTGTTATGCTGAATCCAAACATTCCAATGAAATTAGTCTAGGACTAATAGTTTTGTAGTAATAGACAACATGTAAGCATTTAGGAAAAAATTTAAATGGCCATGTGAGACAACATTTAAAAATTTGAGATTTAACCCAAGTCTAAAAAAGGTCTAAGGTAACTAATAAAAAAAAATCAAGAGGGTGTTTTGCTCCTGAGCTTAGAAAAAAAATCGCAAAGTTGGTACTCTTTTTCGAATCGCGTAAATGAAATATTCAAAAATTATTACTTCGTCACTGCATATTTAATTAGTAAATTCAAGTTATCCCTTGCTTTAGTCACAGCTCTGTAAGCAGTAAATCTCACTTATAACAGATAATAACCTAGGTAAAAACCATATAATAACTATATTTTCAAACTAAAAATTCACCATAGCCGACCGCCGAAGCAAGACACCATAGGCCTAACATAGCGATGTTATTTGATTTAAAATTTAAAATTTGATTTTTATCAAATCATTTATTTGATTTAAAATTATTTATTTACTAATATTTTTGTTTTATTTTAGCTCATTATTCATTACAATCTGGGAACATTTAATTCTTTGGATCATTGTCAGATGGTTAAAACTTAAATCTTGTATCTTTTTTTATTATTTTAGGCTGCTAGAGCAGTAAACAGTGATAATGAAAATTTACTTTTTGAGCATTTAAACGAAAGAATGCAATTAATATCCCTAATAAAGGCCTACAGAAATCTTCACAATTTACTGTGTGATTTGATGGAAGACAAATAAATAAATATAAATGAAAAAAATTTAAAAATTACATAAAAAGCATTTCACAAATACCTGATATAGAAATGCCAATGAAATATAAGAAAAAAGCTCCTTGTATATCTTCTAAACGAACAACTGGATCGACTTGCTTTTTACTTGGAATGTGGTAATTTAAAAATTCATCCGCCCATTTATTAAATAATCCACACTCAAAGCATTGCTGAATGCTATTAACAAAAGATTAGTTGTTATAATTGTGTTAATCATGTAATTTCATATAAAATCAAATACAATATATTTACGAAATACAAAATAAAGAATTTTTTATCAAGTGATTTTGAGAAACTCAATCTTCAAATCAGTACATACCTACAAGCATACAAAAATAAAAGATATAAGATAAAAAAGGAGAATAAAATGGTGTTTATTTGCGCGTTTGAACCACGTGTCACTGATAATTATTGTATAGTACTAAAAAAAAAAAGACAATATTGTAATCTCAAAATAGAAAACTAATTGTTTGTTACATTTATACTTCATTGCAATGGCTAATGAAAAAACTAAACTCATCATTGTATTGCGTTTTCAATGAATGCAGAAAATACTACATTTTCTTATATCTAAATAAATAATCATATAATCAAAAAACAGACAATATCTGAAAAAAAGTCTATTTTCCTTAAGATAGTGAAGGAGAAAAAATTTTTACGTTTACTCATTAATTCATAGTGACGAAATAAGTATTAGCCAACACACCATAACTTTAAAAAATATAACAAATTATAATTAACAATATAAAAAACATACATACGTATTCAGGAGCTTTCGAGCTGCCTACAAATTTACAAATGTTTGGTCCTATATATACAGGGCTTTTAAAAAAGACATATCAATATTTAAGGGGGTGATTCCTGAGGTTAATGTAAGAGAAAAAGTTCCTATACATATGGGTCCGGAAACGCTTCGTTCAGAAGATACAGGGTGTTAAAATTTAATGATTTTTATAGTTTTCCGGAAATGACACCTGCAATTGTTAAGATATCGCTTTGAAATTTGGAACGCTGCCGACCCTGTAGGAGATCAATAGTGTGAGTAGGTTAACGATATTTAATATCTACAAGGTGATACATTTTCGGGAGTCAGGTTCACTTTGGCCCCCTTCCCCCGAACTTTGTTGTGCGACGCCACTGATCGGTAGCGATCAAGGATTTTGATTTAACATTGGATTTAGAAACATTGCTGTCTCTTCCATTTTGTCCGAGAACAGCATAGTTTGTGAGGTACATCGGAAATGTGAAAAACAACACGGTCAGTTTTTACCCGACCCTCGACAATGTATCACCCTGTACATATGAGATAATATTATTGTGTATTGTCAGGTGACGTTTCGTCGTATCATGCGTAGTTTCCGAAATAACAAATAAAAACAAATGTGAATACAAGTACAAGTACATTTACAAATCATAACCGAATTCCAATATGTGCAAAAAGTATCAATAATTTATTTTCAAAATTTACAGAAACAGTCCAAAGTGATCACCTCCAGCTCGAATGCAACAGTCTATTTATTTCGGAAACTACGTATGACACGACGAAACCTCAACTGACAATAAACAATAAACTATCTCATATCTACAGGGTGATACATTGTCGAGGGTCTGGTAAAAAATGTTGTTTTTCACATTTCCGCATTACCTCACCAATTATTCTGTTCTCG
This sequence comes from Thereuonema tuberculata, assembly GCA_023159025.1. NCBI lineage: Eukaryota > Metazoa > Arthropoda > Chilopoda > Scutigeromorpha > Scutigeridae > Thereuonema > Thereuonema tuberculata. Next base: position 63,292,348 of record JAFIDM010012231.1, on the reverse strand, counting down.
GACAAAATGAGACAATAATGTTCCTAAATCCAATGTGAAATCAAAATCCTTGATCGCTACCGATCAGTGGGAAAACCACACAATAAAGTTCGGGGGGGAAAAAGTGAAATGTATCACCTTGATATTAAATCTCGCTAACCTACTCAACTATTGATCTCCTACAGGGTTGGCAGTGTTCCAAATTACAAAGCGATTTCTTAACAATTGTAGGTGTCATTTCCGGAAAACTATAAAAATCATCAAACTTTAACACGTTGTATCTTCTGAACGAAGCGTTTCCGGACCCATATGTATAGGAACTTTTTCTCTTACATTAACCTCAGGAATCACCCCCTTAAATATTGTCATGTCTTTTTTAAACACCCTGTTAATATATATATATATATCGAAAGGCCAAACTCGAATGATGCATAATTTCGAGTTTAGCGATGCAAA
>JAFIDM010012231.1:63274508-63286913 GCA_023159025.1 Thereuonema tuberculata | reverse complement strand
TTTTTTTGTTTTTTGGTTGAACAGATAGGTTTCCATCTTTTTTTTTGTTTTTTTTTTGGGGGGTTGAACAGATAGGTTTCCATGGGGTGTCTACTTAATTATATGAATCTTGGCCCCCCTCCCCGAAAATATATTCTATATACGCCACTGAATTATTATAGACGTTAAATATTGATTTTCATTGCGCTTATAAATACTTTATGGAAAACATCGTTCTTCTTTAATTCTAAAAGTGATCTTTTTCATATTTTTCAATAGCAAGCTATTGGTAAAATAATTAAGTGTACAATCTAGATAAGAATATCGAGGAATTTGAACAAAGTATTTTACGTATTAAGTGGATTAAGCTATACTCCTTGAATTATAATGCTGCAATTTATTTAAATTAGCCTGTTTAATCTGTCAGCCATCCAAAGAGACGGACAGAATTGCTATTAATTTACTGGGACTAAGACAGATAAGACTACCATTACAACCGGAACTAAAGTCGAGATTGGGTGGAGTCCGACTCCCGCCTGGTTAAAACACACAAAAAAATACTCATTCATCAGAGGCCATTGGTAAGAGAAATCAATTTTGAAAAAAACCTCGACCATCTGCGGAGATTGAGCCCGGCTCATTGAGCTCGCAATCTAGCTCAATCAAACCAGTCCTACAATGGTGATGATTTGGAGTGCAAATAGTGGGACAACTTTGTCAGAGCTGGTCAACATAAGCCGTTCTTAACCGACCTCTTCCAGCTAGTGGTTGTTCCACCTCTTCTCCAGTACGAAACCTTTTATCAGCAAGATCAGGCATATCCCCAATTCCGCATTAATCTGAAGTATCTACAGGAGCAAAACGATCTTTTCTTCATCGACCATTTTTAATACCTCGCTGTTTGTTTTTCTTTCAGTCCAGCTGATTGTTTCATTCTACGGTAACACCACATCTCCAAAGCTTCTAAATATTTCTTTTCTTTAATGTTCAATGTCCATGTTTCCGAATTGTATAATGAAACTGTCCAAATATAAGTTGTTAATATCTTTTTCCTTAGGTTAATATCAATTTTGTTACATGTTAATAAGTTTTGTTTTGTTCTAAATGCCGTCTTAGCCATTGCTATTCTAGTTTTTATTCCCATGGTACATATGCATTCTTGTGTGATAATTTGTCCCAGATAACAGAAACTTTTTACTTATTCAATAAAGAATTGATAACATAATATAACAATCTTTTAGTATGTAAAAACAATACTGTTATCATCAAAATACATTATTATATTAAGTAAAACCCACAATACTGTTATCTTCAAAATTAAACAATATATTAAGTAATAACTCAACAACAATAAGGATCATATAAAATTTTTAACATAACATAACAATCTCTTAGTACGTAAAAACAATGCTGTCATCATCAAATTAAATTATTGCATTAAATAAAAATCCAATAAATAATATAGGATCATATAAAAGAATATTACATAAACATATCTTTGTTTCAATCTTTTGTCTCAATGAGCCGGGCTCAATCTCCGCAGATGGTCGAGGTTTTTTTCAAAATTGATTTCTCTTACCAATGGCCTCTGATGAATGAGTATTTTTTTGTGTGTTTTAACCAGGCGGGAGTCGGACTCCACCCAATCTCGACTTTAGTTCCGGTTGTAATGGAACTCTGGGAGTCTTATCTGTCGCAACATCATGAGCCACATACACCTCTCGTTTCCTTCCTTTCCTTGAATAACAGTCTGTCTTCTGACTTGAATTGAATGAATTTTGTCGCTAAACAACACGGTATACTTTAGACGTGATACACTAAATACCTTCGACCGAACTAGTGTGCGAACTCCCGTTCACAGTTCGTTCCAGTTCGATTTAAGGCACCACTTCAAGAGTGAACATGGCCTGAGATTTTTAACCTTGGGGATTTCTCAGAACCATTGTTAATCGGGGCAATGCTCTTCATCCGACAGATTTGAAAGACAGAATTGTAGTGCGCGCGTGAAACCTCACTACAAATAAGTGGTATTCTGCTGTCGAACTTGTTGTCTCTCGGTATCAGCTTTTGGTCCTGCAGAACGGCCAACATATTGAACATGACTATCCTTGATAGCTGCCTGCAACCTCAGTTACCAATCGATGCTATTAACCGTTATTATATAATTTATGGAATTAATGAATAAAAATTACTTACTAATAACTGCTAGGTATTGTTTATGGTTCCTTTCCAACTCGTGCTACTGTAATTATCGCAGCCGATATTTCCCAACTCCCAGTCATTTTTCGAACTAATTTTTTTAACGAAATCTTTTTCCCATGATCTGTAATTTACATACAGGGAGCATCTGAAATGTGCTGCCAAACTTAAAGATTATATTCAATCATGCAAAACAATGAATAAATGTCCTATAAACATGGGCTTGGAAATGAGTTATTTCCAAGATATGAACAATGAAACGATACAGAGGTTATGGCCTTTATGTCTTATCGTAGTCATAAAATTGTTCCTCAGTAATCGTGATATGTCAGTCACCAAAAGTTGACAAGTCACCCCCCCCCCCCACACCAAAAGTGGAAACCCCCCATAAGCGGACAATCCACCTCCAAAACAAAAGTGGAGCAGTCTGATTGAATGCATTCCAGACGTCAGAATCGCCGTACCTTGTTCTAGACAACATCAGGACTACGAGGTGCAGCAATGCAGAGATGGCCGACATGCATTTCACTTACGGAAAAGCAAATGGAAATTGCAGAAAAGCTGCACGAGTGTACGAGGAAGCCTTTCCGCAATGACAGTGTCCATCCAGGAACATATTTAGTGCTATTGATCGTCGTCTGGCTGAGACAATCATTTACGCCCGCCACTGTCAATAGAGTCAGAGACAGACACATCAGAACAACACACACACTGAAGAACAGGTGCTGGATAAAGTTGCAGAAATCTTGGAACGTCCACTAGAAAAATTGCCAGAGAAGTTGTCATATCCAAGCAAAGTTGCACATAATTCTGCAGGAACAGCTTCACTACGCATATCACGTACAGAGAGTGCAAGGTCTGTAACTCACCGATTACTAATCATGAGTGGTCTTTTGCACAAGTCATGGTATCTGCAACACTGTGTTCAACCTACCTTTGTACTTTACACCATCGAGATTTGCTTCACGTTGATGCCATTGTGAATTTTCATAACGTTCACCACTGATCCAACGAAAACCCGCATGTTATTACTTAGTCACGGCACCAACAAAGGTTTTCCGTAAATGACTGGATTGGGATCATCTGCGAACATCGCACAGGGCCAGTGCTTCTGCCAGCTAGACTAATCGGCGATGCTTACAGGGATTTCCTGGAAAGTGATTTGTCTATATGCTTGGAGGATGTTCCAAATGAGTGACAAAAAAGGTGAAATGGGAGCCATATTCAAAATAGAATATATGAATTTTGATGCATTCTATCTAGGAGAAAGTAAAAGGACTATAAAGGAAAGAGCTTTGGAACATGGTTATTATATAAAAAATAAATTAATAGATAAATCAGAATTTGGTGAGCATTGTGTACATAAAACTCACTATATTAATAATGAAGTCAAAGTTCTATGCATCGAAAAAGATCATAAAATAAGGAAAACAATAGAAAGCTTATATATTAGAAATATATATCCCACCCAAAACACTTCGTGTAAAATAAGTTGCCAAGCAAATACAAACTTCATCAACATGTCTTCAATATTTCGTCCTATTTTTCAAGGACTTTCTCAAGATCCATATGTTTAAAACTTAAATAACGAAAAATACAAAATATGAAACATAAAAGGAAAGAGAAAAATCCTTTTTCTCATTCCTAACATTACAAATTATAACAAACTCTCATATGCGAGATCTTACATTGTAAATTAAACAATAGAAATCAAATATAATCATAAACAATTGAAATCAAATATAATCATAAACAACTGAAAACAATACAATCATAAACAACTGAAAACAAATAAACAATTAATTTTAAAATAAATATTTGTGAATAAACATGTGAACTTTTAACTAATCTTTAAAATTCTTTTTAATCTTTTGTTTTTTATTAATGATTTTCTAAATATATTTAAGGATACCTTATTAACTCTAAGTGATTTGTTTTTATTTATACATATACAACAATTTATTAAGCAAGATTCCAAAGCGAATCTCTTAAATTCATCTGTGACGTAATAAATTAGATGAACTACAGGGTCTGGATTGTGATCATTATCCAGACAATGATCCGCCCAATCTGAAATTTTCCTAGTTCCGCTCCGGTAGGCACGGACGTGCTCATCCACACGTTCCCTAACCGTCCTCCCTGTACTTCCTATGTAAATACCCCCACAATCCCTACACACCAAGGCGTATACTACACCCATGTTTTTTAAAGAATTTTCATCTTTTTTCTTAGTATTCTTGAATAATTCATTATCCTTATAATAAATTAAATTTATACTGTTTTCTTTACAGGCTTCTTTTACGTTTGTGGATATTCAAACCAATTGGTACAGTAATACATTTCTTATACTCGTCTTTATTAGAGACTTTATTACTTTTGTGAGATCTTCTTTCTTTGAAAAATTCTTTGATAACTGAATCAATGAATTCTGTAGGATACTCATTCAAGATGAGCTTATCTTTTAGATCTTTAATCTTGTTTTTCCATAACTTTTTGTCTTCAGTGTAATCCGTTATTCTTCTTAGATATCCTTTTATAAGACATGTTGATGAAGTTTGTATTTGTTTGGAATTTTAAATGATAATGAAGATAAAGATATGGTTCTTTAATAAGTTGCCAAGACTCACATGTCATAATGCTTTCACTGTTAAAAAGATATGAGATCTCATGTAGAGCCAAGCCCCTAACTCAACGAGGCCTAACTCTACAAGCCCCAACTCTAAAAACCCTATATCTTGATCAAAAAGTATGCCTTGGCCGTTTCGTGGCTGTCACACAGACAAACCCATGGAGTTATGTAAAGGATATGGAGTATGCCAAGGCACACTTTTTGACCAAGATAATAGGGTTTTTAGAGTTAGGCCCCCTTGTAGAGTGAGGGGCTGACTCTAGATGAGATCTGATAACTTTTTAACAGTGAAAGCGTTATGAGCATCTTGGCAACGTATTTTACATGAAATGTTTTGGGTGAGATGAAATAGTTCCATGAAACGGCCAAGCCATACTTTTTGACCAAGATATAGGGTTTTTAGAGTTGGGGCTTTTAGAGTTAGGCCTCGTTGAGTTAGGGGCTTGGCTCTACATGAGATCTCATATCTTTTTAACAGTGAAAGCATAATGACATGTGAGTCTTGGCAACTTATTTTACACGAAGTGTTTTGGGTGGGATTTCATTTCTTTTTGTAGGATGAGATCTGATAACTTTTTAACAGTGAAAGCGTTATGAGCATGCGAGTCTTGGCAACCCCTTATTATACATGAAATGTTTTGGGTGGGATTTCATTTCTTTTTGTAAGATGAGATCTGATAACTTTTTAACAGTGAAAGCGTTATGAGCATGTGAATCTTGGCAACTTATTTTACATGAAATGTTTTGGGTGGGATTATCTATTATAACTAAATTTCGTTTTAAGATTATTTAGAAAATGGATTTTTTTTCAATACCCTACTTTTCTGTTTTTCTATTGGTCAACTTGTATATACAAGCTGTTTGCACTTTGGAAGAAATCACATTATTACACAGTATTATTTAGGCGAAGCATTGAGGGTACGATGTATTTCAGATCTTAATAAAATCCAAAGTATCAAAGCTAGATAAATGAAACTTAGCGTATTTCATTAGTATGGTAACTGCATCTTATCCTGAAAATTTGAGCTCTCTAGTATTATTCAGGCCGAAGCTATGAGGGTTCGATAATACTTAACCAGACCCCCCCTTTATGAGGGGTTGGAATGTGAAAGTTACGGATTTCTTAATTTTTTTGTTGTCTGTGTGCTAATCCTAACCTGCATACCAAATTTCAGCTTTCTAGGACTTCAGGAAGTACCCTAGAGGTTTTGATGATCATGAGTCAGTCAGTCAGTCAGTCAGTGAGTGACGGAATCGACGTATTTTAGGTATTAATAAAATCCAAAGTATAAAAGCTAAATAAATGAAACTTAGCGTATTTCATTAGTCTGGTAACTGCATCATATCCTGAAAATTTGAGCTATCTAGTATTATCTAGGCCGAAGCTATGAGGGTTCGAAAATACGACGAAACACTTCCAGAAAAGGTACGTAGTGCCCTTCCTGCCTTCGGCTCGTCTTGGCGGGGGCACTGCCGTGCCCCCAGATTATCATTTATAGTTAGGCAAATCAATATTGCCTCCGTGCCCCCAGATATTAACAGGAATGAAGGAATAGAAGTGAATAAATTTATTTGTTGAAATGGGTAAGGAATTAATAAATTTATCTTCAGGTTATAATAATACAGTGAATTTTGAAGAATTAGCATATGAACATAATTAAGTACTTTAAATAATTGTTGATACAATATGTTAATATGAATATCACATCTTCCTCCATTTACATTCTTTCGTAACGATTGTTATTATTTGTAAGCTTCAAAAAGAAGAGAAGTTTTATTTCTTTGAAAATTTGCTTAGTTAATAAATGTATTGTTTTTTACATTTATTTTTATGTGGAGATGTTGAAGATTAATAGTAATAGTATTTCTAAAAGAGGAGAACTTAAGGAGATGTATGGCATGTACACATAAAAGGCATTAATTCAATATTTAAAAACATTCCTAAACCAAAGGAAAGTAAACTGACTTTTCTCAGAGTTAAATTTTTTTATGTGAATTATTTCGTATCTGACATTGAAACTTTCCTTAGAGAAAGGGAAAAACAAATTGAGACAATTTTAAACTGTAATCATCTATTTAACCGTTATTTAATTGTGTGTTGAGAACTCTCCCTTAAGTGAAACGGAGATTAACTGACTATTTTCATTTTTAACATTTATTTGATATTGTTAAAGCTTTCTTTAATGGAAGCAGAAATGTGTTTATGATTCTTAGTGAAAAGGAAAAAAGTCTTCCTCAATTGTATCTGCTTTTATTCTCTTTGGTCGCTTTTGAAGTTATAAAAGTTTGTGTTGCTTAGATTTTAGTGTGGCTTGATTCTTTTATTTATTATTACTTTATCCTATCACTTTAAGAATCACTTATTAGAATCAAAGCTAGACGTATGAAAAAACCGAAACTTACGTTGCCATCAATTACTATCCAAGTACAATGAAGCTTTCAGTACCGTGAAAAGCTATTAAGCACTTGAAACGTAGCAATCCATCTTTTCCTGCTATGAAACTAATAAAACTTTGCTAACCATAGGATCTAGCGAGAACCATTCCATCCATAGGATCTAGCGAGGATAATCGGATCTGTTGGTCATTGGAAAACCCTCACTAAGACTTTGCATTACATTGCATCCATAAAAATAAAAAATCCATTTCGTAGTTGTATTTAAAACATTACCAACCCATTGCATAGCTTTTATTCAGTGAAGTCTTAGTTGTATATATTCTCCTCTATTACCGAATTTAAATGTTTTCGGTTCCTTGTGAATATTCGAGGCAATGAATTTTGACACAGCTCAAGGAATTTTAAAACTCAAAGTTATGGAATTTTCTTCTGAAGCATGTTAAAAACAATCTGCACAGCCATTTCCTCTAAATAACCTTAATGTCAGCAACTTCTTTACCTCCATAAAATTCAACATTATTAAGACCCTGTAGGCCTACTGACCACAAAAAAAAATTAAAATAACTGATTAACACTACCGAAAGTTAGTTTCCTTCAGAACTAGTTTTACGATTAGAAATCTTATAATATCTCTTTGTCATGAATTTAACATGGTCTTTATTAAAAAAAAATAGTTTTACAGTTTACATCACAGTTCTGATCTCTTATTGTAGGATTATTGCTCGTTCATATGATATGTTCGTAATTTAGAATAACCCATTAAATAATATCAGTCTACATTTCTTTCTGAACTCAATAGATCACTTCATCTCTCTTGTATTTGTTTCTCTTTTACATGGAAGAAAACTGGATTGTTTTTAACAAGCTAAAACATAAGTAAAATCCATCAAACTTTCCGTTTATTAATAAAAATTAAAAAAATTATTTTTTAAAAATACATTACCTCCTCTTTCTTAAAAAGTCATCACTATACTTGTGATATCTTGCTCCGTATCTTCAGTGTACTACCAGAGACAATATCACTTTTTGAGATGTTTACTTAGATTGAAAGTTTATAGAACAGAAATGATTTAAGTATTTAGGAGAATCTCTTGAGATAATCGCTATCCATGATAAACGCCAAAGATTCTGGTGAGTTACCGCAACTCACAGCATGCTGTAAATCTAAGACATTTAGCATTTTAGTAAAAGAATTTTTAACTGATTATGCAAAAATGCAATGTCAGTATTTTGGATGTTGCTCAACTTTGCAAATGCTAGAATTATAGTTGTTTAAATCATTCTATTCGTTTATTTCATAAGATTACTAATGCATTCTTGAAATGTGTGAAGTGATCTCTTCCAGATCTGATTTTGAATTGTTTTAAATGTAACTAAGTCTGCATAAATTCCTGCATCAGCTATTAACTCTATATAAGATTTTTCTAATGCTTTAACCTGTTAAATTCTCTTCTACAATTACTGTAATTTCTTTTGCATTACTTTGAGTAACCTGTCCTTTCATTTCTTGGTTTTTACTCAATGTTTTACATCCACACGTTGAAATGAAATGTAAAAATAATAATTCAGAGTTGCTACTCAAACAAATTTATTATCTGTGATTAAAATCAACAGAGATTAGTGATCTTATTAAATAAATTTAATACATCACAATAACATACATAATACAGTTATCACAATATCACAAGAACATAAAAAATAAATAATGCTCACAGAATTTTAAAAAAATATATTTTTACTTTTTAAAAATTAAGTGTTGCACTAATAATAAATATTTTAAATACAAAACATTATTTTAAAAAGTTTTTATCATATCAGGTTTCCCTCAAATTTGCTTGAGTTGAAAATACTGAGTAATACCTCAAAAAAATCAAAAAAATTGATTGTTTTAAGTTTTAATTTAATTAATTACAGAATATTTTGAAAATTAAAAACAAGAAAATAGAAATCCCAGATGTTTTACAAGTTCATATTTAAATTTTAAGAATTTTAGGTGCATTGGAAAAATAAATATATAAAAGAAATAAAAGATTTGCAGTCGCCTGCAGTTGCTTGAGTCAGGACTTTCAAACTGCCAGACATTAAAAGAAAAAGATATGAGTATCGTTGCTCAATGATTTTCTATAATTCTGAGCTTTTTAATTTTCGATTTCTGGTATGGTTGAATTTTTTAATTTGTAACAATCCTTCAATTAATGAATGTCACAGCATTTGTTTATTCGTAATGTTCATGGAATTTACTTCCTTATTTATTTATTTACATTATTTTTTTTTTCGTTTGTGTACAACAAAGTATTTTTGAACAATTTAAATTTATTTTCTTGAAGAACATTTCATTCGCTCTTTTCTCCATTTTTATAATTTCCATTTCTTAGTTTCTGCAGTGATAAAAAAATGGAAATCAGGTTTTAATAATTATAATTATTTCCTAACGTAAAATTTTAATCCAAATTATTTATCACCCACATAAAAATTACTTTTATTGCAAGCTTTGATAAGCTTCTTTACGTTTTAAAATAAGTTTTTTGTTTTTAAAAATATACAATTAACATTTATCGGTATTAAGATGTAAAGATGCAGGGCTTTAAGCTGGAGCAGAGATGGAAAGCTATTTTCTTGGAAATGCTTTTCAACGATATTAGATGTTGGAGTCATTGTTACAAGAATAACTAAGAAAATACACATTATGTTTTTTATGGCTTATTTTACTTCCATATCAAAATTATCCTACTTTTTAAGTTTCTATGGACTTTAAAGTTTAGATTCAATTTTTTCATTCATATGATTTAGATTCAATTTTTTCATTCATATGATTTATTTGATTACAATCCCTTATCTGGAGTTACTACGATAATTTTCTTTTCAAATCAACCTAACTTTTGATACAACAATACTTTAAACGATTGCAACATTAATAACGCTAGCTGCATAAGAGATTTAAACAGAATTGTGGAATGTTTAGCATATATTTTTAAATGAAGATATTCTGTTCACACAAGTTCCGAATACTGAACAGAAAAGATGACAGAGTGGAAAAATTCAGGAGTTTAGTCTTTGTACTGAATTTACTTTGCTACTACTTTGGTACATTACTAATCACCTTATTGTTTAAGATATCAAAGCACTACGGCTAAATCAAAACGATGATATACAGTATAAACGGGAAGTATGTAGTCTTTTAAATTCATCATTTTAAAGAAAGTTTGGTACAAACCATTCATGATGCTTTGAGTGCATATATCTCTAAATCTCTTTGTTCGTTTATTATATTTGAACAATTGATACAATAAAATCCTGTTAACTCCTATCTGTAAATTCTTGTCTTCTTTGAAAGTTCCCAAAGAAAAATTAGTACTGAAATAGAAAAATTGTATTAATAAATACATTATCACCATTTATTCACTAATTAAATTTGTAGATGTTATTTTACTTATTACTTATTTTTTAATTATTATTGATTATTTTTAATTATTTAAAAACATTCAAATAACTCTATTTATAATTTGCTTATTTTGCTTAGTTGCATAATTCCCGAAGCTAGTAATTTGGCGAGTAGTTTTCCCATATAACTTCCCGTGATTACACAGAGAAAGCAGTTGACTGGAACGTCTGTAGTCAGTAAAGTTCATCAGACCGAATAAATTTTATTTCATCAAAGTTTTTGGAGTTCCATCGAAGTTTTTGATTCATTATAACAAATATGTGACAATATTATTAAATTTGAGATTCAAATTTTTAAACAACAATAATGCAATTTTTCATGATAATTTGGTGCTATATATATATTTAAATATTAATAAGCCCAAAACTCGATATGGTTATTACTACTTAATAGCTGGTGTGAGAAGTTTATGATATTACAGTAAATTCGAAAAAGAGAAAACAAAACTAAAAAACTTTATACGTTTTCATTAATTTCGTAATAACCTACTAACCTACATAGAAATGTTAACCAAACTCTATAATGAAATGATTATGTTCCCGAAGCTGTTCAGCAAGAATCTTAGGATTTTTTTTTTATTTGTTTGAATTAAGTTCATATTCTTAATTTTTTCCAAAATATAGTATAGTGAACAGTGCAAATTGCTTCCTTGCTGTTACTTTAATTTTCGTGAATTCGTTTTCTTGCAGTATAATTTCACTGAAAGTTTAATTAAGAAAAATGTTAAACTGCTTAATAGGTTTATGTTAATCTTGGATAGTTCCATGGCTCATGTGTATTTTGCGTTTTAATTAATTAGATCTCAAACTTCATTTCATTTAATGTTCCATCAGTGCAATGAGAGGTGAAAGATGGTTCAATAAAAAAAAATACTCTTCTCTGTTTATTTGTTCATATTAATTTTATTTTACATTTATAATTTTATTTGTTTCAAATTTCTAAAATGTAACTGGATCATTCAATGGAAGAAATAAAGAGAAATTAAACAATGTATTGAAAACAACTAATGACTACCTGACATAGAAGTGCCAATGAAATATAATAGAAAAGCTCCTTGAATATCTTCTAAACGAACAAATGGAGTGACAGTCTTTTTAGTGGAAACGTGTTCGTCAAGAACTTCAGCTTTCCATTTATTGTATATCCCGGACTCTAGAAATTGCTGAATTCTAATAGCAAAAAAAAAACTTGAATGTGTCTTCATAATAGAACTTCAGATAATAAAATATATACCAAAACATTTTAGAAATTTTGAAAAATTAAAACAGATTTTAATGTTTATGATTTTAACAGTAAAATGTACTATGAAGAAAACGAGAAATAAAAGAGATTTTTAAATTATACTTTACTGCCATAGTGAATATTCATTTAAAACTCATTTAAGCTTTTTTTTTTTTTTTTTGAAGAGATAAGATTCACATCTTCTAATAAACATTTCTCTGAAAGGCCAAAAATAGATTTAAAATGGGTAAGCGAAACCAAGAGAGGTTATTATTTATTATAATTATTTGATTTCTTATCATCAAGAGTAGTTTCGACTAGAAGTTCACTTTACAAATAACATACTATCTTGTAAGAGAGTGAAAATGAAGATGATAGGTTACGACAATTAAAGCCCGAATAATTAAATGACAATAAGGATGTGAAAATTGTACTTATAATATATTATAATTTAGAAAAAATAATCCAATGTAGTAACCATTTAAATTAAATTATCAAAAGTGCCAAATATAGCAATCCTAGTAAATAGCATCAAATA
>JAFIDM010012231.1:63241914-63257036 GCA_023159025.1 Thereuonema tuberculata | reverse complement strand
GCAAATTTACAGATCATGAAACAGCACTGATATGCAATTTTTAAAATTCCTCTTTTACCTATACAAAAACAATTTCAATTTTATATATATGCATTGCAAATAAAATGTTAGCATATAAAAGAACACCAGAATGCTTCCTTAAATGTGCGGATGTACGACACAAAGTCACCACTCGAAATGCCTCTTGGCTAAGTTATTAAGTGTTCACTTTCATAATGTCTCAATAAAATGCAGCCTTCCAATACCTTTGGATAGCGTACATCCTTGTATAGAATTTGAAAGCTCTGCTTCAGAGCTGTAATTCGTTTGCCTTCATCACTGTTTGGATGAACGAAGAGAGGAGAATTTCTTTGAAAAATCACTCACTGAAAATGGAGCTCCTCCAATCACTGATTTGTCCATTTCTTGTAAAATCCCATCTATCTTTGAGTGATTACCTTGATTAACAAAGACTTCTTTGTTTTATGAACTTTATAACCCATATTAAAAGCCACCTACGAACAGATCTTGCACTTGCCTATACTCTCTTCTCACTCTATTGACACCTCTATTGAGTGAGAAGAGAGTATATACAAAAATGACGTAAATAAGTTTTTGCTAATGTTGCCAAAGTATTATCATCTTTAAACATAGAAATCCTATCTACTTCTTGTCCATTTTTCTACATTTCTTTCATCTTTGGACTACTCAGTGATCCTCAGAACACTGACATCTTACAGCAATTTCTTACTTTTTGTTTGCCTTCTAGATGAATAGAAGCAATAACTTTCCACTGTTTAGATGTTATTTCACTTATAGCCTGATAAACAATGCACCAAATAGCACGAAAACATGCAAGAATTCAGTTGTGCATAAAGAATACAAGCTTTCACGTCAAACTGTTGAAAAAAAATCCCGAAATATTTTTGGCCAGTTCGGCTATAGCCAAGTCACACGGAAGAAGTTTATGTGTGAGTTTTTATCAGACACACTAGTAACTAAAAAATATTACAGTGTGATTTGCTTCTCTCTGTGTTTTCAATGACAGAACTGGAAAAGACCAAATTTCATGGAAGAAGTTTCTCTGTTAGCTTTAATCAGACTCACTAATACTGGATGTATGTTACTGTGTGATTTGCTTCTATTTGTTTTCAGTGGCAGAACTGAAAATAGAGAGAATCCCATTATTTTGTCTCTTCTCATTAACAACCAATCGTGCGCTTCCGGAGTGATGACGTCACGCCACAACATCGACGGCAACGAATTATGTGCCGTTTTTAAAATCGTGGATAGAAAATATGTTAAAACGTTAATTGATTGTTTAATTAAATCATTTAATTTAATTAAACCTAAACTTTAATTTTAGTTTAATTTTCCTTATAAAATGTTCATGGGGACTTGTGAATTCTAGACATTCTTTTTGTATAAAAAAAAAAGATTTTTTTTTATTATAAAAAAATAATCACGCTCAGTATTCCTTCTTGTTTCACTTCTTGTCTGAAAGGAACTCTACATTTTTCAGTGACAGAAACGCAAGGAATAAACCAAAGGCAGAAAAGTCACACAGAAACTTCTTCCGAATGATGTAGTCTTAATAAAAGTTAGATCACTACTCGCCATCGGTTGAGTGTAGACAGACATGGCGCGAAAACATTACATCTCGTCATTACATTACATCTGATTGTTTCTTTGGATAAAAAAGCAGCACCAATCATATAAAGCATTCCTTCCCTTTTCGCTTATCGTCTAAACGCTACTCAATGTATTTCAGTGACAGAAACACAAGACAGAAACACAAGACATAAAACAAACGCAGAAAACTCACACAGAAACTTCTTCCGTGTGATTTGGCCTTTAGATAAGTCGCCCATATATTGACATTTACTTCTTAGAAATTCCTATTTTGATTAACATTTAAATGACATAACGAATTGACTATCAATTGTCAGAATTTCACTGAAATTTACATCGAATCAGAAACCATAATTAAGGATAAAGAATTTTGATAATTTAAAACTAATATTCCAAAATTTGGTGTCTATGTAAAGTAAAGAATGACTTAATTTAAAAATAATTTTTTTCATAAAAAATTATCAAATATTATACTAAAGCTTGTGAACTAAAACTTTAAAACTGCTGTAAGCTTGAAGATAAATAAGAAATTAAGTTGTCTTACCTGTCTATGAAACAAACCCAAAAATCCAAACCACGTGCCATTTATTTTGTTTGTTGGGAAAGACTCATTAGATACATAGAAATTGATCCTAATCATTTAAAAACATTAAAAGAAAGATATTAACTTCTTACACTGTTAGATTTCAAATAATATTTGTAGACTATTTTTTTTTTGAACATGCACTCTCTTACAGTGGTAAAATATACAATTTTATTCATATTGATAATTGCAAACGATAAAATGTAAAAACAAAATGAAATATATGTGATAGTAAAATAAATTAGCTTCATGAAAGCAAAGTTAGCATATCTGAGAGGTTTTTTTTTTTTTTTTCATTCAAGGACTCAAATTAAAGATATTCGAGTCTCATTGGTTATACATAGCCAAAAAATCCAAATTCATGATGGTCCAAACACACTCGATGTAATTAAAATTTTACTAAATAATTTATTATGAATTAATTAAAAAAATCGATTTAGCGCTAAATAAAGTTGAAAAGGAAATGGAAAATTTACAAAAGAACTTTTCTGTCTTTTTTGGCATAATAGATACGATTCGGTATGAAGTTTTTTGCCATAGTTTTTTTCTGAGAATCAGTACGCATAATGTATTATTACTAATTTTATTTGGATACAACTTGATGTTTATTTTTATTTATTTTTTTAACTAACTGACTTGATAGTTTCTTCAAGAGTGTAATATTCAGACTACAATTTTTTTTTTTTTTTTTTTTTTTTTTTTGTAATTTTATGGACCATTTTACCATTTGCAATGTATACAGGGTATTTCGGAATTCCTATTACAAAATCCCAGGGCTTGTAGAGGGGACCTAGCAGATAACGTTTTGAATAGGAACCCATGTCCGGAAACGCATCGCGGCTCAAGCAAACCAAAATCAATTTGCACTAGCCATCCGAGATCATCTGACCAAACATTCGGGGGAAGATGGAGGCCGCAAATGGCGCTATTGCTTGGCCTCCACGATCGTCGGATTTAACCCCACTCGACCCTTTCCTGTGGGGCCACATAAAAGAATCGTATTTACGAGATCATTGTAGAGTCGGAGGAAGATCTGCTTGCACGAATTCTGACTACGGCATAAGAGATTCAACATACACAAGGTATTATTGAGCGCCTGTATCAGAACATGTTTCGAAGATACAATGTTTGCTACAAAGTTGGTGGTCGCCACATCGAGCAGCTCCTGTACTGGACTAGGATTCAAAGCCGAATAAACAATTGGAACTGCCAAAGAAAAATGGCATCTGTTTCATTATCTCAAATGACAAGACATTGGATAAAACATGCTTTCCGTACACGAAAAATAGAAACATTTTTCTTATTGGAATTGGCATTCACGTCAGTAACGCTCTTTGACCCAACAGAAGCAAGATTGTTTATTATTTTGCTTTAGAGACACTTGATTTGATTTTGTTTTGCTTGTGCCGCGGTGAATTTCCGAACATGTCTGCTCAATCCTCTCTAGAAGCTCTGAGAGTTTGTAATAGGAATTTCGAAACACCATGTATATCGCAACCCGATTACTGATTAAATAGGTCCCAGAAGCAAATTTAATTCACAAACTCAAAGTGCTAAAATAAAATAAAGATATGCCCACATTATCACTTCATTTTCACCAGATTAAATAATTTAAAATCAGAAAAAGTATATAGATAAAATTACTTTAACTCAAATTTCTTCTGCAAAGCTGTAATCACTTTTTCCATAAGGCCTCCAGTAATTTCCGCTGATTTGTTTGGAAAAATTTTTAAAGTAAAAAAGGATCCGTACTGCAAAACCAAAAGAAAAAAACATTCTATAATTTTTCGTTAAATTAAAATCAGATATAACACTTTATATTTTTTCTTAATATAAATTAATTTTAATTAAAATGAAGTGATTTGATCCCAAAAATAAATTCTAATGCTCACAGTTTTTTTTTTTTTTTTTTTTTGAGAATTTGCAAAATTTGGAATCGCGAAAATGCCAAATATTTTCACTTTTCTGTAACCAAAAGAGAAGTAGTGAAATTATAACAGAAAACATTCAAATTAAATGAGGAGCGATAACGAGACAGAAAAAGCATACCCGAATACTCTTAAAACCTTTCCTGAAAGAACCCAAAAAAGAAAGAAATACAATTTGAGACAAGTTTCCAGCCACGCACTGTGAAATGTTTGAATAGAATGAAGCGATTTAACAGAACTAAATAGAAATATTTGTAAACATATTAATATACTTTCATTAATATCTTTGTTCCAAATAGGAATGCTTAAATTATTGATATTTTATCTCTCCACTAATTCTAGATTTCAATGTAAAGTTACTGGACTTATTGAGGTATTGAGTTAAGGAATCCAAAATGCTTTTAAAGAAATCATTAAAGAGAATTGAGGTAAGGAATCCAAAATGCTTTGTCAGAGTGTATTTAATTTCACTCCTTGGAAAATGGTAATTAGTAAAAATTTCGAAAGCTAAAAATAATAAAAGCTAATAGTGGCAACCTAATAATTTATTAGGTAACCACTCAATTTCGACAATAAAAGCACCATCGTCTCAATTGGCAACTGAGTACATACAGCTGCCAATAATTTTTAATAATTTTTTTTAAAAATAAATTTTAATTAAAAATGGATGAAAAGATAAAAGTGTACAATTGATCAATTATTTCCTTATAAAAGTTTTAGTTAGTTTGACAAATGATTTAAAAGAAATATAGTTAAAGCGGATATGCTAGAATATTAATATCTTCTCGTTTGATCTAATCCTAATAATTTAATTAAATCTAAACTTTGTTCTTGATTTAAATTTCAAAAATTTAAGGGAGAATAAAAATGCTAATTCAAAGATCCCTAAAGAAGCATCTAAATCCAAACTGTATTTTTCTTATAGATTGAGTATGAAGGGACTGACAAGCCATCCTATTTCTATCTTGGTGAAGAATGGATACGACATAATTCTCTTTGATATTGTACAAAGAAAGCTCCGTTTCTTGAGATATTCATGTGAAGTTTCGAGCTTTCAGGAATGGACAAATTTATTTCTGTCTTTAATACGGTGAAGCACAGAATTGCAGGGCTTTACCGAAACTTTAGGAAATTGTCTTACAGTCAAGAAAAGTTACACTTTTGGATTGGGATTGTTCCTTTAACTCTTTCATTTAAACATCCAGTCCCATAACATTCAGCTCTATTTTGTATAATACTCAATACTACTCTTTATTCCTTGTTTTACCTGATTTCTTCTTTCAAGTAACTATGATTCTCAAGATCCTATTATACAACATGGACTTCCCCACAAAGAACTACACATTTCATCCTGTTAATTTGATACTTTAGATTAATTTATGTATAATAATTTTATGTACATTAATTAATAGCAGCTTAGAATGGAATTCACATTTATAAAAGAAAATATTGGGTTTTTCTGCCCGCTACTCCTCCGAAACCATAAGACAATGAAATACAAACAAGTTATCAAATGCTATGTTACTATTGAGGATGCTAACATTTCACTTTTCATCGGCATGGGTCAACTGTAAGTCACGCGAACGAAGGATAAAGTTTAAACACTTCATTTTTAATTGGCTTTCCTGCCACACACACTCACCACACACGCTTACACACACACACACACAACGATCTTGGATTCTGAAATCATTTTCTCAGATAGCAGGGAAGCCAAGGGAGTAGCAGGGAAGCCACTAAAAATTATGGGGGTTGATCTATATACAGTATATAAAAAAATGGTTTGCTAGTGCTACGTTAAATTAAATCATTGATTTTTGCTTGTGGTTTATTTGAACAATTATAATACTATTGCCGATTTACTTGATATAAAGACACTTTTCAACAGCATTACTAATGAAAACTACGGTTTAAATATTAATTATTTTATACCTAATTAATTGTAACATTTGCTAATTGACTATAGAAAATTTAATAATCACAATGAAATCAAATGATTTCTATATTATTTCAGGAATTGCATGGTATTATCTCTGTGGGAAATTATTACATTTTTAATGAAATTTTTTTATTTCTGGTAGACTTTTACTTACTTGGCGTACAGGTGAAGAAATCTTTTTAGATTGTAAGCTGTAATGTTTACTTTTCCAAACAATGTTTTCTTCTTTCAGTTGAATTTGTATTCTTTGACGAAGTTTTGAAAAATATTTAATTTTATTACCATGTGTTAAAATTTCTAAATTTGATCTTTGGTTAAATGTAGCATTCTGCAAATAGTATAAGATGCATGAAATAAACATAAGATACTAAAAGTGTCATACATTTTACATTGTCTTTGATAATTATAATATTTAACTGAGTTAAGTTGTAAGTGATATTTTTGGTTTAAAGCTGAGTCACAACTATTGATTATTAAGTTTAAATTTTTGGATTGTTCAACAATTTTCGGTTGTTTACGAATATCAAGAACGTGTTTTTCTTCTTTAATTTTTTGAGCCACATTGAAAGGGCAACAGAACTTAGTAACTTAATTGCAAGTTTACGGCAAATTATAACTTGCAATTTGACTAAGTTCTTCTAGTCTTTATAATCCCTTTTACTGAAAAGAGCGCATTCAGTTTCATCTTCCGAGATGCAAGATTTTTGTTCTTAATTCTTTATTTTTTGTTAAAAAAAACTTTGACAAATCAACTATATCTATTTATAAATAATTAATATGATTTTTCAGAGATTTAATAGATGCAGTTGTCATTTTCATTTGCGTTTGTTATTTTCATTATAAATGCATTCTTAATGACAATTATATTTCAATAATGATCTTAAATTTATGCTGAAAAGTTAGTGAAAGGCATTGCAGATCTTGGAAAAAAAAGATTTAAAAGCGTATATTATGAGTTTTAAGAAAGCCGTATGATTCAAACGTATATTTTCTGATTAACACTAATGTTATTTTATTATAATATTAAAAGTTTAAAAAGATGTGACTAGTTTCAGCTGCCTTATCGGCAAACCATCTTCAGAAATTAGGGAAACACACGCGACATCCATTACTAATAGAACCTGTTTTTGTTTTGTAGTTGTTATTGTTTTCTTTTTCTTTCTTTTGATAATACAGCAATAACTCGTTGAAGGTCGCTTAAAGCTATGCGAACACCATCCGATTTTGCATCAACTTAGTAGGCCAACTTCGAGGCGGCCAACTTTTGTAAGCCGCGAACACCATCCAACTCACATATGAAGTCGGCCGCGATAGCAGCAATCCCATAATGCTGTGCGTTTCCCCCAGCAGCTGTGGAAAATCCGAAAAAAATCGAGGTTTTGAAATCCTCTGATAAATTCTGCCGCATACAATTACTGCATTTCAGTATAAACTTTATTAATGCATGAAAGAAATTCGCAATACTCTGATATTCATTGTGTACACACTTGTCGTCGACTCGAAGCGGATAATCGTTTCTGGACGCCATTTCTTTCCATAGGCGTGACGTCAAGACTGACGTGTTCCAACGCTTCCCTGTAATTGGTAATTCCGACCAACTTTCTCGAGTTGGCCGACTCGAGTTGGTTGTGCAGCAGCAACTAAAATCGCTAGGAAGTCGCTGAAAAACCTGCTCAAAGTCGTCTCTAGCGACTCGAAAACTGAAAGGTGGCCGACTAAGTTGGTGCAAAATCGGATGGTGTTCACGGGGCTTAATATTAGTTTCCTCTCCCATCTTTGAAATCGATCCGTCGTTGTTTCTTTGGTGGCTACGTATGGCAGGTCCTATTAGTAGGCTAATGAATGCCACTCTGTTTACCTAAAGTCTGAAGATGATGTACTGATAAGAATTCAAACTATTCACGTCTTTTTTATCTGCTTTTTTATCTGCTATATAATACATAAATATATTATTGTTAATAAAAATTTTGAAATATATTTTTTCAGTAAAAGCAATTTCCGTTGTTAGTAATAATTTCAATCTCATTAACATTCCAGAAATTAATAGTAAGTATACAGTGAAAATAAAACAATACTCATTAATCCTGATAATTATAAATAAATCTGAGAATATGTATAAGACAATACCGATTTTACAAATATTAAATTGAAATCTTCGACATGTGAAATCTGTTTCAAGTTTCCTAATCCAAATTCATCTTTTATAATAAATAAATAAATATGTTGTAGCAATCTTCTTCGCTTTCCGGAGTCATTTTTCTAAAAGAAGTAATAAAGTTACAATTACAATGAAATACATAAAAATTAATAATTATATATTACAAAACAAATGATAAAGAAGGTTTAACGTGCATTAATGAAATGTAAAAACAAACGATTCTGAAAATAGAAATTGACAAATAAATGTTTTTTTTCATTTATATAAAACACTAACCAAAGCTACAGTTTGATTATTATCTTCATCGTTGAAAGCGCAAAAAGATTGTCGATCTCAAGAGTTATTTAATGATTGTAAACATAGCTTCTCTAGTTTCGTTACAGACAAGATAAGAAATATATAAAAATACATAGTTCATTGTATATGTTGCCTGTTTCCTGTGGTTTCTCCATCAACTACAGTGGTATTCAAATTCGTTTCCGATTTACATTTAAGTTCTTTCTTAACAAAGAAGCATTGCAGCTTTGCAAGATAGTGACAGAAATAAGGTAACTATTAAGTTATATTCTACAATGAGTCTTTTTTTTTTCCTTTTTGTCAATGGTGAAATCTTTACAGTAATAATTAATGAAATGTCGTTTGAAATTTGTTGAATTTAATGAAAAGAAATTAATGAAAAAATAGTTTAGTTGATTTACATTTTGAAAAATGTAAATTACGAAGTGAATTTAAGAACGAATGACAATAATGATAATAATCTTTTTATTACGATGGGTAAAAGAAATAGATTAACTGAATTGAGGGTGTCGTGAGAGTAGCGCACACTTCTTGGAACTGGGATGACACGATGTTGCTCAATAACTGCTCACTACTACTAAAATTTAAGCTTCATTACTCCATATGAAATATAAAACTTTTAAAATATATTTGCTTGAAAGCTTTATAATCAAATTACTTAAATATTAAGAATATAAAGAATACAAATAAGGGGAAACATATTTAACTTAGTATGAGCTCAAACTGTTGGTGCCAAGCGTCAACAGCGCCAGAGCGAAGCGTCTGTGCCGATTAGCTGTAGGTTACGTAAGTTGAGGTATGACCTCCAGGACATTTATATAGAATTATTTGAAAAATTCTCTTAACTAGCTTAAAATAGGAAACATTTTTCAAATTTACTAAATGCAGTGCACTAGTCTCACAAATCATGTGCGCCACTCTCACGTAACATAATTAAGAAACAAGGGTCGGCTGAATTTTGCTGGACAGAGTTCATTTTATAGGAGGATGCAAAACCACCTAGAGCCGACCGGAAGAAACTGTAAAAGCAAATACTCACGTATGAAAATAATTCTAAATAATTCAATTTAGAAGATCGGAAAATAATCGTTGTTGGGGAATTAATATTCATTATTAAGGTTATAACATCTGTTGTATTTGTGTACTGGAATAGAAAACAAATGATTACAGAATATTCTATTATTAAACATTGAATTACTGTAATTACAATATATCGAGAAATTATTCCTCTTTTAATAATTTTTAGTTATGCTTAAGAAAATTGATAGAAAAAGAATTTATTTTAATTCTATATTGTAATGAATTAAAAATTGGGCATAAAAATAAATATTCTGTACTAGTTGTAAACGAACTGAAAAGAAATAATTAATATTAAACTAATTAAGGAAAAGAATGAAATGATCTCTTTACTGTGGATTCAATGTTTCTAATACAAATATTTTATTTAAGCGCATTCAATGATACAACGAGACTCTTTAGATAAATTGATCTTTGTGAGTGAGCCGTAAATCGGAAGCAACGTAGAGAACTTCCTAATAGAACTTAAAATAATAAATCATTTATACGCATTTTTTTGTCTATAAATGCAAATGCCACTATTTCAAAACATAACATAATTAAAACTACTTTTACTTATTTCATAATAGCATTAAAGCTATCTTTTAACCCTCTTTGGAATCTTATAAATCGTAGACGTATTAAGGCTGCTACACACGATCAAGTATACATGACAAGTATGCAGTTTTATC
This sequence comes from Thereuonema tuberculata, assembly GCA_023159025.1. Taxonomy (NCBI): domain Eukaryota; kingdom Metazoa; phylum Arthropoda; class Chilopoda; order Scutigeromorpha; family Scutigeridae; genus Thereuonema; species Thereuonema tuberculata. The sequence goes on along the minus strand of JAFIDM010012231.1, from coordinate 63,246,772 downwards.
ACGCTTGTCATGTATACTTGATCGTGTGTAGCGGAAATTTCGTACTTGACAGAGCTCAAGTATGCAGTACGAAGATTCGAACTTTATACTTGAAGCCACGGCTTGCGCATGCGCTTTGCAGAAAAAATCATTTGTGACTCAGATCTCGGCCGATAAACATCTCTCCGAACTGTCCGTTCCAACATGGCTAGTGAACTGCGGAAAGGACACAGAAGTATTGGAAGAATTCATTCGAGTTTACCAAAGTAATCCTTGTCTGCGGCGGATTAAATCTAAAGATTATCATGATAAGGCTAAGAAAGAAACAGCATATAATATATTATTAAGAATATATAAAGACATTGATCCAAACGTCAAACGGGATATCACTGTGAAGAAAATAAATAAATAGAGATACAGCATTGAAAGAATTGAACATTTCAAACATTTCTTAACGAATTCTGGTACTTCATGGATCTGTAATTATATTTCTTTGTTATATTTGTTTTTAATTTTTTAATACGTTATTATACATATGTCTTAATGAGCGATTTTTTTTGGGGAGTGATAAAAGATTCAAATAGGTTTATTCGTTCACTCGCAGATAATTATGCCAATGATTCGGATATATTTCCAATTCACTTAGTAAGTTAGTGTGCGAATAGGTTTTTATTTTCAATAAACATTCCTTACACCAAATCCCACGTTTCTTCTTTCGTTTTGTCCTTTTGGAAATAAGGACACACGCAGCCAAAGCGAGCAAAGCGTCGTCGTCCGAACTCGACATAACTCAACCATAAAATGAGACTTGTCAAGTATGCAGTACCGTGTGGTGGCGAGGGGGTTTTTGGGTATACTTGAGCACCAATTATACTTGTCATGTATACTTGTTCGTGTGTAGCAGCCTTTACAGAAATCATTGATTTTTTTATATATACTCCGAGAAAGAAAAAAAAGTTTTTATAAGAGTGCCAATTCATAATACAATTGTTTGAAATTTCTTTAAGAAAAATAGAGCAAGTCGATCTGTTTCAATTAAAGTTTCGAGCATGTAAAAATGCTCGATCATTAATGTATGTTAATGTACAAAGTAGTAGGGAGCCAATTTTTGAAAATGATGCAAAATAGAGAGTTGAAGATCTTCGAATATCAATTTTTATTTTTTTTATTGAAAATTAGTTCGCAAGCTAGATATATGTGTGTGTGATCATGTTAAGGAACTAAGCACAAAGTTTAACAATAACAAAGTTTAATAGATTTATCTATTTTTAACACTTTTTGTATTTTTTTGTGCACACCGATCACCTCACCTCAGCCACACAAAAATAAATTCTGCAAAAATAATGTGTTACATAATTTACAAAAATATCTTGGCATTTCTGAAAAATACACCTTCTTTGTCCCCGCTTACAGTGACTAAATAATTTTAAACCTGTATTTAACGAATTTCTATACCAAAAATAGATGTGTGTGTTCAATTTTTATTTGCTTAGCTTGATTAAAACTGCATAATTAAATTAATTTAACGGTGCTAAAACTCCTAAATTGATTTGTGCATGCTGATATTGGTTTCATTAATACTTACAACGCACAAATATAAATTACAATTTAATTTTTTATGAGTTATTAGCTAAAAAGTAGTACGAACGGAGGTGAGAAATTGTGACGGAGGTGAGATAGCAGTTACAGAAGCGCAGGCGATCAGCCAAATCAACTTTATTATTACTAACTTAAGCAGAATTTCAGACTTGAGATAACTGATGTAACTCATGAATAAGATGTTACTGTTTGACAAATACTCTTACTGCCTTTTTCCAGTTATCAAAGCAGCGCCAAATTCTACCTGGGTGCCTTGCTTCAGGTATTAAGTCAATAATCTTATTTTTGCTTTAAATCGGCTTTACAAACTCGGCTTCACAAACCTATTAGTGCCGACTGGATATAATGACCAAATTTTTATTTCAATATTAAAAAAAAAAATGTTGTAATGGCTACCGTAATTGTTCCATTTAACAAATTGTAACTTACTGAATTACTAAAAACCTGTATTTCTACCAAAACCAAAAAATTTAATAAGAAACCTCGCATGGCCTACATTAACGAACCCAAACCAAACGATTATTCTGCTGAAAAAAGAACTCAATAGAAATTATGATTTTAATACGATTTGATCATTTATTTTGAAATTTCTGTCCTAAATCTTGCACAGTTCAGCAAAATGATAGAGCTCCGATTCTTTCAATTTTCTTTCCTTAAAAGTATATATTTTGTAATCATGCTTTATATAGGTTGATTCCTTTACAAATACGTGAGTTTTTGGTTCACTCCAAAGTAAGTATCGCCTCCGAACAAGTAGTCTCACCATGGTCACTAAGCTAAATGTGATGGAGGTGAGAGTGACGGAGGTGAGAAAATGTTTATATTATGGATCTCTTTGATCTATTAGCAGCAACAGCGGCTGCCATCCAATATAGCTATCAAGAATGTTTCAATTGTAATGGATTTAGCTCAATTTTTAAAAGAAAATCTTAATATTTCAATAATTTAGGATGAGAACGGAGGTGATAACCTATTTGTATACGCTGCATAAATTCGATTTTCAATTAGGAATCCTAATGAAATCGGTACTTAGCGGAAGCAAAAGATGTGCTGGGTAGTTTGAGGAAAGGTGGCCATGACAATTGGACATCTCGAAAACCAAGACAAGGTTTCTGCGTTTTCAGAAAATAAGTATTTACTTTGTGTGACGGAGGTGAGAACGCATTTCGGGAACAGGCATATCATATTTTTTTAACTAACATGGAATTGTTTAAAAATTGCTTGCTTTCCAAGACAGTATTATTACTTTCAAACTAATCCATATCAATAAGAATTCTAAACAAGTAAAATTTATTTTGTCTTTTCACAGACATCAAAGTTGGAGGTAGTTGAATGGGAACGGGCTGAAATTGCAACTATCTCACCTCCGTCAAATGCTGTTTCGTTGTCGTTAATAAACAAAACAATTAAATTTAGACAATAATGTGAAGGAAGAAAGTGCTATTTTCTAGAAATTGTGTATTTTTTATTATTAAACGTTTACATCAATTTTTAATTATTTGTTGAAAATTGGGAACGCGCAATAAGCCAAAAGTGCATCATTACGAGAAATTGGCTCTAGGTCAGTACATTTTTCAATTAAGGTTTCAAAATACCATGTATTTCATTAAAATATTTGTTAGTTTTTTAGAAGGCTTATATTCAGATGACCATATCAATTAAGGATCATCAGTAAGAATTTAGAATTTTTAACTCTAAAAAGATAGAACGACCAAAAAAGGAGGAGGAAAGATCAATATTAAAAACTTTATTTATCTTTCTTTTCGAATATTAGATGATATAGTCACGTACATTCACTTTTTTTTTTCTTTTTGGTTGATTCGTATATGACTTTTGTATTATTATTTAAGTGAATGTTGTTTATCTGATCTGACTCTTTTGTTTTGTTTTCCATTTCTTTTTCTCTTTCACGTCCCCTGTAAAACTTTCTATTTACAATAAATTTCTGAGTACTTTTTCTTTTTCCATCTCTTCCATCTAGGATTTGGAAGAGAACTTCAGTATTATATTTTGATCTATAAATCTTATTTCTCACTTAGAATTAGTTCTTAATTTCTATACTATCAAAATATATAATATTTTTTATATATTGTCGAAGAATTTTTTTTAAAGTTCATTTTATGCTTGACATCTTTTAATGCAATACATTTCTATATTCATCATAATAACTTACATATATCTTCTTACGCTTTATATATAAAATACCTCAAAAAACAAACTCGTCTTAATTCTTTCCAAATCTATATTTCATCCTAACGAAAGGACTTCTTCAGGATTATAAAGAAATACAAAATACAAAATAAAAAGAAAGAGAAACTCCTTCTCTCTCTCTTAACGACATAATCGAAAAGTAACAAAGTAAATTATAAACAAACATAACATGTTACATTAAATAATTAACATACACACTTCATAAAATTCTTTGTTTCTTTCAAATGACCTTGGGGTTTTACAAATTTCCTCTTTCTTAGAAATTCTCCAATTGTTTTCTCAATAAAATTATTAGGATACTCATTCATCGATAATATTACTTTCAAATCTTTGATCTTATCTTTCCAAGATATACACGTTAGACGTAGAGTCAATGTATATGAACATACCTATTAGAGAAGCTTTGGAAGTAGTAAGGGATAAATTTGATGATAATATAAAAGAGACATTTAAAATAAACCAAATATGGTTTATGGAATTGATTGAATTAATTTGTAATAATAGCTACTTTATGTATGAGAACAAGATGTATATTCAAAGTAAGGGCTTTCCTATGGGAAGTCCAATATCTGGTTCTTTTTGTAATATTTATTTGAATAAGCTTGAAAAAGATAAAATAGTTAATTGGAAAGAAGCAAAATTTTTGTATAAAAGATATGTGGACGATATAATTGTATTGTGGGAAGGTACTAGAAGACAATTTTCTAGGTTTTTGAAACACATCAACAACATACATACAAACATTAAATTTAAAGTTGAGGAGGAGACAGAACGATGTATTAATTTTTTAGACTTAAAAATCATGAAAGATGATTCATTGTTATTGTGAAGTGAGAGTACTATAAAAAAGCCATTTCAGAGTAACCACATTCTTAACTTTAACTCAAACCATTTAATATCCACTAAAAAAGAATTAATTAAAGAGAGTCTGAGAAGAATTATTAATTATGTACATGACAAAGAAATTTGGAAAGATAAGATCAAAGATGGAGAGAAATCGCCAACCGGACAATAAATATGCCTTCGCCCATAGAGCCAACATCAACGAGAATTCTGTACAATTGTTTCA
>JAFIDM010012231.1:63212290-63232646 GCA_023159025.1 Thereuonema tuberculata | reverse complement strand
GTGACAATCTATATTACTAAAATCTTTTATTTCTCTGTCTGTCTGTCTGTCTGTGTGTCTGTCCGGCGCAGTTTTCTGTGAGAATGAAAAATAGAAAGAATTTTTTCAATGATACATCCGTGACAGGAAACGAACCTGCAACCTTCTGATCCGAAGTCAGACATCTTACCCATTAGGCCACGGGAACTACAACTCTCTTTATATTGTTTTTTTGACTTATCTGTCAAAACTGAACTGACTTTGACTGACAAGTATCAATTGGAATTGGATAAACGAGATGAACGAGAGTGTCGATAACATCAATCGAATGATAAGTCTAAGAATACAAGGAGAGACTACAGTGCATACAATACAAGTGCGAATAAAATTGACACTTCTGATAATCCACCACACGAACATCTCTATATGCCCGAGTGTATGAACGCATTGAATCTCAGCGGAATTCCTCAACATCGTTTGTCATTGAAGATTGGATCTCCAATAATATTGTTGCGAAACATCAATCCCAAGTTTGCATACTGCAATGGAACTCAACTTAAATGCTGTTCATTCGATAATGATCTCATAGAAACCGAAATTATAACAGAACTCACAAAGGAGATTTTGTTTTCATCCATAGGATGTCTATGGAACCATGCGGTAATCTACTTCCATTCACTTTCACAAGAAAACAATTTCCGATCAGACCTTCTTATGCGATATTTATCAATAAAGCTCAAGGACAAACTCTAAATAAAGTTGCCATATAATTGGAAAACGTTGTCTTAACTCACATACAACTTTAGGTCTTTGAGTCACAATTCAACAGAATTTGGTTATCTTCACTCTAAAGAATACTCACAATCAATTTGTTGCGAAGAATTTCGTATACAAGCTATGATCTTCATTTATCATCTATATCAACTAACGTCCATCTGAAATCTCTTCTTCAAATATCTATATCGAATAATCTGATGGCCTAGCTAATAGATATAGATAATTTTCACTATTTGTAACTCAAAAACCACTGAAAAGTATCAATTGGAATTGGATAAAAAAGAACAGAAAAAAAATAACCACTATTTCTATTAGGTAGAATACTGAAAAATCGCTATTCGTTACTCAAAAACAATCACTATTTCTAACTCAAAAACCACTGTAAAGTATCAATGGAAATAAAAAAAAGAGACTCAAGAAAGAAAGAAGCACTATTTCTATTAAGTAGAATACTGAAAGCTCACTATTTGTAGCTCAAAAGCGACTGAAAATTGTATCTATATTACGAAAATCTTTTATTTCTCTTTCGGTCTGGTGCAATTATTGTAATTTACAAAAATAGAAATAATTTCTACAAGTTATCTACTGGAATCCAACATGCAACCTTCTGCTCCGAAGTTAGACGTCTTAGGCATTGGACCACAAGTATTACATTTTAATCTCTATAAAAAATAAAAATATATCATAGATATATGATTCACACGCTGATTCTAAAAGCAGTCGTGAATTGAGAAAATATATACATCAAAAATTAAAATAAAAAAAAAACTTTAAAATTTTAGTTTTATTTTACTTGATGTAATTTGTGTGTGTGTGTTTTTTTAATAAATAACAAATTGTTTTCCGTTACATACGCGAGGCTTCCGGAGCGAAGCGACGGGTAGCCGACTAGTATTTCTTGAAATAATAAATACAGCATGGAAGGGAACATTCCAAAAGAAACTTATGAAACAAAAATCAAAAATGCACAAGAATAAAGGATCTGCATCCTGAGATATCATAGACAGGAAACTGAAACCGGACGAAAGCTCCTTGAACCCCACTTTGTAAAGTGTCAGGCATTTTAAACATACATGAATCTATAACCAATTTTAATATTTATAATGTGAACTATTACATTAAGAAGTTATAAAATTAATCTCACTACCTTTAGTAATGATGAATGTTATTAATATTATGAAAATTTTAAAAAAGAAATTTTATATTGTCTGAAAGTCATTACCTGAAAAATTATCCGCTACTATTATAATATTCTTACTTGTCGATATTACATATTCAATCAAAATTTCTTCAGGATTTCTATGGCAGAAATTTCTGGTGCAACCTAAGGACAGTAAAACAAACTAATAGAAACATTTTGGAATAGAATTAATGATAAACTTAGAAAGATTAAAATGAATTATTTCATTTTAAAATGAGTAAGGGAGTGACAAATGAGAAAAAAATAAGAAAAAGGAGATGAAAAAGTAGATGAACAGTTATGTGTTTAAGAACTTCAAGGAGAACATGTATAAAAACCTATCAAAAACAAATGATAACCAATATAATATTTTAACCTAATTAATTATCCTAATTATACTTTACTAATAATGATTAAAATATACATAAGAAATAACTTTATTGAGAAGATTTGTGTTTTTGTGGACAAATTTGTACTTGGAAAGGCACCTGAAAATAATTAGTATCTCAAGCTTCTCTATAATTTTGGGAGAAACTTTATTTTTATAAAATTTGCTTCACTAAGTTTTTATTTTTTATACGAAAATTAGAATTATTTGCACTTTAAGTAATTTTTTGTTTGGTTATTTTCAAGTTCACTAATATTGAATCTACTTCTTCCATTCATTTCTTTCTTTCTTATGACAAAATATCTCAAAGAATTTGGTGATGGGAGTTTTGTTTTTGTTGCTCTTAACAGAACTTTTATTATTAGATATTAGATAATAGTTTTTGGCCCTTAAGTAAACTGGCAAAAACCTTCGAATTAAACATAATTTTTTAAAGAAAATTCAATTATTTCATGGTTTACAATTTGCTATCTAAGTTCACCATACAATAATTGCCTGTCATTTATGAATGATTTGGAAACTACTTCTTAAGCAATCTTAACTATTTTTATGGTATCAACAAATGAATTACTGCTGTCAATATCAATGTCCTTCGCTTGACGTAAATTATATAATTTTTTTATTTATTATTCCTAAGTACCCCTAGATTTGCTACATGATAGATCACTATAATCAATAAAATGTTGGCAAAAATATTTCATAATTGATTCATAATATCAAGTGAGTCAGACAATAAATACTTCTAACGTCACCACCAAAATTAAAATGTAAAACTACATTTAATATGAAAAAAAGCAAATTTTCGAAAAGATTACACGTCTTTTCTTTTTCAGGCTTGAAAAAGAAAGGACGTATAATCTTTTGGAAATTTTGCTTTTTTTCATATTAAATGTAGTTTTACTTTTTAATTTTGGTGTGATGTTAGAAATATTTAATAGTAGAGGCTCTAGGAGAAAAGATCTACTAAAGAAATATGGGAACTTTACATAATAAATACTTCTCTCCAGGTTACACTTTAACAATAGTGATAGATATACAGGCCAGACAAATTAGATCAGACTTTGATTGGCAAAATTAATGATAAGCTGGATTCTCTCCCATCCCTTCCTAACAGACTTCCTCATCAAAATAAGAAAAATCTTCACTGTTCGGACTGCAGCTTCATCAGCAGCCTTTGGAAAATGGCAGCTGAACATAATTATTTTGCATTTTTCAAGAAAATGGGCTGCATTTTTTATAGAAATGCATTCTACAAAAAAAAAAAGGTTTATACAACTATTTTCCTAGGATTAACGATTTGCTCCCAATAGCCTTGTATTTGATAGGTTACTATAAAATGATACTTCATTGTTTTAGGTGAGTCTTTTTTTCTCAGCTACCAGAATGAAAATAAGGGATTTTTGTATGAATGATAATATGCTTTTTAATTCTATTTCTCTTTATCATTTCCTCCATTTTCGATACTTTGATGTACTGTTTTAATTAGCCTTCGGTTACCTGAACTGAGTGCGTCATGGTAATTATTAATAAGACCTTTGGTTAATGTTTATGAACTTTTTGTTGTTTTCAAAAATGTTGAGAAGAATTTGATTATTGATTTTATGAGGGAATTACTTGCAAAACATGTAAAATTCAAAAAACAATCATTTAGGCCAAACCGTAATTCCAATGAAAAACAGGTAAATCTTTTTTATTTACAAAATAATATTCTTCTTTTTTTTCCTGTAAATGCATCCTTTAAAAAAAAAAAAGACCATAACGAATAACGATTAACGACCGTAATTTTTCAATGTGACGGACAAATTTTCGATTCGATCAATGGTAATTTGTAATGTGTTATTGATGAAGATTGCAAGATATTTAACCTGTCATGAATTTTATTGAAATTCTATTATTTAATATTTCATTATTAATTTGGGAAAATACTTACATAACTGACTTTTAACTTCATAAATAAAGAAAATAATTAGGAACACATGAAATTTCATTCTCTGTAAAAGTAAAAAAAAAAAGTGAATATAATTTTGTGCTAAAGTATAAATTTAAAGACGACACATAATAATTAAAAAAATTAAAAATAATAATAAAAAAGGAAGTACATTAGCTTAAGGAAAAATAAAAAAATAGGAAAATAAGAAAAAAAAAAGTTAGGAAAATAAGAAAAAAAAAAGAACCACGCGGACATTGAGAAAAAAAAAATTAGAGAAAAAAAAAGTAGATACACGGAATTGAACCGACAACCCTCAGCATGTAAGTACTAGATCTTAAGCATCAAGCTATAGCTGACAACTGAAATGAGATGGTTGCATTTCTAACCTTTAAGTTAATAGCGGAAATCCAATGAAAACAATGCCAAATATCTCGAACATGGGGAACTTGCGGAACATTGTTGGCCTACTGAAAATACCCCATTCCTACAGTCTTTCGACCTCTGAACACGGTGGTGAAGTCGATCCGACCTTCCGTTCGGGAATTGTTAAGGGTGCACAGTCATGAATGATGACTTTCCTTCTGGATAAGCATCTCTTTACTTAATTATCACAAACAGTTCTTAATTTCAACACCTGAAGATGTCCAACAACAGCTTGTGTCCCTAACTTTTTCCGTTTTTCTTTTTCTTTTTTTTTTACTCCATTTGTTCTTATATTTTACCGCCTTTTTATACTTGTTTTTATATTTCTCCTCCCTTTTATTATTTCATATTTGTTCTTATATTTCTCCTTCTTTTATTACACTTCTACGTTTCTTCTTAAATTTCTCCTGTTTTTTTATTTATGATTTCATGTTTGTTCTTATACAGTATATTTTTTCCCTTTTTTTCCCTATCTTTTGAATTGTCAGTGTTGTGTGAATTTTTTTTCCTTTTTCTTTTCTTTTCCTACACCGGAATCCGGTCTTGCGACGCAAGAAGGTTCCATTAGATACCGGCAAGGTTCCAGAGACTGACAATTTTTTTAAATGAATTGATTATAATAAATTTGCTCCATTAAACCGCTCTCGAAATACTTCTTTATAAACATTTCAATATTGAGATCATTTTAATATTATACTTCGAAAATCAGTTGATTCATTTTATCAATACAGAATGGGATTCCCCGACGCCAAAAAGTTCTTCGATCATTTCCATATTGTATCCGGACAAAGATAATTTCCAGAATTGGCAATAAGAGATTTGCAATTTGTAGGTTAGGCACTGATCGATGAAAACTAATCATTTACAGCTCTTTGTCATGAATTAAGGGTTTATCTCCGTCAATCGTTAAGTTTATGTAAGATAATTGCTTTTACGTCTCAGTTTAAGGCCAAACGTTTATCTTGAAATGAACGAACATAAGCTGGCCTCCTCAGACCTAAGGCCAGCCAATCAGATCTTGTGTGTGAGCAACATCCAATCACAGAGCACTGACGTATTCCTATAACTTTTGAAGATCGAAAGCAAGTTCGCCGGCGCCATTTTGTTCACCGCTTCGTTGGGATCGAAGGTTATTACGAATTAAATATCACATTGAGGAGATTATTTTTCGAAAATAAACAATATTTTTACTGAAATAAATTAATGCTATGCGTCAGAATGTGCAGATGTCACCTTTGTAAAGAGATTTTGCATGTAAATCAACATCAAAGGTAGCAGTAGCCAATCGGAGTGTGTGTGTTAAGCAACAGCCAATCCGAGAGCATTGATACAAATTTTGCCGGGAAAACGGAATATTAGCAATTGTGATTGCCATCCATGTTCTTGCAATGTTTTATTAGCCCAAAAATGCGCTAAACGATGGCAGATACTCCGTGAAAGATATTAATTAATGCATTCATTCTTCATTTAATAATGAAATCGAAATTAGAATTGATCGTCATTTATAACTTTTAAAGCGTTTACTTACATTAAAACGCATCTCCTGCACTAATAAATTAAATTCCCCGAGCTGATCTCTCTTCTGCAATATTTTACGCACCCACATCTTCTTTTAGGTTTTGTGTTTCAAGGCCAAGCAAAATAAATGCATGGCCATGAAAAGTCGCTGATCTTCGTGGAGATTCATGTTGAACAATTGAAATGCCGCCATAATCACGTAGAAGAATTTCCGTTTCCTCTTTCGGTCTCCTTCCGTTTCCGCTTGCCGTTAACTTGCGAACGACAAAGTGCGCGCTGATTTTTGCCGATGACATCTACAAGACGTTTACATAAACACAACGCAGACGCTGAAGTGCGTATATCCCTTTAATGTTACTAAGGAGAACAGTTTTTCTTAAATTTTTTTCTTAAGTTTTTTTATTTCAAAGGAAATGTTTTTACTAAAACTAGGTCGACTTTGATTTAAAAGAAAAAAAAAACAAAGTAATTCTTTGTAATTCTTGTTCTCAATATAAACTGAATAAATATAATATAAATAAAAGCCCAAACTCAATGTTTATTACATAAGTCTTTATCAAGCATCTTTTTTACATTAAAACACATTTATCTCCTTTCTATTAGTGGTGACAAAGTTTTGATTGAAATAAAAAATATCCATTAAAAAAAGTCAGTTGACTAATGATAAATTTTATGTAGAAAAATTTTTCAGAAGCACAACGAAATATTTATGGATAAGAGGGAATAGGGATTAATTATCCAGTAACTAAAAGTAGGTTGCTGGAGTTTAATCTCTTTCTCAGAAGGAGACTAAAAATTACAATATGCAAACATATACACAGCTAAGTGTTAATTAGATGAAATTTAAAAAAAAAAAAAATCTTTAAATCAATTTACTCCCAATAATGCGAATTTGAAATTTAAGATTTTAAATTGTAAAAGTGAAGTTGTTTTCCAGGAAAGTACATCCTTGTTAGAATCTTTGTTAAACCCAAACAAAAGTATTAAAGATTTGGTTTGCCGTTTGTAATATCTTAACTGACAAAAGGGTATTTTAGAATAAAATTTTAAATCCATCACGATCACATGTCTATGATCAAAATAAAAATTACTTATTACAAGAAACTGAAATATTGAGATACATGTAGACTACTAAAGAAAGAACTGTGGATTAATATCGGATCATTGATAAACTAGGATTAAAACTGCGAAATATCGATGCCGTTAAAGCCTAAAACGATAACTTAGTAATTATTAGCTAAAAAGAGTTAAGTTTAAAGATAAACTTTACTCAATATGATATTCCACTTGATTTCGGTAGAAATGGGAACCACTAACTAGCAAAACATGAGTCATTTATAAAGAGTACTAACCACGATAAGGAAACTAGTTATGTAAAAAAAAATTATAAAACCTATTAGTGTAAACTATCATTAATGTTGTAAATCTATTTTTGGATTTCTAAACTTCTAAATTTGCACAATTCTAAAAACTGTAACCACAAAAGCATTAACTTCTTAAGGTAAATTCTTAAAATAAAAAAAAAATTGAAAATAGAAAATACAATATTGGTTTAGGGTTTTTCAGCCAAAACCAGATTTTCAGTCTGAAAATTTAAATTCTAACCATGGAATATATTATTGAAATTCTCTAGGAAAAAACATTTCCTAGTTAGATTGAACAGTTAAACAAAGTGAACGTGCTGTTAAAAAAAGCTGTTAAACTGTTAAACAAAGTGAACTATTTATATCTACTCATCTGAAAATTAAAAAAAAATATATAAAAAGAATAAAAAAAGTAAAAAGCATAAAAGAAATGGGAAGAACACTTGGTGAATTCTTATCCCTTATAAATTACTATAAAAAAAATGTAAATAAATAAAATTTCCCTCATAAACATCCAATTTCTTAATGAATGAAAAAACGAAATTAACAAGTGTAGAAATGAATGTTGTCAATTGAAGTTCTGAGGAAAGCATACGAATGACAAAACTAATGACAAGAATATTTTTACCTTTGATATTTTAACTGGAATTAGATAAAATGATGAAATGATATCGTATATGGAGTTTGTGCTTACATGACTCTCCGTGAGCTACTTCTCTTTGCTTTGTGCTGTATTACTCTCCTTTTATTTTCTGATGAAATATTGAAAATCAATTATGTCTATCTAAAAGACTTGCCACTTAACAGGAAGAATATTTTTTTTCAATACAAATAGGATTATTACAATGATTTTTTTTTTATGAAGGAAGAGGAAATAGGGATACTCCCTCTTCTGACTTCGCAGTAATATTATAATAATGTTATTTATAAGTGAAAGTAAAAATGCTTCAAGAACTTGTGTTTAAAAAAATTGTTATACATCAAGTGTCAATTATTCATATTTGAGGAAGGGGAGTATTGTGGTGCAATTATTTTATTTTATTTAAGTACAAATGAATATTAAATCATCAACAATAGTGAATATGCGATGCGTGGGTTGCATTGTTGATTATCGTGTATGTTCTTGAAACAACACAAGGCTGATAACGGTTATGTTTCCAAGAGTTGTGTCGATATAGAAATGCAAGAAGAATCAAAGCTAAAATTGATTCTACCAAGAACATGTGGCTATGTGGATTCAAGGTTTTAGCAATGAGGTGTGGATTTTGTACGATGTGTAAATCCATACACAAAGATTGGTGAACAGGCTTGATTTATGGAGAAAATGGAGTCAACATGGGATCATAAATTTTAAACGAATCATGAAACTTCGAAAACGAAACAGATTCATACGTGGGATTCCCGTTATAGAACGATTCCAGCATTGGTATCTTCGCTTAACGAAGATAAGGTAAACGTTTTACCTTAAAACGAACTTTGTTTACGGGCTGAAATTTCGTATTTATTATTAATTCATTGAATTTTAATTAAAAGCGTTATTTCAAATAATTATTAAAGCATTTGTATATACAGTACTAGCGGTAAGACCTGTTCTTCGCTCGGGTTACAAAAAACAAATGTCCAAATGTGGATGATAAAGAAATTACAATTGCGAGATCATTTCGAAACTTTCCCGGTTGGTACAAAAACAACAACAACTCAAAAGGTCTGATCTCATTATAAATCTATAGCTATCCCGAATCCCTCGTAGAAGTATCTTTGAACCAAGTTTGCTCATCCACTCATCGTCCTCCCAGTGTACACTCCTAGTTCCATGTTATTTGAATTTTGTAACTCGACATTCATAGATATGAAAATAATATAGAGATCGGAAAATATAAGATTTCCCACACCTTTCTCTGTCCCGTTTACACCCCTAGTTCGAGATTATTCGAATTTTGTAACATCATAATCCTATCACGTCAAACCTTTTCTAGTTCGTAAAAATTCATCTGATCATTATGCACTATTATTCATTATGTCGCTATTATGCACAACCATAGTTTAGGTCCAATTGTTGTGCAACACTATGGGTATAGTTGTCATTGTCGCCGAGCTCCAATTATTGCAAAACAATATTTGTGGGAATTCAACTCCTTTTCAACCCCTAGGGGTGGTGTTTCCAGGTTCTAAGATAGCCTGTCTTTTCCGCAGGGTCCTAAAGAGTAATTCTGCAAAGTTTGGTCCAGATAGGTCAAAGGGCCTAGGAGCGTATAAAGGACAAAGAAAGAAAGAAAGAAAGATACATTCATTTTCATATATAGAGATATAGGATTATATATATATAAGACATTGGATATATATATATACAGCCGGACAGCGACTTGGAATTTGAAAACACTAATACCAAAAAACAAATCACTGTTTCTACGGAGATATAATCTCCACGTCTTCAGCGGCAAAATTTAGAAACAATTTAGCAAAAATGCAATATATTAAGACTTTGATCTTTTTATATGTAAAGTTCCCATATTTCTTTTGTAGATCCCTCCTTCTACAGCCTCTACCATTAAATATTTCCAACATCACAAATTTAAATGTAAAAAAACTACATTTAATACTAAAGCAAATTTTCAAAAAGATTACGTCTTTTCTTTTTCAAGCCTAAAAATAACAATAATAAGTTGAAGAACAATTAAATTCCTCGAGAAAATATTAACAATATCATTTACTTACAATCTTTGACATGATATAGCTTAACAATTTAGTTCCTTGATTGTAACCTTATTATTACATTTTGTGGACATTTTATCTACAAAACTTTTAGCTAATCTTATGAAATATTTCTCTATTTCAATACCATCATTCCTATTTATATTTTTTCTTTTTGTGTTCCGGATAAACATACTTTCTATTATCTTTCTTAGCTTGGTGTCTCTTTCAATATATAAAATTTGTATCTCGTTGTTAATGCAATGATTTCTGTTCACACAATGTTCTGCCACTTCTGATTTTTCAATGTACTTGTTCCTAATGCTGGAACCATGTTCCGCCATTCGTTCCTTCACTGTTCTTTTACTTTCGCCCAAATAGAATAAATCGCAATTCTTGCATTCTATGTTGTAAATTATACCCATTTCATGTTTCTTAACACTATTATTCAATTTGCAACATAAAATGTTTTTCAGTTTGTTGTTATATTCAAATCCAACATTGAAGCCAAAACTTTTGCAAATTTCTTTTAAAGTCAGACTATTTTTGTTTAAGTATGGTATGAAATATCTTCTGTTGTTATTTGGTGTTAACTCTTTAATTTTCAATGTGTGGTATTTTTTTATAGTTTTATTTATGAATTTCTCCTGATAACCGTTTTTACTAAGGATCCTTTTCATATTTATAATTTCTCTATTGAATTCATCTTCACTACTCGTGTTGACGTCAATCCTTTGCATATAGTTCTCAATTATGTTTCTTTTTATGTTTATACCATGTTCTGATTCATAATTTAGTATGTGTTCACTTTTGTATTTTTTTGTATAATGTTTCATAATTATCTTATTCTCATTTCTAGTTAAACATATATCAAAAAAATTTAGACTATTGTCCACTTCCTTTTCTACCTTAAATTTGATTTCATCAGTAATTTTGTTAATTTCTGAGAAAAACTTGTCAAATTGTCAAATTATATATATATAAGCACCTTTTAAATATCTTGTAAATAATTTACTCCTATAAATCCTTTTAATACAAAACACTCCTTTAATTCCCACGATATTTCATCCTTCTTTGCGAAGGACTTCGTCAGGTGGTACCAGAGCACAAGAAACTATTCTCCTTCCTCTACATTTCATAAGGATTACAAAATAAGAACTAAAAATAAAACATTTTCATATACAAGTTAACAATTGAAAACTATGGTATTCACTAGCATAGTATTAATAATGATAACAATTGACACATTAATAATAATAATGCTTCATAAATAATAATCATAACAATACTAACATTACTCGCATTACATCATTAATATTTAAAATCTTATTTTTTTTAATAGTTAACAACTTATTACTGAATTATAGGGGGTACGGGAACTTACCGACCACACTGTACAAAAAAAGATGCACACTCTCACATGAAGCACACATTTACAGCGAAAATTTGTATCGGTAATTTCTTGACATTATGTTCCTGAGTTTTTTTTTTTATTTATTTAACATTTATAAATCATTATGCATCAATTTATGCTACGTAATTAAATTTCTTCGCTTCTAACTCATCATCGTAAAGTTGATATATTGTCATTTTCCTGTCGTTTCGTAAATGTCTTCTTCCTTGAAATATATCATGTTAAATACTGTAGAATACTGTTGAATCAATATAGAATAAAAAAAGAAAGAAAGGAAAGGGAAGGGGAAACAAAATAAAAGTTATTTATTATGACGGAAGCAATACTGCTCAATGCTCTGTACAGAAATACAGTCATTGTTTTTTCTCCCAAACTTCCCCTTCCCTTCCCTTTTCGTTCCTGAGATTTACAGCTGTTTCATCTGGTTCCCGCCCATCGGTGATATCCGTCGTCTGCTCTTGGTACCTGTTTTTTCAACGGCATCTACACTGGTCTCCAGTTTACGTCATTTATTTCAAATCAGACACACTCGTCACAGACCCGAGGACTGTCCATTGGTTCCTGACTTTCAAAAGAACATCACCCATCACCCTTCTACGTTACAGTTTTCAATTAGTCCCACTCTTTGCTAATTTGCATATTCAAAGGAGAATGGACAGATCTGCCCCACCACTGTATAGCAATAAGATATATATATAAAGAAAGATATCCATAAACAGAACATTTTTTATTATTACGACTTGTCTCAATTCTTAGTTCGTTCGAAATTAAATAATTCTAGATATGACTTATATTAAGTTATGTGGTGAGTGTGAATTGCAGGGAAGCCGAGGACCGCGACCGTTGATGTGACTTAGTAGACATCTTACTTCCCGGATATATTAATTAATTATCATTTAATAATTATTTTCTGCATCAGTAAATATTATTTTCATTTATTACATGTAAATATTTTTTATTTACTTGAAATAAATGATAATATTAATTATTATTTTACGTCTAATAATTATTAAAAGTTAATTAAACAATAAATTCGAGAATTACGATGTCAACTAGATAGTCACATCTAGAATTATATATCTCCGAACTGACTAATAATTGAGACAAGTCGTAATAATAAAAATATGTTCTATTTAAGGAGATATTCCCATATATTTTTGCCCATTGTCCTTTTAATTTCCGCTTAATGTTATATAACGCACGCTTATTGTATTTGTAATCACTACTGAAAGATTGTCAAGGAACCGAAACCGGTTGTGTATTTTTAATATATTATAAAAACTTATAATCCATATTTGTGAGTCAGTGTCTTCGTCTCTATATTATTTTGCTCACGTTAAATTATTTTGGTTAATGATGAAAAAATTTGAGTAATTTGTTGATATACATTATTTATTTATTTATTTATTTATTTATTTATTTATTTATTTCTCTCTTCTTTCCAAATTTGAGGACTTGATGAGCAATTTTACATAAACATTCGATGCAGAGATAAATAAAGTCTTAATCACACACATTCGTAAAGATATGACAAAATTTAATATAGATATATACACTATTAATTTCGACAGCTATCTGTCTGTTATTTTCGAGTGAGGTAAGAATATAAAATCTCTCTGGAATTTGAACATTCTACAGAAGAACCGTCGAATTTTTATGACACCAATTCTTCAAAGATTTCGTCAATTGCGATTGGCTGTGAATGTCTATCAAGGGCGGCGTTTCTTTGTTCGTTATAATTGGATGTAATCAGGTTAACGTTTAAATTCTGGAGAGATTTTATATTTTTGCCTCACTCGAAAATGACAGACTGATAGCTGTCGAAATTAATACTGTACATATCTATTTTAAAACTTGTCATATATTTACGAATGTTTATGATATAGACTTCATTTATCTCTATATATTTTCCATACGTTAAATTTCTTTAGTTTAAACATTTGATGCACTTTAGGAATTTAAATGTTAAGTCTTGAGATCCGCGACATCGACGGTATTAAAAATGGGGTGGGGGCGTCCCGTGTTAATGAAAAGTTTAAGAACCGCTGATCTAGATCGATTAGTCTAAATCTACTGAAGTTGTTTTTCCACATGGATAAAGCAAACGCTTCAAACATACAAGGACTGAGAAATTGAATTGAAATCAGCGAGGCAATTTCAATCTTTCTTTGTTGATTATCCAAAATTCACATAGTAGTTGGTATAGTCTGTTCTGTAATCACATTAATGGTAGTTAATGGTAGTTAATATCCACAAGATACGAAGGTTTCTATTTGCTTGAACCAAGAAATCTACTTTAGGCTTAAATAAAAAAATAAAAAAAATTAGCAAAAATCACCATTTCATTTAAAGCACTAATCTGATAATACTCAACAGTTGTGTAATAGTGTAATGCTATAGTTTCTTCTGTTCTCTTGAAGTTGCAATAAAGTTGACAATACGACTTATGTAAAAGCACTTATCAAATAGAAAATTTGCAGCCTTATTTGCTAGAGTAATATGATGATGTATATTTAGGACTGTTACTACGAAGACCAAATCTTCAATAGCTTGTTATGCAAATATAAAAAGATTAATTATTCACAAGAATCCAAGAAAATGCAGAAAGTAAATGAATCTTGATAACACTGTACACCAAAGCTGTAGGAGTCAGCAAATTTTTTTTTCTGACTTCGATTCCAACTCCACGACCATAATACATATAATGCCATTCCGACTCCGCCCAAAATAACTGTCGGTTTCACGACTCCGACTCCTACTCCACAGCGCTAGCAATGCTAAATTTTACTCTTAAAATATACTCGACTTTAAGAGGAATCGTTCAAATATAATAAAATTTAGTAAATGCGACTCAACGACTCACACTCCTATTGGCTTTTCTTGTATTCACTGGACATATATGGCTCTTATGTGTTAAGAGGCCATGATTAAAGATGAAGTGCAGAAAAAGTGTAGTGGACGAAATTCAAGCAAACTTGATGTAAGTATCCTGTGGAACATGAGGTTTCGATTTATAAATACAAAATTTTGCCATCAGGGGACATTTAGCGCTAGAAGCGAGTAAAAATATCCATTCATCTTACATTAACATGCGTAGCTAATGAAGATGTATTAACAGCAATGCGATAACACTGATGCCTCGCTTCAAGAATTCCGGCGTTAGAAGGATTTGAGAAAAGGTCCAATGACAATAAGAAATCTTAAAAATTGGATTTACGGATTTGAAAATATCGGATCATCAGCAATTACGATAACTCCTCAATTAGAAGTTGCTGCAATTGCCGTCATAGAATATGGATGAATAACGCACAAGGTTTGAAACACTAATCGGAGAACTGAATAACATGCAGTGGATCGACGAACCCGATAATGCGTCAAGGGGATAAAATAATCAAGTAAGGTAGGGGGGGGGGATAAGCAGAGTAAAGAGTTATGAGTCGCAGTGAAAACCTAATAATAATATCAATACCAATTCTCTAACAATAATTTATTAAAATTATCATCATTCAACATTCAAAATCCCTCTAATCAATAAGATAAGGAGAAACCTAAAATTCAGCAATTGACTACAAAACTTGTCTAAAAAGTAAAATCTTAAGATTTTTTTTCGATCCGAATATCAAAAGACCATTAAGTAAAATTAAAAATTCTAAATTATATCCGACTAGAAATTCACTTAAATACTAGAACAAGAAAAAAAAAAATAGATATCCTAGGACACTGTAGAAATTACGATTAAAAACCAATTAAATTTCAAAATAGGAAGTCACATCGTAAACACTGTGAAAGTATAAGAAAATTTACAGATTTTTATAGACCTAGACTTTAACGGATTAAATTAATATCTTAAGCCCACTCCTGGCACGATTCTCTTTCAAAGTTAAGTTCCAATATTACTTTACCTAGTTCAGACTTTTAAAGAGTTAATTATAATAACAGTCTACTAATAGAATAATAGCTTTAGCTACACAGAGACATTTTAAGTTAAAAAATTATACTAGAGTTTAACCTGCTCATTAATCACTTCGACATCTTCTGGTTTCATAAGGTGAGTTTAATTTACATAGCGTTGCACATCTTATGCACTGCGGATGAAAGTACCGTACGGATCTCTCGCATTGGATCCCGCGTCTCTACATTCTCCTAAGAACTGGATGAAAATTCTTGTCGATAATTATATGGATGACACAGGCTGATATCCGTCATGGAGGATCGAATGTTCCCATTTGTAAATGGCGGATGATCGGGTCTACGACTACAAGATGGGAATCTCTTGAAGTAAAAGGTGATCGAATGTTCCTACGAACCTATCGTGCATGCGTGCCTACTGCATTGCCAGAAATCCGTGAGATGATCTTTCCAGTAAGGGAATTTGGAATTAGATAAGCCTCGTACAACCCTCAACCAATTGACCAATCTCCCACAAAGTAAGCTTATCGATAATTAAACAACGGTATTAAGACTGTAAGAATGGGTTTTCGTCTACTGTCAACAACAAAAATGGTCCTTAGTCAGCAAACAAGCATGGTTATCTACTGATTCCAGAGATTCTCCTCCTGTTAAAATATTTATTGATTACTATCGATATACAAAGGCTTAAATTTTGAAATAAAGCAATGTAGGCTTAAGAATTTATATATAAAAATAAAACTAAGAGAAAATCTGTCGGATAATGATTCCAAACATTTTTATGTAAAAATAGAAAAAAAATTTCCTTGTCCTTATTTTTCGAGATTTAAAAATCCTAAATATCTTAAAAGGGGAAAGAATAGGGAAAAGAATCTCCCTTTATTCCTCGAAATAACTTCTTTTATGGGTTTTCTTTGACCTAGTTATATTCCACGCATCGCGTGCAACTAACTAACGAAAATAATAAAATAATTTAATAGAAGAAAATTTCACTTCTAACATTATCATACTGGTGATATAGGAAACTATAAGTAATAATGGTTTCAATCATAAATAATAAGGAAATAAGATGCCAATAATCAGGATATATTTTTTTTTTTTTTTGACATAGGAAATACAGTACTAGAAATGAAGATCAAGTGGAGTGACGAGCACTTTTTTATCTGAACGACAGTATTAACATATACAATTCCTGCATTTGGGCTGTGAATAAACCTAATATGTCCCATCAGATCTTTTACGCGCATTAAAAGTTATAGGATAGTATCGGTTATCATCCGTCCGTACTATTTCGAATAAGTTCACCCGACAGGACCAGTGACATGTATCATTTCTGCTGTTAAGTATCTAGATACGCTACTCAACGCTGTTGTTCCGCAACTGCAACAACATTACAAGATTGTCTAGGTACTGCATATTTTTCCATTATTGATTAAAATCGCAAATATTAAGATTTAAATGAATTTTGAAGGTCTTTCGTAAATAAAAAACTTTGTAATTTCATAATACCCAAATGATAACTTCACCTTTTTTATTTACATTAGGAATTCTACTTCTGCATTACATTGATTGAGGGTTTTTTTCCCCTCAATAAGACATTTAATTACTAATTCAACATTGCTGATATTAAATTACAGATTTTTTTAATTAAATATCAATAAATTTATTGAAATATATGTATTATCAAGCAATGAAAAATGTTTAGTATTGTCCCACCCCTGTGTAATCTTCAACAGACAGAGATTTAAAATTAATTTCATTATTGATTATTTATTTATTTATTTTATTATCTATTCATCAACACCAGTACTTCAATACTCTGGTGTAGAAAAGTTCATGAAAATAAGTTTAAAACTAAAAGTCCTTATTTTTTTATTTTCCTTTGTTTCTTTAGGTCCTGAAAACAACAAAAAAGAAAATCAACACTGTTTATTTTTAAATATCTAATGATAACATTTTATAAAGAAAATTAATTCAATCCGCATTACTTACCTAAGTTCCATAAATCCGAATAATTCTAATCATTTTCAAAGGTCGTAGAATTAGTGGATTTGGTAAAAGGAGTAACATCATTGTTAGGTTCTAAAGCTCTTCTATGATATTTTTGTCACCTTCAAGGGCTGAGTTTTCTACAAGGACCCAGATAGAAAAATTTAAAAAAGTATATAAAAGTTATATACAAATATAAAAGCTAGATCGGCTCCTGTTCTAAAATCTACACGTCAAGTTTAGTAAAATTTTCTAGCAGTTCAAACGTTGTTATGGGGAGAATGCTTGATACAAATACTGAGTGATTTGTTAGCCTCACTTTCCTAGGAAAATAGGGCTAAAACGCATTTAATTTGTTTTTCATTTTTTTTCTACGCTAGTCAACGACAAAAAGCACTAAAAGTTATTACTGTGACAATAGGGAATATATTTTTATAAGATAATTTATCTCTTTCATTAAGCAGCAGTTTCAAAGTCGAAAGATTAGTAAAGTAATCATCGATCAAAAGAGTTGATAGCTTATGTCAAGAGTTTCTATAAAAACCCTTACATTTTGATAAAAGATCAATTCGGTTGATAACAGCAAAGAATAAATCATTTGTATTGAATTCAAAAAGGGCTTTGACATCAACTGTGTCAAGATAAATGTTGAGTGATGTCAGTTGTTTTCCATAATTAAAAAGGAGAAGAAATTAGTAATTAGTAGCCAAAAGACTAACCATTAAAATGGACAAAATATAAATATAGATAAATGCAGAAAAATATAAATAAACAAAAAATAGAAAATAATTTCTGCAGACAAATAAATGATTTCTAAAAAATATTTGCCTGTAAACTGTTTCAATTTTACCTAATGAACTTATAAGTTTCTATATTAATATAATATTAACCTACACTGTCCGACCAATTTATTAGTTACATCTCTCTAGTAGCGTGTTGGGCCTCCTTTAGCCCTCAAAATAGCATGAATTCGTCGAGTCATGGATTCCACAAGATGCTGAAAACGTTGATGAGTTATTGTGTACCATGCAGACATGAGTGCGTCACTCATTTCCTGAAGATTTGATGGAGGTGTAGGCCTGGAGCGAAAAGTCCGTTCCAGCTGAGATCCGGGGACTGAGCGGGAAAAGTCATCTTCATGTTCCTCAAACCATCCCATAGTGATGCGGGCTTTGTGCACCGGCGCATTATCCTGCTGGAAGTAGCCATCTGCATGAGGATAAACTGTTAACATGTACGGTTGCACTTGGTCAGCTACAATGTTTAGATATGCTCTAGCATCCTGATGTGCCTCCAGAGGTATCAACGTGTGCCAGGAAAACATCCCCACACTATGACACTGTCCCCACCGGCTTGAAGAGTTGTTGTGAGACACGACGGGTCCAGATACTCATAAGCACAGCAGAGGTGTACCTAATAAAGTGACCGGACAGTGTATATTTCATTCCGTGTGTTTCATGAATTAATTTGGTTGTATTGTTACAAATTTAGATGCTATGACAGTTGAATGCAAAGCGTAATTAATACATAAACTGCCAATTGGTTTGGTTTGGTTTTTTTAATTAATAAAACGATATTTTTTTGGATCATTTTTCGAATTTGATTTAATCATAATGAGATATACAATATATCTTTGCAGACAGTTATTTCAAAGATAAGTTATTCACAAGATAGCGACTGTAGATAACAAGAAACAACTATGATCTTACCTTTGCTTTCTTAACACAATTACAAAAATTTTAAGAAGATATTGAATTTCTTCTAAGTATATGAAGATTTAAAAACATCAGCATTTATTTTTTATTTATTTTAAATGACCAAATCTTAGGTTTTTGGATATAGAATGAATTTTTTTCGTTTTAAATCTTGATATTTTAAGAAGAAATATTGATTGCTTTTTATAAAAAAGATATAAAAAAAAAAAGAAATAAAGAATAACTACAAATAATTTTTGTCAGTAACTAAAGTAACATATATAGCTGATAAAACTTCTCTGTTACATCAGAGACAGCAAAGGTCGGGGTATTTACTTGTTATAAATTAAATAAAATATATGTGATTATTCTTATTTTCCAAGTCCTGAGAATTTTAGTAAATCCGAAATCAGTATTTTTAATGATCTCCAAACCCTATATTTTGAATAAATTTTCATGAGTTGTCAATTCTCGACAGTATCTAATTCCCAATATAATTGATTGCTTACTCAAATAAAAAGTAGTTTTTTTTATTCAAGTAATATATATATATTACTTGAATTAACGAACGACCTTGGTTTTTTAATATCAATTCTGAAAAAATAGAATTGATAAGAATGCGGTTATCGCCGATGATCAGGTGATTGTTCCTCTATTAATTTCTTTCCTTTTGCAGTGAAAAGCCGACGCTTCAACGATCGTACAATATATTTGCCTTTTTCACGTCCAGAATATTTCCAAGTAAGAATGTAATCTTTCCATTAGAATTTAATTAAGTCAATTTTTAAAGCTAATATTAATATATGCATAATAGATATTTTTATGGGAAAAATGTTTATTAAATTCTTTACATGTTTCGTAACATTTTTGTTACATTTTCAAAAGAGAACTATAATTTGGAAAATTAATAAACAAATAAGTATAATATTTTAACTATGAACAAAAACGTGATATCAATATCACATACGGTATCGAAACTGTTAATAAATTTCAATAATAATAATACATTAATACAATATTAAAAAAACTTGTTAACGTGTGGGTTTTTTAAGATTATAAAAATTACTGGAGACACACAATGGTAATTAAAAAAGATTTTA
>JAFIDM010012231.1:63191017-63207290 GCA_023159025.1 Thereuonema tuberculata | reverse complement strand
AAAGCATTCCCTTGAACACTCAATCATCATTAAACTATATGAGCCAATGATTGAAGATGAATTTGTTAAGCTTGAATTTCCGTCACGATTCTATTTCTATAGCTTGCTTTGCATTTTTTTTTCATAATGAAAGGATAGAAAGAGGAAATATTTTTTTTTTTTTTACTTCGCTTATGATTTTGGTTCTGATGTGGTTAGTTATAATAACTGAAATTAGGCGAATTGAATTACAGTTAAACTACAAGTATTTTTAATAATAACAATGGGTGAGACCAAGTTGTATACAAAATGACATCCTGGTACAGCTGTTTCACGCTAATATGGTGATCATCAGCCAGGAGCAGTTATTAATACACAACCAAGTCTCGATACACGGGGGTCTATAAGATAAAACCTCGGAACAAATGTGGGACCCACAAAAGCTAAAACAAACAATAAAAACTCGCCGAAAGGACAAATGGCGAGAAAATTCATGTGCCGCTACTTACGGCCTCTATGAATTTATTGAGCGCATGAAAATAAGAAAGTGCAGGTAAATATTAATAATAATAACAATGGGTGAGACCAAGTTGTATACAAATTTTTTTTTGTTTGTTTTAGCTTTTGCGGGTTCCACATTTGTTCCGACGTTTTACAAGTATTTTTATTTATTTTTTATTTTATTTAGTGTCAAAAGCTACCAGCTTTTCTAGTCAACTATAGTAGTAATGAATGTTTTGTTCTCTTTTTTTAGGCTCTTTTAATTATAGTACAACCTGCTTCCTTAATACATTTTCCAGTACCTTCATTTATTGATAATCTATTTTTTTAATTTTTTTTAAATGTGTTAATATAACCTTTTAAACTTTTTAATTTGTGTGTTATCCTTAATCTTTTTTAAATTAATTATCTAAGGTTCGTGTAATAGTGTGTGCTACTTAGAGTGGTTTTATTGCTGTAGAAAACAAAACTTCTGATTTCCTTAGTATAGTTTGGTTTTTTCATACTTTTGATTGATCAGTAAATTGGACGATGTGTTAAAGCAACGTAGAATTTTGGTTTGCAAATATATTTGTTTAAGATGCGTTTTATAATAGTGAAATTAAAAAAAAAAAATTTACGATAATAAGACAGATTTTAATGATAATTAAAAAGATATTTTATTTTAATTTAATGAATATCAACTGCTTTTCACAGATTGAAAATATGGAAGTTTCATCAAATTTTGGATCTCCAATAGGGATCAATCAAGGCACTGTCGTCAATCAGGTAAATTTAACAAAATAGTAAATTTACAATCGATCTATTTGTAATAAATACCATTAAAATAATTAAAATTAAGTTCAAGTTGTCCTGATATTATCCCCTTCGAAAGTTCTAGAAGTAGAGATTCCAACCTTTCCGCGACTATTACTGTAAAGTTGGGGTGCGAAGTTTTCCCGTCTTTAACCCCGTTGAAGAACCCCTTGCTCCGGTTCCCATTTTACCACTTGATGAATCTAGGAGCCGTCTGGAGGAGAAATATCAAAAAAAAAAAAAACAAACCTAATCTCCGCCTAGAATTAAACCCGGCTCCTCCAGCCCTCAGCCTACATTGCTCAAACCACAAGGACCACCATTAAAACTAATAGAAATTCTGAAATTTACAAAGAATCATTAATACAGTTAGGTTAGAGATTTAATAGCCAACTTAGCTTTGTTAATAGAAATGTAAATACTGTTAGAAACTAATTTTAAATCAAAACATATTTCAAGATTGTCAAAATTTAATGGTTTTAGTAAAAATGAAAAACCGGGTTTCTCTGTAAAATGGAAAACGTCGGTGATCTGCGAAAGCTCATAATGAACTATCTACCTACCTTCTTACATTCCACCACCATTTTGCAGTTTTTTTAACTTTTAAAATATTCATTTCATTCCGATATACTATACAGCAGTTGCTTGTATTGAATTCTCTCATTTAGAAGTAGTGCTAATAGCCACCTTAATATGATTGCAAAACCCAGTAATAAAAGCAGAAATACTACATACGTTAAGTCTTTCCCATTTATTACGGCAGGTCAAGATGGTTCTCGCTTGTTCAATAATTAAAACAAAAAAAGTTATCCTTCTTCCATATTGAAGAGTACAATTAAAACAATGATTTTCAAATGAAATGACAAAAAAACAAAATGTTTGGCCACCATACCATCCCACTTTTATTCTTAATCGTGTAGAGTGAAATTAAAAAAAAAATACAAAAATACATTCAATCGCACATTACTTCAAGCACCATAAAAATAAATTAGAATTAGAATAAAAATAAATGATAAATTTTAATTACTGAAGATGAAGAATGTTATTCGATTCTTCTTACTTTCATTGTTATGTTAAAAAGCTACTCACTAACTTACAATATCGGAAATGAAATGAGTTTTCAAAAAGTCTTCTATTTCAAATTACTCAGAGAAATTAGACAAAATCGAAAACGCTTGATAAATCATCATCCATTAGAAAAAGATTCATGTATATATCTACTTTGAATTTTAAAAATCTAATTTTCTTTGACTGTGATCTGAATGAGATCTTGAGATTACCTTAAATACCTCTTAAAAACTAGTATTAATTATCTACCGAATATTATCTATTAAACATGATCTTTCAATGATGCGAAAACAGATAACTAGAATTTTAGTGTATTGTTGATTACAGTTTAACTTTTCAGAAATATCTTGAATTTTCTCATTACTTGCAGAAAGATAATTAAAAAATGTTAGATAAATCTTGCCTTCTCATAAAATAGTATCTTGCCAAATCTTCTGAATTTTGAAAGTACATCAAGTCTGTGGAAGCTAAATCTGGTCGATATATTAAGTTCTAACGCAATTACACAACGAAGAAAGTTACAAATAACAAAAGTTCAGAAAAACCTAATCAAATCAATTAGATATAGTCTTATACAAATTCAGCTCAAATTTTACATAAGAGTTTATCTTACTCTAAAAACAAAATAATATCATTTTTTTCTTAATATTAATATTTATATATTAGTAAAACTTTATAAGTAATTAGAATATGGCCAGACCCTTCATACTCTGACTGCACGGTTGGATTTTAGACGGCGTATTTTAAACATTGATATAAACCTAGGTCATCTACAAAAAATTTACAGAAAAATAAGCTAGTAATATTGTGACGGTGTTTGTAAAGGTGTCGATTGAACTAAGGAGGAAACTCAACAAGTTCTGGAACTGAACTGATATATCTTTATTTAATGAAAAACATTGGTTTTTATAGATTTTGACAGTAATGAATTGATTGGACAAGTAATTAAAATATACGTAATGATTGGACAAAAACATAATGAATTTAAATTAATTAACAGATTTAATCGGATATCAAGCAAAAAATTTAAAAAAAAATCAATAATTAGGAAATGAAAAAGGAATGTTGTAAATAAATAACGGTTAAGGATAAAATGAATAAAAATAGATATTACAACAAATATGTAAATATTAAATAAATAAACACAAATTCATTTCATCTTCCAGATCAACAGACTGTACTTCATAAACATCAACTGTTTTTTCCATCAGGTACATAATGGATCGAAACTAATCAAAAACATTAAATAATATTTAGAATGATAATAATTGAATCATATCACATAATAACATTGAGCATAAACAGTAATGTGTATATATCACTGAATTATTTGATAATAATATAGAAAATGACAATAATTTAAATAACAATTTAAATAAATGAATAATATCAGAATAATATTGAGCATAATAATCAATAGTGTATATATACCACTGAATTATTTGATAATAATATAGAAAATGAAATTGACAATAATTTAATTAACAATTTAAATAATTTAATAACAATATAGATAAGAAAAATTTGAATCTGGTAAATTTTCAAGATAAAATAAAAATAAAAAAGGAAAACCTGAAAAAATAACATAATTTTAAAATTTTTAATTTCCATATATTTTTTAAATAAGTTTATAGAAATATCATTGACTTTCAAATATCTATCTCTATTGAAACAATTTTTAGAATTTATAAAACAAGACTCAATAAGATACCTATTTAAGAAATATTTGGAAATTAAATTTTTATTTAATTGTGTTATTTTTTCAGATGCTCTTTTATTACTTTTATTTTATCTTGAAAATTTATCAGATTCAAATTTTTCTTATCTATATTGTTATTAAATTATTATTAAATTATTGTTATTATTTAAATTGTTAATTAAATTATTGCCAATTTCATTTTCTGTATTATTATAAAATAATTCAGTGATACATACACTGTTGTTAATATGCTCAATATTATTATGTGATAGGATTCCTTTAATAAATTATTTAAATTTTTGTCATTTTCTATATTATTATCAAATAATTCAGTGATATATATATATTATTGTTTGTTATGCTCAATGTTGTCATGTGATATGATTCAATTATTATCATTGTAAATATTATTTCATGTTTTTGATTTAAGGAGAAGAAACTAATTTAGTTTCGATCCATTACGTACCTGATGAAAAAACCAGTTGATGTTTTTGAAATATAGTATGTTGATCTGGACGAAGAAATGAATTTGTGTTTATTTAAAAAAAATGCAGATAATTACAGCTAAGTGATTCTTAGAAAAACATTTTTTACAGACGGTTACAATATTTTTTCATCTTTAACAAGTACATAAAAATGTTTTCTTTTCTTTTTAGTACCAAGGAACTCCTCATGCTTTGCAAGAAGAGAAAACAAAGAAAAATGAAGAGGAGGAAAGGAAAAAGATAATAAATGGTAAAAGAGCAAATAATTCTAACATTATTTGCATAAAATCTATTTAGATATAAAACTTCAAAATAAATTTAAGATCGATGATCATCTCTTTAATAATCATTTCAGGAAAATTAAGGTTTTTAATAGTTAGCCAAATGCAAGGTCAGCACATCATCAAAAGGTTAATATTCGATGCACTAAATTACATAAACAGTATTGCTTATCTGTTAATCAGTAATGTAGTAATTTTCATTAATTAGAATGTAATCATTGGCGCAGCTTATCGTCAGATGCTTCTGAACCATTAAAACTCAACTAACAAACAAACCACCAGTATATCATCTTAAGTTTTAATTAACATTACTCATTAACTTCTTTGTTAATTAAATAATTAACATAGAAGCAATAGTTGGCTAATAATTCAAAATGGAATTAATTAAATTGGTCTATAAAGTATGTTGTACTAGTGAAATTTTTGTTATAATCTAAATTTTGACTTCTATCGAAAAAGAATATGTATAGCTTTCTCATTATATTCTTCTTTAATTTCTATTTTATTTCTATTTCGATTTTATTCTTCTGTAATTTCTATTTTATTTCTCTTTCTACTTCTATCTTATTCTTCTATAATTTATAAGGTATATAATTTGCATTCAAAGTAGTAAAGTCCGGTAAATTGAGTTCGAATTTCTCCCTTAGTTTTGAGCTGTAGTTAGTTATCTTTATTTCGTAACACAATGTAGCCTACATTACTTTCTGTGGGTACCAAAAGCAATGAATTATTCGACAATATAGTATATACTTTCTGTCTCTTGTGGAGGCAGAAGACGTTAAAATAATAAAAATTTACGATGTTTTTATTTTAAAGATGAAACCAATTAAATAGTATTTAATGAAACAGATCAAAACTCACAAGGTAAAATATAAACATTTACTAAAGTTCATGTTACATCAAGTGTTCCAAAGGAGCCAATTCACTCCTTTTCCGTCACTATCTGAGGAAGAGGAGCGAACAGGCTCCTTTGAACATGTGATGTAAAATGAATTTTATTAAATGGTTATATTTTACTTTGTGCGTTTTGGTCTGTTCCATTAAGTATTGTTAAAGATTCTGATTCAACTAAGTACTATGTTTATTTCATTTGTACTTTAATTGCAATTTTAATTTTAATTTTTCTTTTAGTCCTGAGAAAGAAAATACAGCATGTGCCAATGCGACACATACCATGGACGGACAAAAAACTTACAGTAGAAGACGATTTCATTGATCTTTGGCTTGTTAAAGAAAACACCAGTGGCCTAGAAAAACAGCACGAACAGATTAAAATGGAGAAAATTCTGAAATTAATTAATGAGGGTAATAAAATCACTTTGATTGAGGGCAAACCAGGATCTGGTAAGACCACCCTGGCCTACAAAATATCACAATCTTGGGCTGAAGGGAAACTCCCGTCTTTCCATCTATTATTTATAAGTGAATTGAGAAACCACAATAAAGATTCCATTAAAGGTTTTCTTCTTAATCAGGAATTTAAAGTAGGCGGTCAAGAAATTTATAATGAGGATGTTTTAAAAGTAGTTGATAATGCGAAAGTGTTGTTCATTTTAGATGGAGTAGACGAAGTACTTTCCTCGCAGCAAAGTAATATTGCTAAATTTGTCAAAGAAATACAGGAAAGAGAAAATTTTCATGCTATATTCACTACTAGATCCACAGAATTGGGATACTTAAATCTGCATTTCTTAGAAAAAGTTATTATCAGAGGATTTTCTGAGGAGGGGAGAATTGGTTTCGTAAATCAATATTTTAAAGGGGAAATGGGATCCTGGACAATTGACAAAATATTGAACAGTTTAAAAAATAATCACAGTGTAGCTGAACTATGTGAATGTCCGCTAATGTTGTTGTTATTCTGCATCCTTGTGGAGAAACATCCAGAAGACTACGAACTCCCCGATACACTTACAGTTTTATTTACGCAAATTGTAAACTTTGTTATTAATAGATTCAATGAGAAAAATCAAAACCCCACGGAGAAACTAGATTTGTTTGATGAGAAATTAAGTAAACCTAAGAAATTGATATTAGATACTGTTTTTAGATTTGGAGAAACAGTATTTGAAAGTCTGAAGGAAAACAAAGTAACCTTCCAAGAAACTGAAATTCAAGGGGATCTGCTTATTAAGATTGGTTTTCTAATCAAATCCTCTGATGATAAAAGTGTAGAACCATTCCACAAATCAATAACCGAATTTTTCTGTGGATTTTATTTGCATAAATTATTTTTAAACGAAGAACTTAAGTTTAATTCACTCTTTCCTGAATTTCTTCTTAAAATAGAAAAAGAAGATTCTCTTATATTGCCATTTTTATGTGGATTATTGGAAGAAAACTCTAAAAATGTCATTAACCTCATTCCTGAATGGTTCTTTTTTGGAAACTGGGGAAATTCTTTAATTTTATTTCAGGAGTGCAATCGATTCTTAACTGACAGAGATTGTTTGTTAAAACTAATGCCACCGTATTTAAACTTGGATGTATGCTTAAATAATGATCAGGTCTTTGTTTTAAATAACCTCTCAAAGCAGAATGTCATTGAAAATACCTTCTCAAAGAAAACGGAATGGAATGAACTAATTATCAATCTTCGTCACAACAAATCAGAGTACCATTCAAATTCATGTGGTTTTACTGACTTGCATGTGTCTTCGTTTCGCTTTGTTAGAATCAGTTTTCCGTGTCAAAATATAAAAGACAGAAGTATTCTTTGCTCTGAAAACCCTTTCAGCCAATCAGAATTAGGAATTTTCATGGATGAAATTCTAAAATTGAAACCGCAATTACTGGAAATTAATTTTCCTCATGGTCAACAAGCTCTTTGGATGTTGATGGAAAGAATTTCCAAAACGAATTTGAATTTGAATGATTTACTTCTATTTAACTTCAACATTCAAGATTCAGACATAGAAAAAGTATCATCAATTGTCTTGAAACAGGGGGTAAAGAGATTAGATTTGGCAACTGAAACGAACGATAAGAATGATTTCAGTTTTCCAATGATGACCAAAATGCAACCTTTGATTGAAATAGTCGAAAGACCTAACTGTGAATTGCAAAGATTACATTTATGTGATGTAGGAATATCCG
Source organism: Thereuonema tuberculata (assembly GCA_023159025.1). NCBI lineage: Eukaryota > Metazoa > Arthropoda > Chilopoda > Scutigeromorpha > Scutigeridae > Thereuonema > Thereuonema tuberculata. The sequence continues at coordinate 63,199,386 of JAFIDM010012231.1, read as the reverse complement.
AGAATGAATTCAGCTTATTGGTGAATTCTCTATCAATGCCGAAATTACTAAAGAAATTGCAAATACACTTCACGGTTCCCTCGAAAAACACAGTCGATTTGAGTAAATTATGTGTTGCTGGTAAGCAATGGACAAGAATCGCTCTTAAACATGTAAAAGTTATTCTATCCATGAATTCTCCTATTATCATTGATGATTTACGGTTAGTGAAATGTGTTTTCAGTGAAGAAGATTCAGTTAGGCTTTTTACATTGTGTGAAATGAAAAAATTGACTTGTGACTGTCAATTGATGAACGCAATTTCTCATGAAGCAACATGTACCATCGCTTCACTGAAAACTTTGTCCGTCTTAGGAATTGAAGATGAAAAAGTGTGTATTTCTCCTAAAATAGTATCAAAATTTATCAACTTAGATTGGTTACTGTTTGATTTTAGGGATGGTTTTGAAATTGGAAACGACAGTAAAGATCATTTGAGCAATCTTTTAAAAAGGGAAATCCCATCAAATACTTGGTTTCCTTTGATTAAACTCTTCAGTTGGACAGAAACTCCTTTAGATTTCTGGTTTCGTCTAACCTTTGATACAAAGGAATATTTGGAGCAAATTGACTTCATTGTTGACTCTATTAACAGTATTTTTTCAAGTGATTCGAATTCTCTTAGAAAGATCAGGAAATTCCAAATAGATTTTCTCCCTCAAACCAAAGCTTTGAATCTGGCAAATGACATCACTCTTAGCAGAAAAGAAACAGAGAAATTGTTGAAGCACATTTCAACATTGAAGTTCTTTATAGCAAACGGTTCTTTCGATGAACTTATTATTAGAATTCAACAGTCCAAACAAAAAGGAACCTTTTTCGGTCCATTTTTAACAATTAATAATTTTTTCCCAGAACAAGATTTCGAAGTTCAATATCATTACGACAGTCAATGGTATAAAGCCAAATGGACGATTCGGAAACGCAAGAAGTCCTTTTTTATTCGCAGTTTAGATTTTGTTAGTTATTTTGTGAGAAGAATTTTAAATTCGATGTCAGTGGAAGAAAGGAATCGAATGTAAGAAAACTGAAAGAAAACGGGGAAAAATTAAAATAATAAAAAAAAAAGAAATAAAAAAATTCAATTCAAATTTTGTTATTTCAATGCTGTTAAAGATTATAAATGAACTCAAATCATTACTTGCAAATCCTTTGGAATTAATTAAAATGCTGACCTGAAAGGTATGAGTTTCCCATCAGCTCAATCCACAAAAATATTTTTTTCATGTAAATCTAATGGTTTGTTATCGGGGAGGGTGGATCGAAGAAGCATTTTAAAGCCATATTTGTGAAGAGAGGGAGACTATAAGTAGTATTGTATATGCAGCAGCGGATCCGTTATATCTCCCAAAGTTTGTGGGAGACAGAATATTTTTTCAAATGGAAAATGTGATGCTCTGTCAGAGTAAAACTTATACTGATTTTATAAAATCTAAACTCCGTAAATCAATTTTAAGTTACCTGCAGATGAGAAAAGTGAGTTAAAGGTCAATCCCAAATATCAGAATAGCATCAACTTAAAATGAAGCTGCCACCAAAAATAATCACTCACTTTATCTGTGATTATTTGGTTTAAAAAATAAACTTGACATCAAACAAAACCAATGCTTATAGTCATACTAGAAGTTGAAGTAGTGATATGTATTAAAAAATAAAAAATTAAAAATTGAAGAAGAAAATAAATATTAGCATGCCCTTTTGAGACAGGCTGGGACGGCGGTTTCGAGCATGTTGGAATTTCCTCAACCATGGCTACTTAGCCAAAGCAAAACTGAAAAGGTGAAAGAGGGGAACAAGAATGCATTTGAGATGGAAACAGTGATCCTTCTAAAAGAAAATAAATCATTTTCGTATATCAACCTTTAAATAAGATCGTGGTCTCCATTTTCTCCTGGAAACTATTGAAAAAAGCATTGCTTATGATGAAAATTAGCATCAAGTGTTTAGAAATACAATAGATATTTTAGATGTAATCAGATTAAGTAATATAATTGAGTTGTTTGCTATCTCTACATTAAAGTTTCAGAATTTAAAAGGCAAATGCAGCATCTTGTTGTTAGATTGTTCGTTTTGTTACAAGAGTAAATCTGTAACTTCAAAAAATGTAATTTAATTTCATTTTATTTGCTATTAATTTTCCTGTTTTTTACAATACCCAAGATCATATTGATAGATTAATTTTTGTTTCATACTTCAATTAGAGTTTTTATCTTAATGTGTTATTATTTTTTAAGAAGTCAATCTTTCTACAAGGGCAAAATATTTATTTTTACGAGTTTCTTCAATCTTGCTAAAAGATAAAAATATTTTAAAAAGGGATGGCAAATCATCTAGTTTTCATTAATTAAAACGAATGAATTAATGAGATTTAACTTATAACGGATATATAATAATTTCTATAAATTTCAAGTTAATATATTCGAATTAATTTGAAGGCTCGAATTGACATTCTTTCTTATTTAGCAAAAAAAAAATAAAACATTTAAGGAGTCCAAAGTGCTCAGCGTACAAAAAATCTAAGTGATTTTAATTTAAGAAAAATAGAATTGAATGAAATGTAAAATAAAAAATATTCAGCATAATAAGAGAGATTATTAGATCATAAATGTGTTTTCTGTTTTTAGAATCATTCACTGCTTTCTATTTTTAGCAAATCATAATTGTAAACACACAGTTGCTAAATGGATAATGGAAAACTACGAAAGTAAATAAATGAAATTGTACCAGTTTTTGGGTTCTGTTTTATTTTCGGAAAAATTTAGGCATTTTGCGCATAATATAAGAAAATATATATTTAATTGGGAAATTACAAAAACTTACGTTTTCTTTTATTTATAATGGCAGATTTCGATAGTGACAATATTTCGTTTTAGTAAGATTCGGTTGGGATTGCACAAGCATCTATAATATAGAAACAATAAAAGTTACTTTATGGTTTCAATACTCAACGGATCGTCGGTCTCAGAGGTAGGTTGTTAAATGATCATTTCTTGCACGTTAATCTGTCAACAAATAGTATCTAATCTAGATAAACTCTTAAATAGCAAATGCTGATCTTAAACATAGTGATTTACCTGCTACTCCGTTGGTCGCTGCTCTATTTTACTGCTATCAGAAACTTCCTTTTCGTATTGCATAGTAGCTATCGTTCGTTATTAACCGTTTCTAAGGTGAAAAGCTTTTCGAAATACAGTAAAACCTCGTTAAGTCGTCAGTCAAGGGACCAAACATTTTTGACGACTTAAGCGGAGAAACGACTTAGGCGGAGTGGGAATTTTTGAAAAAACAAAACAAAAAAAAAACAATGAAATATAGTATTTTGATGAATAGCTGTAGTATTCAGTGAGTAAAACAAGATTGATTTTCAGAAATCAATACATGCAAATGAATGAGTGGAAAATAATAATAAAAAAAAAAACACACTTTTTATAGTTATTATATTTTAATCGTTTTAAAAGAAAGGCAATGTCTGTCTTTGAAACGTTCCAGCCAACCATTGCTGATGCCGAAATCTTCAATGTTCAACTGCTTAGCAATTTCCTTGGCTTTTTCTTTGAGAATCACGGCAGAAATCGGCACATTTTGCGATCTGACATGTTTCAGCCATCAAACTAAAATCTCCTCGATCTCGTCAAACTTCGATTTCCTCATTCTCTTGCTTTTGTCTTTGCAGTCAGCTTCTTCAATTACTTGTTTCGATGAAAGAATATCGTTTAATGTAGTCCTGGGAATATGGTGTTCTTTGGCAAAAGCTGTTTTCGAAACAATTGATTTTTCAAAAAGTGCAATTAAGTCTTTTTTTTTTCTTTAAAAGATAACGACGTAAGTTTTCATTTCCCTGGCATGTTAAAAACGTAATCGAACCATGAAATTGCAAGAGAAAAAATAGCCCTTACAGTGGGTCTTACTCGCTATGAAATGAAGTCACATTCAGAAGCGGTCAAGAAAAATGTCTACTCGACAGAGTCGCAGCGAGAAGCCTGCTTAGAATGATTAGCAGCGAGATTCCAAGAACCCAAATTCTCCGAAGGGGTAGGAAAGGAATGAAGTGACAGGAGTGGTCGAAAATTCCCCGTAAAGGCTTGGCTTTCTTAAAATGAAGGGGCGGGGCTCAAAAGACAACACGATGGCATGCAAAATGAAGAAGATGCTTTTGGCCAATTTTGAGGGTGACGAGTTATCAGGAGTAGAATTAAATTTGGTGACGGGTAAAGGAGGGTTATTTTACATTATTGTCGGGACTAAAGGAAAACGACGACTTAAACGGAATGACGACTTATCCGGGTGACGACTTAACGAGGTTTTACTGTATTTCAGGAAGCTGCAATATTTCTGAAGGATGCGCTAGTTCAAAATATTATTGCATTACCGTTATTACTAATCCATAAATCTCTTATTTTAAAATAGGAGATTAAAGATTGAAGGTTAAAGATTGACAGTTTTGGTAGGATCCTGAAAACCTACAGTATTTGGCAAAACACATTCAGTAGTAAAATAGAGAAACCAAGCTTGGGAGCTCTAACTTAGCATTATCCATCCAAAGTGTATACAATATTTTCTAAATGTTCGCCATTAAGTCGGGATACAGAGTTCATACTTTCCTGCAAGTTTTCTGCCTTGAAATGTCAGGACCAGGAAAGTTTTCATGAAGAAGCTGTCTGCCTGCACGCCACAGCTGTATGACAGATAAGCATCTGTTCCAAGGTACGACCGTAATTTTCTTTTGTTATTACTACGGTATTAGTGGCCGTCCCGAGGTTCGGAAATGCCCTATTATCGAGTGGGCACGTGGAATGTTTCATTATTGTTTGTTTTGCCCAATAGGCCTACTGTAGTTAATTAATCAACTAAATTACAATCGGCCATTTTCAAGTAAAAAATATTTTCATTCTATCTCCCTTTTTTTTAGCTACTTTAAATATTACAGCCTTATTTATTCTTATACAGGATTTCAAATTAGAATTGTTATAAAAGCGTAAACTTGTGGTATGTAGGCCTATCTAATAATCCTTTTGGTTAAAGAATTAACTTTTTTATGGTTTAAAAAGAATACAATGAAAAAAAGTATTTCTTTATTATAACTTTGATACTTTTAAACTAATATTTTTATTGCTAATTGATTCGATATTCCTCCCATGAATTAAAATTTTAAAATATAAGAACAGAACTAATCATTAATACTAGAATGAGGGCATGACTCAATATCTACTGACTTAATAAAGTTCTCCATTAATAATGATTGTGACAGAGGAAATGCAACTCTAACTGAACTGAAACTGATACTGATTTTGTGCAGACCTAATATTCTTCACAGTTCAAGCCACATCGCAGTAAGTAATTCTCCTGATAATTTTAAGAAAAAAAAAACAAATAACAAAAGCTTTGAACTGAATTAATTTTACGCGCTACTTTAAGAAATTGAAGTGATGACGTCAAGATAGGAGAGAATAATGAATATGGTTCATGTAAATTACACGAAAGCCCTACGATCATTTCACAAATTTTAAATTTACAAATCGGATTCGAAAACTTTTTAAACGAAACTGATTCGTTTGATTTTTCTGTTAAATTTATCAAACATGCTAATTTAATCAGAGCGGATATTATTTCATCGAAATTAATGCATACAATAGTGTAATATGATAGCATTTGTTGCGCTTTTTCTTGAAAGTTGTTCAAAGAACAGCGCTAGAATAGAAAGTGCGTCGAATCGTTCCGTTAATTTTGGGGGTTCCATTTTTTTTATAAAAGAAAAAAAATTATTTCATTTTTCAAAAGTATCTTTATCAAAACAAAACTAATGGAGATACAGACTTAAAAAAAAGTTCGACGTCTGAATAACAAAGCTTACTTTCTATACATAACATTTGTAAAAAAAAATGTATTTTATTTTAGTTTAAAGCTGAATACCAACAGTACAAATTTGCATTTTCTGAAATAAAATTGACATCCTCATGATTTTTTAATTTGCTGAATATCCGGTTAATTATTTGTAACTCATCAAAGTTATCGAGTAGCTAAAACTATCTCTAATGCTTTTTCAGGAAACTTTTTGTTATCTTTTCTCGCTGATTTCTCCACAAAAAAAAACACGAAAAATTTCGATTTACAAGTTAAATCGTCTTTGTTCTTAATTAAAAAAAAATCAATCCATTGATCCAAAAGTTGTTGCGAAAACATACTGATCTATTTAAAGAACTTCATTTTCCTAGGCTAAAAAATGGTTATCATGAAATTATGAAAATAAAATAAAAATATTTCAAAAGATTAAAGAAAAAATATGCCCGATTAAAAAGTCTATTTAGCGAAACAGAAACTAAAAAAAAAAAATCCCCAATTTCGTCAGCATTAACCTAGGAATTCACAGTGTTCAAAAGTTTCGAAATCTCGGACTATTTTCAGTACAGTAATTTTTTATTAGAAACAATGGGCTGTAGCAGAATTTCGCAAATGCTGTTTCCTAGAGATGAAATTAAGGTTCAGGGAAAAAAAGAAAGGATAAAAAAATTCACCTGCTTATTTTAAATTTCTGAGATCAGTGAATATATAATCATCTGATCATTTATAGTAAACCTGTGAATGAAAACAGATGAATTATGGGATGGCATTATTTCCATTTCTGATTGGAAGATATTACACTCTTGCCCATAAAGACGTATTTTGAAAATTTTTGGTGATTTTTTTTTATACCAAAAAAAAAAAAAAAAGATCTAATATTATAAATATTATTTAATTAAAGGTAAGAGCTTATCATTTTTTCTATCTACTTTTTTTTTTTTTTGGATGAAAGCAAATCCGAACCAAATAATGCGGATCAGCCCATATGATCAGCCAATGTTATTGCAGGGAGATGGAACAATTCTCATTGATTTTAATTCATTTATGAGCTAAAATTTCCAAATTTCCTGTAATTTAAATTTTGAATCCATATAGAATAATTGTGCATAAATATAAGAGTAATTCTCTCCAAAGTCCAACCGGGAGTCGAAATTCCATGAGTCATTCGTCATTGGATTCTCCATAGTTTAGAAGTTAGGGGAAAATCCGACTTCCGGCCCTGGCCTTTTCAGAATTTAGATGGCTATTCATCAGATTACGAAAATAATGATAATTGGGGGTCTATCATATTGAATATGCTGAGAATGAATATGATACCTCGACCCAATTTAGCCACTCTTGGTTCAAGGTTACCAAACGCGACTTACTCAGAGTTATCTGAAAGGTGCAAAGTAGAGTCTAGGCATACTAATGAACTCAATGCGAAGATCCTCTGAAATTGTACTTGACTCTTGAATTGCAACAGTTCAGAGTTTTACGCAACAATGACTTGTCACTTTTAAAAAAAGCAAGCGTTTGATAGATTGGAAATTGTATGGATCGCTTGATTTACTATAAAACTGTGAATGTGTATTAAACACTTGTACACATTCTGTTGTTAAAGGGGGATTAAATGCTCATATTAAAAACATGCTTTCTTCTGTAGTTTTCATTAACTTTCCTTATCTAAATATGGGTCCAATAAACAGCTATAATCAACTCTAAATGAATTAAGCTTAGCATTATCATAACTTCAAATAATTATTCGAAATAAAACTCCCGTGAATTTGAATTAATCTATCATATTGATGATCAAATGAAAATACGTGCCTTTAGCCTATTTTCTAGGTATCAAATCACACTGTCTTTAGCATTATGTCCGTTTCTTTATGTGTATCTCTCACCCCCAATAACTTTTGAACCTCTTCTCGAAACTTGATATACACATTTAAAGACAAGAAATGATTAAACTTCTGAATTTAAATTATTTCCGTGTGGGTCCTTGTCGAGAAATTACCGAGAGAAGGCGACAAAATTCCCACAAAAAAAGCATTTCAACCAAAAAAATTAATTTCTATCGATATCTTACCTAAATGATACTAATCTGCTTAGTAATCCTACACTCCCGCTATTATATGCTTAAATTAATGGAATTCAATCTATTTTATGAGACTTTCGTGGCGACGAAGATTCAAGAATTCTTCATGGGTTTCCCACCAAGTAAGAAATTTGAAGAGTAGTCCAAGCCGTTATGGAGACCAACTTCAGGGAAAATGAAGATGGATAATTTTCCCTGAAGATGGACTTCATCACGACGAAAGCTTGGACCATTCCAACATTCTTACTCTGCTAGAAAACCGTGGAGAATTCTTTAATCAATTTATTTCAGTAAGTAATACGAATTTAATTGATTTTTTTTCAGAAAATTTAAAAAAAAAATATGTACTGCTTATATTTACCAGCAATTTATAATTTATTTTTAATTTATAATTTTTACAAGCGCTTTAGAGCAC
>JAFIDM010012231.1:63172655-63183838 GCA_023159025.1 Thereuonema tuberculata | reverse complement strand
TCAAATTTTCAAAATAAGTTTAGACCAATGTCTAAAACTTAGCCCATTCGGCTTTTCATTCGCAAATGGGGCATGAGAAGTTATTATTCTTACATTTGAGACTAAAGTTAACGAAATAGTATTTGTCCAAGATATAAAAGCATGTCATATACGGAATACAAACCTGAGAAAGTTCGTGTATGAAATGACATCTGCCAGAATACTTGCAAGAAAAGGTGAACATGACACAGCAGGAGTTCTTCAATCTTCAAATGTTGTAACACATTTATTTACAATTCAAGTGCATATGTCATGTCGTGGAACGCTTGACTCGAAACATCGAATTTATTTTCAAGAAACAGGCGGAGAATTTGTGCCTGCAGAAACTATTGCAACAAATGTCATGATATTTATTTATTACCCTCAAGTTCCTGCAAATCGTCTAAAGTTCATTTTAAGGAATGGCTGGATCATTAACTTCAACTTAAGTTTCAAGTGAATTCTCCTTTATTGATCGACTCGTGCACAGAACAAACAGAACAAGTTATTTATGCAAAAACACAAAAGGATAAAAATCTCATTATTGACATTATTCCTCCACAAACAACAAAATTTTGTCACCCATTTAATGTTTATTTCTTTAGACAACATAAGATAATGGCTAGAAGAATTGAAAAAGTAGTGAGGGCCACATTTTTAGTGAGGACCATACGAAGCAAACATTAAATTCAGTGATCGATTACTTATCATGAAAATGTATAATCTATAACCAAATTTAGGCCCCTGCTTACAAAAAATGAGAATCTTTGGGAAAAATCAGGTTATTCACCATCAAGTTTTCAAAGTGTTAAGCAACATTCTTTCAATATTGGTTACAAGAATGCCATGTGTTAGGTTGTACTTCCGTTTCTTTGATAAGATGTGCATATTGTTCTACATTTGCTTGTTTTGATTATTTTATTGTACAGGATGAGCAACTTAAAACCGACCAGCCTATCAGTTGTAGTTGTAATGCTATAATTGATTGAAAGAAATGAACTTCTCTAATACTCAGTTGAATACTCACTTATGGAAGTTAACATTGTTTTTGTTTTAAATGCCCGGGCTCGTAACTTGATCAGCTTTCTTTAGACCATAACTAGGGGCGAGATGTGATGCCTTTAACCGACGAATCATTGCCCAGGGTACGCCAAGCAAGGCAACATCAAGTGAAACCCGCTGGAACAGACAGAAGGAGAAACAGAAGAAGAAAGAAACATCCATGCCACGACCGGGATTCGAACCCGGGTACCGGAACACTGGCCTCAACAACAGACCGCCGCGCCGTCTAGACTGCACGGCCATGCCGGCACGGCTAGAAGTTGACATGTGTAGTGTTACAAAAGATGTTGGTATATTATGGTCTCAAATGTTAAGAATAGAGTATCTTACGGCACGATGTGTATTTTATACACTTTGCTGTGCCAACACACAATAGAACAATCGATAGTAGAGCCAAGTGTACTACTGCAACCAATTGGCAGCAGCACAGAGCAGCTAAGGAGGACCGGTTTGAAGTTGGTCACCCTGTTCAACTTTATTTTTCACTTCAATGAATAGAATAAATTTATTATTCAATTACATTTTAAATGTTTCGATTTCTCATTTGTTTACGCCTTGGAACACATTAATTTCTTTCTCGTTATGTATCCATACATCTTTGGGTACCATAGAAGAGATACGAAACTTTGTGATAGAGCCAAAACCTAAGCACTAATAGCCTAAATGCCCATGCGTGCATTTTCGAATATAAAGTAAACAGGGTACTATTGTAAGCATCAATAGTAGAAAAACAATGAATATTTTGACGAAACGTAAATAATTGCAAATGCGTGCATTTCAAAATGGAAAGCCGGTGCCTAGGGTTATTTTTCAGACATTGCGTTGGTCTAAACTTACTTTGAAAATTTGAAACAATTCTGTGACCTCGTTCTCAGATACTTCCTTCTGACTACTACAGTTGTAATTAATCATAATTATTTTTACTTATAAAAATAATTAATTATTAGTAAAAAGAGTCAAATTTCTATTCAAAATAACATATTATTTGGTTTTTTTTCGGTTGGAAGCTTTTCCTTAATAGATCTTTCTTCCAGAGAAAAAAATAGAATAATACACATTATTTTATGAAACACTCATCAGTTTTGAAGATAAAATTCTCTAAAAATTACGTTCATGAGGGTTTTTACCTAAATATTTAGATCTCAAAGTATTAATCTAGTTGTTGACTTTAAAAAACTTAACGAAATATATTTTTAACAAATTAATTAATTATTAATTTTTTAGTATTATTAATTATTATTATTATTATTAACACGTTTTTATTAGCTCGCTTTCTTATCTGTCCGTTTGTTTATTCGGTACAAATTTTACAAATGATTTTAAACTAACTTCCCGATGAGCTAGAGACTTCAAACTTTAAACTTAGCTCAGAACTGGATGACAATGCAATATTAACTCACTTTCTTAACATTAACATTGCCTGTTCGTTAGGGAGCCCTAATTCTTCGGACAGGTCGGGGCGGCTTGCGTTGGCGACTCGCGCTGTCAGTATTTTTGCAAATGGCCGCATGGCGCTGGAGCTGTCGCGATGGCAGGTACGACAAGAGAAGAAAAACTGACATAATTTGAAATTTACCACATGTCTCTCTTATAATCTCATCAAAATGTTTAAAATCGATTGAAAAATTTCTTACACCAAGACTAAAAAGCTTAAAAGTATTATTCAAAAATTTTTTTTTTTTAAAATACCACGTTTTTAAGACGGACTAAAAAGTGTAAAATAATTTTTTCTAGCTCCATGCAGATAGTCCTGAAACTTTGTGATTGTAAATTTTTAATAGCTATGAAAATACTTGTTTGATTTAAAACAAAAAACGTGGGGCGCAAGATAATATACACTATATCCATACCATCTCATTTACCTATTGCATGCGCCCCACGTTTTTCGTTTTAAATTAAAGTATTTTCAAAGCTATTAAAAATTTACAATCACAAAGTTTTAGGACTATCTGTAAGGGGTTAGGAATCTGTATAGGCCTAGGAAAAACTATTTTATACTTTTTATTCCATCCTTAAAAACGTGGTATATTCAAAAAAATATTTTTTTAAATAATTATTTATTGTATAATGTAAACTATTTCTTAATTTGTTATTACAGTATGCATCAATTATAACTTTAAAAGTATTTGAAAATAAATCAGCAGAAATCTCTGGAGGCTATGTCGAAAGATTGATTAGATCTTTTCAAAAGAAGTTCGATTTAAAGTAAATATGAACATGCATTTTAACCACTACATTATTAATGTCCTCTGTTTCACTTGCTTGTGTAATTTTTATTAATGTTAATAGTTTTAGCATTTCTTGATTAAATTAAATGAATTCATAAATTTACTTACTCAACTGATAACTTAAATTCAGTACTTATATTTGTAATCATAGTAATTCTTTTTTATCAATGTTTCAGACTATTAGACAGGTTATTATAATCGAAAAATCGTATATTATGTAGCTATTAAATAGTAAAATCAAAATATATAATTGATCTGCTTTGGGCAAAGTGTATGATACATATTTTTTAAATACATTCTTTTTTAGCAGTATAGTTTACATATACTACCCTACACTAATGGACCGGACAGTGCGCTTTATTGGAAACATGTGAAAGTGTAACTGATTTAAGAGTGGGATGGGCACCCATGTGCTGAAATTATATTAGCCTGTGGGGCATGCTTTCCACAAAGTTTTGATACAGAGCTAAGGGTTTTTATGTCCATTCCTGCTTCAAGAACATGGCCAGTGCAGCTATAGATGTCGGACGTGGTTCCCTGGCTCTCAATCGATGCTCTAACTCGTCCCATAAATGTTCGATAGGATTTAGGTCGGGACTCTGAGCAGGCCATGGAAGCCGCTTTACAGCCATCTCTGTATACCACTGCTGACAGAGGCTGAAACATGGCATGGAGCATTGTCATTCTGAAAGTAACTATCGTCATTTCCAAGCATTTGCCAGAGAGTAGGAACAACCCGATTACAAAATGTCTTTGTAGCCTTCGGAGTTCAAGATTCCCGCAACAACATGCAATGGTCCCAGGCCATACTATGAGAATCACTCCCACAGCATGATTCCCCCACCGCCGAACTTCGACGGTGGAAGATGCACTCGGGCAAAAGCCTGGCATTCGCCACACTCAAACACGTCCATCCGACTGGAAGAGACTGTAAGGTGATAAGGCACGTTACACTCCATAAAATTGTTTTCCACTACTCTACAGTTCAGTTGCGACTTTGCAAATACCACTTGAGTCTGGCGGTTCTGTTGAATGGTGAGATGTGTGATTTGTGGATTTTAAGGGCTTTCAATTCCTTCTGCAATGTATTGTGATTGTGATGTATTCCGCAATGTAACCCCTGATGCCTGTTGAAACTCACTGATCACGTGCGCACATGCGCACGTCCCGATCTCGTCTAATTTTATGTAAATATGCAGGTGTCCGGTCCATTACTGTAGGGTAGTGTATTGTATTTGTGCATTTATTCAATATTTTTTTTATCGAACATTTCATATTTTTTCTTATTTCCTTTAAATCAACAGGTTCAAATTCTATGTGCCTATTGAATATTTCCCATCTAACAAAATAAATGGTACCTGGTTTGGATATTTAGCATTGTTTCACCGACAGGTTAGATCAACTAATTCCTTATTTATAATGTATAATATATGAATATATTAACATTGCTTATATAATCTCTAAAAACAAGTAATGCCAGCATGTCTAAAAAGCATTCTAGACGTATGTAGGAGTACATAACTATAAATATACCGTACATTAAGAAAAAACGGAAAAATTGATTATTTAGTAAAATTCAGCTGGAAATGCATGAAACTTAAGTATAAGAAGTAATGCGGAGTTGGGCTGTCGTATGCAAATGCTTGGCATCGGTTAATGAAAATGAGTCTCAGCAGAAAAGAGAGAGTTTGAAAGGTGTTCATTAGTCTTGTTAGGATTGTGAGTAAAGGAGTTTCAGGTGGCATATGTATTGTAAATATGACTTCGAAACATTATTTAAGATGTAATCCTACCTGAGATGTCGGCAGACTAGAGGGACGTTAAAGTCAGGTGAAAATAGAAAGATGGCTGATGTGAGTTCGTCTACTATGCACATTATATTTAAGTTATTTCAAAATTCACATTTAGCTTCCCGAAAGTGTAGCGAAAGAAGAACATACAGGAACGCTGGTATCTATTTCCAATGTGTCAAAATAAAGAAGGTCTTTATGCTTGGGAATCAGCAGTATGGGTGGCAAATCTCACCCGGATAAGACTTCTTGTAAATTGGACTGAAAACCAACAAAGATCATTAATATCAAAAATGAGTCCAGATTTGCTTTGAAGACCATTTCCAGGTGTGCTCTGATCTGATGAGAACAAGAACACGCTGTCATCCACCTAATATCGTGAAAGGAACACTTCTAGATGTGAACAAATCTGATGGTTTAGAATGACATCTCATTAGATGTGTGTGCTTTCAAAAGGAAATTTGAATGGTAAATATTAGTGATGATATCCAGATCTTCTATGTTCTCATTTATTATATGCGATAAATTTTCCTTCCAAACAATAATGCACGTGCACACAGAGTTAAGGGGGTCCTCCGACTTTAATGTTACATCTCTGGAATGTTGTTGTCTATAACCTCTCTCCACAGATCTGGATGGGCTTACAAGAAAAGAACAATGATGGTTCCTACTTCTGAGTTATTAGACATCAATATAGACAATATGAAACATCGCTGGAACATTGTGTTAATATTGAATTGCTGCTAAAGGTGGCAACGTTTTTGTTAATACTTTTTTAGTGCTTCTTTATTTGCTATGAAAATTTAAAAATTTTCTATATTTACTACGAAAGAAAATGATCACTAGGAAACATTTTTCTTTTCATTACAAAATGATAATCTAGCGAATTGTATTTTATTGTTTTAGAAAGGACTTTGACCAAATCTGAAATATATACCATTTTAATAAATTCCTGACGTTTTAAGATTAAATAGTTAGATAAATGTTCCCTATATTCATAAGAACAAAAAAAAATCCGGATAATATTTCAATTGGATAAAATATAATTTTGTTAATATGCTTACAGCATTTCTAATTCATACCGTCTGGAAAGCTTTTATAGATTCAAATATAATTTCTTACAGATGACTCTTAAGTCAAAAGCTGCACTAAAAATGTTGTGTATTGTAGGCATATCTTAATATTTTACTCAAAAATTGTGAAAATATGCGAGCATTTGCGTAGATGGGTTCCTAATATATATTGTAAGAATTTTCCGGAATAAGCTAAGTTGAGTATTCGTCGGATTAGTATTCAATTTTATTTCCTATTTTAATATTAACATATTTTAAATTCTCAGTCTTAAAAGGCCTCAAGACGCCATCTTCTTTTTAACATCTATCTTCTTAATGTAGATATTCGTACGCTCAATTAGGATCTATGATGCTTCAGAGTAAAATTAGAAATAACATTATAATACATTGTTTTTAGATATAACACAATAATACATGTATATGTTTCTAGAATATACATATAACCAGGAAGATTGTATCCTGTTTATATATAAACTGAAGGACAAAAGTTAAGTAACAAATATAAAAAAAAATCTTTAAAAAAAAATTACTAAACCTTAATCAGCTGGAACATTAGTATGTCACGAAACATATTCATGTAAATTATATGGCTTCATTTAAAAAGATTAAGGTGTTAAATTTGAAAAAGACCAAAATAATGACAATAAAAACTTGGGTCAAGAAATCCTAATAATATGAATAATAATCTAGAATAATAATCTAGTTTCAACCTGATCATTGATATAAAATCTTTACTTTAGAATATATAATTTAAAGCTGCTAACTTTAATAATAGCGATTATCGTTAATATTCTTTCATATAGTTTACATAGAACATAAGTTTCACACAAATTAATACAAATGGGCAGTCCTTATCTCAAAATATGTTCTGGATGGGAAAGGGGAAAGCACTCAAGAGCATCCTGCAAATGTTCAATAAGATACAAGTGAGGATAATTGACTGGTCAATCCCGTCAATTATTCTGACGAGGATAATTATCAAGATATCAGTACTCAACATAATGTCAACGTAAGAATCAATATGAATCCATCCCACTGCACATAATTAACTATTGAAATGAAATTTTGTGAAAAGATCTGTCTCTGAAGCGTTGTCTATTCACAGTGCCTCCCTCAAAGATGTAGATATCTAAGGGCGTTCATAGTGATTCCTTTTCAAACCAATAGACCTCCACCGCTAAAGAATTTGATTTATTGAACGTTTCCATCTTTTCAGTTACAAATTCTTTAAGAATCAGTTTGCAGATTGAATCTAGTGGGATCGCCACTGTATACTTATGTTCAATTGTAAATTTGTATAACGTCTAGGATTGGTTATTAAAGAAGCATTTGTATATATAAGTCTAAAATTATTTCAAAATATGTTGTAGCTGAAGAAAAGCCATGGTGGCTAGAAACCGATTCCAATGTATGTATGTTTTAAATATAAATGTATCATGAATTTCTAGCTATGTGCTCTAGTGAGTTCTTAATGAATTATTTCTTTGACACACGTAAGAAATAATTCATATTCCTATAATTATTATAGGCATTGTTATGTTTTACATGTATTACAACTTTTACTTAGGATCATCTAATAAGAGATCTTTATTTCACATGTTATTGAGCCAAGTAACCTATTAACGATATAATTCCTTAGGCGTCCTTTCCTGAATGGGGACAAGGAGAGACAGATTGCCATTCTCCTGGCAGAAAGTCCTATTACATCAGACTTCTAATTTTATTTTCAGTGTTTTCATCGAGTAGGAAGCAAACGAAGAAGAGGACATATCTCCATGACGCTTATCGGGTATTTGCAGATAACGTACATCTCGAGGACGTGTGACAGTAGAAAGTCCTTCAACAATAGCGATATGACCTATATCCTGAAACTGTTTCCATACATTTCATAGCATATTTTTGACAAATGCAATTTCTTGGCCAGATTCAGTCCTTTCCAGCTTCATCCAACCAATAACAAGTCACCTCACAGAATTACGGCAAACGATAGTATTTTCTAAGAATTGGCTAGTCCAGAATTCAATGTTATTTGCTTTATATATGTTATAAAAAACCTGAACTTTCAATTTTAAATATTCCAATAAATTAAAAAAAAATACATAAAACTTAACTTTTATACTCCAATTTAGCTTCAGAAAGTTTATAATTTTCAGAATATTGTCTGCAATTGAAAGCAAATGGAATATTTATTTTTTCAAAATCACATATTTTCTTTAATAAATAATACTCATTGCTAATTAAATTTTGTTTCAGGAAGCTGACTTGAGTTTTCATCCCATAGGTATGATTCTACCAAGAATTGATGCTGCAGATTTCAGCAGACCATACTTTATAGATCCAATTCCACTTACTTCTATAGTTCCTGAGTTTCAATCCAAAACTTTAGTTGTCTTTCGGAGCTATCAACAAATGGTAAGAAATTAATTAAATTCAAGCAATTTCTATTTTTAACTAAAAAAATATGCAAAATAAAATAGCCTTTATTATAATATTACACAAGTAATATAGGGTGATTAAAAATGTTTTGAACGATTTCAAACTTTCCTGTATAATCGCTATTGAGGTTATGATGCGACCAATGGTACAGTTGGGTAGAGCACATGTTCAAGTTTGTTTTGTATACATTGCATGTAAATGTTCGATGTGGCCACCTTTGTTAACACCACACATGTCCAAACGGTACTGAAAGTCTTCCAAAACGCGACGTAGCATTGATCCGTCTATTGTTGCAATTACAGTGGAAATGCGCATTTTAACGTCATTGAGATCCCGTAAGGTCGGTACAAACACCTTATCTTTAATATACCCCCAGAAGAAATAATCACAGGGGATAAGATATGGAGAACGGGGAGGCCACATCAACAGCTGTTGATCATTTGCACCTGCACGGCCGACCCACCGTTGTGGCAACCGTTCGTTCAGATGATCGCTTACGGCTGAGTGGAAATAGGGTGATGTCCCATCTTACTGCAAAATGAAGTTATCCGTGTCGTGTTCCAACAGTGGTAACAGCCATTCCGGTAACATGTCAAGGTAATTGGAGCCTGTTACAGTGTTCTCTGCGAAGAAGAATGGGTTGTACACTGTTGTCACCGATACGGCAGAGAAAACATTCACTTTCGGGGAACCCGCACGTGCTGCATGTAATCGTGGGGGTTTTCCGTTCCCCATATTTGCACATTGTGCCAATTTTATCTTTCGCTGACATGAAAGGTGGCCTCATCCCTGAAATTGATGGTGATCGCAAAGTTCTCAACTTCACATCGCTGTAGCATCGCCTGACAGAATGTCTCGCTGAGACGGTGGTCGTTCGGTATCAAATGCTGCAGCCTCTGCAGGCGATATGGACGCATGTGTATGCGTTTCCGCAGCACATTTCATACAGTTTGCTATGGGATGCCCAGTTCTTCACTTCCTCTGCGCGTTGATTTGTTAGGGCTACGGCGGTAAGTGTCCGGAATGCGGCGCATTCTCCTCAGGGACTGTCGGTCGGCCACTCGACTTGCCCTTACAAATGATGCTTCGCTTAAATTGATCGTACTAGTTACGAATGGAATTCTTGTCAGGTGGGTCATTCTGAAATTTGGTGCGAAAACCACGCCGCCACCGACCTGGTTGCGCGATATTCGAGCACACAGTACGCCTTTTCCGCAGCTGTGAACATCATTTTGTCAACAACACCAACTGGCGAGCGCTAACGGTAATCGTTTGTTATACGGCGCAAGAGACAATGAGGCACTGCTGTCGCGTTAGCCAGGACTAAGTAATTCGGGTTTCCAGTTACCATGTGACTAATGTAGGTCTTCTTTCACAGTTCTGAGATATACAAAACAAACTTGAACATGTCCTCTATCTAACTGTACCATTCGTCGCATCATAACTGCGATAGCGATTGTACAGGAAAGTTTTGAAATCGTTCAAAACATTTATAAACACCCATTATATACATGACATAAATCTTGACAACAAACTTCTACTTATAATGCGCAATATTTATAATGCGCAATATTTCGACTACAACAATTTTCCAGTCTTCATCAGGCGTAATTTAGTTTTCGTCCGTTGCTGACGAGACTAGTAAATGTAATGTAATGTATTGTCGGGAGCGTGGGTGGCTTGACAGCTGAGCACGGCGACCTGAAAGATCTATTGTGCTATCAGACGGTCAGAAGGACAGACGGAGAGAAAGACTAAGAAAGGATGGTGTGAGAAACGCAGGGAAAATGGGAGAACCCCGGGAAAACCTGATCGTCACTATCAACGAAACCCACATGAGAACCGAACTTCGAGACAAGTAAATAACATAACAAAGTAGAAGTTAATTTAAATAAACAAATGATATAACAAAGTAAGAATCATCACAAATACCAAAGTAAGCATGAAGCTAAATAAAAGAATTTACAACAAATAATTAAGCTAACTTATTATTGTATTTTAACATCGTTTTCTTAAAATTTCAATGGTATATTCAGTAACTTTCATCCTTTATATTTATTAATTTTTTGAAATTCTCTATCATACTTGATTCGATTATAAGTCTAGATTTTTTCATCCTTGATATTAATCAATAATTTCGTTCTTGGTCCGAATTGTGTCCACTCACCTAGCAATGATCTGCCCAATCAGATATATTTCTTTTCTTATTAAGGTATTCACTTACCTGCTCTTTCAAACCTTCATTACATGTTATTCCGGTATTCCCAAAATATCTGGAACTACAATCCCTAAACGATATCCATCTTACACAGATTATTATTATTCTTTTCTTACAACTTTTGAATTTTTGAAATTTTCGACAATATATTCCCTCCTTTTTTATATACAGGGTGGCCAAAATAAAAGAGGCCCCGGAAAAAAAAAGGACAGAGTCCACTATCGCAAAAGAGATTGGTTGAACCTATTCTTCTCACAAGGGATACAGCGTCGGTCGGATCCAACAGAAAAAGATAGGGGGGAAATTGGACAGTTCCACAGGTAACAATGTATCAATTATTGACAATAGGACTGACCCT
>JAFIDM010012231.1:63125515-63159946 GCA_023159025.1 Thereuonema tuberculata | reverse complement strand
GACCAATTACGATTTCCGAAAAGATGGATCTTCAGCTGGCGCATAATTATCAATATATATTGATATTACGATTGTTATGTTCCTCACTACTTTACTTTACTTTACTTCAGGCCCAGAGGATCGATCACGCCCAGATCAGGCCCAGAGGACCGCGCGATGTAACAGCCAAGGCTCTCCATCTTCCTCTCTCCTCTGCCAGCAGTCTCCAGTTCTCCGTGATCCTCAGCCGCAACAAGTCTTCTCTCACTCCATCCACCATATATTAAATATAGAAATATGAACCAAGAGTATGTGTTATTAATGAAGAATAGAGTGTATGTACTCCAATATTGACCTTTTCAATAGGGATTATGACTATAATCTATATAACTATATGTAACTATATGAAATGAAATTACTACAATGAAGGTTGTGTCTCCTGATGAATCCTGAATTTTGAGGATTTTCTTTTTTATTTTATATTTTTTTTTATACCCGAAGAAGATATTGTTATACTACTTTAAACTGCATAGAGGTTGTATGGAGAAGTCTGTGTGCCACTGCTTCATCCCAAGTTCATCTTTACGTTTCTTAACTTTTATCAGTTGCAAATATAGAAAATATTTACCACAAGTAGATATTCCTTGCCTTTCCTCCGCTTTAACAATCTCATTCATTGTTTTTCAAAATACAGTATGGCCCAAAACAAACGACACTGAACTGTTTTGAAAAGAAAACTTTGCAACCAAAAGAATAATCAACTGTGGTTTTTGACAAATACATGTTCAATGTGATCTCGTTGGCGCTCAAAGCAGTACTCATAGCGGTTACGTAGGTTGTCCACAATGTTGCGGAGGAGAGGTTGTTCCATTCTTCTAAGAGTGATTTTCATTCTGTTTCTGTTACTGGATGGCCAGTGCAACTTTTCTGCTGTTTGAATACACTTCCGGTTCGACGGATAGCATAACCTTGTTCATGGGTGCTGGACGGCTAAAACGCTCGAGAAATTCCATAACGTGTAGCAGGCTATGTCCATTTGCCACGGCCTGTTCCGTATGATCGAAAGTAGTGCTCCACAATAAACACTTTCTCTTCGATAGTCAATACCATTTTCTCAGCAACACTGATTGATCTCACATGCTCAATCATTCCTGTTTCGAATACAACAATTGCCTATATTTTCATCTCGCATTGCCACCTTTCATGTGGTAAAATTGTTCAGTGTCGTTTGTTTTGAGCCATACTGTATATCACTTGCTAGCTCTTAATACACAAAAAGATTAATGAAATAATCATAATTTTGATCAATGAAATACTTTTTGTGTTATCCTGACCACAAGATTTAAAGTAAATGCGTCATCCTTATAGAAATAAGGATGACATCCTTCATTGACGTAGTCTTAAAACCTAGTCATTAAAACGGTCTTTCCGATCTTAAACGAGTATTTCTTTTAATCACAAATAAAGATTTAGTTTTTGTGCTATCTTAACAGATTCTTAAAGAAAAGTCAAAGAAAAAAAGGAAAAAAAAATATTAATTTTTAAAAAAAAATAAAGATTTCATCAATGGTAAAATAAATAAATAAATAAATAAATAAACAAGAAAATAAGGTTTTCATACAAAAAAATGTTTCTTAAATAATTTTAAGTTATATTAAACTTGTGTTAAAAGGGAAACGTTTCAGACTTTCTATGAGAAATCGTAAGTTTGGAATGATGTGAACAGCTTTTAAAACTTGAAAATTGATAAAGTTTAATTAATTATAAAAGAAAGCAATTGGACAGTCATTCTAGTGAATAATTTTCAATATATCTACTATAAAACATATTCAATATACTATACAATATGTAATGTAAATACAAATCCTACAGTATTATCTTGAAATCCAAATAGGGGCTTCTCTTCCATTATTACTGAGGGATTACATTACGAAAAAGAAATGTGATTTTCGGAAAATTAAAAGAGCACTTCCTTCCTTGAAAAAGTTGGTTAGTTTTGTGGGAAAATTTTAGTTTTCAGAATTTTTTTTGAAAAATATCAAACAGAACATTCTGAAATGCATCTTAGAAATGTAGATGGAAACTGAGAAATAAAATTACATGCAACTGCTTAGAGAACGTGCTGTATCATGAAACATGTAAGACAGTAAAGTGATTTTTTTAAGTGCAGATATTTTAAAAATACGAAGTGAAATGATACTACTTTTAGAGATGCAGATAGTAAAATTCGAAAATATTGGTTCCCGAATTTAAACCGGAATAGCAGTGGCATTGAGCATAAGACATCTTGGATGATTTTTTGAGGACTGTGACCTGATGCTGTCTAATGCCCGGTTGCACCAAAGTAGCGTTTAACTACGGTTTCCATGAACCGAGTTCTGCTTGAACCTCAAATTGAAGTTCAGCCTTGTTGCACCAAGCTAAAGCAGTCACAATTGAACTGAGGTTCTGTGATCTTGGTTCATAGCAGCGGAAGTACGTCGTGCGTTCAAAGCTGATTCCTGATTGGTTACAAGATTCATCTTTCGTTGCGGGAAATCAACCCATTGTATTTTTTTCAACAGTTGTCCTTTGTTTCAGCAGCAACAATCTCATTATGAAAATGGCGTTCAGGAATTAAAAAACTGAATTCTGCCGAGTCCCTAATTATATAAAGACGAAAAAAAAATCCTTTTAATTGATATAATTGAATCATAGATACATAACACATTTTAGAATGTAAAAAAAAAATCGATGCGGAGTATTACTAATATATGTAATCGTGGAGTTTAGCGTCCCAAATTAAATAACAATAAAAACCTACAACAGTGTAATGACACACAGTCATAAAATGTGAAATTTCACCACATTTGGATGGGTGGATGGCTGTAAGTGTCCCACCCCCGACCGACAACGGGCCATCGTAAGCTCTGTTTTCGTGCCACCGCGTTCTGGAGTCCGCTATCGCCGGCCTGCTGCCGGACCTAACGCATCAGCGTCGGCGGCACAGACTGTACCAACAGCGGCAAACTTCGGTGCGCGATGTCGGTGGGGAATGGGACACTATCCGTGCGGCCACCCACCCACCCAAGTGTGGTGAAATTTCCCATTTTATGACTGTCATTTACTGTTATAGGTTTTTTATTGTTATTTAATTTGGGGCACTAAACTCCACGATTACCCTAATAGACTAATCGCGAAATAGTCTGCCTTTTGGATACAAATGATGCAACTCTGTTAACAACTGAAATTTCTCTTCACAGTCACTGTCCAACGAATCAAATAAATGTAAAGTTGTCATTTTTAAAAGTTATTTCTGATAGTTGAGAGAAAACTTGCTTTGGTCTCAATTCGCAAGCGAATATCAGTAATGGCTCGAACGCCGAACAGCGGTTTTGAACCGAGTTCAGCGGCTTGAACGGCCGAATTCGGCAGATCAACTTAACGACGCTTTTGAACCGAGATTCTCATTAAACGTTGTTGGCGCAATAGGTTTAAGGATGATCTCCGTTCATCTTGCAGTTTGAACGTGGTTCAGCTCCTGAACTTCAATGGTGCAACCGGCCATTAATGACATACAGAGGACATTTCAGTAAGTTGTGAAGAAATATCAAATAATTAAGAGTCAATAAATAGCATGCAAAATAGGCAGATTAGAATTGGATGCTTGCACCATTTTTGTCTGAAAAGAGTCATTTGGAAATGACATCGATGCATCAATGGCTGTTTTATTATGAAGTTTCTTAAGTCGAGGAACCGAATAATTTGATATTTCGAATGAGTCGTATGACGCTACGGAATACATGCAGCCTGAAAAATCATTCACCACATCATATCATGATATAAATTTACACAATCTAATGAGATTAACGAAGCTACAAGATAAACTTGTGATACTCATTTATATGGAGAATATCGAGACAATTAGAAAGAAAAATATCAATATGAACTAAATACAGTGTAATGTGAATTTCCTTTGAAATTCGGATGAACGGGGAGGACTATTACCGATCAGTCGTACGAGGATGGTTATATATTCACATACACATTGCAGAGAAAACATAACATTCAAGTGATAGAGGCCTCTGAAAGAGAACGAGTATTATTTAAAACCGTATTCCTTTATTTATAATAGTTTTTGAGATTGTCTAGGAAAGAGGAAAATAAACTAATAATACGAAATCTATGGTCCGCACCTATGTTCAAGGGACTGATCTTTATTTTATGATCTACTTGCTTATTCAGTGTGTTACGTGTTGGTTTCAAGCGCACGCAAATTAAGCAAACCACTATCCCTGGATTGAGGGAGGGATGGTAAGGAGAGTGAGAGGGGAGTTAATGGAGAGTGAGGTGCCATGGAAAGCTAGCTAGTCGGCGGGGATTCACCAGTGGCCCGCGTCCATCAGGTGAATAATAGTGAGACAAAAACGACGAAGATTTTAAAGGAAGATTTTATTAGATGTAATGATAGATTTAAACGTCTACAATTATTATATACAACCGGTCATAGGGTTCATTGAAACCCTAAGACCTGAAATTGGAAATTGGCTTGGAGGAAACCGTACGTCGGAGCGGGGATCGCCAGTAGGTCCGACTATTTCTCATGACCTGGTCGTCGAGGGGAGATCCTGCATCTTCTATAACTCCTTTGGATTCATCCGGACGGGACGTTTCAGGAGTCGGGTCGTTAGGTGTGGTCTTTCGGAAGGTCGCTCAGGGTAGTGGTTCTCCAACAGTCGGCGGTCGAGGGTCAGACGGCAGAAGGTCAGCGAAGGTCGTGTATTTGCGAAGCCGTTTCGAGGATTCTGTTTCGTAGTGTCGCAGCCCACGTATTTCAGAGCAGGTTCGGCCTTCAATCAGGAAATGTCGGCAATATGAAGATAGTGAGGACGGACAGGGTAGTGGCTATCTGTATATAATTCGGCGGGACCTGGATCCTTTCTTTGCAGCTACCGTCCGCATGCTGTCACCGGCGTCGGTTCGGGGGCTAATGTCGACAAGCTGAAGGCGCGCTGGGTTCCTGACCACATGTCCCGTAGGCCGCTTGAGGCTAACTTCCTTTTGCTTCGCCTCCTCAAACGCTCCTTCTTACTCTTGGGATCCTGCGTTATATCCATGGGAGGAAGTGGAGAATCATTTCCTTTCCACTATTGCATCTGGCACAGCTCTGTTTGTTACTACATCAGAAGCTGCAGATACTTTGTTTTCCCCCATTGATAGAAGATTACAGATGCAAATAATAACAAAGGGAAATTTGGAAGAAAGCTTTTAATATGTAAACATTGCGCTCGTGGTCAGATTGACTTTGTGGACTGTCCGAGAAGCTTTCTCGAGGCATATCTGAAGTTGTTAAAATAGATCACAAAAATATTTTCGGCGCCTATTTGGCGGGGATCAAAAGTAAGGAACCTTATGCATACTTGGACTAGTTCTCAGTGAATACATAGAATTAGAAAATAATCACAGAGACAACAGATATATACTGCGGAAATATTATATAGAAGGAAGGAGACGAGAGGGTAATAGCGCAAGCACCGGGGCGCGAGTAGTTTTAGAACTTGGATCAACTCACTGTTATTTATTTCATTCTTCTTCAAATCTTGTGTGTCAGACGGAAAAAGGGCACAATACTTCAAAATACAGTAGAACCTCATTATAACGGACTAATAGGGGCTGAAGGTTGTCCGTTTTAATGAAAGTCCGGTTTACAACAATTAATTCTTATAGGGGTGTAATGCAGCAGGGTGTACATCAATGAAAGTACAGTAATTAGCTATAAAATGTGTTTATTATATATAAAATAAAAAACAGCCTTCAACATAGTAGGTTGAATTGAAAAAGATGTGTACGTATACACTGCATTAATTTTTAGAAAAAGAAGGTCCTGGTTCATGTTGATTGCTTACATTCATTGGTTTGAAAAAATAATTTATTTTCTGCTGGGTTTGTTTGCTGCTTATTTCTTCAGTTAATAACTGACGGAAGTGTTCATAATATGCAAACACATTTTCATTTGCCGATTGTTCAACTTATTGAATAACAAAATTTAAGTGGCCTTCACTTCGCTCACCTTAATTGTAGGCTGTCCATTTTTTTTGAAACTGTCCGTTATAAGCGACGTCCGTTATAATAGGGTCCGTTATAATGAGGTTCTACTATAATTGGTTTCTGAAGAGGGTAAATAATTCCAAAGGAAAAATCTAGCAACATTGAACTTCGATGAAGTTCGTATTACTATTCAATGGTATGGCAGTAATAGGCAAATGATGGATATTCATGAAATACACACAGAGGGGCTTCTGCCACCAGAACATTTAAGAGGATGACGAAATGGAAGGTGTAAATTGCAAGATTATTAGCAATTAAAAGTTTCAAATTATAGGCCATTCGTTGCGAGATAAAGCTTTCGTTCAATGACTAACCGCAACTGAGTTAAAATCCGATTCTCGTGCGTCTATAACCTTCGAACACATTTGAGGGAGGTTGGGTGAATCGTCTGGAAAAGAAAAGACCACGGAAAAATCCAGTTCATTGCCAGGGATCGACACCAACTCTCCAGTCCGCAGACAAGCACTCTACTACTTGAGCTATCCGGCTAATATTAATATTATCAACTACAGCCAACTTATCTAAAGGAAACTAGCAAATCTCCTGAAATAGATCCAAATCAGTAATTATCAGGAATGGAAAAGCTACAGAAAGAAATGACAACATTTAAGCAGATGTAGGTGACTTCATCTCGGCATTATTCAATGTGTGGGATGATGATAGGTTGTAGAAAGAGCTGCATCCAACTGAACTGTCCCTGAATCGTCACTTTAGGAATATCACGTCACGGCGCACCTATCCTGTCTGAATTGCATGTTGAAGAGACCGTCGCACAATTCGAATCACCTGAGGATTTGACCTGTTAATAGGAGGGGTTTTTTTCTTTTCGAACCGTTTAAAAACGTTTCGTAATTAAACCTCCAAAAGTCAATGATTTAAATGGTGATTGTTCAATGTGCAAATAATGAAAGATAACAAAATGAATCAAACGCTTTAGCTTACCATAAATTCCGTGTAAAGTTCAAAAATACATGATATAAGCTTCAGTTCCCTATTCCGTCGGATATCGGATAAGAGGATATCACCATAAGTTGAATCTAAAACGAAATATAACGCGACGCCAATCGTCGATCCCGTATTTAGATCTTGGATCTCAAAAGAAAGGATGTCGGTGCAACAATTTTAATTCGAAAACAAGAACATCGGTTACTTAGGTTTATGCATGATATAAAGGTATATATTGAGGTGTATATGCATGCCAAGTTTGAAGTTTGAAGCGTTTTTCTAAGTTGGTATAAAGAAACCGAAAGCCTAAATAGAAATATGGACTAATAGTGAAAGTGATCTAATAGTGGGGAGACAAAATAAATAGCGGGGATCTATAGTATTCTAAGAGAGGATCATTTTATCCTGTAGGACCCATATTTGGAAACATGGTTTTAACCCTTAAATTCGACTTCAAAGATACAAATTCACTTGACAAATAAAAAAATACTACGAACTTCAACCTTGGCATGCATTTACATCTCAATATATACTATTTACCATGCGTAAACCTAAGAAATACCTACCCAAAAATCTTGAATTACGTTTCCATAACCAGTTACTCAAGTCCAGGTCACGGTTTTCAGAGATAGTTTAGGCCGCGTCCCTAAATTAATTTTAAATTAATTTTCTAGACTGAGTTATGGAATTTTTAAATTTTATTTACGATTTTTTTTTGTATTTTGAATTAACAGGAATGAATTTAAAATTCCTATTATATTTTTTTATTCGTCTTGGCTTGACTTTTAAGCAGCAGTAAGGTATTCAATTTTTCTTTATTTTTCTTTGTATTTCAAATCGTGAAATTAATGGAAATGACAATTCTTCGTTTATTTTTAAATTATAAACTCTTGCAGAATACGACCTGTGCATCTTTTCGTTTAATGAATAAAATACTTAAAACCGCTTTACTAGCTTAAGTTGTCTAAATCCAGTTAATATTATCATATTATAATAACTAAGTCAAAGTCCAGAATTAATTGTCCACACAATAATTATTTCAGTAAGAAGGCTTTCCGAAATGGCCTACTCCATTAGACGACAACCTCCCACGAGGCAGATGTGTTGGAGCCTGGGTTCGAATCCCGGCATCGACAAGGATGTTTTATATTCTTTACTGTATTAATTGTTAACTTCTTCTCCTTCTCTTCATCTTATGTCTATGGCTATGACAAATATGTCAAAATTCTAGGGTTTGTACAATAGATCCTCCAAGGATGAAAGTACTCGTGGGATATTCCTCGGCCTACTTGTCAGAGTGAAGGAAATAAGTACTTGGTAATTGATGAACATAGTGACAAGTGAGACTGAAACAAACAAAAACAAAACATCAGTATTAAAAGGCGTTTTCACTTTTCCTATGAGAGAACTCTGCTCTTCCAACTTAACTAGTGGAGAACTTCATTACGGTCTTTTTTTTTCTTATCTCCAACTTAAAGAGTAAAGGTCAAAGTCATATGAAGAAACAACTAATACTTTGGTCTTTCTGAACTAGGAGATAGAGAGAAATGTAGTTTTGGGGTAACTAGAACAGTTTCTGAAACGGAGAATATAAGGACCGATAGTATTCAGAAAAACGATCTTGAGTGGTCCAGAAGATAAAAAAATAAAAAAACACGGGATTCGTCAAAAAAAGAGCAGAGTTGTTAAAAAAAGGTGCAGAGTGAGAAATTGGGAAAGCCTGACACGGTAAAATTTCCGAAAACACGACGTCCGTAAAACGAATCTTAAAGAAACGTGCAACACAACGATACTACGCCAACTGACTGAATTCCTCAAATTTCGTTGATGCCTTAGGCACAGTAAAGATAACTGACAAAAAGATAAGAGACGAAGATTGTCGTTCACAATTTTTTGTAAACAGGTAAAAGCTACTTGTTCTCACACATCAAATTTTAATCGTGAGACTTGCCCTCCATTTTTTCAAAATATACTGAAAATTTGCAAATAACAAGAATTTATTGAAAAACGGAGGCCAAGTCTGAGAATTGAAATTTGATGTGCGAGTACAAGTATTTCCTAGAAACTGAACTTTTGACCCATAATTGTATTATACGAAACATAGTACTATATGCACAACATAATTGTACTATATATACAAAAATTTCTGGTTTGAAGTTGACTAAGCCCATAAAGTAGAGATAATGCAAGGACAAATCGTTAAAAAGACGCATGTTACAATACGTATGCATAGCAATAATATATGCAAACAAAAAAAATTATCCTATTGAGCTAAAAAACAACACATGAAGAAATCGCACGCAGACAGAGAGAACACAGGTAAACCAGAAGAAATCCCTGACAACAGTAGTTACAAACAGTGCATACAATTGACCGTGCCGAAATGGTCTCAGTTTCAATTTCCAAAAAGTTTCAAAACTCTAGGTTCATCTAGATATTCTTCAAATATATTTTTTTTACATTAATAGGAGAATATTGTTTATATTACAGCCTCAACAAATATTTTAAAAACTCAATTGAATTAATTATTTATAAAAAAAAAAGCTTCAAAATCTAAACAAAGGAAATAATAACAAACCCTTCTCTTTACAAATTTTACATTAGAATTCTACCCACATTTATTAATATTATTAAATTCTTCTCACAACCATAAAATTCTAGCAACCAATAAATTTCTTCGCTTTGTAATATTTTTGTCTTATTTACCATGTGATTCAACCAAACTTTCAGCATAATTTTAAGTGATTTAAGAATCGCTTGCTTGAAAATTGTGTTTAGCGAAAACTTGTCAAAAATCAGGTTGCTTTTTTACAAGGTATTTATTAGATTGATTTGGATAGTAATCGTGAATAATAAGTTTCTAGGGGGAAAGTAATATTTATGGAAGATTATTGAAAATATTAAGATTCATTTGTAAGACAACTTTCTCTTGTGACAAATTTTAATATCTGAACCTGATGTTTAAATAAGAAATGGAAACAGAAAAAACAATAGATAAAGGACAATGTAAACTTCCCAAGGTTAACAGACAAAATTTTATTCATTTCTCAAGGAACGACATGAATCTCGGTCTCTGACGCCTTACTCTCCTAGTACTGGACCGAGGAAAAAGCAATATGCATGAATGATGAGCTTCCTTTAGTGGCCCGAACAGACGGAAGTCTGATGGTGCTAGGTCAGGGCTGTTTGGGGGATGAGACAAGACTTCCCATCCAATTTTCACAATCTCTTCAGTGGTGTGATGACTGCTGTGTGGTCTTGCATTGTCATCCACCATAGAAGAACATCCACCATAGCTTTTGTTGGGCGAACTCGCTGAAGACGTGCTTTAAGCTTTTTGAGGGTTGTGACGTATTGGACTGGGATTGCGCATCCCTGCTCCAAAAAATGTTAATAATCACACCCTCTCAATCCGTTTTCCTGCTGATCGCATAGTTTTGATTTTTTTCTTCCTCGGTGAGTTTGTGTGATACCATTCCATTGACTGCCTGTTTGATTCAGGTTGAAACAAATGAATGCACGTTTCGTCTCCGCTCACAATTTTTTCCAGAAACTCCTCTCCCTCCAAATTGAAGTGCTGCAAGTGTTCGGAGGCTATTGTTTTTTTATCTCTTTATTCTGATCGGTTAACATTCTTGGTATCCACCGTGAACAAACTTTTTTGTACCCCAGTTGTCGAATAATCATCACCACATTGATTTTACTGAGGGAGAGAATGAGACATAATTCATCAGTTTTCACTCGCCGGTCACCACGAATGATGTCATCGACTCGCTGAATGTTGCGTGGAGTCACTGCAGTTGCCGGCCTGCCGCTTCACGTCAGCCAACAGTGTGCGCCCTTCAGCTTCGTTACAGCGACGAACCCAATGTCTAACAGCGCAACAATTTTAAGAGACAAATTCAATGATCTACGATTATGAACGATAAAATACCTTTATGACATTTTTTATACCGCAATATGTCAAAATTTGGAAAATTAAGGATACCTTGTTATGCATAGTTTTCGCTAAGATTCTTTAAAAATAAATGGATTTCAATATAATGGGTTAGTGCGAAAGTCCTACCCGTTTTTGGATATGAAAATTTGCAATGGAATTGCCCTCACACATGGCATTGTAATGACGAAAATCGTCTGCCAATCAAACGTTTGGATGCCTCACATATAAATGCATCAGAGAATAATTCACTGGGAGGTCCTGCCACTCAACCAAACCATCAATGCTGCCTTCTACTGTCTACAGTAAGACAGGCTGCATTCAAATTTGGTAGCAAAGCGGCCAGGTCTCATCAATCTTCGCCGTGTTAGCCTTCATCACGATAACGCCAGGCCACATGCTGCTGTCATCACTCCCCAAAAGTTACTGGGCTTTGGATGGGAGGTTTTACCCCAACCTCCCTATTCTCCTGACTTGGCACCAACTGACTATCACCTATTTCGTGCGTTGAACAATTCCTTCAGTCAGAAAATCTTTGATTATCTTGATGCTGTGAAAGCTGCCATCCAAGACTTTTTTGACTCGAAGCCGCCGGAATTTTACCGCCGTGGGATTGATCTCGTACCAAAAAGATGGCAAAAGCTCCTAGATAGCAAAGGGGATTATGCACAATAATAGGTACTGTTCATTTTGTGTTTATTTGCCCTTCTTTATAGGTAATAAAAACGGGTAGAACTTTTGCACTCACCCAATATATATTATGAAATGTTAACTTTGAAAAATGAAACGAATTTAAAATTTAATTAGATGACTTGAATCACAAATTTAGTACCATTACAAGAAATGGAAGTTGCCAATTTATTACACAATATTACAATTTTAAAACATTAACAGGATTTTTGTTTTTTTCTCTTTTTTGAGTTTGCAGTAAAGCCTTGCTTCTTTTCAACTAAACTAAAAACAGTCTCATTTGATGATCTTTTGCTTGCCAAATATTAAAATTAAAATTGAATATAATACTTGTAATTTGATAACATTTTTTGCGGTAAGAAAGACAGAAACGAGGACATACAATCATAATATTTCTCTGAATTTTTAAATAACAGTAAATCTTTTTTTACTTCGGAGATTATTAAAAATACTTCGTTCAGCTTGAATTCTTTTTGGAATTTTGCAAATATTGAATTTTTTTCAGTTAAAATAAAAATAATAATATTCCTTGAAATTGTTTTCCCTGTTTTTTTTTTCTTCCCAAATGAACAAATTATTTTTGATTTTTGTAAATATAACAGGAAGTAATCAAAAACAAATAGGATTTTTTTGGTTTCACTTTTCATAGAATATTTTGTCTCTACAAAATCTACGTTAATAACTTGTAAAAGGAAAATTACTGTTTCAGTGATGAAATAACATTTTAACCATTTTCAAAAAAAAAACAAAAAAAACAAGCATTTATCGAATTCGGGTCTTTCATCAAATTCTATTCCAAATGTGGCTTTGGTGGTCTCCCTGGTTTCCTGGTAACAACCTTTGAAGCAGCACCCTCAGTCTTGCCCAGATTCCGTTTGACACCAACAGCTCCAGTTGTTATAGGCTTTACAGCATCAATGCGCAAGATACTACTTTCCTCCTCATTCACTCCCACCTTCCTTCTTTTTGAACCTCCTTCAGTTGGCACCGTAGCTGCTCTTTTCGTGTGAACTAGAGGAGTTTTCTTAATAGCAGTGCTTGTTCTACTTCTACCAGTTGTATCTGATGGAGGAGTTGACTTCTTTGGTTTGGCGATTCCTGTAGTGGATGGTCGCCCTCTCCCTGTAGTTGCGGCGCTTCGATCCGCTTTCGCCAGTTCAGATTTTGCAGCCGGTGTAAGTTTATACCTAGCGGTAACTCCTACTCCTCCAGTATGCAAAATCGAACCTTTTGTCACGGCTCTTTTCAAGTACGATCTTATGTGCTGTGGACTTTTTTCTGGGTCCATCTTGTACTTCTTGCGGAGACAAGTATAGATCCCATCCACGGTTGAGCCATTGCGTTCCTTTAGCAGCATAATGGCCTCATTTACCATATCACTAATTTTAGGGAGAGGTTGAGCAGCGGAGGCACTGATGCTAGATTTCCTGCTGCTGGTTTCCGGTTCTTGACTCTTAATTACGCCCTGCATTTCGGCTTCCTCTTGACTATCAGGACTCTCTTCTTCAGTCCCTTCTTCCTGATCATCTTCCTCTGCATCAGCATCATAAGGATCTTCTTCGTAACCATTATGATTCGGTGGGTATTCTTCCTCCTGACTTCCAGTAGAAGCGGCATCGGAGCCATCAACACAGGAACCATCATCATTTGGGGGATCATTTTCCATTTTGAACTAAAGGTAAAAATTGAAAAAAAAAAAACTATTACAAAATTCAATTTTTAACAAAGGAATTCTAAAATGCTCAATTAAACAAATTAATGTTGCTGCAAATGATGCAACAAATACTAGTAAGTATTAATAAAGTATTAAAAAATATTAATATTAATTAATAAAAATCGATTAATAAACAAATGTATATAATTTTGTGCTAAACCATAAATTTCAAGACGGCCTATATTAATAAAAATAATTAAAAATAATAATCAAAAAGAATGTTCAATAACGTAAGGAAAAATAAAAAAAAGTTAGGAGAAAAAAAACTTTAGGAAAATTAAGACAAAAAGAAAAAAAAAACCACGCATACATTGAGAAAAAAAGAGACAGATCATCAGAACGAAAAAAAAAGTATATACACCGATTCAAACCGACAACCTTCAGTATATGAATCCAAAACCTTAATCATCAACCTTCAGCTGACGAACTGCAATGAGATGGCTACGTTTCTAATATTTAAGCTAATAGCGGAAATCCAATGAAAACAATGCCAAATATCCCGAACATGGAAGCCGTTGGCCTCTGAAAGCACTCCAACACGAAAGAAAGGTTGGTTCTACAAATGGATTTCACCATCGTGTTCAGAGGCGACATACGATGGTGTAATCCGTTTGTCGATCCAATGTTTTGTTCGGGAGTTGTTAGTGATGGACAGCACAATCGCAATATGTACCGATTTTGGTCGCAATTACAATAGCTCCCAAATGGGTCACTAAAAATGCTTTATTGTACGCAATAGGTAGCTATATTTCAGAGAAGACATCGCAATGCATTTTGATTATAGAGAAAAAAATTAAAGTAGTCGGCTGACCGCCACTTAGACACTTAGACACCAACCTGTATGCATGTGATAAATTTATATAAAACGCAAAGCATTTATGTAAATTCAAAGCAAAAATATACATTAAAAAATTAAATTAATAAAGAAAATTCATGCGTTGGCAGCTTCAATCAGTTTTCTTTGCACATTTGAAAAAAAGAAAAAGGGTTAAAAAACTGCATAAACACACTAAAAAGGTGAGATCAGTGTTTACAACTGATATCTCAAAACAGCTGTTGCACCCTTAATTGGCTATTATCACTTGAGAGTAATCAGATTAAGATCTCAATGGATAGGAGGCATCATAGTTCTCCTTACTACCAATTCTATATACCTCTGTATTACTCATAGCATATATTTTTAGTTGATTATTTTAAACATTGTTCTAAGACGACTGCATCTATATTACACTTTGATTAGCTATTATAACACTACTAGCCGGGTACCGTCGCTTCGCTCCGGAACCCTTGCGTAAATAGCATTAAAAAAAAACAACTTTATTTATTTAGCAAATTAATATTGAGATCGGAGAATATGCGCCTTTCCAGCCCGTTGTGCCCTTCTCCACTTAACTCAGGTGTATTGCGGGTTGGCGCCACACACCTGGGGTTGCCGCCATACACTTCGTCAGTTTGCCAGATTATTCCCTATCCCGAATTTCGAAAAATCTGGCCTTATTCCTTGTCTACATCATAAAGGAAACCTCTGTGCAAAATTTCAGCTTTCTAGATCCAAGGGTGTGGGGTGAGCGTTGATGAGTCACTGAGTGAGTGAGTCAGGAATTTTCTTTTTATATATGTAGATTTTCTTAAATTTTGTTTTGTTAACATCATTGATTAGTTCTTTATAGATTATATTTGGATGTGTGATTTTCTCATTTTCAACTTTTATCCGATTCGTTCTTTACATATTATTCCTGGTGTTTTGATATCATGTTTATTTATGAAAATATGATCTATATTTGTTTTCAATAAACCATTATTGCACATAAGTTCTACGTATTTCTGTACTACATTGTTTTTATTCATTTTAAAAATATCTATATTTGCGTCGCAAATCAGTATAGTTGGACAGTTGTTTAATATATTTTTATTTTTTATGAATAGATTCTCTATTTCAGTAACATATTAGTAATTTGTAATTTAGCATTTTGCTTACAGAATGACAGACAGAATAGCGTTTTATAATATACGTTTTTATAATATATAATAATAATAGCCGGGTAGCGTCGCTTTGCTCCGGAACCCTTGCATATATAGCATTAAAAAAAAAAAACTTTATTTATTTAGCAAATTAATTTTGCGATCGTCGGAGAATATATAACTTCCCAGCCCGTTGTGGCTTCTCCGAATAACTCGGATGTATTGCGGGTCGGCGTCACACACCGAAAATTCACATTTTTGCATGTATCTTGCAAACGCTGAAGCGTTTGTGAATAAGTGATATATCGTTCGATAGAACATTCAAATACCAACATTTTCTCAATATAATGTTCTCTTCCATCTTTTATACTTTTCGTTTAAATTGAGAAAAAGTCAAAATTTGACCCTTTAAAAGGCGCCATCTTGGAAACCAAAATCTTTTTTCGAAAGATTTTTGTAGCATTTTGTTTGTCTTAAAAAGATCTACATTTTATACATTTACGTGACCACTCTATCTCTTATAGTTTGATCACAAAATTGGAAAAACGTAAAGTCTTATGACAGACGAAATAACGCTTTTATAATATATAATTTATGTCGAATAATTTTTAATTAACGATAAATGATCACTCAAGCTTCTAGTAAAGACTTAAGAATTTTACCAAAATGATAGAAAAAAATTATATCCTGTATTTTGGATATATTATTTTTTTTCATATTAAGGTGGCAATACTTTGGAAGTTGAAAGCATAGTTCTATCTTTCCAGCACAGGTCATTCTTTAATTTTTGGAATAATTCTAAAGTGAAATAGATCGTGTAGCTCTTGTAGATATGATTTTTCCCAATACAAAAGGAACGCCATAAATAAATTATAAATAATTTTTTTATCATTGTTAGATACACATTTCATTTCATTGATTATAAGTGATTATGGCAAGAAATAAAATGTAAATATTTCGATTTCAAAATTTTACTTGTAGTTCCTTTCCTAAAATTTAAAAATATCTTAGATAAGTCTAGAGAACGTAATATAAAAATCACTGCATACCAAGAGTCACGCTACATAGATGAAAGCCCTTTTGATTCTGAAAACTACAGGATATTCAAGGGAAAACCCGGTGAACGAGCCATGGCTCATTGTCCGCAATTTCGGATGGGATTTGTAGTGGAATACTTTGATATCATCTAATTCCTTATTAGGTGAATTTCAACTGGATCATGTGCTGATCTCCCGCTTCCACACTTCAGAAATCGTGAAACTCAAGTCCTGAAAATACTGGACTTGGATTCTGATCATTAGCCAACAAAGTTTTCCTTAGATGTGATCCCTGTAAAACGGAACTTTACAAATTTTTACAAAACAAACGTACAAGACTAAAGTGGTATAAACAGGTAGAAAGGGACCATATGGAGTTAGGATCACCAAATTTCCAGGATAGAAATGTGGTCAGGAATATTGTCAACACGGGGAGATTTGAGGAAGCTGTAAAGAAACCAACACTACGAGCATGGTAGAAGGAACAGAAATTGCATAAGTCCATCCAAATGAAGACTATTGGGCAAGGAGGAAAGCTCAAGATATGTTGATTCCGCGTGGTCCTAAGTGAACCATTGGCGAAGAAGTAGTTCCTTCCTATTGGTGTAAACTCGACAAATATTAATAATAATTTTCAATTTAACGTGTTAAAACGTGTTAACGAAGTTAAATGATGAATTTCAAAATATTTTTGGTTTGATATTTCATATTAGAAATACGGCATAATTGTACTGATCGATATAAAACCAATACACTCGTTCACAACAAAGAAAATTTACTGATACAAAAACTAAAATCAGTATTTTTCTTTTTTGCAAATCTTATTTTACAAATCTAAATAAATAAAAATAAACGTCTAAAATCCATACAATTAATACAGTTAGGCTCTAAATTATATAGAATTATTCCACCCCATAACTTAAATAATTATTAAAAAAAATTAAAAAAATATAATTAAAATTAAAAAACGCATATAGAATTTTTCCTGTTTTGGAACGAAACGTGTCCTAACTCTTTCTTACTATAAAAACATTGGAAAAAATTAAATGTTTAGCTCGCACTATTTTGCGAAGCACCTTTATAAAACATGGCTATGTTTCAACTATTTTCAAGACGGCAGAAAAATGTAGTATTTGCACTAATTGCAAGGTTGTGGATAAGTTGCAAAATTTACGCTTATTCCGAAATCGAAACATGCCGGGAAATGTTTGAATTGAAAAGGAATTGAAATATTTAAAAGCAAAGTCAAAATAAAAAATGAATGAATATATAAATGAAAGATGTGATTTATTTCTCGATTTGAGATTTCTTATCTACGGAATTTCTTTTATCGTGTGTTTTTTGTTTTGTTTTTTCAAAAACAAATACTCTTGAAGAGATCTTATTTCATCCAGTTAAGGAATATTAGTTATTACAACTTTGCTGACATTTGCTGGCTTATTTCCAGAAGCAAAACAAAAACAGACGATGATATAACAATAAATTTCCATATAAATAGCAATACTTTCCCTTCATTTCTTTCCCAAATTTCAAAAAATTTCTAGCTTCATTTGTACTTCCTTTTAACTTTTGCTAACAATAAACGAACATAAACAGAGGATATGTAACGTTGACTTTCCCGCAATTAAAAAATACTTTCTCTTCAATTCCTTCTGAAATTTTATCAAATTCCACCTTTATCCAGTATTTTTAATTCCCCTTCATTTCTTTACTGGCTTTCAGGAATATTTAATCAGTTTCGTTATTTTTGCGTGCAATTTTTGCCTTAGTGTTGGTATTTTCTCACTAATCGAAACTACAAATATGCCGGCAGATTTGTTTCTAGCTCGCTTTCTAACAGCGCTACAAATCCGTCTTCATCGTTTACTAACGGCGCTGAAAGTACTAATTCAAGTTTTCTTAAAAACTGCAGCAAAAAAACATCGGCTACATATTTACTATTTCTTTCGGACTCGTTTTGTTCGTCATAATTTCACTTGTTCTGTATTCTACATAAATAATATCTCAAAATAAAGTCAATGGTTTGTAGTAAGAATATTAATTGTTTTCACCAACGTTTTTGAAACAAGTGTTAAAGAATTCAAAATGTTGTTATAGAAGTTTGGCTAATTAGGCTTACATTACTTCGAACCTTACCACGAAATCTACTGAAACAAGTTATCACTCATTAGTTAATTATTTAAATCTCGTAATAACTGTTATAAAAGTTAAATGTTGATTTGACCAAGTTCAAATAATCCAATATTTATATGTACGAATCAGTCTACTATAACTGAATATTAACTTTTATAATAAATTCAGATATAATAAGATTTAAATAAAAATTTTCGAATCTCACATTCTATTTAAAATAAAACTTTCATTTAATATACTAAATATCTTTAAAAAAATTACGATATTATATTTCTTTAATAAAAGTGAAATCGAAAACTAACTCAGTTTTGTTAAAACAGAAAGGTGATTTATGTAAAAATTATTTAAAGCTACAAGATACAGTTTATAAGAATTTAAACTTTTCTGTAGATTATTTGACGATATTTTTACCGTTAACCGTATTTTTAAAACTTTCATGTAAATTAATTTAATACATAAAATTGTTGTTTAATAAAAAAAACAAAAACAATTTAAAACAACTATTAGATATCATGGCTTTCGCTATTTTTCCAGATATTTACCTTTGTACTCAAGATTCTTTTGAATTTTCTTCTCAGTAATATCGGATTACATAAGGCTTCGTTTTAAGTTGAAAAACTGAAAATAATTTTGAATTAGAGAATCTGCAAACTCATCCAAATGCAACTACGACATTTAAACCTTTCTTTAAATTTTATTCCAATGCAACAACGTAGTTACATTACCGCGGTCTTCCAGCTTCTCACTTCTTCAGCAATGGATTTTCATAATGAATTCTGTTTGAATTCCATGGTAACTCATGCAGGCTCATTGTTTGGTTTTCATGCTAATAATGCAGTCCGAAAATGATGCTTTGTAATACCTCATCATTTCAGAAACCTTGTTTAACAACAAAGGACATTTATGAACAGAATTTTAAACAATATACTGTAAACCCAAAAATTGAACAATAAATATGGTGCATAAATACGTACGGAGAATATCGTGAAATTGTGAATATATTTTTTAATAAGACTTGATTATGCAAATGAATTTTCTTTCTTTGTACAGTTTTAGCTTTTATTACGTTTTTTAATCAATGGAAGAAAATTCCATTAAACTTCTTGTATATAATTAATGAAATTAAAAATAGAAATTGTTACCACATTTACGATGCGAATAATGCATTTTGTTCATTTTGAAGAGGAAAATGTTAGAAAATCTGTATAATTCATATGCAATATCGTTTAGATCTCAGAACATTGGTTTTCCCAGATATAAAAATTTGATATTTTTCTATTCAGAATGACTAACATTCCCTAAACACTTTTTAGAAAGTTTCTCCTGTAAGGCATTAAAATGGAAAAGGTGGTTTGTTATTCAGTCTTTATCCATACTTTTATTTATATGTCTAAATGATAAATTAATATTTTCCTAGAATGGTTTTCGTAAATATGTACAACTTTGTCAGCAGAAGATCAGGTAGGTATATGTAGTTTAGACAGTTAATAAATATTAAATTTGAGTCTGTAAATTCACTAGTCTTAAAACCGAATCATTCAAAATGTCTTTTGCGATCTTAAAAAGGTATTTCTTTAATTCCTGAAATAAATATTCAATTTTTGTGCTACTTTAAGATATTATTAAAGAAAAGAAAATCAAACAAAAAAATAAAAAGAAATAATTTATATAAAAAAATTAAGATTCTATCAATTGTAACAAAAAGAATCAGATAAGTATGGTAACAAGGTTGTAACGCAGAAAAATGTTCTTAAATAATTTAATTATATACAATATACTATACATTATATAAAATAAATACAAATATAACAGTGTTATCTTGAAATCCAAATAGGGACTGCTCTTCTATTATTACTGAGGGATTACATTAGGAAAAAGAAATGTGATTTTCGAAGACTTAAAAGAGCATTTCCTTCCTTGAAAATTTTTTTTTCCTGAATTTCTCTTTGAAAAATATCAAGGAGAACATTCTAAAATGTATCTTATAAATGTAGAGGGACACTGAGAAATAAAAAATATGCAGCTGCTTAGAGAACGTGCTGTACCTCGAAACATGTAAAACAGTAAAGTGATTTTTTTTTAATGCGTAGATATTTCAAAAATACGAAGTTAAATGATGCCACTAATAGAGATGAAGATAGAAAGTCAGAAGATATGGTAAATCGGAAGAGCGGTAGGTTTGAGCATAAGATATCTTGGATGATTTTTTGAGGACTGTGACCTGATGCTCTCTTAAGAGGATCCAGAGGACATTTTCAGTAAATTGTGAAGGAATATCACATAAATGTTAGTCACCAAATAGCATGCAAAAGAAGGCAGAAAAGAATTTTCAATTGGATGTTTGCACATTTCTTGACTGAAATGACATCGATGTATCAATGGCTATTCTATATTATGAAGCTGAGAGAAGGGTTAAGTCAAATCCAAACATATAATATTTCGAATGGGTTCGTATGATGCTATTGAATACATGCAGCCTTAAAAAATTACTCACCACATCATATCATTATATATAATTACATAACAAAAAAAACATTAACGAACCTCCAAGAGAAACTTGAGATACTCGTTTATATGAAGAACATCGAGACAATTACAAAAATAATATCAATATGCACTGAAGACGAATCCGGACGAATTAATATTCCTTTATTTATAATACTTTTTGGGATTGTCTAGGAAGGAGGAAAATTAACTAATAAACGAAATCTATGCTCCGCATCTATGTTCATGGGAATGAAATTTATTATATGATCTACTTGCTTATTCATTGTGTTACGTGTTAGTTTTAAGCGCACGCCAATTAAGCAAACCACGAACCCTGGATTGAGGGAGAGATAGTAAGGATTGTGAGTGGGGAGTCGTCGGAGATTGAGGTGCCGTGGAAAGCTAGCTAGTCGGCGGGAATTCACCAGTGGCCCGAATCTTTCTGGTAATAATAGTGAGACGAAAACAGGAGAAAGATTTACAAGAAAGATGTTATTCGATAGTAAGAATAGATAAATGTCTAAAAGTATTACATACAACCGGTAATAGGATCCATGCAAACCGTCCAGGAATCGGGGGCTTAGAGGAATCCGTATGTCGGAACGGGGATCGGCTGTAGATCCGACGAACTTTCATAGCTGATCATCGAGGAGAGATCGGGAAGTTTCAGGAGTTGGGTCGCTAAGAGGAATCCTGAGGAAGGTCTCTCAGGGTAGTGGTTCCTTAACTGTTGGCGGTCGAGGGTCAGGCGGCAGAAGCTCAGCGAGGGTCGGTATTTGCGAAGCCGTTTCGAGGACTTTCTACTCTTGTGGCGCCGCCCACGTATTTGGGAGCAGTTTGGGGAGATCCGCCGGCTTCAATCAGGGAAAGTCGGCAATATCAAGATACTAAAGACGGAGAGTATAGCGGCTATCGGTATTGCATTCCGCGGGACCTGGGTCGTTTGTTTGCAGCTGCCGTCGGCATGCTGTCACGGGCATCCGTTCGGGGGCTATTGTCGACAAGGTGAAGAGGGGCAGTGTTCCTGACGACCGGCCCGCAGGCCGCGTGATCCTTGATCGTTTCCCTGTGCCTCGCCTCCTCATACGCTCCTTATTTGTCTTGTGGTCCTGCGTTATATCCATGGGGGGAGGTGACGAAGCATTTTCTTCCCTCTATTGCCTCTGGCACAGCCCCGTTTGTTACGACATCAGGAGCAGCAGTTTCTTTGGTTTCCCCCAGTGATAGAAGAGTCGAGATGCACTTAATAATCGGGGGAAAGTTGGGTGAAAGCTTTTAACAGGTAAACAATACGCTTCATGGCCTGATTGCCTTTGTGGACTGTCCAAGAAACTTTCTCGAGCTATTCTGAAGTCTTGAAAATAGATCACAAAAATATCTTCGGCGCCTATTTGGCGAGAATCAAAAGTAAGGAACCATACGAATACTTGGACTAGTTCTAAATGAATATATAGAATTAGAAAATAATCACAGAGACAACAGATATATACTACGGAAATATTATACAGAAGGATGAAGACGAGAGGGTAAAAGAACAAGCACGGTGCGGGAACGGCTTTTGTAACAATTGATTTTTAGAACTTGGGTTAACTCACTGTTGTTTATTTGGTTTTTCTTCAAATCTTGCGTATCAGACGGAGAAAGGCCACAACACTTCCAAATTACTGGTTTCTGAAGAGGGTACATAATTCCAGGAGATCAGACTGAAATCCGGTAACAATGTCGGTGAAGTTCCTATTACAATTCAGTGGTATTACAATTCAGTGGTACAATTCAGTGGTATGGTAATGGACAAATGAAGGATCTTCATGAAACACACACACAGGATGTTTTCCCACCAGAACATTTAAGAGGATGACCAAAAATGGAAGGTGTAGGTTGCAAGAATATTAGCTATTAAAAGTTTCCCTATAATGTCCTATAATGTCCTATAATGGACATTCGTGGGAGGTAAAGCTTTCATTCAATGACTAACCAAACTGAGTTGAAATGGGGAGGGTCTATCGGATTCTCGTGCTCTATAACCTTCGAACACATTTGAGGGAGGTTGGGTGAATCGTCTGGTGAAGAAAGGACCACGGAAAAATCCAGTCCGCCTCCAAGGATCGACACCAACTCTCCAGTCCGCAGAGAAGTGTTTTACCACTTCAGCTGTCAGGCTCAAATTATTATTATCAACTATAGCGAAGTTATCTAAAGGAAACTAGCAAATATGCTGGAATAGATCCAAGTCAATATTTATCAGGAATGGAAAGTTACAGAAAGAAGTGACAACATTTACACAGATTTAAATGACTTCATCTCGCTATTAGTCAATGTGTGGGATGATGATAGGTTGTAGACAGAGCTGCATTAAATTGAACTGTTCTTGAATGGCCACCTAAGGAATATCACGTCATGGCGCACCTATCCTGTCTTAAT
The DNA here is from genome assembly GCA_023159025.1 of Thereuonema tuberculata. Lineage (NCBI taxonomy): Eukaryota > Metazoa > Arthropoda > Chilopoda > Scutigeromorpha > Scutigeridae > Thereuonema > Thereuonema tuberculata. The sequence continues at coordinate 63,136,554 of JAFIDM010012231.1, read as the reverse complement.
TTCATGTTGAAGGAACCGCCGCACAATTCGAGTCATCTGAGGCCTGTTGTTAGGCGTTTTTTTTTTCTTTTAGAACCGTTGAAAGAAATTTTAGTAATTCCACCTCCAAAAGTCAATGATTTAAATGGTCATTGTTCAATGTGCAAATACATGAAAGATAAGAAAATGAATCGAACGCTTTAGCATACCATGCCACAAATTCCAAAGTTCCAAAATATTTGTTGGAAGCTTTTGTTCAGTATTCCGTCGCTAAATGAGGATTCCACCTAAAGTTGGATCTAAAATGAAACAAAACACTATGCCAATCGTCGATCTCATATTTAGAACTTGAAAATCAAAGAAAGGATGGCGCTGCAACAATTTCGTTTCGAAAACAAAAACATCGGTTATTCGCTGTCAGCAGATCTTGCAGGGTTAGAGATTTAAAGGAACCGTCGCAAACATATTATGGAATACTTCTTGAATTGACGAAAACAATTGGAATTTAGAGAACAGAATGACAATGTTCGAGTGAATATTTAAAAGGATTTGATCTAGTATAAAATTACAGGAAACAAAAAATAAAAATATAAGTTATATTAAATATTCCTATCAGTATGAGGTATACCTTGATTAAATTTTCACAAAATTTGATGGAGATTGTGTTCGAATGTTTTTTTAGAAAAAAAAAATGTTTCCTGAAGATTCTGAGAACATACGACTTCATAGACCATAATCAACTATAGGATTCAACTGACAATAGATAATTTTGAAAAAGTTTAATTTGGAAATCAGTTTCAGAAAATTAATTGATAATTTTGTTATGATCTTAATATTATAATATTAATTGAATTGTCGAAAAGAAGAAAAAAAGTCATTTCTTTCTAACTTCTTTGGAATATTTTAAGAAAGGTTGGTCTATTTTCTGCAAGTTTAAGCAGCTGTTCAAAATGAGAAATTCTCAAAAAAAAAAAATTAAAAGACAGCATAAGTTTTTGCTCTGTTTTATTATGAAAGCTTATTATAACAAAATGTAGTTCAGTAACGCCCTATCCCTAGGTGGTTAAGAACCTTAGCTGTTGCTATATCTGTCAGCAGGAAGGACATCTGACCGGAAAACATTAAATTTTTTCTATGTTAGAAATGGAATATACAGAAACAAAACATTATGTATAAATCATTATGAGTAATTGCTACGAATTTCTGTTCTCTTCTTTATATAAAAAAATATGCTTCCTGTTATTGTTCAACGATACAAACTTTCATTGATTACGATAAACATTCTTCTTATTTTTTTCTTCATAACGATCATAAAGAAGACGTTTAATAGAAAATTGAAACAAATAATTCCCAGAATAGCAAAGAATAACATAAATTAGTCATTCAAGTGGACAATTGTTAATAATATTCGAAGGCTTTCGTATTGTGCAGTAAGTTTAAATTTCTTTTCAAAATGTATTTGAAAACATTATTTTTTAAATTATTTAACTGTTAGTTACGGAATTTTTAAATTTTATTTATGATTTTTTTTTTGTATTTTTGTAATTCATATTATATTTTTTATTCGTCTTGGCTTGCTTTTCAGCAGCAATAAGGTATTCAATATGTCTCTATTTTCCTTTGTATTTCAAATCGGGAAATTAATGGAAATGACAATTCTCCGTGTATTTTTAAATTATAAACTCTTGCTGAATACGACCAGTGCAGCTTTTCGTTTCATGAAGAAAAAAACTTAAAACCGCTTTACTAGCTTAAATTATCTAAATCCAGATAATGTTATCATATTATAATAACTAATTCAAAGTCCAGAATTAATTGGGCACACAATAATTAATTCAGTATTAAGGCGTTCTGGCATGACCAACCTATTTAAAAAGACGACAGCCTCCCACGAGGCACATGTGTTGGAACCTGGGGTTCCAATCCCGGCATCTACAAGGATGTTTTTTTTTTCTTTCCTTTATTTCTTAGCGTCTTCTCCTTCTTCTAGGGTTTGCACGATACATCCTCCAAGGATGAAAGTACTCTTGGGGTGTTCCCTTGGCTCTACATGTCAGAGTGAAGGAAATAAGAACTTGGGATTTGATGAACATCCTGACAAGTGAGACTAAAAAAAAACAAAAAAAAACATCAGTATTAAACGGCGTTTTCACTTTTCCTATGAGAGAACTCTATTCTCCCCACTTAACTAGTGGACAACTTCATTACGGTCTGTGTTTTCCTATCTCCAACTTAAAGAGTAAATCAAGGTCAAAGTCATTTGAAGAAATAACTAATACTTTGGTGTTTTAGAAATAGGAGACAAAGAGAGAATGTAGTTATGGGGTTGCCTAGAACAGTTTCTGATACGGAGAACATAAGGACAGATAGTATTCAGAAAAACATTACTTGAGTAGTCCAGAAGATAAAAAAATAAAAAACACGAGATTCGTAGAAAAATGATCCAGAATTGTTAAAAAAAGGTGCAGAGTGAGAAACTGGGAAAGCCCTGACAGGATCTAATTTCCGAAAAGACGTCGTCCGTTAAACGAATCTTAAAGAAACGTGGAACAAAACGATACTATGCCAAACTGGCTGAATTCCGCCAATTTCGCTGATGCCATAGGATCAGTAAAGGTAACAGATTATCTTTCTCGGAAAGATAGATCTATTCAAATGCAGTGATGTTTTGGTTTACTTTTTCAAAATAGTATTCAAAATGTTATTGCTTTAACTATAACCCTTGTGGATAATCATATAAGTAGGAAAGGTGATGGTAGTTGGTATTTCTTTTTTTATTATTTGGATTTAAATACTCTGTAATTAACTCAAAATTGTAGAGTCTAATTATATCTGTGAACATTAAACAATTCTATTATTTAACAGAAATCACGACGAAATTTCTAAGTCTTTAAATGAAGATGAAATAAGCTCAATAAGAAATAAAATTTTATAATCTATAAATTACGTACATCTTGAGGATTTTAGTCCCTCCTTCTATACTTATTGGTTTTAATTTGTTTTTGGTAATCTTCAGACTTAAAAGCAATGCACATCATTCTAAAAAGGGAAGGGAAAGATGCATGAATGTTTTGTTTTGTTTTTTTCCCGAATAATTTGAGAAAACTAGATCCTTATGTTATCCCAAAATTCTAACAACAGATTGAGATAGAGGATTTCGTATGCATTGGCCCATTTGTTAATTCTGCTTTCGCAATCAGATTTTTATACGTGAATATAAAATGAATTGAAAATTGTTATAATGAGCAACCAAAAATATCACCAGAAAATTTCTTGTGAATCGTATAATATTGAAAATTGATTTACGTCCCCAGTATTTCATCCACGTATTTAGTTTGTCATTCAAATAAACCGTTAATTCGTATGTATATAGTAGGAATATTTACATAAAAAGTTTTCAATGTATTAAATAAAGTACTTAACATCAATAATTTTTTACAATAAATATCTTCTGACTTATATTTTTATATATATTGTTTTTTCAGAAAAGTTATTTGTCGGAAATTGTATTTTTAGAAAATGAAATTTCACGTATTTCTAATTATTTTTGTCATTTATGAAGTTAAAAGTCAAGAAGGTAAGTAGTATCAAAACCTAATAATAAGAATATTATCTTTGTTTATCATGGAAACAGTAAATGAAGTATAAAATTTAAATTATAAGCTATATCTAAAAAGTGGTCGTAGTTAAACTTTCCTTATTCAGAGCCGTCTGTAGATCCATCTAACAACCAAATGTCACCAATTTCGCTACGAAGACTAATTTGGACATAGAAAGTAGCATACCAGAAAAAAACATTAGTTCAAAATGCCACCGATAGGGTCTGTAAATTGTAAAATAGCGTGAAAATGGGCAAATGAATAATAAACTGCAATGTACGATTACAGTAATTCAGATAGTTAGTGGAATGTAAGTTTTATCAGCAACCATTTGCCAACCTAGAGCATATTGAATTTACCCATGGGGAAGAGCACCTTGCTCAATGTGGCCACCGTTTTCGTGGACCAGGAATTGTATCCTGTATATTGCATTCTCCTCATGTCTGCAGGAATGTTTATCACAGTCCGTTCTACGATGTGCAAATTGAGAAACAACTGCACGATAGACGTTGACCTTCAGGAAACGTCACAACCAAAAATCGCATAGAGAAAAATCAGAGGAGCGAGTTTGTGACAACTAGTAAATGCGACTAATCTGTCTTCTGTGAATTGATGCCTCTGAAGCACTGTAGCATTCGCACAATATGCGAAGAGCTCTACCTTGCATAAAAGTGATGTTGTTCCTGAATTTCCAGAAGGACGAAACCGATCAGAATACACCAAAATTTCCGTGAGGTTACGGAACAGGCTAGTGGTACTATGGAAATCATGCCCTTAGAAACCTGACTCTATTATAAAATCTATTGTGAAGCCACATCAATTGTAATTTTGGGTGCATTAATTAGGAGTTCCGGGAGTGCATAGATCTTTCTGCAGCTCAAATTCAAAAATCAGATAAAAGTGCGCATCAGCTCATCAAAAAATTTTCAAGGCTAAGCACGGTGACCTTTGGCCAGATATACCAGAGCAAATGTCAATCCCGTATCATAAAATCGTTTAACAGAGGCTGCATGCGTCTGATCTAGTATTAAGACAATTGAATAGTTTTGCGGAAGACTTTTCTTAACTTAGAATAAGATAGATCCAATTACCGCGCTAATTACTGCCGGCAACCATTAGGGAACGTTTAACTATGATTACCTATGAATTAACTATGGTTAATTTATATATAATATCAATAAATATTGTGGATATTTTACATATTCGAATATAGAATGATCTTAACTTGTTAAAATATATACAATTTAGTATTGCGAAGTATGGATAATTAAAAATAATATTGTATTCAAAACATGCGAGAGAAAGAGTGAGAGGAAGAGGAAGGGAGATAAAAAGGCAGTTATACAGAAAGAGAAAGGCAGAGAAACAGACAGATAAAGAGAATAATCGATAGATGCCTTGGTTTCGAAATTTACGATAATTTTAAAAACAAAGTTATTAATTTATTGAACATATGGATTATATACAAATTATAAAAATAATTGAGGAATTTTACTAACTACTAAGAAAAAAGTCTGTCATTTGCGAAATAATTTATTTAATTTCATGTTATTTCATTCCCTAATGTATTGTGTAATTGCAACTATAAACGCTTCAAAACGTAGCATAAACACATAAATGTACATTAGTTATATTTTCTTCATCTTTGAACTACCAACATCAGTCACAGGATCTTAAACAAAATGGATAGTGGTTGAATGAAGAAGAATGAAAGGCTGCACAACTCTCACGTAAACGTTTGATAGTTTGGCTGTCTTTCAGCTGTTGTCAGTAAATTTCAGAAACTTTATTTTGCTGATATATGGCTTTACGAAAACCTGGAAATATTATGGTTTAATCGAACATAAATAGAGATTAACTAAAAAACGTGTAACAGAAGATCTGGTACCAAACCTATCGACTCCCCAACGATGATTCAATGTCTACTGTGCTGACTAGAGACCAGATGGGCCAATAAAAAGCTGTAAGACGTAACAAAGACTCATTTTAGCTCACAACCTTGCTTTGCAGGTTGAAAATTGCCTGATACCCGAGCCTACGAGTAAACAGGAATGTGATCAGGAATATTGAGACAACTAATGCAGAGCTTAGCTTTAATCTTAAAAGGAATACACATATTGACTTTTGAAGAATTTGAGTTTTTATTTTACTGTCCATCTGAATGTAAGCGATTAGCTTGTGATAATTATGCTTGCTCAGTTATTCTGTCTTGCATCACATATTTGTGATGGCTACTGGAAAGATGCAATAACTTATCAATCCATTCTCAGACTTCTCTGGCGGCTAATACGATAGGGGTAAGAGCACATCATATATTTCAGAATTTCTATCTGCTATTAGCAATCTTTGACAGTTTTCCAAACACATTATGCAGATTTAACCTCATTAGACGCTTAAACTTATCGGAGTACTGATAATGAATATCTGTAGGCAGTGACAGCGCAAAAAAATTATTTTCCTCTACTTAAAGATAAATACCTAAGCTCATTTAAGATAAGCTCAGTTAATTTGAAAACAAAAAATATATTATTGCATTTTGTCGTGTATACGTACATGATATCTAAATGTTGTAAATGTATGAGAAAATTATATAAATCTGATATAACGAATGTATAATTTCATTTTTCTAAGAACAAAAATTATTAATGTAAAAAATATTTAATTTCTTTACTTAATATTTTTCGACAATGTGCTCTAAAAAAATTTTTAAATTTGAAGTGGAAATTGATTATAGATTTAAGAATCAAATTTTAATCCTGATAAAAGAAATAAATTCTTTATCAATATTTGGAAAATATGAGATTATACGTTACTATTTCGTTATTTCATTTCATTATTTATTTTATTTCATTTCATTTCATTATTTGATTATTTATTTTATCCAGAATTGATTTTTATTATTATAGATTTTTCGAAGAATTTCTCCAAAAAGCATTTTCAAGAAGTTTTGATTAAGTACGTAATATCCACAAATAACCAAATTATGATAGTAGCAGATAATTATTCAGGTAAATTTTAAATTAAAAAAAATAAAGTATTTATAGATAGAAAAAGGCAAATTTAAAATTATCGATTTTTATTGACTTCAAAAATATTATTATTAAGTAATTAATTACTATACTAATATTTTTATATTGTATGTAATGTAAGTAAGTGTAATAAAACTTCTTAAATCTCAGCCATCTTATGATTTGATAGGCAGCAAGTGAATAAAACTATAAAAGAAAAATGCATAAATCGAATTAAAAATAGTTCTTCTACCCTGAACATCATCTCGGGAATCTGATACTGCTATTTCAGTCATATTAGGCCTCATCAGTCAGATTTACCGTTGATGGTAGGCTCAGAGTGCATGATAAAGATAAGAAGGTCATTCCCGCACCCGGTAATGGTCACTCACCAAAAACACACAACAAGGCAAAATAACCATGCAATCCACGATTGATCTACTTTGTGTATTTATGACACATGGGATTCAAATCACGATTTGCGCCGTGGAAGCGTAATACACTCGTAAATAAACACACACATACTCAAATATAAAAGTACATCCTAATACCTTCGTACTGGGTTACTAGAAAGAGAAACTTTAGTTTCTAAATGAATATCTGACTATTACCCTAAGGAAAACTTCACTTCTTGCTAATTGAAGCTGACTTTCCTAATGGGAAAGACTTTATTATGTGAACAACTAACTTTTTTGTGAAATGCCTACAAAAGGTATTTTTCTTCTGTATCAAGAAGAATCTGTCATGTTTCCAGGAACAATACACAATTCTCATTGTTTTTGTAGATATCAATAAAATATAGCCTCTGGACCTGTTTTCTTAGTGTGTGCAACGCAGGCATTGAATATGCAGTTTCAATTTTACTCTTAAACTGATAATATTTATTGAAGATTAAATTATAAAACTCTATGTTATTTCCTACTGCAATGTTCTAAGAATTTATAATAATTAATTCATGTAACTACAATTGAACTTAGTCTTAAATGGACCACCACCATCAAAATGAAAGTTAATCATCACTATTAATGCCACGACATCATCATCATCATCATCATTAATCCTTAGCTGGTGATTGGGGTGCAGGTTTACCTCGCAGCCAATACACTGCTGTAGGTGCCACAGGGTTCGATGTATTATTTGCAATATCTTTCCATTTCTTGCATCAGTGGCGATGTTTTTAGCTGTGTCTAGAGTCAGTCGTTGGTTTTTGATGTCCTCTTCAATCCACGACGTAACAAAAAGAAAGCATACATCGTTGTCATTGCTAGAATTAACAAAGGTCCTTGAAAACCTTAAGAGGTGATATTTACTTATTTATGACTAGCCTGGTACTTTACTTTATAAAACTGTATTTATTCAGCGAATTAATATCGAGATCGGAAAATATTCGAGTTCGCAGCCCGATTTGGCCTTCTTCGGATAACTCAGATGTATTGCGGGTTGGCCCCCACACACTTCATGGTCATTTTAAAGCGAAAATATAAATCCTCTTTATTCCCTACCTCGTGGGAATTTCGAAAAATTTGGCGTTATTCCTTGTCTACATCATAAAGGGATCCTCTATACAAATTTCAGCTTTCGAGGTCCAAGGGTTTGGGCTGGGCGTTGATGAGTCAGTGAATGAGTGAGTGAGTCAGAACATTTCTTTTTTTATATAGAGTGTATATGATTACTAGTACATGAATGCCATTTATTTTATGTCTTGCCTTATACATCTTATACTGCACAATAGAAATTCACTAGTACACTATCTTTGTCTCACAGTTATTGTATAAATACATACAATCAACTTTCCTTATAATTTCTTTTTTTTTTTTTGCCCGATTTTATTTTTAAGTATTACAAACTTTCTTTTTTAATCAGATTACTGGATTAACATCTTCACTGAATTACAAAAACCTGCTATTTTATTTCAATCAGGACAGCATTCCGATCGACAGTTTCAGATTGGAACGGTAACCCTAAATTTTATTTTTTAACTATTGTTTTTTATAGGTGTGTAACATACTGTATAGTCCTTACATCAATAATACATAATATCATAATATCTATAATAAGTAATATCTACTTAATATGAAAATAAAGGATTTCGATATTTATAGTAATGTCGTTCATTTAAAAAAAAAAAATTAAACGAGCTATTTATTACGTTTTGGCTTCGGTACAGGGTTTGTTTCTCGGGGATTAATGATTCAATCTCAACTTGGTCCCGTTGGTCAGGAAAGACGATAGCCTAATTTTTTCCTGTCTCCACGACCACGTAAGGCAATTGGGAAGTATTTTAATTTCTATTTAGTACTACTTGGATTAAAATAAAAACAAAATAATGTAACTTTTACTGTCACTTAAATTCGAAACTCTCAACTAAGAATTATTATTGGGAAGGAAAATAGAAGCTTCAAGAACAAAACTAAAAACAAAAAATATATTAAAATAAAATATTTAAAAAATCATGTGCCAGCTTCCACTGACCTCAATGAATTTTTTTATATGCTGGGTCTGAACTTTATTTAATTGCCCACAAAAAATTCAATGAAGCCATCGGAGGCTGGCACATGAAATTTCTATATTTTATTTTTAATGTATATTTTTGTTTTTAAGAATTATTATTGTTTGCATGTTGTAGTACACTGTATTACTACAACACTATTGCTGGACAGCACCTAAAATTTCTTTCCTCAATTTTTCAGACCTTTGGCAACACTTTTCCAAATCATAAATTTCGTTTTTATTGCTTTGTTATCATAAATTCATGTTATAAATTTTGAAATTCATAAATTTTGACATGTTTAAAATTCAGTCCATGTAGTATTCTGTTCCATACTCGTGACCCATAGATTCACTGAATGATTGAAAAAACTCACTTTCTTTCTCGAGATATATTGTGAGTCTAAAGCCCACCCTCTCACCAAGAGGACCGTGATTTGTAACCGAGGCTACTTCTATAACATATGTCTGCACTAACATAAGTCTGGCTGTTCCGTCAGGTGTAATGACAACAGTAGTAACGCCGGCATAACTTTTGACTTCGTGAGCTCTTCGATACGAAAAGGTGATTATGATGTAGCATATGTTTAGAAATTTAGAAGAATCTAGTTTCTCTTCAACAACTCATCAAATGGAATAGGAATATACTTCAAGAGCAGTCTTCGCTACTTACAATTCTAATCGTGCATATACTTCAGATATGTTACGAGATATTATTGAATTACTCAGGAATCTATTAAGTAGTTTTAGACAAAGATTATTAAGACACTTAATTTTTATTGAAACTAGTTATTAATGAATTAATTAGCTATTTTTATGTCACTCTATGTAACGATTAATGCAAAATAATTACATTAGTTTAAATGTAATTAATGAATAATTACAACTTAAGAAAAAATTATAATATAAACTTTTAGCTGAACTGAAAACTTTCAGAAACAACATAATTAATTAATAGTTTAAGTTCAAGAATAATAGCAAGTTTAGTAATAGAAATGAAGTTAGAAATATCATCTTTATATTCATGAATATTTATTTTGATAGAAATTTTCATTTAGGTTTCTACTAAGTGTTCTTATGAAGTCCAATTGAGAGCTAAGTAAAAAATTTTATTGAAATAAATATTCAGTAATATGAAAAGATTTCTAGTTGCAGTTTGAATAACAAATGGTAAATAATGAAAATAAGTTACAAAATTACAATATGTTATGTATTTCAGTATGCAGAAACATCAGATATCATAAAGGTCATACTTAATGTGAAATTGTCAATGACGATAATTTTCCTATCATCCAAAGTGAACTTCTTAGAGTTATTTTTACACGTGAGTTACTTACGATTTTCTCATTTATTGTAAATGTCCTGTTTTAAAGAAAAAGATGTGGGAATTTATTTAAAGGAAAAAATTTATGGAGAAAAGAGGAAGAAAGGAATTGTGAATTATGTACAGCTGATTGGATAACTCCAGATCATATTGTATTTTATTGTGAGCTAATGAAGGAATAAGGAAGATATATTTAAATAGAATCAGAAATATAGATTGTGAATTAAATTTTTTAGGAGACGATAACTGTGAAAAGTATTTGTGCTGGCTTATTTCCTTTTTTTGTAAGAAAAAAATGTATTAGGTTAAAAAACAATATCACTTGTCAGGTTAAAAAAATGCTGCCCACTACATTACTTCGTTTTGAGATTAATTTTGCTTATTTACTGTCTCACTTATTTTACTTTCGCGATATTTAAATTTTCTGAATTTAAATAGCACAATTCTGTAACTGCTAACTTTAGTTTGTATGAACAAGTTAATTTAGTAATTTAGTAATCAAAATGTAACTGGAGGATTAGATTTAAGGTTCTGTGACAACCAGTTGAAATAATTAAATAACTAACTACTAATGAACATCATTTAACATAAACGGTTATCATTTTATAGTTCAAAGTAAGTACTTCAGATGTCCTCTAAATT
>JAFIDM010012231.1:63070217-63105364 GCA_023159025.1 Thereuonema tuberculata | reverse complement strand
ACTAGCCTAATGACTCAAAAACTGTGGAAACAAAGGATGTGCATGAATACACTTTCCTTTACTTTGTTTTGTATTCATGCACATCCTTTGTTTCCACAGTTTTTGAGTCATTAGGCTAGTAAAAGGAATTAACGAAATAAATTCCGAAAATTCGCCATTCTACATGAATATCGTATTTATTTCTTTTGAGTTGAGGAGGTGAGTGTAAGTTTAATAATTATCTTCAAATCTATTTTTGAAGTCATCATGCAGGGCATTTAAATATTGAACGTATGTCTGAATATCCTCATCAAGAAATTATGCCTGTGACAAGTTTGGAAACTGGAAGAATTCGCGCCGACTAATATTTTGCTTCATAAATTTGAATTTTCCAAGAAAAGCTGAAATTCCACCCTTTGTTTTTATTAAATTTAGGCTGTCCCCTTGTAACTGCAAGTTAATGTCATTAAATTTTTTGAACAAATCTGTCAAATATGCAATATCTGCTTTTAATTTGATCAGGTTTTCTTTTAAATCTGGATCTTTACTTTCCAGAAACTCTAAAACTGATTCAAAAATTGAGTAAAATCTTGTTAAACATGCACCTTTCGACAACCAGCGTACTTCAGTTTGTAAGAGCAATCGTTGGAAGTCTTCATCATTTTCGTCGCACAATTGTGCAAATAAACGGGTATTCAACGCATTGCTTCTTATTTTGTTAACTGCTTTAATCACAAATTGAAGCTATTGGTGCAATATATCACTAAAATTTTTCGCTACCAGGTGTTGTCAGTGGATGACACAGTGAATTGCAGTTACTCGTGGTATATTTTTTTTTAAGATGGCTTATAAACCCACGATATCGCCCGAACATGGCAGGAGCTCCATCTGTTGCCACCGAAATAATGTTTGTAAATGGAAGCGATTTTTCCTTAAAAAAATCACTCAGGACATTAAATATTGATTCGCCTTTAGTGTCCGTCTCCAAAGTTTTTCCGAATAGCAGCTCTTCATGGATTTCTTCGTCCATAACAAATCGAACATATGCCAATAATGCTTCATTACCAGGTAAAGTTGATTCGTCCAGTTGAATAGAAAAATGAGTTGTTTGCAGATAATTACACAAGAAGCTTTCAATATCAGAGCTCATTTCATCAATACGTCTTTGTACAGTGTTGTTACTCAAAGGAATTCTTTTGAGTAGGCTACGTCAAATGGAGGTTTGTGCAGAACAGTTTTTAAAACCTCTTCAACAGCGGGTAAAATTAACCGTTTTCCACACCATCGGTTTTCCAGATTTCGCTATAAGCAATGAGATATTATAAGATGCCCGCAAGCCATCATCGTTACTTTGAGACGTTGAAGCGAACATACTGTGCACGGTGGGTCTCTTTTTATATTTTTCCTTCAATGTTTGAAAATATTTTAAATCTTTACCTATTTTATCAGGATGACACCTTAGATGATCTTCGAGCTTCGATGGTTTCATAGTCATTGCTCAAAACTTTGCTGCATAAAAGCCATATGGGCAATCGTTTGTCTGCCTTTGATGGAAGAAAACCAAATTTCAAATGGCCAACATCTACCCTAATAACAAACAATTTTTGATACATTTCTGTAAATTCGAGAGAAAAACTTTTAAAGAATATTTTGACATCAAAACTCCGCGATTTTAATGATTTATTTATTATTTTGATGTACGTTATGAGTGGTACATAAAGACATATACAATTTATGAAAAATTTTTTAGTCATTTAGCATTAGCAACTACGAGGGCACTGAAATATGTACAAACATGCAGGTCAATCATATATCACTCCTTTAGTGAATCACCACAGTATGGTAAATAAATAATTTTATAATAAAAAGTACTAAAAGTTCAATCTTCCTCGGCTTTCTGTTCTTTTATAGAAGTATCTAATAACGGCCCTGTTCAGTATTTAATTTTAATTACGTACGTAGGGGGTTAATAAAAGTGTGTATAACAAATAGGCAGGTCCTTACTTTTTCTGGCACTGGCAAACACTGACATCGATTCACTCACACTTTTCTTTTCAAAATTCCGGAAACAAATGAGTAACGTTTGCCCTTGGCATTCGTATTTATATTGGTGAAGAATCAAACAACTTCATGCAAGATTGCAAGCACAGCACAAGTCATATTTCGTCCCTTTGCACGTCTGAACAAGCGTTGCGGGCGGGTGGCGCTCAGCAAGTCTCGATGCGCTTTGTACTGAATATCGAATTATGCAAGTTTTTACAAGTAACAGTCGCTGACCTTCTTAAAATACCCTATTCAAGAAATGCTTCATTAATTTTTTTGAGTAGTTTATTATCTGTCTACGCTACATTGATATGTAAAGCCAAGCCAACATTTTTGTTCTTTACTATCGAAATCAGATAAATTTTCGTGGACCCCCACTTACAACTTGTGAACCCCCATTTTTTTTTCACGCCAACGTAGACCCCCATCGAGTCTCCCGTGGACCCCTGGGGGTCCACCTGGACCACTTTGGGAATCGCTGATTTAAACAGAAGAATTTAAATAACAGAATTTTGGATACGGAATTTTCTTTAGGATTTATAACAGCAGTAAATTTCCCATAAAAATTTAAACAAAAAATTATTACAACTTGTTACATAGCTGTTAAAAAAAATTTTTAAAACATTATCGTTTAATGAATTCAAAAAGGATAATTTTGCTAATTTCTTTAAGTATTTTTAGGAAACAATTAATCGAAAAATTATTTGAAATACTTACGACTGATGTTAAATGTGTTGATGCATAAAAGACATCAAATCCATACAGGGCCATCGACTTTGAAGTAGGTCTACTTCTTCTGAAGATCCACTCAGGATATGGTTTGGATTCTTTTCTTTTCCGACGGGTATAGGTATCACGACGACTATTCCATGCTTTAATGCAGTCGGCAACTATAACAGAAATAATGTAACATAAATTTCCTGATCGCTTTTTCATTTCGTAGGTTTTCAATTCGATTACAAGGACTAAAATAAATGCAGACCTACCTGGTTTTCTTAGTTGTTGGCTAATTTGTAACCATACTTTGTCTCTCTGTACGTTTATTTTGGAATTTTTGGAACCAACCAACATAAAGCTCTGGATAGTTTTGCACTAACGAAATAAGCGTCTCCTTGAAATTGGCAGTCATCTTGGAATGAAGACACAATGAGAATTTTCCGCCAAAGCGCGCATCTGCGTTGTGATTGGTTGACGTTGTTCGATACGAAGCATTCTGATTGGTGACGGAAAGCATAGACGAATACGGATACGGCGATCTTGAAGCATGGTCAAGATTCCCGTATCATGACAGAATATGTGAGATATAATACTAAAATGTGGAAATTTTCGATTTGTTAAAGTTATTTAAAGAAATTAGGGAATTCGATCTTATAAAGATACAACTCATTGACATCAAATAATGTATTTTTATCTTCAGTCATTACTTCAAACGATCTTTCTTTTCTTTAAACTATCTCATCTTTATTATTCATTATATGCTATATTTCTCTGGATTTCCTCAGGCTTCTTTTTGAAAATTAACAATACATCGATTCAAATTTTTAATAATTGCAAATATTTTCATATGACAGTCTTAAAATAATATACAGACATTTTCATGGCTATAGGTTATGAAATTTCTATCATTTCATGTGAATTTGACTTTAAAACAAACGTTTTTCTTTCGACTTCGGTTATTGAGTCCGGGTTGTGTTTTCTGAGAGGCAATGATTGATAAAGTGAAAATCGTATGAAATTGTTATACATTGTTTAAGACGAAAGAAAAAAAGTCCTGACAACTGAATTCTTCTGCACTCAGCAACAACCTGTGAACTACGGGCTCAGATTAGAAATGCAGCCTGACTATCAGTGGAGAGAAAAATAGACCTTTCGACATAATGACTTTTCAGGTTTTCATAAGCGCAAGAGAGACTAGCAAATACCTCAGGTGGAAACACAGTACAATATACACCAAGAGCATGAGAGAAATTAGCTCATGGTCTTAGCCTTTATATTCCAGTGTATTATCAATAATGAAGTCAAACAATATTTCAGTAACCAAACAATGCTGCAGGAGGGTAAAAGATCGTGTTCGTTAGCCTACTTAACAAATGGTACCCATTCCCAGATTCTCAGTTTAGGAACTGTATCTAAAAGTCAGTTCCAACAAAAGATGTTGTCTGCAGTGACAACGAAAATCTGCCCTGCGCCTACTTGTTCTTGAAGACATTCATTGATCTCTCGGATCAGCTGGCCAACTACATAATCCATTTCTATCTGACGTACAGCATGCCTGGTGCCCTTTGGGTTGGCAACTCTCCCCAGTAAACCAGTTACAGGAAAACTCCACGAACCATCCTTTGTGCACCGGTTATGACAGCTCTCCTCCCAGCAGATCCAAGTGAGGTGGCCAGGAAGGCATCTACCGCCCTAGCCCTCTTCTTCTTTCTCCTCTTCTAAATTATATCATATAGTCTCACGATGAGTCCTTTCTGGAGAAAGAGTTTTGAGGTTCTGGTGGTTTTGGTCAAAACTGTCCCTCCACTCAAGATATAAAGAATCAAGATAAGCATTGTTCTCGTTTGAAAACTGAATTGAAATAGTGGGATTGGATACTTCATCAGGGTTCCCCCATAGAAATTTTGGAACAATCCATACAGGACCGCACAAAATTTGAAAAAATAAAACGGTCAGCCCGCTCATAAGTCTCATAAGCAGGAGGCCTAAATACTCCGGAATAGAGCCTGGTTTCCCGGAGGCGACGTTTACGACACTATATGCCAGTGTCATCCATCCGTCGTCACAGTCTGTATAACATCTTGGATGGGTGAGTCTGGTTCGGGAGACAACGCACTGCCTCGCCTCAGCAGTATTCCTCGGGCACTGTAGAGACAGAGACGAAGATTTTCACTATCCATCAACTTTGGAATCGCCAGGTTCCTGACATCCCAAAGCCCAATGGCACAATCCAACAAACCCCAAGCCTGGATAATCACCCAACAAAAAAAAAGTATCTAATCAATCCATCCCTACATACTTTAATATTAAAATTGTTTTTTAACGTGTTCTTAATTTAAAATGTTCTCCGCGCCTGATTGAAATAAAAAAGGGATACATATATAATTAAAATGCTCTCTAAGTTCGTCTAGAGGAGTACTTGACATCACTGGGGAATGATTAAACCTATAGTGACACAAGTATTTATAGTAAAACGCAACCAACGTTTGGCTCAACGTCTGGCTCTTCTGAAGATATATAATTGTCCAAAGGTACCGTAATTTAGCAACCGAATAAAAAATGGCCTATATTTCAGCAGATTTCCATCCTTACAATTTTCCTTTCCTCTCTAAGCAGTTGAGGTAACATGGGATCGTGGTTACTTCTACACGTCGCACAACAACTAAAAGTATAGGTAACCATAGAAAGGCCGTCAAAACTATCTTGTCGCCATAACAAATGCCATTACATTGGGGATTCGAGGAGGACCCTAGGAACCGTATTAATGAGCATCGTCGTGGATGTATTAAACGAGATTTCATTTCTACTACTGCATCACATGTTGCCAACAGTGGAGATTCTCCCAATTTCAGCGGTCGAAAACTATTGACGGTCGCCGAAGATAATTTTCTCAGGAAGTGTAAGATATCGGTTTGTATTGCCTCTTCCCGTCATTGTTACTAGGAACAATTATCAGCCAACAACATCTCACAATATGACTTTATATGTTGACTTTCCTTTTCAATGTGCTTCTGTTGATTTGATCATCGTATTTCTGTCTGTCCATGTGTTTGTGTTTGTGTTTGTAAACAAAGAGATCCATGTCCTTGGTCTTGTTGTTAAAGTGTTTTCGATCACGGACAGAAAACGTTGGTCAGATCTTCATTATAGCCACATTTTCATTTATCATTGGTCATTGGTTTCTTCGGGGTCGCAAAGCCTTTGTTTTCTACGTATATCTGATTGGTTGCGTTGTCCTATAAATACTTGTGGTACTCTATGTTTGCTCATTCCCCAATGATGTCCAGTCGATCTTCTGGACGAACTTAGTAGGAGCATTTTAATTTATATCCCTTTTTTATTTCAATCAGATATGAAGCTAATTTTAAACTTTTGAATGTATGTATGTATGTAGTGAATGTGGGTGGCAGAGAAGCCAAGCACTGCGACCGAAGGTCTATTGTGCTATCCCACAGGAAATAAGGACAGATGGAGAGAAAGACTGAGAAAGTATGGTGGGAGAAGTGCAGGGGAAACGGGAGAACCCCGAGAAAACCTGCCCAGCGCGGATCGTCCACCATCACGAAACCCACATGAGAACCGAACCCCGATTAAACTTTTGAATACTTTAATATTTTGCGAAAATACATTTTCTTCCACTTTTTTTTATTTGAGATATACGCTATGTGATCAAAAACTATCCAGAAATCTATCCGAAATCATAGTTTGGCTTTCCCCATGTCTCACTTCCTGTAGCGGAAATTAGTATTGAGTGGGTTTTCATTTCGCCTTTATTATAACCTTGGCTCTGTAGAGAAAGCTTTCCACAAGGTGCCTGAACGTCTCAGGAGGAATCACAGCACATTCTCCCTGAAAAGCTATAGAAAGAGCAGGTTTGTGATGTGGTATGTTGGGGTCTGGAGGGAAGTCGATGTTCTAATTCCTTCCTTAGGTGTTCGATGGCGTTCACATCAGGACTCTGGACTGGCCAGTGAATTTCCGGAAACATATTGTACACAACAATTCCCTCACAGACCTCGCTTTATGACATGAAGATTGTCATGCTGGCAGAGGAAATGGATATCATCGAAGAAGTTTTGTATTGTAGGCAGTACTTAACGGTCATAATGGTCTTCTACCATGTCCGCATTTCCATTGTGACTGGTAAATCAGGCCTAGTCCCTTCCATGGAAAATACCTTTCCTGTTTTTGCCACCCCCTCTAAATTCACTGTTGCCACTACACATGATGACAAATATCGTTTCCCGGACATCCCCACATCGAAAACTGTCTCATCGGAGCGTGATCATAAATCAACATCAAACTCACTGTAAAGTGGCGTCACGTATTATATCACTTTAGACGGCGCCTATTATTATTCACAGGGTAAATTTTTGTGAATCTTATGAGCAGCTCCTCGACTAAGAAACCCAAGACCTGTCGACGAACAGTTTTGGTGTTGCTACAGTGTTAATATTATTCTGAAACTCACGAATGATTGTTTCAATCGATACCTGGTTTTTCCGCGAAACACCTACTTCAACACTTGACACTCCCTATCAGTCAGTAAAAGCGGCGATTCCGACATTATATCCCAGTGCTATTCAGCCATCAGCACAGTCTGAATGTCACCTTGGTTAGGGGGAGTTTCGTTCGGGATGAAACGCACTGCCTCGCCTCAACAGTGTGCTTGGATACTGTAGAGTCAGACACGAAGATTTCCTCCAACCGCGGACCCGCCAGATTGCTGATATCCCAAAGTCCGTTTCAATTTCACAATTCCGTCATGAAATCTTGTAATTTTAGATGGGTTGAAATGTCACTGAAAGACTTTTTACTCAAGCCCTGGCAGCCAATGAATTTCCACGTTCGAAATCACTTAACACTAATTTTGACCCAAACTAATGTAATTAGATTTCATGGAATATAAGAAGATTATGTATCCAAGGCTTTTATTGTGTAGCCAAAATGCGTCTGAAACTGACCATATTTTTCAATAGAAAAATGGAATTCTAACTTGTCTATTCATCAATTACATTCATGTGACAAACCAAATCCAATATTGATAAACAGCTAGGTATTCAACTAAAAGAGCTGACAAAATTGGAAAAGCAAATATCTGATAATTTTAGATAAGTATCCTGATAAATTATAGTCCTCATAATTTTATTTTTTTGAAAAACTAAAGCTAACCATTGAATAGATAACACAATGAATGGAAACGGAAACCTTTTAAAGTATAGAAAGCATTTTTTAATACCCAAATACTACATAAAGTAACTCTATTAAGCATTTTTTCTTTTGTTTTTGCAAAGTTCTAACCAAAGAATTCAGTTCTGTAGGAAAGAAGTTTTAATTAAATTAATATATGGAATTGTCACTTTCGATTCATCAATGACATATACACTTCGGTCCAAAAACCAATATCCTACCTAGAATTTTACTTAATGTAAACTATGTCAAAACAGCAACAAAGAGGCTATATTTCATTGGTTTATTAACCTTTTTTTTTAAGTGAAGTGAAGTTGTACAGAACGATTTAAGTCAAAATCAACGTGTCTTAATATTTTGTGTGTCCATCTCGTGCCTTTTTAACGGCTTGAACTCGATGTGTCATTAACTCGACAAGATTTTCACATGTACCAGTTACGATTTCATGGTACCAGATATGAATAATTTTCTCAAATACCACTCTTCTAATGGTACAACAATATTTTTTTATTTATTGTTTTACACATTAAATTTCTTTTCATCCGAGAAAATAAAATCTTCCAGTCCTCGGATGTCCAGTGTTGATACAGATCGAGAAACCTTTTTTCTTTCTTCAACATGCTTTTTTGTTAGAAGAGCTCTGTACGCAGGTTTTTTCCTTCTTAAGGTTTAGATCAGAAAGGCGTCTTAGCACTGTCTGAGGGGAAATTGGTCTCAAACTCCTGCTCAATCTTAAAAGCAATCTGCCTTGAACTCAGTTTTCTGTCTTGCTTTGCCATCATTTTCATTGCCCTGCACAATCTGGGATTGGAGATTTTCTTCCGACTTCCGACCTGAAATTTGACTTTCCAATTTCAGTTTGTTTCTTCAATATGTTTCCCATAGTTTTGTTGTCAATTAGTAATTTCCTAGCATTTTTCCTATTCGAGATTCCTTCAGCTTTGAGTCCCAAAGTCATCCCTTGCTTCCTTTGAGAAATGTCTTTTCTCTTTCTCATGATCTGTAAAGCCACTTCAAAAGTTCATAAATATGTTAATCTACAGCAGTTTTCATCAAGTTCAAGTGCTGAAGCAAGAAAGGTGAACAATTACTTAATGAACTTGTAGAGAATAAATATTATAAATTATAATAAATAAATACTATTTAAAGGCTTGATACGCAATTAAAGATTAATTATTTTATTTGTTGATTAATTTGAATTTTTAATTTGATGCCTATGTCATCAAGAGAAAGGCAATATAACGAAGACCGGAGCCTCGATTTGGTAGTAGTGAAGTAGTAGTGGAGTTGAGCAGACAGTAGTCAAGAGAAATACGGAGCTGCTAGAACAGTCTGCAAGAAGTGCTATCAGCGTGAGTAATGGGTAGCCGAAGAGACGAAGACCGCAAGTGCAGTCAACCTGTGTGGAGAAGCTAAAGTAGAAAGGTTCGTGCAGCCGAACGAACTATAGCAGCCACAGCAGTAGAAGCTATTGCAGTCATTAAGGTGGGAAATCTGAAGCTCGACTGCTGAAGCGATACAGAAGAACGCAAGGCATTGTGGGAGAAATCAATTCGACTGCTGAAAGAGTCATGTGAATGCTAAAGTCAAGTGATTTTCAAGTTAACAAGTTGCCGCCGTTCTCAACGCAAATTGAAGTCTTCAGAGCGTCGAAAATTAAGAGAAGAGTCTTCGAGCTGAAGCGGAATTATTCGACGAGAGCTGAATAAAGACGTCCATTGGAACAAGCGTTATCCAAAGGGAAATATTGGAAGATATGCAACAGTGAATTTACTACGAACTGTAAGTAAAGACATTTTATTATCGGAAAGGAATTTTCCATAGTGCAGAAGAATTAATTATTATTCGAGGTGAAATTAAAGTTAACGGAAGACAACGTTAAGAACTGAGTTTAATTAAGAAGACAACAATTAAAGGATTAACATTAATGTTAGCTGAACTTGAAACGATAATTATAAGTGTTAATTATCAGAATTAATAAAGAAGATTTAACTACGAATAAAGCAGTAATATTTAAGTGTTAAATATCTACAATTAGTGCAACGAGCAGTGAATTAAATATACAGTAAAACCTCGTTAAGTCGTCACCCGGATAAGTCGTCACTCCGCTTAAGTCGTCGTTTTCCCTTGGTCCCGACAAGGTCTCATACACAATAATGCAAAATAACCCTCCTTTACCCGTCACCAAATTTAATTCTACTCCGGATAACTCGTCACCTCAAAAATGGCCAAAAGCATTTTTCTTCTCCATTTTGCATGCCATCGTGTTGTCTTTTCTGACCCACCCCTTCACTTTAAGAAAGCCAAGGCTTTACGGGGAATTTTCGATCACACCTGTCACTTCATTCCTTTTCTACCCCTGCGGGGGATTTGGATTCTTGGAATCTCGCTGCTAATCATTCAAAGCACACTTCTCGCTGCGACTCTGTCGAGTGTAAACGTTTTTCTTGACCGCTACTGAGTGTGATTTCATTTCATAGCGAGTAAGCTCCGCTATAAGGGCTATTTTTTAATCTTGCAATTTCGTGGATGGATTTCATTTGTAACATGTCAGGGAAACGAAAACTTACCTCGTTATCTTATAAAGGAAAAAAAAGACTTAATTGCACTTTTAGAAAAATCAAATGTTTCGAAAACAGCTTTTGCCAAAGAACATCGTATTCCCAGGACTACATTAAACGATATTCTTTCATTGAAACAAGTAATTGAAGAAGCTGACTGCAAAGACAAAAGAAAGAGAATGAGGAAATAGAAGTTTGACGAGATCGAGGAGGTTTTAGTTCGATGGCTAAAACATACCACATCGTGATTCTCAAAGAAAAAGCCATGGAAATTGCTAAGGAGTTGAACATTGAAGATTTCGGCGGGCAGCAATGGTTGGCTGGGATGTTTCAAAGACAGACATTGCCTTTCTTTTAAAACGATTTGCGGAGAAGAAGCAGCTGTTGAGGGTGATGCTATAAAAGACTGGACAATTTAATGGCTATTTTAATGTACCAAAGAAAATAAAATAAAATTTGGTAACTATAAAAAGTGCTTTTTTTTATTTCCACTCATTCATTTGCATGTATTGATTACTGAAAATCTTGTTTCTCTCACTGACTCCTGCAGCAATTCATGAAAATACTACATTTTAATGTTTCTTTTTGTTGGTTTTGTTTTTTTTCAAAAATTCCCACTCCGCCTAAGTCGTCACTCCAGTTAAGTCGTCAAAAATGTTTGGCCTCTTGAGTGACGACTTAACCAGGTTTTACTATAGTGCTTAATTCTAATTCTGATTAAAGTGAATATAAGAAGATTAGAATAACTATTAGTGCTTATCAGTGATTACTTTGAAAAATATACTCCTAACTAGAAGTGTTAAATAGTGATTCGTTTGCAACAAAATTAAAAGAAATAAATATCGAGCTGATATTTATTTAGGAAGAAATTAGTGAAGTGAAATTCAATTAAGTGTGAGAACATTATCTTCTATCCTGTGATACAGAGAAGAACATTTTATTTCCGAACTATTACAGTAATTGAAGAAAAATTAATTTTTCTGAGTGATATCAAATTCAATCAGGATTTTTTAAGTACAAATATTTTAATAAAAGATATTTTACCTATTTTCTGTGTTCTAGTGTCTCTTGTGTCTTGAAAAAAAAATACTACAATACTTGTAGCCAGACGTACAGAACTTAACATAAACTATTGAAATCTGCACTTCTTCCACAAAATATGGTTCCTCCAGATCAACACGTAACCATGGCAGAGGTTCGAGCTTTGAGACAGCACAATAGGAGCTTTCTAAGCAGTCGCTTCCGTCAACAGCTAACGTGGCTGGAAGCTGGGACGAACTCATCTGGGCTACTTTTTTATAAGCTACGTTGGATGCTTGGAAAACACTGATTCATGTTGTCTTCGGTGGCAGATTCTTCTTCTGGTATCAAATAGTCAATGACTTTATAACCAATTACTCGAATTTCACAAATAATAAGAACATTATCCCTGGAGTCGGCAGGACAATCAGCCCTAACACTGCAGGGTTTCGTTATCTGTACTTCTACGAATCTGCCAATCATACAGTGAGGACATATTGTTGTCAAAGTGGAAGAAGTGCAGATTTACACAGTTAAAGATGATTTAGCATGGAGAATGCACGATATTGAAGTACGAGTTAGTACTCTCATTGTGCTTTTGTTCGGAAATCTATAAGTTGCATACAATTATTTGAGATCGTAATCATTAAAATACATAGAAGTTAGAATAAATATTATGATTTTGAAGATTTATTTAAAGTAGTCTATCAATTTTTAAGCAAAATGATCATTTTCTAATATTTTATCGTATATTTGCCGATTGATAATATACAAAACAAAAATATCAAAAATAAACTCATAAGAACAATGTCTCATGAAACCTGCAGTAAGAATAAAACAAGTTGCTACTTAATAATCAAAATGCGCAGTCAAATTAGTTTTAAGTTTACATTTATTAAGTTAACAAAGTTTAACGTGCTGTAAAAGGGTTAAATTAATTACAACAAGAAATAATTTTTCAGCACAAATCTAACCAAATTTACATTTATATGTGGAAATATATATTATTAATATAAGGATTATCCTGAACAAGAAAATGCTAGATGCTCAGTGCATGTATAGCTTTGTGAGTGTATAAATATACGACTTATTGATAAAGTTTGACTTAAATAAAAAATTTCAATAAACATACAGTACACTCATGCTACATGTTCCTAGATTTAAAATTGACAATGCATAACCAATTTCTTTCCTAAAATTGAAATAATCTTAATAATGTGGTGATTTTGAAAGTATTCCAATATTTAAATTTCAATCTTATTCAAGCTAGCAGAGCGTGCAAAAACTGGTCGAAAGGAATCGAATCACCGAATTTGTGAAAAACTGGATATTTGGTTCGTGGGAAATCGGCTGGATGAAGAGGCCTCAACATCCCATATTAATATAGAAGATTCCGTTTCAAAAGAGGAGGAAAAAGATCCGCGCAATTATTTGTTTGTTCACGTCCATCGATCCGAAAAAAAGGAGGATTGGACATTCGTTATTTGTTTTAATAGTGAGGATGATCTTTGCCAAATTCCTAGGAGCCCTAGAGCAGCTTATATTCCGTGAGAGCCTTCCTTCAGTTCTCGTATTATTGATATCCCAATATTCATGCTGAAAAAAAATTGGAGGATCGGAAATATATATAAAAAAAATCAAAAAAAAATCCACATAATATTGTTTTAGTGTTTCTCATATCATTATTATAATAAATTAACAAGGAGAGGTCAAGCTACTACTCGAAAATCAATGAAAACAATGTCAATTTATCGAAAACGCTTGAGAGTTATCCCCTGAACCCATAGATATTTTTGAAGTACTCCATGAGTACTTTCATCACACGAAAAGGCATTGATTTTCGCGATGTACAAGCCGTGGCCTCTGCTTGTAAGTACAAAATTATGATACTAAGGATTACCAATACCCAAAATTCTACGAAAATTAATGAAAGATAACAAAGTTGTATCAGCATTGAGTACAGAGAAGCCTTAATATCAGAATATTCTTGAATATCCATCTTGAATAAATTAATAATTTTGAATAAATATAATCTTTACTAGATTAGAATAATTCTTTGCTATTAATATTTCTATTACTTCGAATAGATGCATTTCAATACTGTGTGGTAAATAAACAAGGTTTGCAATTATTATTTTTGAAATTGAACAATAATAAAAGTTAAAGAAACCTTACCAACTGCTATTCCTTAGTGGTTCGAAATCTTCGTCGCCTTTCCAGAAGAAAAGTTAAAACTGAAAGAAATTAATTTCGATTGAGTTAGTGTCAGTGTAATATTGAAAAATTATAAAAACTTAGATGAAAAATACTAAAATATCATTATTCAAACTGACTTCACCCTAATACTATTTTTTACAGAAATTCAAAAAGTCCTTCCAGAGAATGTTTATTTTTCACAAAGTTAATATAGGAAAAAATACTATTCTTAGAAATACTTATTATTTTAATATTAGTAATTCCATTTTCAATGTCTGATGTCATCCATTTTCCATGTTTTTATTACTGAAATTCCAATTTTATAAATAATTGAAAACCTCCTAATTTGAATATTAAGAATGATATTCAGCTATAGATGTTGGGCTGTGGAGTGCAGTAATTATTTTAAATTGCAGGAGGTCACGGATTTTTCCGTGTGTAGGCCTACTTGTATTTGAGGTAGCACTAAGGTACATCCTGTTCTCTGGGAAAATGGGGTTCTGGAATTTCTTTCCGGGTTATAAAGCACGAGGGAGTAGCAGTGACTGCCCGACCTTAAAGATGGACGAGCATTTGTTAGTGTCAGCGCTGCGGAACTGACTTCCGCGGCTTGCGGCGACTAATGAATGGTAAGCATTAAAGACCTATGACCGCTGTCGCCTCTCTCTGGCGTACATATTTTGAAAAACGGCGGCACGATGCAAAACATATATTAACAGTAAACCTTTTCATTTATAATAGAACAGTATAGTGCAACATAAACTTTTCACTACAAATTGAAACAAAGAATAAATGAAACATATAATCAGAATTTACTCAGACTGTTTAGTCTAGAAATTCTCGATAGTGATTTTGAGTTAATTTTTACGAGAAACGAGATTCACCAATTCTCTTCCAGTTTCTTTGTTTTCTTTCTTTATTTTGATTTAGAAACCTCTTACACCTCATCCACCCTTTTCTTATATGTTTACTAAATATCTATACTCCGATAATTAAATGCTTTTTTATCTTTCCTCAGAAATTAAAAATAGAAATAAGAATCGAGTGGAAAATGGATGCTTATTCCTATTTTACCAACGCAAGTCTTTTGTGATTGGTTGTCTGAAAATGATTGTACCCTCCACTCTTATATGATTCTTCTGTCGCTAATTCCGCTACCGCTAATCTTTTACAGCGACTGTGTTTGGCGACAACTTTGCCAAACATTGGAGGACTTTGAAATCCGTTCTTCCGTGGCTAATGCACGCCCGGCTTAACTGTTCTCCCAATGTTTGCGAATCGAACGGCCTTTACCGGCAAAAAGCCGATGGGCCTGCACGGTCTATAAAGTACAATCCTTCATCTGAAACTAATTTTTAATTCGTCTTGTAAATTATTCTATTTTTAAGGAGTTTAACTTGTAGGCGATTTTGAATACAGCTGTACATGAGATTCGAAAATAAAATCTCAGAAGGCTTTGAGTTTATTGTACATACAGGGCCGTTTCTACCATTAGGCCGCCTAGGGCGGCAAGATTTTAGGGCGGCCGAAGAACGGATTCCGTTTTTTTTTTTTTTTGGTTGTTTCTAAGGTGGCAGAACACCTAGAAACGGCTCTGTGTACATATTGATGTACGTCTAGTATATATTATTCCTTTTGTTAAAATTGAATTTCCAAAAATACCTTTAATGCGAATTTTATATTTTAAATTAAAAAAAGTACTTTTAAATTAATAAAGAGATACTACAGCAATAATTGTATTACTCCATTCCATGTGTGTGGGGGTTGAGTGTTGGTGGCTAGGAAGCCAAGCACAGCGACCGTTTTTCTATTGCCTCCATTCTATAATACGGTTAATACCAAAATAATACATAGGTCTAATTATATAGATTAAACGATTGACATATGTAGAAATTTTTGTAAATTTCACACTATGATTATTTAATGTAATTTTCTATTAATATTAAGCTTTAAAAATTTAAATCCATTGTTTATTTTAAAAGAAAAATATTGATAATTGTAATAAACCATTATTATATTATTATTATTATAATAATTATTATAATGTCCTTAAAGATAAAAATTTGAGGAAGGAAATACGTTTAAAAATTAAAGTATTACAGGGAAAAAGCAAGTTTTAACAACTATTTATTACGTGGAATAAAGTAACCAGTAATAACTTGAGGTATCTGTAAAAATTTGTTTTAAGAAAAAAAAAAAAAAACTTGTTTTACGACGAAATGATTAACTTTGTAACTACACTATACAGCTTATAGAAAAAAGAAGTGATATTCAAAAGTTTCACGATGATACGAAAGCTACCATACTTTGGTGATACGGATAAAATGTTTTGAACTATAAATAGTCGAAAAATAAAGAAATCAGAACTAAAAGAATCATAACATCAGCTGAAAAGAATTTGTAAGGATTTTCGATAGAAACTAGACTAAGATTATGATATCGATAAACAGAAAGTAAACGAAACAACGTTGGTCTAATTGACGACGACCGCGTAAGAAAAGAAGTTGAAGTACCCCTTTTGCATGTCTAAGTAGGCCTTGGGATCGCGGGAGTTAAGGCTTCCAGCGATTCCTGATCAACGGGACTAAGTTGAGGTCGGGTGGTCAGGCCGACTGTCACCCGTCTTTAACTTCCTTGAAATAAACCCGTACCCATTCTTCAGAGGACTGGTGGACCTTAGGACCCGTCTGGAGGACAATTTGACGTGGAAAAATTCCAGATCTCGACCGGGGTCGGGAATTGCATCTGGCTTCTCCAGACCGAAGTCAAGGGCTTTACCACTGAGCTAACGAAGTCACGACGATGACCGCCTATCAGTCTGAAACTCGAACTCTACTGTTTTTGATAATAGAAATAACTAAGGAAAATCTCTTGAAATGTACTCTGAAGTCATCACCAACGTCACCAATAAAGAAAGGGGAGAAAATCGGAAAGATGTGGATTAACAGCTAGCGATTACAAAACAAACTATGGTAAAGCCAAGAAACAAGAAACCCGGACATGACAACTTACGACACTATGGAAATAGTCATGAGATGAAAAGAAAGGATAGGGCATTTATTTTAAGTAAATCTTATTTTATTTCTCCACTAATCCATTTTGAATAAAATAAAAAAAATCTTAATACATAAATACGCACTCAATGTTACTGCCAGTGCCGGCCCAATGATAGAGCGAGTGGAGTGACCGCTCCAGGCGCAGCGCCGATCAGGGGGGGGGGGTGCCAAAATCCTAAGGCGAAAAAACGATTCATCATCATGATTATTATAAATTCAACAGATTTTTTCGTATATGCTGGTATTATCTAAATTTAAGCGCTCTCACATTTTATTTTAAGTACATAAGCTAGTTAAGCAAGTGATGATGAAAATAACCTGACTCCGGCTACCCGTTCGCCATCCGTCTAGGCACTATACTAATGGCCAGGGCGCACACAAACGCTTTCATCTGACAGCGGCGACGTTTGATATCATTATGAGTAGATACGTCATCAAACGTTGGGTAGATTTTCTCAGAAGCATCGGACTCGAGGCATTGTTTCCGTTCCTTGCAGCTAATGAGATTTCAGCGGTGCTGCCACCTTCTCGCCAGCAAAAATGAAATCGAAGCGTCGACATTTTACTCATCGTATCGGATTTTAAATGAAAGAAAAACATTTTTATTTACTTCTTAGTTCATTATCAATGCTATTAAAACAAATTAAAACACTTTCTATAGTACTATAAAGCAATTTTTGTACATAATGTTAAGACAATGCACAGCAGCTTTTAAATTGTACATGTATACCATATTTCAGCCATACTGAACAGCTAAGTATTTCATATAGATTTTTCGTTGTTTACGGCAACTGCATACACGAATAAACCTGTTGCGTATAAACCTTTATAGAATTCCAGCGGAAAGGATCTCACGGTTTATTTCTGGATGAGTGATAAATATGATTTAGAATTGCATGATTGTCGGCAGCAAATATTGACAAAGCGACCAATGTAGTGGACAACGAAAAAGGTGCATAAAGCCTTACAACCAATTTATTTCCAAGAGCTTTTTTTTAATCCTTGTAGGTGAGAAATTCTAAACTTGGTCGTCTCTGACGCAACCAAAACCTCAATATCGTCGGTTGGGGTTCTCCAGCGCTTGTTTGTTTTTTTCTTCTGCTCTACGAAGAAATGGGAAGTGATTTCAAAACATACAGAAGGACTGATATTAAAAAAAGTCTGTGAGACTCGACGAGAGAGTAGAGTCTGAAGTCTAGAAGCTGTGAGGTTTCAATATAATGAAGTGACAGAAGTGCATTACAAGAACTATACAAGGAGGCTAATGACCCATTCGCAGCTTCTGATGCCAAATCATTTGCTCAGCATATGAATTCTTGCTTATTCTTGTGAATTATATCATTTACTATATCAAATCAATATTGTTAGAAAATCTATGCAGTCTCAATCGATAAATTGGTCAAACGCGTCGAACCTATTCTACATACATTGTCTGTATGGTTACACATATGGTTACATAGGGGTAATGGTTACACATCGGCTTTGATTACAGCAAAAAACAAAATTGTTAAAAAAGCTGAAATATCACCTGTGTTTCAACAAGTGCGAAACAGAAGAAAGAAAAGCAAAAACAAAAAGAAAGTCTGAAAGTAGAGATGAGACTCCAACAGACACGGAGCAAATTCTTAAGACTATCATTTTCTATCCCTTGATAGATACTATTGTGAATTCCCTGAAACGCAGAGTTTTTACATAGAAATGTGTAGAGTTTTAACGAGACTTGGTCTTTTTTGCACGATTTAAAACAATCATATCACAAATGAGTTAGAACAGGCTTGTGCTAAATTTAGAAAACCTTCTAATACACAATCAGAGCCGCGATATATCTGGACAGGAACTGTCTCAGGAAATACTTAATTTGAGCCATTTCTTAAACGCAGACCAGGAATAAACAAAAGCAGTTCTTAAACTATTAGACGACAATGATTTAAAAAAGTTAAGCAATCCCATAAACAGGCCATGCAGGTCCACGGGAGCGCGGGAGGTAAAGCTCCCAGCGTTTCGAGACCAACGGGACTAGATTGAGATCAGGAGGTCAGCCCGACGCCCGCCTTCCTTAACTCCCGGGAAAGAAACTTGGTACCCATTCTACAGAGGGCTGGGTAGACCTTAGGACCCGTTTGGAGGAGAAAGAAGCGTGGAAAAATTCCCGCCTTCCGCCGAGGCCGGGAACCGAACCCGCCACCTCCAACCCGCAGCCATGCGTCCTTACCCACTCGGCTACCGGGCTCACAGAAGACAATGATTGGTCTGATATATTTCCCAACATATGGATTTCCCTCCGAATTCTACAGACAATCTCAGTGACTGTTACAAAGGAAGAGAGGAGTTTCAGCAAAATAAAATTAATCAGAACCTACCTCAGATCAACATTGGTTGAGAAAAAATTATCAGACCTGGCAATTTTATAAATCGAAAATGACACTGCCCAATTCCTTTCTTACTCAGGTTTGATTATATTTGAAAGTGTAAAAGCAAGGAAAGTAGATTTTATTTAATTTTAACAAAATTCCTAATAATTTTAGAGTAAGGTGAGTGGGGTAAGTTCGGACCGGATTTTGTTAAGTTTGAATTTACCATTTATTTGTTAGATGCTTTTTAAAATATTTAACATACATTGACACCAACACGGAGTGGAATTAATACTCTTTAATTTGTATTGACAAAAACACCAATTTATATTGTAAATTTTAATTTTTATAGAAAATTGTAAAAAATGACATCTACACCGAACTTGCCTCATATACTGGGCAAATTCGTAAACAGCTGTTTAAAACATATTAAAACCTATCTTCCTATGTAATTAATGGGGCAAAATCGAAATTATTCATAGGCCATTTATAAAAAGCTTTTTACCGCATTAAAATAAGTTGCTTAGTTAAAAAGTTAGTAAATAAGTAAACAAATAAGTACACATTTATAAAGATTCAATGGTTTTGGATCTAAAAAAACTTTATAAAAATATTATTAAATTAAGCATGAGGAAGAAACCAGGAAAAGTAATAAAAACTGTGAGCACGTGCAGAGTGCAGGCAACTGCGGTCTTACACCGCCGCAAGCTCCGAACTTGCCCCGTGCACTAATATTTTTGGGGCAAGACCGGAGTAGTGCTTTTCATAGTAAATTTCAAAGAATCGAAAGGATTTTATTACTTAACATAAAGTTTAAGCAATGTTAATCATAAACAGTCAACTAATACGACACTAATGAATAAATTAAAACAAGGCGCAATAAAAACAACGTACGTTTCGAAACCCCTTCTTACGGGTTTCCTTATCAAGTAATTAAAAAGTTCCCCCCCCCCCACCTTAAAAATTTCAGGCCTTGAAGGGGGTCGTTAACAAATGAGATATAAAGCAAAGTATCTTGGGACTTCTGGTTTAATGTTTCCCGCTGGCGTGAATAATTAGAACCTGTGCCGTAAGTAGTAGTCTGCTACAACTAACGACGCTCAATTCTAAACATCATTAAATCAGAAACTATCCCATTTACAAACCATATTCGAAAACGTTAGTGGTCGATAGATCTTGATTGTAGCTTCCCATGGTTCTAATCATCCCTGAAAGAATTCACTTAAATACTTGATTTTTCTTTTGCCAAACACATTATATTGTGGGTATTCAATGAGTGTCCATTGTTGAGACAATGAGCAGCAGTTTTATAAGTCATATTCCCTTTCTTAACCGCATTTACTTGTTCTTAACCCGTATTTCCAATTCCCTTATTGAGTTTCCAATATACAGTAGCGGCAACATAAATTGCACCCCCTCCCAGGATTTTGATATTCAGTTAATAATTATATAACAAGATGCCATTTATGTTCCCTATTGGCAATATGTTATTCATTAATGAATTAATAATTGGTCTGATATAAAAGTTCTGATTGTATACATTTATTTTTAGAAATTTGTGATATTTATACAAAGACGACATATTTGTGTTTTTTAGAGGATTTGCATATCTCCAGTTTAGCACTGAAAAACCGTAAAAGAAGTAATGCATTATCAAAAAATTGTATAAACAGCCACTTCACACTTTACCATAGACCACTTAATTCAATTATTTCAATTTTCAGTACTCTCTGTATGTCCTCCACGTGCCTTGATTACAGCTGCGCACCTCTCGGGCATGGAATGTAATATGACATTTCTTAAGATAATTCTTCACCTGTAGAAGAAAATTACAAATTATTTAATGTTTATTGAATAAAAATGTTTAAAACATGTTCGTGAATTAAAAAAGATAGATATTTATCTTTTTAGCTTTGTGGCATGGTGTAGAGTCTTGTTGTTTTTTGTCCGGCGAAAATTGTCTTTGATGAATGGTTTCAGACATTCTTCTAATATAGTAATGTAGCGCTCGGCATTTACAGTACCACTTATAAACTTTAGTTTTCCATGCTCTTTTGCTCTTATGGATTTTCCATAAACTAAAGTTTATAAGTGGTATTGTAAATGCCGAGCGCTACATTCACATATTATTGTCCTCCAAATGAGAGATGGCCGGCGGAAGATTGAACTGCGCAGCCCTTCCGGTAGCTGATCAATTATGTTTTCCTGTCACAATGGACGCCGTCGTCTGTTTTCACTGAGAAACACATGTTGATAACGCCAAATTAAAACTTCTCTCGACTATTTAGCGTTATTTCAATACCAGTTGCTAATAATATGCATTTATATAAATAAATAAATATATATTATTTATAAATACAAAGCAATTCCGTAACGGCGGCGTCCTGTAATAAAATCAGACGAAAGTGCCTGACCAGACTAATCGATCATACATGCGCAGATCTCACAAAAACAGGGCGGCCATCTCTCATTTGGAGGACAGTAGAAGAATGTCTGAAACCATTCATCAAAGACAATTTTCGCCGGACACAAAACTGCATATTTCAACAAGACTCTACACCATGCCACAAAGCTAAAAAGGTAAATATCTATCTTTTTTAATTCATGCACATGCTTTTAACATTTGTATTCAATAAACATTAAATAACTTGTAATTTTCTTCTATAGGTGAAGAATTATCTTAAGAAATGTCATATTACTTTGCTAGACTGGGCTGGAAATAGACCGAATTTAAATCCAATTAAAAATTGCTGGCATATAATGGGACCCAAAATTGCTGAAAATAAGCCAAAAACGAAGAAATCTTTACAGGAAACAATGAATCAGATGTAGTACCAAGAGCTGGGAAGTGATTATTTAAGAAAACTAATACATTCCATGCCCGAGAGGTGCGCAGCTGTGATCAAGGCACTTGGAAGACATACAGAAAATACTGAGAATTGAAATAATTGAATTAAGTGGTTTACTGTAAAGTGTGAAGTGGCTGTTTATGCAATTTTTTGATAATGCATTACTTCTTTTACGGTTTTTCAGTGCTAAACTGGAGATATGCAAATCCTCAAAAAAACTCAAATATGTCGTCTTTGTATAAATATCACAAATTTCTAAAAATAAATGTATACAATCAGAACTTTTATATCAGAATAATTATTAATTCATTAATGAATAACATATTGCCAATAGAGAACATAAATGGTACCTTTTTATATAATTATTAGCTGAATATCAAAATCCTGGGAGGGGGTGCAATTTATGATGCCGCTACTGTATATGCATTTATTATTACTGGTGATACTGGTTGCTTGGCACCGGATTCCATAAATGGCTCCCTGCATCTTAAGTAAAGATTTCTTATTCCCAAAACCCTTTTTTCGGGTTGAGGAAAGAGCTTATTGCGTTTCTAGGTTTACAGGCAATTCCGATCCCCACCGATGTTAAGAGTTGGTTTTAACCTTTTTATTAAGGCTTCATCATATGTAATCGAAACATATTTATTTATCCTTTTTCGTTTTATTTCCCTTGTTTCATTCCCTTGGTTGCTCAACAGATCAATGAATTTCATTTCATTTTTTCTAAAATGCCTATCTTTAAAATACCTCCTAAAAAAACCCTCCAATATAAGCTCTGGGAAATCATTATTGAAAAAAATCCTTTTTATTTCTTTGCATTCCTTTAATAAAATCTCACTATTAGATCAGATTTTAAAAGCCCTGTCCAATGCCATATTAACCGAATTTCTCTTGTAACAGTCAGGTACCGAGCTATAATAGTTCGTAGTAATAAAGGCATCAGTTTTCTTTCGAAATACCGATGTTCCATATCCTAAGACCTGTTTTTTAATATCTACATCTAAAAAACAGTATAAATTTATTGATTAGTGCCGTATTAGTTGAATGTTTATTATTAATATATCGGCACGTTAAAGTTTTTATCTTTAAGCAATTTTCGTTATTCTTACCAAAAATAAGCACTCAAGACACAAAATTCACTGAAAAATGACGGCATTTGTTCACAACTCAAGTTTAGATGTGTATTGTACAAGTAGCTGCACTTATGTTTGAACATAAATAGTACTTCCCCCAATTAATGATAGATAACTATTATCTATCTCGATCACTTCATAATAATCAAATACAGGTTTCTATCTCTTAGCTTGCATAATTTAATTTATATTAGAACAAATTCATGGCGTTTACGATCTTACCCACTCCACCTTATTTGATTATGACGTGTTTCAAATTGTAATTACAGTAGAACCTCATTACAACGGACTAATAGGGGCTGAAGGTTGTCCGTTTTAATGGAAATCCGGTTTATAACAAATAATTCTTATAGGGGTGTAAAGCAGCAGGGTGTATATCAATGAAAGTACAATAGTTAGCTATAAAAAATGTTTATTATACATCAAATAAAAAACAGCCTTCAATATAGTAGGTTGAATTGAAAAAGATGTGTACATATATACTGCATTAATCTTTAGAACAAGAAGGTCCTGATTCATATTGATTGCTTACATTCATTAGTTTCAAAAAATAATTTATTTTCTGCTGGGTTTCTTTGCTGTTTATTTCTTCAGTTAATAACTGACGGAGGTGCCGTAAGTGTTCATAATATGCAAACACATTTTCATTTGCATCCTGTTTTATTATTTCAATTTTTTTTTAAACCGTCCGTTATAAGCGACGTCCGTTATAATAGGGTCCGTTATTAATAGGTTCTACTGTACTTGTTGATTTGAACTTATAAGTTCTAGTTTATAAAAATATATATCGACAGTTCCTTTTGTTTTTATCATGTCAGCAAAGTTAATTATTTACTTATCTACATTACAAATAACTAAGAGATTTAATATTTTACATATAAGATTAAGATAGTACGTTATTATTTATAATGTTTTATTTATTGACTGTTATGTTGCAAGTAGCAATAGATTATTTATTGACATTGTATAGTTGAAGTAATTTTAAATTGTAATTATTATTTTCATTTTATCCTGTATTATCAAAAGTTTCATTTTTAGTTTAATCATGAGAAAAAAAAAATATTTTAGAATGATTGAAACTGACATCTTGTGATTAATTGTAATACTTTAATTTTTTTTATAGTTGAATGAAGAATATAATTTGGTTATTTAATTTTCTATCGATAAAAAAGTATTGAAATTGTAAGTAGTTTTCTTTAACAGAATTTGAATTATAATGGATTCGAAAGGTGTAGGCTAAAAGGCGTCAAACGGATTCTTGCTCCACCCTGAAGACAGGCTAGGGTTATTTCGTATCTACAGTCTTAAAAATAATCCTTAAACATCAATGGGTGAGATCAAGCGTTTACTAAGTGACTTCTTGGAAACCTTCGGATGCTTCACATTGATTCCCACGATTACAGAATTTATTGTTTTTTGTTTGTTTTATTAAATACAGGGGTATGATAAGTCATTTCCTGTTATACAATTATTAACTGTTTTGTTTAATATTATAATCAATAGTTCAAGAAAAAAAAACCTTAAAATTTTCTTACATTTGAAGAAATTACAACGTAATCAGTATTGTACCTTATCGCATATTGTAAGCGGGACTTGAAGACATACCTAATAGGTTACGAAAGTGCATAGAAAAAGCGGGAACTTTTTCTACCCTGAAGACAGGCTATGGTTATTTCGTATCTATAATCTTAAAAATATTCCTTAAACAAAAACAAAAACAAAAAAAAACCTTAAAATTTTCTTATACTTGAAGAATTTACAACGTAATCAGTATTGTACCTTATCGCTTATTGTAAGCGGCACTTGATGACATACCTAATAGGTTACGAAAGTGCATAGAAAAAGCGGGATCTATATACTGAAACCTTTTAGTCTTGTGATGGTTTTGTTTTTTGAACTATTGATTTATGATAATTAACAAATATCGCAATTTTAAAATAGTTTGTGTTAAAAGAAATTATATTTCTAATGAAATACTTTAAGTATTTCTTTCAACATTACTGTACATTTAAAAAAAAACTATTGTGCAAAAGAATAATAAACCAAATCTTATTCTTTTGGACCTGAACATCCAAACCCAATCCGATGATTCATCAATCCAGTTTTATATGTTTTCTGTTTATAATCAAACATCAGTAGAAACAGCAGGTTATTAACAATTTTATTAATTCCAGAAAGATCGTAGTCCAAGTATAAGCATAGTGAACAAGCCATTGTAGCGAAAAGAACCAGTAACAGCTTCATCTTCTTTATTATTGTAAAAATAATAAAATGGAATTATTGGGATCATCGTGGGATATTTAAAAAAAACAATAAGGAAAACAGACTAATCATTTACTTAAAACATTTCATAAAATATAAATTAAAAATACCTGCTACAGAAACACCAATGAAGTATAAAAGGAATGCTCCCTGAATATCTTCTAAACGAACAAAAGGAGTGACGGTCCTTTTAAAAGTATGATGATCACCAAGAACTTCAGTTTTCCATTTATCGATTAATCCAGACTCAACAATTTGTTGAATTCTATTAAAAATAAAATGAAACGAAAGATAAAATTTTAAAAACATTTAAACTCATAAAAAATATAAAGTGAATTTTAGAGAGAAAAAACTGCTAATTCATTGACATTTTTCAGAAGATAGATACCTCATGGGAATATGGTCAATTGACGTCAGAGAAAGTTATTGGTACAAAGATCGATAAAGAGCGTTTTCATGATCTTCCAGACTGGTCTCTAGAGGGGTTGGACAATTGTCACTGTCGGGAAGCACGTGGATCGTTGTTGAGTCGCCATTTTCTGGAGGTTTTGTTTGGAGAACTCGTTTCTTATTTCACTCCCAAAATTTAGGACTGATTCTCATGCCTTTTTAAAAATAAACCTCTATTCTTTGGTTGCTTAATATGGAGCTTTTTATTCTGATTGTAGTGGGGGTATCAAAATTTAAATTCCTTCAGCCCGTAATCTAACTTTTAGGACTTTTTGAAAAATCATCCTGATTGTTAATATGGCCAATCTTTGTAATCCCTTTAAAGACCTTTGAACCAAACACTCAGCAGCCACACCAAACAGTGATATGGTTGATAACAACACTACTGCACCAGCATACAACATCGCAACATCATGATATCCATCTCCATTTAGCGAAAGGTTCATCCAGGTTCCACATGAAAGTCCGCCGGCAGGGTCGTAAACGTCACAGCAGTTCCTCTACAGATTCAGATAACTGTGAATACTTTTATTAGCTTTCAAGTCCATCAAATGAATCTTATGCAAAGGTATTGAGGAAAAGTTTATTTGAAGCTAAGGAAAAGGCAAGCAAAGATGAATGACAGATCATCTACCAACCAAAAAAAAAAAGGAAATTTGATCCAAGAAGACTTTTTCAAAAACATTAACATTAGCATTACTGATCTCTTCCACTTCAAATCATGACTGATCGCTCCTCCTTCCGCCATTCCGGAATGATCAGTAATGATTTGGGGGAGAGGAGATCAGTAATGTTAATGATACAAATGAAAATTTACTTGATATTGATTTAAAAATTACGTTTTTAAAGCATTTGGAATCAATAGATCATTTAACTTTTTATTAAATTCTACTTCAATTTGGCCAAGTTGCAAATAGTCACCCACCGGTCACCTAACCTTTCCTCAGGAAGATCAGTTATGATTTTGGGGGAGGAGGATCTGTAATGATAATGATACGATTGAAAATTTATTTGATATTGATTTAAAAAGATTCGTATTCTAAGAAAAATTCAGGTGAACGAACGTTGATGCTAAATCGATCAGGAAATTGGGACAACATAGATCACCAGTTGCAAAATATTTGCATTAAACCAAAATTTGCATAAAATTTGTGGTAAAAATTTTTCATCAGCCTGTAATTCCCCGTAAAATACTTACGATAAACAGGTTGGTAACATCAATAACATCAATAACATATATAACTCTTAGCCGATTTCACCAAACTGTAAGATATTGGAGTTTATTAATCCTTTTACATTTTTAATCTGTCAAACGCTAACTAAAAGAAAATAATTATAGGAAGTTATTATTATTAGCAGGAATCGTTAGTCTTTAGTTAAATAAGCCAAGCGAGAATAACACGTTTTTCCACACAATAAGATGGTTCAGTAACAGAATATCTGAGAAGGTGGCAAGGAGTGTCAGTAAGGATATACAATTTATGATTCTGACAAATTGTAGGTGACTTACTAACGTTCCTAAATAATGAATGTATCTTGAAAGCATTTACAGAACAGTAGACTCCATCAGTACGAGAATTGGCTTACAGCATAATCGTGGCTATCATTATAGTTTATAATCCCGTCGGCCAGTGACGAATCATAGAATCCGAATGACTTTCTTCCCAACATCAATATTTTGTTGACTTGAAACCTTTCTTTATTAGCTACCGTATAAGTATTCTCTTAAGTTAGAAGATATTAGGATTTTGAGATTCTGCGGAATATATGCTTTATTGTCGAGAGTATTCGATGATTTTTATCATTCTCCCTTCGTCTCAGGACGCTTTCTTACGGATTCTTTTCAAACTCGAAGTTAAGACATCTTATATAGGCTGAAATTCTGGGACCAAAATTACTTATTTAACCAGAGAGCGACTCAAATAGTTCTGAGCGTTCACAAAATATTCAACAGAAAAAAATGGCCTAAGCTTAAATTATTCAGCTTATCACGAATTAAATCAATTTTCAGATGCGTTCTAGACAGATGTAGTTCAAGAAAAATTATAATGTAAGTTGTCATGGGCATAAGTTCATATTCACATGCATAGCATGTGTTCGGGTTGAGAAAAGATGAAACTGGACACGCTAAAGCTTGGAAAGGATAGGAAATTTGCGTGCAAATTACAAAAATTAAATTATATCACGGTGAATTTAAAATTGAACAAATGACATTATTAGAAAACGATTAAGATAAGAGTGAAATAAGAATACGTTAACTTATTATTAAAGAGAAATGGGAGGCATGATAAAATGGAGGTATCGCGTAAAAAAGAAAAATAATAGAATACTCTTTTATAAAGCTTTGTTTAATTAATCTTGAACCATGCAAGCTGTGTGTCACTGAAGTAATAACCACCAGAATAGTTAAAAAATCATCTGCCGGTAAAGCGAAAGACTGATAATATTTCTCACTCAAGTGTAGCTTTAGTTTGGATAATCTATCATTTATTACGTATATTAATATCATTTCTATATATAAAATCTATAAAAATCTAAAAACATCGCCTTTATATATACCGAACCCATAACTTCGAACAAAATATTTAACTTTTTTTTATAAAAAAAAAAAAAAAAATTTTATATGTAAGTTTGTCTAAACTTTTTCTATTAATGGTATGTAGGGCAAAAATTATTTAAGATGTAGTGAAGTTAAAATATCACACCACGGATCTAAGTAGGCAGTTGTTGGAGGTCAGTCTCCCGGCGTTTCGTGACTAATCGAGTTCGGATGGTCAGATCGATGCCGTCCTCCTTTAAGATCCAGTCCCCTTCTTACAGAAGGTTTGGTGGACCTTAAGACCCACCTGGAGAAGAATTCAATGTGGAAAACCCCCGATCTCGGCGGTAACGAGGAATGAACCAGAATCCTGCAGGTCGCTATAAAGCGCGTTACCATTGACTTCCGAGCATACATTGAAGATAGAATATTTAACATTATTCATTTTTTTTAATATTTCTTCATTTATCCATTATTTATCTCAATGACTTGGTATCATTTTCCCAATCTAATTATTTTGATGTAATTTAATTAAAATTGGTAACTGAAGGAACTACAATACCCTAAAAAAAGAAGATATACAGCATATCAATACTTGATACCTTTCTTATTTACTTGAATAGTTGTCATTTATAACCAAAGTCCCCTTCTGGAATTCCTATCGAAGGAAATCAGGTTCTAACCTTCAAATATTTCGGAAAGAGGTCTTTTTTTTCTATGTTCGGATCTTGGCACTTAAACAGTTTGACCTCAACAAGGGGCAGAATTGTGGACTATTTAGCAGAAGAATCATTGCCAGGATACACCGTAGAACACAACTCTCATTAAACCTTCAGAAACATACGAAACACAGAATACCGGCACAGGCATGTTCTAAGGCCCTACTCAGTATCACACGAATAAACCTTGTGGATTACAACTGCTCTGACCACAAGGCTGTGCCTGAATTTAGAAAGGGCGTTTGTATTGACAGAAAAAATCATGTATTTTTATTAAATTATTTCACATTCACATATTAAAGAACTGATGATTATCCATAATAGACAGAAACATTAATGTGTTTCTGTGTTAAATCGAACTACTGAAATCCTTACTGAAAACTGCTTTAATTACTGTGTTAAATTCATACTGAATATGCAAAGGATTTCTTACACTTCATGATCCTATCCGGGTGCATGGCAGTGCCTCCGCCAAGACGAGCCGAAGACAGGAAGGGCACTACGTACCTTTTCTGGAAGTGTTTCGTCGTATTTTCGAACCCTTATAGCTTCGGCCTGGATAATACTAGAGAGCTCAAATTTCCAGGATAAGATGCAGTTAGCAGACTAATGAAATACGCTAAGTTTGATTTATTTAGCTTTTATACTTTGGATTATACTAATAACCTAAAATACGTCGATTCCGTCACTCACTCACTCACTCACTGACTGACTCATGATCATCAAAACCTCTAGGGTACTTCCTGAAGTCCTAGAAAGCTGAAATTTGGTATGCAGGCTAGGATTAGCAAACAAACAACAAAAAAACTAAGAAATCCGTAACTTTCACCCTCCAACCCCTCATAAAGGGGGGGGGGGTTATGTATTATCGAACCCTCATAGCTTCGGTCTGGATAATACTAGAGAGCTCAAATTTTCAGGATAAGATGCATTTACCATACTAATGAAATACGCTAAGTTTCATTTATCTAGCTTTTATACTTTGGATTTTATTAAGATCTGAACTACGTCGTACCCTCAATGCTTCGGCCTAAATAATACTGTGTAATAATGTGATTTCTTACAAAAGTGCAAACAGCTTGTATATACAAGTTGACCAATAGAAAAACAGAAAAGTAGGGTATTGAAAAAAATCCATTTTCTGAATAGTCTTAAAACTAAATTTAGTTGTAATAGATAATCCCACCCAAAACATTTCATGTAAAATAGTTTGTCAAGACTCACATGCTCATAACGCTTTCACTGTTAAAAAGTTATCAGATCTCATCCTACAAAAAGAAATGAAATCCCACCCAAAACATTTCATGTAAAATAAGTTGCCAAGACTTACACGCTCATAATGCTTTCACTGGTAAAAAGATATGAGATCTCATGTAAAGCCAAGCCCCTAACTCTACAAGGCCTAACTCTACAAACCCTAACTCTAAAAACCCTATATCTTGGTCAAAAAGTATGGCTTGGCCGTTTCATGGAACTATTTCATCCCACCCAAAACATTTCATGTAAAATACGTTGCCAAGATGCTCATAATGCTTTCACTGTTAAAAAGTTATCAGATCTCATGTAGAGCCAATCCCCTCATGCTACATGCCTAACTCTAAAACCCTAATATCTTGGTCAAAAAGTATGCCTTGGCATACTCCATATCCTTTACATAACTCCATGGGATTGTCTGTGCGACAGCCACGAAACGGCCAAGCCATACTTTTGGACCAAGATATAGGGTTTTTAGAGTTAAGGCTTGTAGAGTAAGGGACTTGGCTTTACATGAGATCTCACATCTTTTTACCAATGAAAGCATTATGAGCGTGTAAGTCTTGGTAACTTATTTTACATGAAATGTTTTGGGTGGGGTTCATCTTACATAAGTACTTCAGTGGTATAGACTTAATTTTTCTCCTTGTCGAAATTGAATATCTTTTGTCAAGGAATGACCGTAAATTTCATCAATAAGATAAAATATTTACTTACGCTTTGTCGATTTGCCTTCTAAATGGAAATCCTGGACGGTAAAATATACCACCTAGAAAATGAAGTGGAGCCTTTTTTGAAAAATATAACAAATCTTGACTTTTATTTAATTTCTTTGCCAATGCTAAGACATTTTGTTTTCCACCAAGCACTGTAGCTCTTCTTCCATATAAATTGTTAAGGACCTCTATATTGCTTTTATAATTAAGTAATTCCTTCTTCTTATTTGCTGTTTTCCAAATGCTTTGAATGAACTCGCT
Organism: Thereuonema tuberculata; assembly: GCA_023159025.1. NCBI lineage: Eukaryota > Metazoa > Arthropoda > Chilopoda > Scutigeromorpha > Scutigeridae > Thereuonema > Thereuonema tuberculata. The sequence goes on along the minus strand of JAFIDM010012231.1, from coordinate 63,074,068 downwards.
CTTCGAAGTCTGAAATGATACAATGCACATGAATGAAATTAGCAAATTGATCATTTTAGGTTTAAAAAAATTATAAAAGATTTTTATACCAACAGTTTTATGATCATATATTTTCTAATTTAATTTATTGAAGGATATTTCCTGTTATCCTCATACTGATACATATCTTTAAGAAAATAAAATTAGTTCGGCTAATGCATCTACTATATAATCTGTTTCGAACGCTATAACCGGTCTGCTATGTATTAGGAGAATATGGTTTTATCTTTATGAAAATATTTACTGAGCTCAATATTTTTTCTGATTTTGTTATCTTACAAAATAGTAATCAATGAAATGTAACATTAACGCGATATTTATTTGCCTTTAATGAAAGCCATTACAAAATAATGCAAAACCATGGGACATCTACTATCTTACAAAGATCGATAAATTGAAACAAATTTGTAATAAAGTAAAAGAATTTTATTGTTATTAATCGAATTTACTTTAAGCTACAGAAGGAAGCAATTTATACTCGACCATAGCACAAATGCATAAACTGATTTCTTATTATCCCTTAATAATTAAGTTAATTGTTTTATTGGTGATCTCAGCATTTAATGGTGTAGGCAACTTACTTTCAATATCAAAGTTTAAAGAAACTAGAAAAGAGATAATGGTAGCCACTGAATATCCATTGGAAAACGTTTCAGGTTCCTCTGAAACCTTACAGTTATCCCAGTAAATAAGATTTCCTGGCGATTAATTTACATTTCACCAATTTGACAAATATTGGTTGTTCTAAAGAAGAATAGCCATTTCCAAACTAATTTTAACCTGAATATTATTAATGTATCAAATATAGTACGAATCAGAATATAATAGAGCATTACAATCCATCTACATGTTTTTAGGTAAAATTTCAAAAAAACTTAATCAGAAATCAGATCTTAAGTTACAGAAGATCTTTATTTTTTAATTTCTTTATGGAGTCTATAATAATAATTTCTTGAAAATTTAATTAGTACTTTTTAATATAATATTAACAATAATTTACTTTTTATTGTTTATTTCTTATTTAATCATTGATAAACTAGGAGTATTTTCAAAAAGTTTCAGTACTTTTTAATATAATTTTAATAATTTTACCAATAATTCTCGTTTTATTGTTACCTTTAATTTTAATAATTTTTTTGCTTACTTTTAAAAATTGATGAAAAAAACCCCCTGGGAAACAAATGAGTTCTGCGGTTCCATCTGTAAGCCTTTGTTTCAGATCTTCGATGGAATCGATAGGAGTCTCCAAAGATGGGAAAGCCATAAGGCTGAACAGTTGACCTTGATATCCGGATGCAAAGACAAGTGTAACTATACTCCATAAACATAACATCAAAGGCAATGGCTTAACGAGTTTCGAAACGTCTATATCTTTGTGATAAATAAAAAAGTGTTAGATTGATAAATTCCTTGAAGAAAGCTTAGGATTATGTATAAATGCAACAAAATAATATTAAAACCAAAATCTTTTTTTTTTTAATATACTTGATATTGTTGAGCTAAACTTCTTTTTATTTAACAATTTAAATTTCAAATTAAAAAGACGATAGTTCGTTTAATAAAAATCTTATCGCCATCGACTAAATTATCAGAACATGAAGGACAAATTCAGTTGAGAATCCTGCATATTTTAAACAGTATAAGCGTAGCGTAAAATTTCAAAAACCAAAGAGAAGAATTAACTTTATATAAAAAAGATTTGTTAAACAACAAATCATTCTTTATCAAAGATTTAAATGAATAAATTATATTACTTTTAAAGTGAATTCGATGATTTTTCAAGATTTTCGCAAATTTTTTCCATATCTAAAATCGAAGATGATTTAGCCTGGTTGCTTTAGAGATTCATCCAATTGATTTCAAGAGCACTGATTGATTTAATATTCAATTTTTAAAATAATTGTAGTTTTTAAAGAATTTAATGAAATGAGTAAATTTATGTAATTGATTTATTGATGAAAAATGCTGAGTTAAGTTATAAATTATTACTGCAAATATATATAAAAAAAACTAAGAATGCCTGTTTTGGGTAAATCTCTTTTACTGTGAGTGATATGACAAACTGGAAAATGGGAGATGCCGCTTATGAAAATTTAAGTAGGAAAATAATTTTCTAAACATACATTTACTCTTGTGATAAAGTAGAATTACTTACTGTTATACCATTGCTGATTTAATATTGAATTTTAAGTTTACCAAGGAATTTTGATTTGCCTAATGAATTACATAATATTCAAGAAACGCTTCATTAATCACCTTTTTTCATAAAAATCTATTAATAATTAATCTTACAACGTCTTTTATTTTTTAATTCGAGCTATTGCTGCTCTTTTTCTGCAAGTTTATTTCCGATTTTTCTAAAAGGAAAATCTTGTAAAGGATGTAAAAGGTGTCGTTTTCAGTAAATTCAATTATCCTGTTCAATTTCATTTTTTTGTAATTAGTTGCAAACATGACTTCTAAAACTAGAAAGTTAAAAAAATACTTATATTATTTCTGAAGCTTTCTTCACTTTTATTCAGGCAAAATCATCAAGATCATTATTTGAATAACTAAGTTTAAAGATGTAAACTATGGTCAGTTAGACAGGAATAATGAAAGCCGTTTGGAAATATGAAACTGTCTACATATCCTTTTGAATATTCTTTGATCTTGTTCTTTATACAGTAACTAACTTAGATATACTAAATCTGTATAACAAGCGTATTGATACGGAATTCAGACAGAAAATATTGATTCCATAATATGAGCGCAATCTCAAGTAAAACTTGTAATTGTCAAAGAGCTTTGGAATATCTAAGCTAGGCGTTACTCCATGCTAAGAGGAAGATATCTAGAATCTTTACTCCAATTTTCCTACCCCTATAATCTCTCAAAATATTTTGAATGAAAAGTAACATATATTAAAATAAAGAGAAATATAAAAGCAACATAATTAATTAATTATGAGATATAAAACCAAAGGAAAAAGAGTCCAAGAACGAGATGAAAAGATCAAGATCACCTTCAGAGTTAGGAACAGAAATCATGTCTAAACCTAAAATGTGCAAGACAAGACGAGACAAAAATAAGCAACATAAACGTTCTTTGATTAATTACTTTTTTTAATAAATCATATTTAATTTTTATGTGTGTCCCATCTGTAATACTTCCCTCCAAACGTTCCCAAAAGAAAATACTAGAAGAAATTGATCAAACATCCGTATCAAACAGGAACTCTATTAACACTGACCAATTTAACCCTTAGTTTTTATCTGAAGGTCATGAAGCTACAGCCTAATTTACAAAAATAAATGGAACATTTCTATATTTTAGACAGATTCAAATATGCTGCAGAAAATATAAAATTAAACATGAAATCCGGTACGAAAGTAAAAAGAAATGATGTTGTTTCAATAGCTTCATTTAGCGAAAAGAGAAGGAAAACTAAAAGGAAAGAAGAAAAAGAGAAATTTATAAAATTAAGTTCATTCACAACTTATTGAATTTTCATAAGAAATAGACTAACGAAAATAACTAATAAATTATAATACGATTTATTAGAGAATTGAAGTATCCTCGCCATTTCTGCATTGAGTTGCTAGTTAATTTAAATGAAAAATGAATTACCTTGCAATATAAGTAGTCGAAAGAAATTCCAAATTATGGATGAAAATTTTGATGATTTTTCTCTGCCATTATTTTCACCAAGAAGCCTTCTTTTGATTCGAATAAATACTGCTAATGTGGCTGAGATAGCAATAGTGAAAACGATAATTATCAGCCAAGACTGCAATTAAGAAATATAAACAATTATTAAACTATGAATTACT